>CM061553.1:146402130-147652130 GCA_030864225.1 Capsicum baccatum var. pendulum | reverse complement strand
GATGATGTTTTAAAATTATTGTGATCCATGTATTGTGAAATGATTACCTTGTCGAGTTAATGACTAATAAGGGGTTGAAGTCCCTATATAAGAAGATGAACTTGAATCATGTGTTGAGCTAAGTGTGGTAAGAATGTGGTATAGGATTGTTAATGAAATGTAAATAGTTTGTGAGGGTATTGATAACCATAACTTGAATTGTATTATGGATTGAATAAAGTCCATGGCCTATTGAAATAGTTGATCAATGAAGGCTCCTATAAGGACCATGAGGTCATGTATAGTATTTAATTAGTTAAATGGTTAAAGTCATTAAATGTTGTATGGAATGAATGTTGATACATAGGAAAAGGGGTTAAAGTCCCAATGTCAACTAATGATAGTTGTGATGGCATGAGGTTGAAGTCCCTTGGCTTACAAAAATGGCTCGAGGTTGAAGTCCCCTACCTTATGAAATGGCTTAAGGTTAGAGTCTCTTGCCCAATGATATTGCTTAAGGTTAAATTCCCTTGCATAAAGAGATGTCTTGAGGTTAATGTGCCTCACCATATGAAATGTCTTGCAGTTAAAGTCCCTTGGCATTAGGTTAGAGTCTCATGTCTAACGAATGGGCATGAGGTTGGAGTCCCTTGCCTAGATAAATTTATGTATGGTTAGAGTCCCTTATTTGAATGATTGTGTATATGGTTAAGGTCCTTATCTAATGAAAATGTGAGCATGGTTAAAGTCCATTGTCTAATTGTAGGTGATTATGGTTAAAGTCCTATGCCTAAATAAAATTATCAAATTTTAGTGTTGAACGTCGGAGTCCCCCACTTCATGTCTAATGAATGAATATTAAAGAATGTTGTTGAACCATGATTTCTTAATTAGCATGTGATATACCTATATGTAGGGATAAGTGTGTGGATATGATTGAATGTGATATATTGACTTGTTGAATAATGATGCTGTCTTATCGTTATCCTTGAGTTACATGCTAGCATTTGAACCACTAATTATCATCGAACGCTATGTCCTCACGCGACATAAGGGCTAGAGCATCATATTCTTTTCCTGCACAGCGATTAGGTGATCGAAGCTGTTCATTTATTGATTAGGGAGTGGTGATATTTCTTATGTCAAAAGACATATATTTTTGGTCTCCTATCTTTAGACTTAGTCCTATTTTTACATGATTTGGCTATTGTCAAGGGCTTGTCCCGATATATACATTTTTAAACTTTGGTCTCTATAGAGGTATTATGGATGACTGTGAACTTGGGTATACTGGTTAGTGTGTTGATATTAATGAAATGGTTAGACATTGTTAAGTTACGAATTCTAGTATTGTTTCCGCTACCTTATTATGCTGTCAGGATTTAACCGACCCTTGTGTTTTATAGGATGATTGTGATGGGTTATTGACGACCTCTGGTTTATATGGGCTTGAGGTTCCCATATGATATGACCATTTTTTTGGTCATGTCACATATATTGGCCGAATTGATGGCATTGTAGTCTCATCAGTCTGATTATAATGATCCTATTATAAATTCATCTGTGGTCAGTCGGGTTGGCTAGTTAATAAGATTGAATCCCCCAACCATTATAAGTTTTAAGGTTAAGAAGGATTCTCAGGGTTTATTGTTAAGATGGAGAAATTTTTTTAGGATTATGCATGCTATTAATTCTGAGGGCATGGAGTTTATATTTTTTTTTTAAAGATTATGGATTACTAGTGCTATGAGTGGGAAGTAATAAGGGGTGATGATGTTAAGCAGGTAGTGTGGGATGAGTTTTCAATTACTTTTCTTGGTCAGTTTCTTCCTATGGAGTTGAGGGAGGTAGGGAAAGATGAGTCTGGAGGAGTATGCCCTAAAAATTTAGTAGTTGTCCCATATGATCCAGAGTTGGTATCTAATATGCCGTCTCAAATAAGGAAGTTTGCTTGTGGGTTGTCCTTTGATTTGGTGTTAGTGTGTAAGGCTGCTATGTTGAATAATGATATGGACATCTCCAAGCTCGTGGATTATATGAAGTAGGTCAAGGATGAGAAAAAGAAGTAGGTAGAGATATGAGAGAGCCATAGCAAGAAATTTATATATCCAGAGCAGGGTGCAAGCAAGAATAATAGTGGGAGAGATGGTAGATAGTGGACTAAGAAGAAGAATTGGGGAAATCCTTATTTGACAGCTAGTGCTCTTTATCCTAAGCCTGCTAGTGATTGCCATTTTCAAGATCGTAGTGGTCCTAAAGCACAAGATGCCCAGTCTCAGGTTAGTGGAGCTCAGTCTGCCCCACATTACCCTCCTTGCCATTTTCGTAGGCAGATTCACTATGGTTATGGCAAAGAGGGGAGGAACTTGTGTTTTAATTATGGTCAGACTACTCATCTATAGCAAAATTTTCCCATATCTAAAGTTGTCACTGGAGCTAATAAGGTTGGGGTAGCCATTTCTTTGGCTTCTATACCTAAGGGCGCTACTTCAGGGACTAGCACTATCTAAAATTGTCTGCATGCATTTGCCACTTATCAGAAATCTGAGGCATCACCAGATGTTATTATGATTATGTTACAACTCTTTTTTTTGTGATGTTTATTACTTTCTTGATCCAGGTTCTACGGTATATTATGTAACCCTTCAAGTGGCTATATATTTTGGTTTTGGTCCTAAAAGTATTTCTTATACCTTTTTTGTTTCTAATCCTACCGGTGAGTCTGTTGTGGCTTGGAAAGTTATAAGGTTATGTATTGTCCATCTTTCATAGAAATACATTGGCAGATTTGATAGAATTTGATATGGTGGATTTTGATGTCATCTTAGGGATGGATTGGCTTTATTTGTGATATGCTTCTCTAGATTGTAGGATCTGAAAGGCCAGTTTCTAGTTTCCTAATTAAACCAGTGATTGAATGTAACAAAAGTTCCTTAGTACCCAAAGAGAGGTTTATTTCCCATCTTAGAGCTTAGAGAATAATTTACAAAGGGTGTTTGTATCATCTAGTTTGGGTTAAGGACTCAAATTCTGAGAGTCCCTCAATGCAATCTGTCCCTATGGGAAATGAATTTCTTGAAAGCTTTCCTAATTATCTCCCTAGAATTCCTCCCGATAGAGAAATAGATTTTAGGCTTTATCTTCTACCGGATACCCATTCCATTTTAATTCCTCATTATAGGATGACGATGGATGAACTAAAGAAGAAGTTGAAGGATCTTTATTTAGAAGGGTTTCATCCATCCTAGTGTTTCTTCATGGGTTGCTCTAGTACTTTTCGTGCAAAAGAATGAAGGGTCTCTACAGATATGTATAGACTATCGTCAGCTGAACAAATTTATGGTGAAAAAAAATATCCTTTACTAGGATGAATGATATTTTTGATCATCCTCAAGGTGCTAGGTGTTTATCCAAGATTGATCTTTATTCAGGCTTTCATCAGTTTAAAATTAAGGAGGTTGATGTTCCCAATACTTCTTTGCGAACTCGATATGGCCATTATGAGTTATTGGTAATGTCATTTGGTTTTATTAACTCTCTGACTGCTTCATGGATCTCATGACTTGGTTGTTTAGCCATTTTCTGGATTTGTTTGGTATAGTCTTCATTGATGACATTTTGGGGACTCAAAAAGCATGAAGGATTATGCCAATCACCTCCTAATGGTGATGCAAACCCTTAATGACCAGAAGTTCTATGAATTTTTTTTAATTGTGAGTTTTGGCTAAGTGTTGTGATCTTTCTTGAGTATGTTGTTTCTAGTGAGGGGATTAAGGTAGTTCCATTGAAAATTGAGGCAGTTAAGATATGGCCTAGACCCACTACTCCAACCGACATTAGGAGCTTCTTACGTTTGGTTGGGTATTATAGGAGGTTTTTGTAGAGTTTCTTGTCCAATGCTGCTCCACTGGCGAAGTAATATTACAAGAAGGTTAAGTTTTTATGGTTCGATGCTTGTGAGGGTAGTTTTGAGAAGTTGAAGGATAAGTAGACTTTTGTGCCACCCTAATCGAGTGTACAAACGGATTTGTTCTGTATTATTATGCATACCTTGTGGGACTGGGTGGTGTTTTGATGCCGTCATGACCAAACTTCTTAGGTCATGATGGCGCCTACCATAACCCACTAGAAGGCAAGCCAACCCATAGTCAAAACGGCTAGTAATAGACTATTCTATAATATAAGAAAAAAATGCAGAATATATGAAATAAAGATCAATATATAGAAGAATCCCAAAACCTAGAGGTATTAGTACATGAGCTTCTAATATAAAAAGAGTACAAAAGTGAAATATCAAGAGAAATACAATGATAGAACTTATCTCCGAATACAAATTAGAGACTAGTCTAATGCATAAGAGAGAGATAAGTAATGCCCCGAACATCAGGAGCTCACTCTAAGTCACTGAACCAGGGCTGCTCCGCATGATGAACATATCAACAATGATAGTATTATCTATCTATAATAATAACTAACTAAGACTTATTATTATAAATTCTCTAGTTCGTTAGTAATCATATAACCTCTAGTTATTAGCCTAAACATTATCGTTCACATAACCTTAATTTATGGGATAACAACTAACCACTATTTATTTAATCGCCAACATCTAACATCTAGTAAAGGTTCATCATTAGACCAAAACCACCATTTATCCCCCATTCATTATTATCAATTAATCACCCTACACCTGTTAATCATTACTAACAATACATTACTACTTATCACCTAACTATCTTTTATAACATGACACCATTCATTAAATAACCATCATTAGCTACCATGTTCCAACTAAGAAAGATTCATTAGCTAATAGATTAGATTTCTATTCATCAAATTCTATAGTCCCCTAATAGACAAATAATTACCATATCACTTAATCGTCTAACTAGAAGAGGAGTCTTATGAGTAGTGACTTTACCACTCATACGTACTCATCATTCGTTCACATTACCTTATTTTAAATGAATAAAAGAGAAAAAATTGTGATTAAATGAACTAATATCCACACTTTGTAGGTATAGAGTTAATAAGATCAAAAGATGTGGATTGGTGATGAAAATGATCAAAAGGGAGCAAGAAAGTGCAGTTGAAGACTTTTAGCAGGACGTAGAAGTTGGGGCCATAAAGTTGTAAATAAAATTCCTATTGTTGCTTATCATTGAAAGCTAATGAATAGAAAAACGGAGAGGATCCAACAAAGGAATAAATTTCATTAGAGTGCCAGAAAAAGAAATAGAAGAAAATTGGTGAACAAAGAAGGCAAAAGGTAGGCATAATAACTGAGAGAAAACAAAGAAGAGTGGCCTATAGTCAAAAAGAAGGGTTGAAAAGTGTGATGAAGATGTTCAAGGAAGGATGTAGGCATGTCGTTCACAAATGATATCCTACCCCAACCTTCGTTACAAGCTCAGAAAGTCCTTTGAGATCTCCAACTATTTACTTTATTTTTAGTGGCGATTGAAAATAGGGGCAAACCAATGGTATGCCATGGTTTCATAGAGATTTCTTTTGTGAGGGAGAGAGTTTTTGCACTTAAAATTCCTTGTTGCATATATGGTAGCCTGGTGTGTATGGAGTTCTCTTTTTTTTTTGTAAGGTTGGCATGTGAAATAGATTAAGGTGGGTGATTTCATCACCTTTCGAGCGATGGGGAAAATGGAGTATAACTTAGTTTTGGACAACAAGTGAGTCACTTCTAGAGCATTAGTTGTTGTTTATTGATTGCTCTTTAAAGTCTCGTGTATTCTTTAATAGTGCATCTTATGATGAGGGGAGTAGTGGAAAATAGCTTAGCCCATGTGCAATGAGATGCTTGTGGTAGTGACTAATGTTGATGTCATTGTGATCTTTAAGTCATGAAGTTTGGGCATAAATAATTGTTTCATGGTAAGAGGTAATGTTGCTTGAGGATAAGAAAAATCTTTAAGTTGGGGTAGTTGATGAGTGGTGACTTTACCACTCATTTTCACTTATCATGCATGCACATTACCTTCTTTTGAATGAATAAAAGAGACAAAATTGTGATTAAATGAACTAATATCCATACTTTGCAGGTATAGAGTTGATAAGATCAAAAGATATGGATTGGAGCTGAAAATGATTAAAATAGAGCAAGAAAGTGTTGTTGAAGACTTAGAATAGGAAGTGGCCTTAGTTACCGTAGTCGTGGTCTGGTAACTGCGTTCACAAAAGTCAATAAGAAGTCAAGTAACCAAGGTTGTGGAAGATAAATGCGGTCGCGTAGCTTCGGTCACGGCCAGATCTGTGCGATCATAACCTAGCAAAAGAATGCAGCCCAACGAAAAATCAAGAAATGCACATGGCTGATCCCAATATTTGGAAAAAAGACTCAAACCCTAAGTCATTGAAAATATTCCATCTTCCCCAATAGTTAGGTTTTGGTTCTTGAGTTCATAGCTTCCATTCTTGGGGAAGACAATATTGTGTAAATTTTAGGTGAAGAATACATTGGTGCATCCTCTAAGTGGAGGAACAACTCTCTTTCATTGAAGATTTATGGGAGTCCAGAGTTTGAAATAACATTCACTTAAGATTCAATAAATTATTTCAATGGAAATTATGGGTATATCATTGCTTATTTATCTTATGTGTGGCTAGATTTCCCTCTTGGAGTTATGTGTGAATAGGTATTAAAGTGTGTGTGGCTTTTTATTGATAGCTTCTATTTGGTAGTTCATACTGATGGGTTTTATCATTGCTTGACCAATTTGGTTGGGATTTGTGGGAGAAAGCCTCCAATACTCATATGGGATTGATAGGTGAAAACTCCAAACTCTAGAAAGTTCAAAGACATCTTCAAAAGAAAGGTTTTATGTGAGCTTTAGGAATCCATATCATCTTTGAAAGAGGGATCTAGAGACCAAAGCGATGGTGGACAATTATGTGTGTAGTTTGCCTATCTAGCACTATCTTAGACATAATAGTGGTTGTGAAGTTGACTATGCCATAGGTATTATCAAAGAAGTAGGATGCCTAAATTAAGGTTTGGTTACAAATTGTTGAATACACCTATTAGGTATTCGAAAGAATCAATTGGTGAAAATTTGGTGTTTTGTTTAAAGACTAGAATCAAAAATTATAACCAAACCTACCCTCACATTATCTACTAAAAAGAAGTCGATTATTCGCATCCACATGTTACTTCCCTTAGTAATACATAATCCCAAAATCAGTGCCAAATTGATTAGCTCTAATTATTCATAACCCCGAATTTATACTAGAAAACCCCAAAAAGAAACATTAGTGTAGATACCTATCTCCCTCATTTTTATCTTCTTGTAACATTGGTTTGAATTTGACTTGTATCTATTATTTTGAATTAACTTGATTTTCACTCATATTGTTCCTTGTGGATTCGACCCCGATACCAAAGTTGGGTAAATATATTGATGATGACCATCTTGCACTTAAATTAATGTGTAAGTTGAGTGTTATAAAAAATGACGCCGTTGCCGGGGAACAATTTGGCGTGTTGAGTTAGTTTGGAATTTTAGATTAATTGCTTTGGTTCAAACTTGTAAATATTTGTTTATGATTTTTCTTTTGTTTCATTTCTTGTCTAGTTTTTTATTTTTGTCTGTTTGTCATGGCATCATGAAATGAATGTTAGTTTGGTGGTTGGAGGTCTTATCGTGACAATCCATGTCGATATTGTAATTTACCCTACTTTTGGCAAGATTGTACATATGTTCCCCAGAGAGAGATGTATGTACCATCTCGATCTTATAGGGAGTATGGTTGTTCTCTGTGTAGTGGTCGAGATGGTCATTGGAGTGATTGTATAAATGTTCCCTACCCCCGTTATGCTAACACAAGTGATAGTTATTCTTATGATTTTGATAGGTCTAATAATCAAGAAAACAAAGAATGAAACATAAAAAATAATAGTATTGAAGAAATATTTCAACTTATCTTGGATTAGGTGACATCAACGGGGGATAATATACATGGCAGACGTCAATTCATGGAGGCACGTCACGAGGAAAGAAAAAATAGAAGAGATGAACATGGAGGTTAATCATACAAGTACTACGACTATGCCCATGCTTCTAAATGAGCTTGACATTGAAGAATCATTGGTGATTTACCGACCAACCGAGCACAATATGGTTGAAGATGCTGGAATAAAAGACATGGTTCTACAGTCAAAAGAAAAATCCAAGAAAATTTCTTATGAAGACTCTATACCATTTTTGGGTTAGGATGCCAATAGGAAAGAAACTCTGGAATTAAGGGATAGACCTCATTCATACTATTTTTCAACATTATGCATGGCAGATTCGATAAAAGTCCATCCACCAGGGAGAATGCTGGATTTTGGGGAGAAGGAACTCAATCCCTACATTTTGGAGTTTGACATCCCAAAATAACACAAAGAATCCCCACACTCAAAGGACAAGGAACACAACTTCTGAATTTCAACTAGTGGCCTATTCATTTTCTTACCTTGACCTAAGGATCCAACTCAAAAATTTGATGTGAAGTTGGGTAAAAGGTTCAAGTCTTCAAAGTGGCTTGATAGAACATGTGTTGTCATGCCCCTAATTTTTCCCAAAGAGAATTGAAGATTGAATGATCAAAAGTTGGGCAAAAGGTTTATATTCTCTAAGTGGAGACACAAATAAGGATTAAAAAAGTGTCGTGTCGCGATGTTAAATCAAGTGCTAGATGTGAGGCAACCCACTATTTTCATATTTGCATTTATATGCTTTTGAATAAGTCACATAATTTTGATCTGTTATAGGTGATATAGAAATGTTGGAAGCTAATACCAAGGGAAAAACAGATTAAAAATATTACAGCCATGCAGAAAATAAAGCAAAATAGAGAAATAGACGACCTTGGTTACCGAGATCGTGGGTTGAGGGGCGCAATCACTGTATCACGATCGTAATAATCTCTGGACTCTGTGTCTAGATTTTAACATAACTATCAATGCGGTTTCAGGGATCCCTTTAACCCTTTCTATACTATTATGTTATGTAGTGAGGTCACTACAAGTCTTAAGTTGGGGGTGTGTTTCCCTACCCTTGTGTGTATTCATTGGTATGCAATACATAAACTTAGTCATGCTAATCATGGAAATTTTGTGAATTGATTGTTTTTATTTGTAGTTTTCTTTCTCTTTTGATAATGATGGTGGACAAGCTTTACCCTATGATAGATTGAGTGACGATATTCTTAAGGAGAAACATCCTATTTGGGTTTTGCAACATAGATGTAGGGTAAGTCTGAGTACCCATAGCATAAATGTCATGAATAAAAGGTACCTATGGTATTATACATTATAAATTTGTGAACACATTGTACACCATTAGCAAAGTCTGAGTAGTCATATGGTTGGTTTGATCATTTTGAGCCTAAATGTAAGGCTAAGGCTTTGGTTGTTTCCACGATTTAGCTAATTTAAGTTGTGCTAATTCAAAACAAATAACCCTCTCCATCCAAAAATTTGCAAAAATCAAGGGTATAAACATGTGTAATTTTGTATCAAAACTTTTTCACTTTTTGTGGCACCATAAAGTTTTGACTTGTGAATAGATATAGATACTCAAAATTTGTCTCTACAGGGAGGGACATTTGAGCTCCCTTGGCGAATTTAGCCTATCATGAGTGGTGAGCTATTTGCATTCATCTATTGTATACTTATGTTATCCAGAACTTGCCCTATTAGTTTTTCAAAGCTAATGTCAGTTGTATTTGGTTGGAGAAATGATCTTAGGCAATATTTTTGCACGGGAAACCCACTCCAGCCTAAAATCCTACTCATGCATGAATATAATCCATAGCCACTTATTTTGAGCTAATGTACCTTTCTTTGGAAAAATTATTACAAACCATGAACCATTCATTTTATTCCACTTTTGAACCATGCCCTCCTTGAACTTTAAAATAAAACTTGAGGATAAAATCCTAAGTTGGGGGTGGTAAAGATTGATGGAAGTTTGGGGCCACAAAGTTGTAAATGAAATGCCTATTGTTCCTTAGTATTGAAAGCAAATGAATAGAAGAAAGAGAGAATCCAACAAAGGAATGAATTGCACTAGAGGGAAAAAAAAGAAATGGAAGAAAATCGGTGAACGAAGAAGGAAAAAGGTAGGCATGATAAATGAGAGAAAACAAAAAAGAGTAGACCATTGTAAAAAAGATGGATTGAAAAGTGTTAAGTAAATGTTCAAGGAATGGTGTAGCCATGTAGTTCCCAAAAGATATCCTACCCTAACTCGAACCTATGTTACAAGATTAGAAAGTCCTTTGATATCTCCAACCATTACTTTCTTTGTAGTGGAGATTGAAAATAGGGGCAAGCCTATGACATGACACTTGTTGCATAGAGATTTCTTTTGTGAGGGAGAGAGTTTTCGTACTTAAAATTCCTTGTTGAATATTTAGTAGCCTGGTGTATGGAATTCTCTTTCTTATAAGGTTGGCATATGAAACATGTTGAGGTAGGTGATTTCGTCACCTTCTAAGTGATAAGAAAATGGATTATAACATAGTTTTGGTCAAAAAGTGAGTCACTTCTAGAGCATTAGTTGTTGTTGCTTGATTGCTCTTTGAGGTGTTGTATATACTTTGATAGTGAATCTTATGATGAATGAATAATGGAAAATAGCTTAGCCCATGCACAATGAGATACTTGTGTTAGTGACTAAGTTTGAAGTTATTTTGATCTTTAAGGCATGAAGTTTGGGCATAAATAATTGTGTCTTGTGGTAAGAGGTACCGTTGCTTGAGAAAAAGCTTTAAGTTGGGGGTGTTGATGAGTGGTGACTTTACCACTTATTCGCACTCATTATTCATGCACATTACCTTGTTTTGATTAATAAAAGAGACAAAATTGTGATTAAATGCACTAATATCCACACTTTGCAGGTATAGAGTTGATATGATAAAAAGAGGTGGATTGAAGTTTAAAATGATCAAAAGGGAGCAAGAAAGTGCAGTTGAATACTTAGCTCATGAACTGGCCTCATTTACCATGGTCACGGTAGTCAAGTAGAAGTCAAGAAACCTCAGTTATGTAAAATAAATGCGGTCGCATAGCTACGGTTGCGGCCAGAACCGCGCGATCGCAGCTTAGCAGAAGAATGCAGCCCAAGGGTAAATCTGGAAATGCACGTGGCTGATGGGTTTGATAGGTGAAAACTCCCAACTTTAGAAAGTTCAAAGACATCTTTGAAAGAAGGTTTTTAGGTGAAATTTAGGAATCTATATCATCCTTGAAAGAGGGATGTAAAGATAAAATCAATCGTAGACAATTATATGTGTAGTTTTCTAATCTATCACTGTCTTATACATAAGGGTGGTTGTGAAGTTGACTATTCCATAGGTATTATCCTAGAAGTAGGGATACCTAATTGAAGTTTGGTTCCAATTATTGAACACACCCACTAGGTAATCTAAAGTATCAATAGGTAAAAATTTGGTGTTTTGTTTAATGACTAGAATCAACACCTCTAACCAAACATACCCACACTTGTTATACTAAAAAGAAGTTGATTATTAACATGCACATGTCACTTCCCTTAGTAATACATAATCCCAAGATCCATGCCTAATTGATAAACTCTAATTATTCTTAACACCAAATTTATACAAGGAAAAACAAAAAAGAAACATTAGTGTAGATACCTATCTCCCCCATTTTTATCTTCTTGTAACATTAGTTTGAATTTTACTTGTATCTATTATTTCGAATTAACTTGATTTTCACTCACATTATTTCTCGTGGATTAAACCTCGACTCCAAAGTTGGGTAAATATTTTGACGATGACCGCCTTGCACTTAAATTGACATGTAAGTTGAGCGTTATCACAATCATAAGATCACATCTCAGCTATAATCACATAATTTGTAATGGTAAATAATCATTAACGTACCAAATCTATGCATGCCATCGCCAATATTCAATCAGTTGAATAATAAGCATCATACCGCATCTTCCTCTATCCCATACAAGACAGATGTGTATACAATCATATACGTATTCATAAACTATAATTACATCATCTATAATAGTAAAAAATTCTCGGATATTCAATCCATATCATAACATGGCCCTTGGTCCAATAATTTATCAAAAATAATCACAACATCGTACTCACGTCCTTAGGCCTATACACATATCAAGGAATCATATTAATAATCATATTCATAAGCCGTAGAATACCTCTAATCATCTTACATATAGGAGGTATCTCAAATATAGGCAGCATTATATCAATAAGCATGTAATCATTTTTCACACAAGAGGCATCTCACATATATGAGGCATAATATAGAGAGACATATAATCATCTCTCTCACAAGAGGCATCTCATATCTAGGAGGAATAATATATATAGACATGTAATTGTCTATGGCATATATTATATCGATAGGTCATACATCATGACTATGAGAAATATCACTTCTCTAGGACAATTTACATATCCAAGAGGAACATCGTCTATATAGGCCCAACAATCATGACTAAAGGAAATAGCAACTCTATAGGCCAATCATCAAGTCTAAGACGAAATAGCATCTCCATAGGCCAATCATCAAATCTAAGAGAAAATATCATCTCTATAGGCCACATAACGTATCTAGGAGGAATATCATCTCTAAATTCCCAATATCACTTCCACAAGGAGTACCATAACCATAACTCAAAAGCCACATTCCAATAACATCAATACAAGTTACCAAGTTATGAAGAAACCTTATTCTAAGGTTTACTATCCTCATCTATGTCTAATGTCTGCACTAAGTCCACAAGACTTAACACAAGATTAGGCCTAAGTGGGTCGAAGGATCCCACTTCTAATCCACAATTTCCATAATTTTGCATACTAAGACCCAAACCAGGATAAGGCATCTATTTCATCTTCTAGATCTCAAGTAAGCCGTATTCAATCCTAAGATAGCAACTTCAACTAGACACAAGGGTACTCAAGTTAACTCTACACAATTTATGGTTGTAAGACTAACACATTAGCCCTATAAGGCTAAATATATAAATCACGCTTCAAAAGGTAAAACCATATTCCAAACATAACGTTATATAAAATCCATTCTATAACTAATCTAAACTAAAAAGGAAAGGAAATAGGATACAAAAGGGTTATAAACATTCTATCTTACGGGTCCAAAACCCCTATCTAATCCCCAAACATCAATATATCAAGGCCAAGTTATTATACTCATAATTATTCCTAACATCTATATTCATATACAACATATATCACACATCATCTATGAAGAAAAGTAGATAGAAGCCTATCTCAAGGAAAAAATGCAAAACCTCACTTCATGCACCATATGCTCATCTTCACTTTACAATCCTCAAAATGCCATTAAACTATAAAAAGTATAATCTACTCATCAATACGAGTCTAATGATACCCTATTGCACTATTGTGCTTTAGGTACAAAAATGACACAAAAACCTCAAGTACATCCCATATATGGTAAACAAGTTTTTGAGACCAACCCAATGTTCACATATGAGTAAAATCATAACCTTCAAAGAATAGGTGAAAACTAAGAGTACTTTTGGCTAAAATCAAGCCCTAAGCTAAATTGGGGTTTTGGGTCCAAATTAAGAAATTCAAGAATGAATTCTGAAATTCTTACCTTAATCTTGAAGATAATAGCTATATAAGATGATAATTAAGCTCCCAAGTCACCCTTCTGACCAATTTTGAGTTATTACTCTCATTTTGGGGTTTCTAGGTCTAAATGGTGAAGGAGAAATGCCCTAAATGCATCTTAAGGCCTTATATAGACCCTACAACTAAAGTGATGCCTCTATCACGGTCTTACAGGACACAATCTCTACACTCTTGGCCATGATCACAGTTGCATCAGATGACAATAAACTGAAAAATAAGTTTCTGACCCTTAAAACTTATCCAAAATCCAAAAAACATGATCCAATAGTGAATATTGAGTGTAAACACCATTTCAAATTGATTGGAATCACCAAAAATTAGATCGGAGATCGTTTAGGCTAAAAGTGGGGCCCTCACCTATAATTTCATCACTTTTCATAAAATCCATCAATTGACCAAGATAATTTCGAGAGCCTTGGGACCTGAACCAAGGGTCTCCCTAGCCTAACATCAATGTTCCAAATACGACGGCGAAGTCCAATTTTAAATCTGAGGTTGTTTCGACCAAACGTGGGTCCCATACAAATACTTTCCAATTTTCAACTTTTCGACCAATAAATTGAAATGAGATCGGGTATATTGTGACTCGAACCAAAGGTATACCTAGACTAAAATAGATATTTTGGATCTGCTGGCACAATCAAAATTTAAATCCAAGATTTTTTCATTGAAGTTTTCACCCGATGGCCATTTTGATCTAGCGAAAACTTCTAAACAGGGAATTGGCTCTAAATCCAAACAAACTACTCGATAATTGAACTATCATTCCCAAAAAGTCATAAATTGATTGGGGAAGCTATAAAGAAGATCAAATAGTGAATATAAGCATAAATATGAAAAATTACCTGAAGGGTCATTACAATATCCACTACTAAAAGGACTTTCCTCCCGGAAAGTCAATGGACAGAAAGAATCTCAAAAGCTTGAAAAAATGAGGCACTGGCCCTTATATTTCAAGCATGACTTCCCAGATAACCTTAGCGGAGAGAAAACATTTGAAAGAGATTTCCGTACAAGTATCTCTTTTTCAAACAACACTCTTATTCTACTTTGTAAATAACCAACTCAACCTAACCGCTAACTGGCCTCCAACTTAACTAAAAAGAATGATGCATGTACATTTGAATCACATCAAGTTGATACCATCCCTATATCCACATAAATCCTCAAAGTCTTATCCAAACCAAAAGCAAATCAAGGCATGAGTCATAAAACCGACACCATTCCAAATATAATGTTCCTTTACTTTTTTGCACCTGCTATCTACTCCATGCCAGGATAAAAATCACTTGAGTCTTATCCACACAGTCTTATTACAAAAAACTCAAAGAGCTGAAGCTGATCTACTGAAATTCCATAAGGAAAACATGAGAATAATCTCATAAGGCTCTATACACAATCCATGCCAATGCTCTAACCAGTTCAGATGAAAATCAAACAAAGATCTCAAAATTCAAGGTATAATTACTCATTATTAAATATTCCAATGTAGGATCTCTCATCCACTGCAAATGAAGACATACTAAATCCAACTCTAGAATATTAGTCCACCAGAATTAATCATCCAAAATTCCCAAAGAAAACTAAAACTCAAGGTCAAAATTGAAATAACCAATATAGGGCCAATGGGCTATTCTCTAAACTCTTATCAACTATAATCCAACAAAGTTTAGAAGACTGAATAGGTAACCACAGAGTACGCTTAATCATCCTATAAATGAAAACTAAAAAAGACAAGTCTAAAACAAAAGTTGCACGCAAGCTCTACAACACCAAGCTGAAATCTCAATACCAAGGATGAACTGCTCAATCTCAAAGATCTAAATAAAACCTAAAAATGGGTAGGAATTAATTCTCCAAATCTATCAAACTTCCGAATCGCCATTCCAAGGATTCAAAATCCAAAACTAGGCCAATAAGGCTATATCAATGTCAACTATCTCAAATTGACTCTATAAAATTTAACATGTTCGAGATAAATCACACCAAACCACAGTCAAGACATATCTAGGGAAAAAAATCACCATAGGGATAACAACTGATTGATAACACAAGCAACAAACTCTATATCGACCGAAGGCAATGGAATATAGCCACAAAATAGGAATCATGCCAAAGGACAAATGACTGGTTAAAAATGCATATAAGCCACTCCATATCCGCTGAAGGACATAAACTATCCAAATATACTAAAAAACTTCCCAAGGCTAAAAATTACCCCAGAAATGGAAAAAGCTCTAGCAACTCAAAAAAATGCAACTTAAGCTGGAAACTAACCTATCTAATACTCCATCTAGGCAACGAAATAGCTACAAACACATATCATCTAGGAGAATCACTCCACCAAGCCTCACTAGGTCGAACAAACATTGAAATCAATATTTTCTAAATACACCCAAGAACAAAATTATTGAGGAAGAAATACCATCTCAAAATCAAGGTCAGAGTCGAGACCACCACCAGAGTACCAACAACTTGAGATAAAGAGTTTGTAATTTTCCAACTTAAGAAACAATAAGACAAAAGAGTATGCAATATCCACACTAACAACAAGGCAATCCATCACAAGGGAATGAACCAAACATACTTATGAGGTAGATCCAAAATATCTCAATATCAAATATCAAAATCACTATCGAATGAAGAAGAAGCCACTAATGAAGAATAAACTCAAAATGGTCCATCTCACTAATGGGTTATACCTAAAATAAAATCTTTTGCAACCTAGGAGGCAAGTTTAAGAATCTCAAACTCAAAAAAAAGCAACATCACTAAATTACCTACTCAAAAATACAAAAAAAACATGGAAGGTAAACTTACCTTCGATACCATATTACATCCTCAAAATTGATCTAATATATCTAACAAAGAGGGAATGCAATCAACCTTACTGTTCTAGGGGAAAGAAATCATCTAATCAGGCTATATCTACTCATCCTACCAAACAATATCAAAAGAAAATAAAAGTCTAACAAGATAACATAATCTATAAAGCAACCTAGCAAGAATTAAATTCATCATGTAACAATCATCAAGTAATAATATCAAGTAATATCTATAACCTCACATAGTGGTAGCAATGACAACAACAATATCAAATCAACATACTGAATTAGTGGTAACAAAATGAATATCAATATCATGTACCACTCAATGGCCACAACAGGTGTACTAAGATAAATGGGACTCGAACCCGAAATTACTCCCATAGAAAAGAAAATCAATATATATCTACTCCATCTAATACTAAAATAAATAAATTATGGAGTAGTAATATAATCATGAATTCAACAATAAGGCATATAATGACTGATTTAAATTCATCAAGGCATACAATCAACAATGGGCATAAAAACCCTAATACATATAATAAAAAATAAATGCGAGGAATAAAAGAACTCTAATTATGGTAACATCTGCAGACACATGCCTAATGTGCATAGGGAAAATAAAACAGAATGGGTATAAATCAGACTGACCGATTGATTCATCAACAGAGGTGCCAAGCGCACTATCTCTAACTGAAGATGTCATATTATCACAAGCTAATCTAACTAAGTTAAATGACTAGAATCTCATGTCAGGGACATACCCTAGACTAGTATTCAGTCTCTTTGTGACCATAGCAATTCCTGAAGCATCAATATAGAGAGAACAAAAATTGAGCGAAAATGGCTGGCCAACTGACGCTATGAGAAATTCATAAAATTATGTCCAAACTTTCGAAATCATAGCCTGTCTTAGGAACTCTAGGCTGGCGGGAAATATAGAATAACTCTAGATGATCACCTATCTCATACTAAGGGAATTCTCTGAACTAGTGTCTCATCACAACACACCAAACCAAGATCCTAGAATACTTCGAGATACTGCCCCCCATAATCTACAATGGTCACTATGGCTCAAAGAACAATACCACACTCTACATGTTTGATGAGGACTTTTCCTAAATGATTTTTTGGCTTCTACTAGAGATCTTTGATATCCATCTCTGCCTCTCTAGTTCGATATTATGCTAAAATTCTAGAAATACTTATTGGAGTCATCTACGTATTTGTCAACAATATTGTATTATTCTTTAGGTATCGAATAGAGTCAAAGAATGTGTTCAAGGTTTATAGGAATGCAGGCATATGATAAGGATTCATGAAGTAAATTTTCCTAAAATTTTATATTAGCCTCCTGAGGATAGGTTACGGACGTCTTCGCACCAATCCACAATACTCTCCTAACACTTAGCTCTTGTACTAATATACCAATGAAACCTAATCTCTAATACTAATTTGTCATAATCCAGCTTCTCAGGTCATGATGACGCCTACCATAACCCACCAGTAGGCAAGCCAACCCATAGTTCAAAACAACTAGTTATGGACTACTTAATAATATAAGGAAAAGAATGAAGAATATATGAAACAAATATCAATATATAGAATAATTCCAATACCTGGTGGTATTAGTACAAGAGCTTCTAGTATAAAAAAGTACAAAAGTGAAATATCAAGAGAAATACAATGATATAACTTATTTACAAATACAACTTAGAGACTAATCTAATACATAAGAGAGTGATAAGTAATGCTTTAAACATTAGGAGCTCACTGTAACTCTATGAACCAGGGCTGATCTTCATGATGTATACATTAATAATGATAACCTATACTATGATTCAGAAGCTGCAAAAGTGTAGTATGAGTACCAAACAAATGGAACTCAGTAGGCTACTACGAACTGAGCTGTAAAGATAATACAGATATATGCAACATATTAATAAAATGGAAACTACTTCCAAAAGTCAAGAAATAATATGAAAAGTCTATAAGATAATAAGGAACATCTATCATATTCATGTCTAAGAGTGGAACACAATAAGACTAAGGAAGTATCAGGGTGAAATATCAAATTCCATCTACATTCAATATACATCAATGCTATACCGTATATCCTAGGTCAATATACAAATAAAGAGAGAAAAAAAAGATATCTAGTAATATGCAAGGTGAAGATATGACTATACATTATGAATAATGAAAAATATGATATGGGGTAACATTATAGCTTCATATAGCTTGATATATATATATATATATATATATGTATATATATATGAACATGAAGTCATCTCAAAGCATAACCTATATCATTATATTCTCATTTTAAGACCTCATTACAATGCTACAAAGATTTAAATACTATCATACTCGGGTTCCCAATCAACATGACTAGACATGAAATAATCATACATAATAATGCAAACACAAGATAAGAGAGGTCGAAGATGTACCTCAAATCTGGATATCGGATCAATGATCAATCTGCCATAAACTAGCCATAATAATAATCATAGTAATAATAATAACAATACCAATAACAACACGAATACTTGGCTACTCTAGACAAACAAATACCTAACCGAGCCTATGCATACACCCACTACCCCAGGCTTAAAATATTCATCAATATACAATAATACAAGGCATATTATTCACCTATATATATGCAACCATCATATACCGGTTGATAAATATAGGTGCATACTAGTGATGGGCGATGCGCATGCAGGAATGAATGTGAACTACACAATAAATATCATAAATTATCATAACTATCTTTATCAGGTCTATCATCATCGTAATTAACTTTCATCCTTACAGTGTATCAACACATCATCAATTGTATCCTCCGGCCTTATCGGATATCAACATATCATCAATATGTCCTCTGGATTTTCTGAGTATCAACATATCATCAATATATTTTCTGACCTTTTCGGGTATCAACATATCATTAATTTATCCTCTGACCTTGCCTAGTATCAAATCATCATAATAGTATCCCCAGGCCTTGTCGAGTATCAATATTATCATACTAGTATTCTCCCTCCTTGTCAAATATCAATATCATCCTAATAGTTTCCTCTGTCTATTTTGAGTATTAATATCATCACAATGGTATTCTCCTACTTTGTTAGGTATCAATTTTATCACAATAGTATCTTTCGGCCTTGTTGGGTATCAACATCATCATAATAGTATCCTCAAGCCTTGTCGAGTATCACTATTATCAAACTAGTATCCTCCATCATTACCCAATATCAATATCATCCCAATAGTATGTTCCATTAATAGTATCCTCTTACTTTATAGGGTATTAATTTTATTGCAAAAGTATCCTCCAGTCTTGTTGGGTATCAATATCATCATAATAGTATCCTCTGGCTTTGCAGGGTATCAATATTATCATAATAGTTATTGCCAAATAATATGCACTAAAATATTCATATACATAAACATATTACCAAAGAAGTTCTATCTAATCAATGCTTCCCAACTACTCATTATTAGCTAACGAACACTTATTATTATAAAATCACTAGTTTGCTAGTCATTGCATAACCTCTAGTTATTAGCCTAAATATTATACTTGACATAATCCTTATTCATGGGATAGTAACTAACTACTATTTATTTAATAGCCAACATCTTACATCTAATCGAGGTTCATCACTAGAACAAAACTGCCATTTGTCCACCATTCATTATTATCAACTAATCACCCTACATTCCTTAACCATTACCGGACAACACATTACTACTTTTTATCTAACCATCTATTATTAACTAATATCATTTATTAACTAACCATCATTAGCTACCATTTTTTAGCTAAGCAAGATTCATTAACTAATACATAAGATTCCTAGCCATCAAGTGCTATAGTCCCCTAATAGATAATTGGTTACCGTATGGATTAACCATTTAACTAGAAGAGCAGTGATAAGATCACATCTCAACTATAATCATATCATTTATAACGGTAAATAATTAAGACCGTGCTAAATTTATGCATACCATCACCAGTATTAAATCAGTGGAATAATAAGCATTATACCTCATATTCCTCCATCCCATCCTGGAGAGATGTGTATACAAACATATAAATATTCATATTTATAAACTGTAATCACATCATTTATAATGATAAACACTTCTCGACTATTCAATCAATATCATAACACGGCCCTTGGCCCGTTAATTTATCCAAAATAATAACAATATCATAATTATGTTCTTAGGCCCATTACACATATCAAGGAATCATATCAATAATCATATTTATAAACCATAATATATCTCTAATCATCTCACATATCAGAGGCATAATATCAATAAGCATGTAATTTTCTCTTACACAAGATATATCTCACATATAGAAGGTATAATATAAATTGATATATAATCATCCCTCATACAAGAGGCATCTCACATCTAGGATGCATGATCTATATAGATGTGTAATCGTCTATAGGATATCTTATATCAATAGGTCATACATCATGGCTATGAGGAATATCACTTCTCTAGGCCAATTTACATATCCAAGAGAAACATAGTCTATATAGTTCCAATAATCATGACTTAAGGAAATAGCAACTCTATAGGCAAATCATCAAGTCTAAGAGAAAGTAGCATCATTTTAAGACAATAATCAAGTCTAAGTGAAAATAACATCTCTATAGGCCACATAACTTATCTAGGAGGAATATTATCTCTAAATTCCCAATATCACTTCCACAAGGAGTACCATAACGATAAATCAAAAGCCATAATCCCATACCATCTATACAAGTTACCAAGTTATGAAGAAATATTATTTAAAGGTTCTGTTCTGTTCTTATTACTGGCATTTATTTTAGAAAGGTTTGTGTACTCAGGTGAACCTTACCATCATTTTTTACCTTCAAATAAATGGAGAAGTGAAGGATACTATTTATACTTTGGAGGGTATGCTATGGTCTTGTATTATTGAATTTAAAGATAGTTAGGTAGTCCATTTGCCTCTTACTGAGTTTGCTTATAATAATAGTTACCATTCTAACATCCAAATGGCTCTTTTTAAGGCTATTTATGATAGGAGGTTAGGTCTCATATTGGGGTATTTGATATAGGCAATACCAAGTTGTTTGGCCCTAACTTAGGTTTGCGAGATATGTAGAAGGTCAAAGTGATGAGATAAAGACTTACACTGCTTGGAGTTGTCAAAAGTCTTATGTGGATATGAGGGAAAGAAAGTTAGACTTTGATGTAAGTGATTGGGTGGTCTTAAAGGTTTCTCCTATAAAAGGACTCATGGATTTTGGAATAAGGAAAGATCGATCCCCATGACATTGGTCTATATCATATTATGTGGGGAATTGGGGATGTTGCATATGAGTTAGATTTACCAGTAAGGTTTTTCCTTATTCATCCTATTTTATATATGTCTATGCTGAAAAAGTCTGTGGGTACTCTTATTTGATAGTGCCTATTGAGGATGTTGGTGTTATGCATTTTATGTCTTATGAAGAGGTCCTGGTTGATATATTGTAAAGGAAAGTTTGTAGGTTGAGGACTAAGTATGTAGCCTTAGTGAAGGTTCATTGGAGAAATCAAAAGGTGGAAAAGCCTATATGGGAAGCTGAGGAAGATATGAAAGCCAAGTACCCATTCTTGTTCCCCGTGTTAGGTGAAAGTTCCTAAGGAATGAGTTACATTTCCCTTTTAAATTTGTCATTTGGTTCCAATGTATTCTTGTTGTTATCGTGCTAAAAATATCAGAACTCCTCATTTGGGGATGAATGATCCTAAGGTGGGATAATGTAAGACTCACTTAATTTTGACAGTTATATTTTTGACCTTCCGCATATGTAATGTTAATTTTTAAGTTGAATTATGATTAAGGATGTTAAAAGTATTTTGTAGGAAAGTTTCAAGATATTTGAAAGGGGTTCGGGACCATTTTGGGACTCTAATGCAGTAAGCCTTGGCGATAGTGGTGGGCCGTGGGACTTAGACTCCCTGATAAGGTTTTTGCATGGAGGATAGGCTCCATAATATCAGCGTGCCACGATGCTATTTAAATTTCATCCAATTTTATTTTTTTCACTTAGGGTGAGGGGCTTTGAAAAACCCTAGTTTTGATTTTTAAAAAATTCTTAATTTTGAGCTCACTGGACATCAAACGTCTAGTGGGTAATAGTCGTATGATATGGGTATGGTTTAGAGTCCTCAACTCATGTAATGATTAGTGTGGTTTGGGATTCATTCTATCCTAGGTATTAGTAGATATCTTACAAGTCTTAAGCTAGGGTATGAGGGGTATAGTACTAAATCATATGATATCTTATGTCTTGCCTAGACAATTCTACCTATGGTATAGTTTAAGGGGGGGGTTCTAGTGATATTATTGGATATGAGTGGGTCTAGGTACTCGTATGTTCGACAGTATTGGTGTCCAAGTTGATGCCTAGGGTATGAATGGTGGGTGGCATTCATATGTTCCGGTACGGTTTGGGTGGTATGGTCATACCCTCCTACGATTATGTTTTCAGCTTTAAGATGAGCGTATTTTAGATATTTCCCACCCAGAATCCTTAAGTCCCAATGTATTATAACATGTTGTGGCCTTTCATAACACACTTTTAAAAGATTAAACACTCCCCAAACACACTCTAAACTCTCTATTAAAGATTGGGCTAGGGTTTTCTTTAAGTGTTCATCTATAAGCGGAAGGTTCAAGTTTCTTCTGTGAATCTTTGTACATAAGGCATGTGACTCTTCCAACATCGTTAGTTTATGAAAATCATATGTTTTAAAGTTTGTTTATGAATCATTAGTGGTGGTTTTGAATGACAATATTGGGTGTTTTGTTGCATATTATTGAGTATGGTTTAACCTTTGTTTAAATCATGTTTATATATGTTTTTGGTGATGGTTTTCACATGTGGGTTTTTGGTAATTGTGGTTTAACAATTGGTTCATGGTTAACCCTAAACATAAAGGTTTTTACTTTGGTTTTGGTCTTGCTAATGGTATGCCCTCAAAGTGTTTGTGAAAATTCCTAAGAGAATAAATTAGTTACATATTAATGGTGTTTTGAGCTAAGGCATTGGCCTAATGAATATGTATAGTTGATAAATTGTATTGTAAAGGCCTTGTTGGCCATGTAATGTTTTAAATAGAAATCTTGATGGTTTAATCGGTTAAAAAAATGTTTTAGTCCCTAAATATTTAGTTGATTTATATTTTTACTAGACTGTGGGTTCTAGTCCCTAAACTTTCAATTGAACAAGTGTCTTTGTTAAATAATCAAATGAATGATTGGTTAATTGATAATGGTAATGACACATTGTACGCCTGCAAATGGTGTTGGTGTGATAATACCAACGAAGTGCAAGTGGTAAGTAATTCGCTTAATGGTTATGTATGTAAGTGATGGTTTTTAATTAGGCTTTAAAAGTAGGATGGTTGTGTAGTCGGGCCATAAAAGTAGAGTGCAAAGAACTAACACTGGAAACCATGCTAGTCGGTGTAGGTATCTTTATGACTGGGTGGTTTGAGTCCCCCGAATAAATATGTAAATGGGATGTTTGAGTACCCTCTATGTAGGCATATATAGGTTTGGATATTCTCTGGCTTATATGGATACACGTTAGGAGAGAGCTGGGACTATATAGAAGAGCTTGGACCATATAGCCCTTTGGTGCCTTTTTTATGAAAACTATGCTACATATTCCAGGCTAATGATTTCAAAGTTTATGCTAATTGTGTTTACTACCCTGACATGGTATACATGTATGGGTAATTATTGCATTGGTTATATCCGTTGGTTGATTGGATTTGTGTTGTTGAAATTATTTTATCATTATCCTTGAGTTACATGCTAGCGCTCTAACTATCAACCGTCTTTAAAGCTATATCCCTATGTGATGCAGGTATTTGTAATATTATTACACCTCCTACTTAGTGATTGGACCCGGGAACAACTTGTATTGACTTAAAGTGGTGAGCTTCCACACTTAGAAAGGCTCTATTTCATGATTTGAGTTTTCTTATTTATTTGTCGGTTCAGATTTGGACATTGGTTTTGGCTGTGGTCGGGGGCATATCCCTATCGAATATTCTTGGATTTCTTTTAGAGGCTTTGTATCGACAAACTATGGACTTGGGTACGTTATGGTTTAGCTATGGACTTGCTTATTATTTTTATTTTGTATGGTTGTTGGTTGGGCATTGAATGGTTAGACTTGTTTGTGTTGGTCATGACTTGGACCTATCCCAAAGTCATTGTATGATTAATCACCTTGTCTTTTTATATGTTTGAAATTCATCCTACTCCAGCTATATGTTGTTTGGTTGGATTGGGTAGTAGGGTGATCTCTGGTCCTTTGTGGTCTTGAGACGCCCACTATGATAAGGCCCTAGCTTGGGTCGTGTCAAGTTGGTGTCAGAGCCTACGTTCATGGTCAATTGTTAGTCCATAAAATTATGTCAAGTAAAGTGTCTTTTATGGGTGTGTGGCACGCCATATTTAAAAGTGAAAGGCTATGAGAAATTTAGCAATGTTCCACTTTCTTACTGTCTTATTTTAAGCTATAGAGTCTAAGGTCTTTGATTTTACTGACTTTCATTCGCTTGTCTTTTAGATCATGCCGCAAAGAAGATTTGAAGCTCACAAAAAATCATCTATCCTACTTGAGGATGATATGGATGAAGTTCATTCGACTCCTAGATTTGGACTAGGGCAGGGGACACTACATCTGGCTATCCTCACGAGGTTCCACCTATCCCCACTGATCTTACTCAATCACCTCAGAGAAAGGTTTCTAATGCAAAATTCCATTACAGCATTAATTTATTGACTCAGTTGGAAGCTTCTAAGTCAAAGAGTGATGTTCCCGCTACTCTATCATCTGAAGCCGCATTAGTTGGACAATTCATGAGGTTAAATCCTCCTATGTTCATGGATTCAAAGTTTGAGAAGGATCCTCAATTCTTTATTAATAAGATGGAGAAGAGTCTTTGTATTATTCATGATAACGAGGTGGAGGGCATGGAGTTTTCCACCTACTAATTGAAAGACATAGCACACTAGTGGCATGAACAGTAGGAATAATGTAGGGGATATAGTGTTGACTCTACATTATGGGATGACTTTTGTAGTTCCTTCTTGGACCACTTAATTTCTTAGGAGTTGAGAAAATATAAAGTGGAGGAATTTTTGAATTTAGGACAAGGAAGGATGTTTGTCAAAGAGTATACCTTCAAATTTCATCAGCAATCTCGATATGCTCTAGAGATGGTGTCTGATATGAGGGATAGGATGTGATAGTTTGCTTTTGGGTAGTCGCGAGAGTTAATCCTTGAGAGCAAGGATGCCATGCTAAACAATGATATGGATATTTATAGAATGGTTGTGTATATGGAATAAGTGGATGAGGAGAAAAGAAAGCATTTAAAGAATGGTGAGAGGCAGGGGAAGAAATTTAGGTCTTTTGAAACAAGTGGTGGAGATGGCGGTAAGTGGCCGAAGAAGAAGTGGGGGAGCTCTAGTTCCTTCTCTACGACTAGTGTTCCTTACCTAAAAAACTTTTGGTGTTTGTTAGTCTTGGTAAAAAGGTGCGTCATGGGCACAGGCTTTTGAATCTCTGGCTAGTAGGGCTCAGTCGGCTCTATCCAACCCACCTTGTAGATTTTATGGGCATTTACACCATGGGTTTTGTTAGGAAGGGAAGAATAGCTGTTTTTACTGTGTTCAGATTGGTCACATACAGAATGACTGTCATGCTAGGATGGCTTCAGGGGTCAATAGGTCTCCTGTGGCGGGATCAATTATATACTCTTGCATCTCGCTAGGATTTGGAAGCATCTCATAATTTACTGGCTGGTATGTTGAAATTTTTTTCTCATGATTTATATTTTTTACTTGATCCATGGACCATTCTTTCTTTTGTGACCTTGTTTGTAGCTGTACATTTTCGCTTTGGTACTGAATTTATTTTTGATCCTTTGTCTATGCCTACCTCGATTGGTGACTCTATTATCTCTAAAAGATTCTATAGCGGATGTGTGGAATTTTTTAGTGGTAGAGAAAATCTTATGGATTTGATATAGTTGGATATGGTTGACTTTGATATTATATTAGGGATATATTAGTTGCATTCATGTTATGCTTTCTTATATTGTCGGACCTTTAAGGTCATAAATAAATTCCTTAATGAGCCAGTCATTATATGGGAAGGAGGTTCCCTAGTTCCTAAGGGGACGTTTATCTCATATCTTAGAGCCTAAAGCTTGATCTACAAAGGGTGTTTGTATCATTATGCTTGAGTTAAAGATTCTAACTCGGAAGGTCCTTCTCTAGAATCCGTACTTGTGGTTAATGAGTTTCCCAAGGTTTTCCCTGAGGATCTTCCCATTGTTCCTCCTGATATGGAAATTGACTTTGCGATTGATCTTATTCAAGACACTCTTCCTATTTCTGCTCCCCCATATAGAATGGCTCCAGTTGAGTTAAAGGAGCTTAAGTATCAATTTAAAGATCTCTTAGACAAAGTTTCATCCATCCTAGTATGTCTCATTGGGGGTGATCCGGTGTTGTTTGTGCGCAAGAAGAATGGTTCCCTTCGTATTTGCATTGACTATCGTTAGTTGAATAAGGTGACAATAAATAATAAGTATCCTTTTCCTAGGATAGGAGATCTGTTTGATTAGCTTCAAGGTGCGAAGTCTTTCTCTAAGAATGATCTTAGGTCGGGTTATCATCATCTTAAGATTAGGGAAGTGGATATTGCTAAGACTGCCTTCAGAACCCGGTATGGTTACTATGAGTTACTAGTTATGTACTTTGGGTTGACTAATACTCCGACAATGTTTATGGACATGGTGAATAAGGTCTTCCATTGGTTTTTATACATGTTCGTCATTGTTTTCATCAATGACATCTTGGTTTATTCTATGAGTGAGGTGGATTATGTTGATCATCTCCATGTAGTGTTGTAGATTTTGAAAGATTAGTGGTTGTATGCCAAGTTATCCAAGTGTGAGTTTTGGTTGAAGGATATGAATTTTCTTGGTCCTATTATCTCTAGTGAGGGGATTATGGTAGATCCTCAAAAGGTTGTGGTGGTTAAGAAGAGGCCAGACCTATGACTCCAACTGATATTCAAAGCTTCTTAGGTTTAGCAGGTTACTATAGAATGTTTATTGAGGTTTCTTGACTATAGCGTCCCTATTGACTAGGTTGACCTAGAATAAGGTCAAGTTCCTATGGTCGGATGTATGTGAGGGTAGTTTTGAAAAGTTTAATTACAAGTTGACCTCAGCTTCAATTATTAGGTGCTACGAAGTTGGTGAGGGTAAGTTGTTTGGCATTGGTTTGGTTCACCAAGATTTGGGAAAAGTAAAAGTGATTCGTAATAGATTGAAAGATGTTAGAAGTTGCCAAAAGTCCTATGTGAATATAAGGCGTAGGGATTTAGAGTTCAATGTAGGTGATCGGGTATTCTTGAAGGTATCTCCCATGAAAGGAGTAATGCGATTTGGTAAGAAGATGAAGTTAAGTCTCTAGTATGTCGGTCCCTAATTGATATTGAAGAAGGTTGGCAATTTTCTTATAAGTTGGGTTTTCCACCTAGTTTGATCTCCATTCATCCAAATTTCCATGTTACTATGTTGAGGAAATATGTGGGTTATCAATATTCGGTTGTTCCTTTGGAAGGGTTGTATATTTTGGATTCCTTATCATATGAGGTAGTAACCCGACCCGACCCGACCCGGGGCCTTGTCATAATGAGCATCCCAAGTCCAATCAGGACTGGAGACCTACCCCTGTTATCCAACCCAACCACCTATATCCAGCCTTAGATGGGCAGAATTTCAAACATATAACAAGATAGTGTCATTGTTCTTAATAAAACTCTGGGATATGGTCACAACCGTAACGACCCCACCGAGTCCATCCCTATCTCACCAACCGAACAACCATACCAAGCCAAACCATAGACCATAAACCAAAGGGAATACCATAACATAATATGAAAATCAATGTCATAATGTAATAGGATGGAACAACAAACAATATCATCCAATGATGTCAACCCACTGGCTTATTCCAAATGCCAAGGACAAACCAATACCAATCACACCCATACCAACCCCCAGAAGTACCATAAAACCTCTATAAAAAAAGTAAATAAATTTAGTTTGGACATGTCCCCAACCATGACTAAAACCAATACCCAAAATATAAGAAAAACGTCTAAAGAGAATCCACAACAAGAAATGATGCTTTCAAAAAGGATGGAAGCTCACCATTTAAGTCCAAATGCTGATACCGAATCTACATTCTAAACACGAGGAGTAGAATGGTCGGTTCCTATATAGAATGGGTATAAACCCGCAGTACACAGAGTTAGCGTATGACCACTAGCATGAAATTCAGGGTAAGGATAAAATAATGCCAGTTGTAGAACCGAGTAAAACCATCCATAATGCATACAACCATACATATATAAGTTTTGAAAAAAAAGGACTGTGCTAAGCCTGAACTTATAACCTTTACCTGGGCTATGTAGCTTTGCCTTCCTAACCACCCACGGGTGATATGGGTTCATCTCCCTCTGCTAAATGGGTCGCAGTATGTGTAGTTACACAATGGGGAATATCGCATGGGATGACCAGTATATCCCTCCAATATAAAATGTGACACTCGCATGTGGTCATTAAAGACCTCTCATATTGGCAAATATGAGTTTCGGTTTTGGTCCTCCCAGGGCTGCCACCTTCCACAACTTAGCTACACACCCAACCATTAATTATTAATTAAATTCAAGTCCAAATGATCCATTTACAATTTATTAACTAAGGCCAATATTAGTGGTATCATCATTACACCCCATTACTTGCAAGTAATATCCATAGCCAAAATATTTAGGTTAAGGAGACCTTAGGTGCCCTTTCCATATACCATATTAAATCCATTTGGGATTTCCATGTTCTCCACAAGAATAACCATTTAGCCTTTAGCCTTTATAAACCATGTAAAACATGTATAAATCCTTAGTCTAGTTTAAAACATGAAAGAGTTCCATTAAAAAAGTCAATGCAATGAACATATCTTAATAAGAAATTTATCAAACATCTGGGGGCATAATATAACCAAAACCAATTCCCAAGACCATTACACCATTACCATGCAATCCAATTTTCCAAAACAACCATTAATATATATAAAAGCATAAATACAATAACAAAAGACCATAACCAAGCATTCAATATCAAAACCCCTAATAATAGTTGAGAAACCATAATAATGAAATAGTAAAACCATGAAATCAATCATATAAATCATGAATTCAGTTGAAATTACAATGAGGGAAGAAAATATGCCTTAAATTAAAGAATTGATGGAACGAAATTACCAAAGAAAGCCCCAAAGAAATCCCTTAGTTGAAACCCTAGCTTCCTTTCCCCAAAAGATCTTGAGAGAATTATGAGATATTTTTGAATAGTTTCGAAGTGTTAGTAAATAGAATAATAGGGTAAATTACCTCCTAAGTTATTAGAAGTCATACGTACTAATTAGGGTAAGTAGGGAATGCTTAGAATACTTCACTTAAGTTGCACAAAATCCCATCACAGTTCTAAAACTAGCCCTCAAGAGTCATATCCTTCCAATACGATTGGCTTACACCTCTTGTATCTAGACCACAACCCTTGGATCAAACATTATTCAACATACGACTCATTCAATCATGTCATAACCACAATATATAATCCGTATCCATGACCCGTATATGTAACGCCCCAGATCTGGTACCCAGAATGCTATAAGATGCTCATGACCCCGAAGGACCACAAGCTAACCCATGACTGATATCTGTACCTGTATACTACATAATATACTGTATGATTGTAGAAAAATGAACTGAAAGGCCATAAGGTTCAAGACTGTAACATAATTGATAAAGATATAACATCTGAATGGGGTATGAAATACCTAAATAAAAATTGAAATAACATGATAGTCTAAACATGATAATTTGGAAAGCCTCTAACTGACTGAGCTGTTTGAATGAGGAGTTGATGGGACATGAACCCAACTAACTCCAACTAATAAATTACTTAATGAGATAATAAGGAAATAATCATATCCTCGAAGGATGAGGACTCATTTCTAACTGACTGCTAATATCCAGAATCTACTGATGCTCAGGAGCTCGTGAACATGACTGCTAACTGAATTTTGATGACTGATATAACTGATGACATGAGTGACTATATCTGATAGTCTTGAATTTGATGGAACTAGCTGAGTTCCATTACTGAGACTGAATGACTGTATCTGACAGTCTTGAATTCTGTAACTGAAACTATGGGAAGTAGTTATCTAACCGACATGCCCCTAATACGCCATTATATTTGAGTTGGGCTCCAATCTGTAACCCCTATTGGAAGGGTGTCAATACTACACCACTGGTAAGGAAAAGCTGTGAGTGACCCTCATCTGACAGTGTCCCCAAAAGAGAATAGTGGGCCCCTCATTGAACAATGCTTATCCACCTCAACAACCCTCATCTGACAATATTGATTTCTCAACTTATGCTGGCTACATAGTTCTTGAATACAAGAATGACTTCTAAGAATCACACCCTCATCTGATAGGGCGTGTTCCCATCCTTGGTCTTACTCGGTACTAATTCCTACTCCTATCTGAATAGACACTGATCATGGATTACTGAACTGAACTGTACTGAATTAACTGAGTTCCGTTGACTGATGGAATAGTATTGAGATTACTATATTACTTAGCTTTCCTGAGTCACATGATTGAATGAGTTCTACGGATCATAGCTTGACTGAGGATATCATAAAAACATAACACTGGCTCTAGGCACACAACAAAATTGTCGGGTACAAGTACCCCTAGGACTTGATTGAAAGAAACTGACAAAGCATGACTTTCTTGAATATATGACCCACATCACAATTCATAATTCATTTGTTGAGGCATTTCATCAAACATGTGACATGCATAAACTTATACAAAAGGGGGATTTCATATTATCATACTAGTATGACACTTTTCTTTCACATAGACATTTAATCAAACACATGGGGAGCATGCTTTGGTTATACCATCATCAGCACATCTAATAATTATGAATACATCAATCAACTTGTAATTTGAAAGGGATTTATCATGATTTTTATGCAATCTTTCATATACTAGGGTCAAGCATTGAAATATGTAATCTAAAACATGAATCAACACCACATAGCATTATGAACATGAATTTTAATTTAATAGAATCATTAACATTCATAAATATACAAATCATGGATTTTGGAAAGAGATTCTTGAGCTTCATGGGTGAAAGAGACCCATAAATCAATGCATGACATACCTTAGTTCTTCATTAAGCGAACATTGACGGAGAGACTCCTGAAATTGAATCCCTAATTGAAACCCTAGCTTGTTCTTGAGAGAAAATTAAGAGAAACTAGTATATTTTTGGGTTCCAAATAGCTGAATCTCGTGTTAAAGGGCTTAAATAGGGGAGGGAAATTGGCCCTTTAACCCTGGATGCGTCTGTTAATTCAATGAAATTTTCCCAAATTGGAACTCTGGTGCGACGTGGCGCTATTACGCCGTGTCACTGGATTTTGTCAACTGGGAAACTGGGGGATGGTGTGACACGGAGCCATCGCGTTGCCACTTTATTTGCAACCTGGAAGTTTGGCTGAACGCAAAGAAATCGCACTGAGACACTGGAAAAAGGACAATTGCCAATTTAGCTTGTGGCACAGCATGCCACTGACCAATTTGGCACTGTTTTACGATAGGAAGTTGAAATAGTCATAACTTTTTACTCGATTATCGGATTAGGGAGAATCTTATATCTATGGAAAGCTTATTGAATTTCCCACATGACAAAGAGTGAAAATCTTAAAAATTCCTAATGGAATAAACATCATTCAATTTAGAAGCTAACACTAGACATTCTTGGGACAGAAAAAATTTAGTTAGGAAATTTTAAGGTATTACAGTATCCCTGGCAAAATAAAATATATAGGGAATTGAACACTGTTTACCATACGAGTCCTGGGTATGATTCCTACCCTAGCTTCGGACTCATGGTGGGCCACTCGTACTGAGATCCAACCTAAGTAACCAAGTCTAAGATTATGTTAAGGAACAAAATGACCCGTAACCACAAATAGGATTCATACCCCTAATTCGTATTAATTTTGGTAACCAAAACCATCCCGCCAACTAACACTGGCTAGCATACAAAAGGACCATACCATCCATACCCTAGCTTACAGCTCATACCCATGAATCTTATTGGGTTAGAATAACAAATTTCCAGGAAATTTTCTAAGGTCAAAACCTAGGATGTTTTAGTCTCCCCTACTTGGAAAATTCAACCCAAAATAGAGGACAGGGTAGGGGTAACCACACACAGAGTCATTTGCATTATCAAACATCCATTTAACAAAATTTGAAAACATAGAGGCAAAGATGTTAATCTTTCCTTTAACAAACTCAGAAAATAAAGATGTGTTTAAGAACACATACCTTCTGCATGAATCCCAAGAGCAGAAAACAAATTTAGATACTTGGACTTCATGTCCTCTTATGCTTTCCAAGTAGCTTCTTACACCTTATGGTTCTACTATAGAACCTTAACCGAAGCTATATCAATTGTCCGTAGCCAACGAACTTGCCTATCTAATATCTCAACCGAGACTTCTTCAAAAGTCAAAGAATCCAAAGTACCCAATCCTTCCAATGGAGCAGCCGATGAAGGATCACCAAGACACTTCCTTAACATGGAAACATGAAAGACTGGATGAACTAAACTTAAGCTAGATGGCAACTCCAACTCTTAAGAAACATTGTCATCTTCCCGCAAAATTACATAAGGACCAACGAATTGAGGACTAAGTTTACCTTTTTTGCTAAATTGCACCACTCCTTTCAAGAGAGACACCTTGAGGAATACCCTATCTCTGACCTCAAACTCCAAGTCTCTATGCCTAATATCCGAATAGGACTTTTGGCGACTTTTGGCAGCTTTAATCCTATCCAAAATCACCTTGACCTTCTCCATCACCTAATAAACCAAATCAGAACTAAACATGTCTTCTTCTCAAAGATTAAACCACCCAATAGGAGATCTACACCTCCTACCATACAATGCCTTGAAAAGAGCCATACCAATACTCGAATAATAACTATTATTGTAAGCAAACTCCACCAAAGATAGATGCTAACCCAATTGTCACTATAGTCAATCACACAACCGAAGCGTATCTTCGAATGTCTGAATTATTCTCCTTTCTTTCCTATCCTACTGTTGATGAAAAGCAGTAACCTAAGTCCCTAGCCCCTTTTGGAAAGACTGCTAAAAATGAGATGTAAACTATGTACCATAATCAGATATAATCGAAATAGGTACCCTATGCAGCTTTAAAATCTCTTGAAGATACAATCGCGCATAATCCTCCACAAAAAAAGTAGCCCACAGTGGAAAGAAATGCGCAGACTTGGTTATCCTATTCACGATGACCCAAATCAAATCATACTGATTTTGAGACAGAAAAAGACCGATAACAAAGTCCATATTGACCGTCGTCATCACGAACACACAACCTCTCTTGGTACCATAAAGTACCATCACCACTAATCCAAACACCACTACCTTTTCCCTACCAACGTCACCCTTGATTTTTATCAAGATAGGATCTAGCACTTGCTTCTCCATAATCTCCGCACTAAGAGATGATCGAACAACTTCTTGCAGCATGACACCACCATCTTTAGAGTCCAAGAGATGAACTCCAAGATTAGTCTAATGGTGAATATCCTTTACCTATTCTCGCTTGCCTTTCTCTACGTGAGCTAAACTCCTAATGGATAATCTTCTAAGAGAATGAACGACCATATTATCCTTACCTAGATGGTAGTGAAGACTCATATCATAATTATTGAGAAGATCAAGCCACCTTCTCTGCCTGAGATTAAGTTCTTTATGAGTGAACACATACTGAAGACTCTTCTGATCAGAAAAGATATCCACGTAAACACCACACAAATAATGCCGCCATATTTTCAAAGCAAACACAATCGCCAATAACTCTAAATCATTAGTAGGATAGATCCTCTCATGCACCTTTAACTGCCTGGAAGCATAGGAAATCACCTTCCCATGCTGTATCAAAATACAACCAAGTCCTACCCAAGATGCATCATAATAAACCAAAAATCCATCATTGCCTTCCATTAAGGTCAAGTGTGAGCTGAAGTCAACTTATACTAAAACTTCTCAAAACACCCCTCACAAGCATCCAATCGAGAAAACTTAACCTTCTTCTAGGTTAACTTAGTCAAAGGAGCAACTATCGAAGAAAAGCTTTCTACAAACTGCCTATAATACCTAGCTAAACCTAAGAAGCTCTAAGTATCAGATGGATTTGTAGGCCTAGGACACCTTTTCACCACAACAACCTTCTACAGATCCACCATGATCCCTTTACTAGAAATTACATGACCTAAGAAAATCATAACATTTAAGTAGAACTCACACTTAGAAAACTTGGCATACAACCATTATTTCTTTAGGGTCTGCAACACCACACATAGGTTATTAGAAAGATCCACCTCACTCTTCGAATAAATAGAATGTCATCATTAAACACAATGACAAAGAGATCCAAATACTTCCTAAACACTTTGTTCATCAAGTTTATAAATGTTGTTGGAGCATTAATCAACCCAAATGATATCACCAAGAACTCAAAAGTCCCATACCGAGTATAAAAAGTTATCTTAGGGATATCCACCTCCCTAATGTTAAAATGATGGTACCTAGACTGAAGATCTATCTTAGAGAAGAACTTGGCACCCTATAACTAATCAAACAGATTATTTATCTGAGAAAGAAGATACTTGTTCTTGACGGTTACCCTTTTTAAATACCTATAGTCAATGCACATCTGAAAGGAACCATCCTTCTTGTGCACATAAAATATCAACGAACCACACAAAGAAATACTAGGATGAATAAACCCCTTATATAGAAGATCCTTAAGTTTCTCCTTGATTTCTCTCAACTCAGCCAGAGTAATTATATATGGAGGAATAGAAATTGGACAAGCGTCCAAAAGCAAATCAATACCAAACTCTATTTACCTATCAAGAGGAACACCAGGAAAGTCATCCAGAAAGACTCTGGAAATGCATTAACCACAAGGATCAAAGATAAAGAAGGACCTTCTGAGTTAGAAATCTTGAACCCAGATGAAGTGATAAAGACAACCCTTAGAGATTAACCTCTGTGTTCTAAGATAAGAAATAAACCTCCCATAGGAGCTAAGGAACTACTTTCCCACTCTATGACCGGTTCACTCGAGAACTTAAAAATAGCCTAATGGGTTCGACAATTCATAAATGCAAAAATAGAATACAACCAATCCATACCTTAGATTATATCAAAATATACCATATCAAACTCAAATAGATCTGTCAAGGTTTGCTTGCTACCACAAGATACCATACACCTCTTATAGACTCTCTAAGCAATAATCAAGTCACCTATCAGGGTAGAAATAGAAATAAGATCTAAAATAACTTTCAAATCAAAATCAAAAGACAACCACATATGGATTCTCATAAGAGTGGACCCTAGAAAACCAAATAATATATTTCATAAGAGAAAAGTTATAACATACCAGTAATATATCAGGGGATACCTCAGATTTTTATCGGGATGCCAAAGCATACAACTTGTTTCGACTAACACTAGAACCAGGAGCAATAACAGAAGAAGATACACCACCAATAGGCACAAGAGCATAAGATAAAGCTACAAGAATCTTATTCGCCCTATAGCAACCTTATTAACTAGAAAATCCCTAAGCTATTGGGCTACCTGACCATAATTGAAGCACTTGTACCTTTATTTGTCGCAATAACCGAAATGAAGATAACTACAGAATCAACATGAAGGACACAAAGAAACTGACTAACCTCCACTCGCCTAAGATTGGGCAACTTATGCTCGAGTATTATCACCCCCTTGATGACGCCTATCTCCCGACTACTGTAGGTAAGGAGCACTGGCAGAAAAAGAGCCCGAACTCCTCCACTTCTTTTTCTACCACTTACTATAATCTCTATCACTCTGAGACTGAGCACCTCCCTAATCAGAAAACCTGTTCTACTTTCCATGACTATCCCCAAACTTTACCTGTTTCCTCTTCTTGTCCTAAACATGCTGCATATAAATAGTCAACGTCGAGATATCCATATATTTAATAAGAAAGAAAGTCTTGCTCTTGAATTAAATCTCTATTAAACCTAGTATCAAACTTTCTTATTCTCGATCTCATATCAACCACTATTTAAGAAACATACCTTGATAGCTGATGGGACTTCAAATCATATTACATTACAAAAATTCTCCCATGAGGTTCACAAACTCCTTTATCTTTTATTTCATAAGCTCTTGAGGAATGAACCGATCCATAACGCCATTAGAAAAAGCCTCCCATAATCCTTCCTCTTCCATATCACCACTATCCCTATCCCATTCCTCATTATGACACCCCGTACATTGTATGTACTTTTTATATTTATATGTATCTTGGTATAGCCTTGTGGTAGGTAATGGATAATATTTGTTATGTGAATATTAATGGTGTAGATAGAATTCTAGATGTTTCCCACACCATTTTATGTGACACAATCAAGTTAACATCGATACAACTATTTAACTTGGAATTATAAGTCGGTATTTGAATCTAAAGTTTAAAGTGACTAGGTGTGTACAAGTTGTAAGTTAGATTAAGGTGATTAGGAGTTAGAAATGGAATGAAATATTGAGGTGCTTGCTTGACTTAATTAAGCTAGTAGGTGAGTCACTTACTTGGGTTATATGAGCCAAGTTAATGGATCAAGTCTATGAATCAGATTTGGGCCTTTATTGATATACTTATTTGGGCTAAAATTAAGTAAAAGAAGAAGGAAAATAAAGAAAAGGCCCAATACTCAAATCTGCCAAGGCCCAAATATAATTGAGCCCAACTAATAAATTAAGCAAGTAGGTGCATCACCTACTTTGACATTTTGAGCTACTTGAACTCCTTAAGTAGGTGCATCACCTACTTGGACCAATTTGATTAAATTTGTGGTCCAAAATTAGCTAAGTGGATGGCCAAAATTAGGGACTTTATAAGGACACATTGCTGGTCATTTTCCCTCTTTCTTAAGTAAAAAAAGGGGTTACATCATAAATTTTTGCTACTTTTTTTTTAAACAACAAGGAGCAATCCTATTTTCCTTTCTATGGTTTTTGAAAAAGCCCCAACTTTACAAGCCAAGGTATGTGAAAATATTTATGGTTTATCTTAATTATGTCAAGGAAGATTAGGAAAACATAATATAAGTGATTAATTATTTATTTATGGTAGAATATGGAACAAGCTACTTGTTCACTTTTTCTTTGTTATTAAGAGATTTCGTTTCTTCTTTGATTTAAAGTGTAAAGGAAAGTGAAAGTTGAAGTTCTTGAGGAGTTCAAATTAAAAGAATAAGTTGAAGAATCAAGGTAAGGTGACTACCCAATTTGTTCTTATTATGTATGAATTTAAGAAAGAATTAAGGATGCGTTGTTATTGAGAACTCAAGGGATGATGAGTTTAATAATTGATTTCTACAATAAAAGGGATTTGGGATTGTTTTGCGGATTATTTTGTATGTATATGTCATGGGATGCCAGGTTGATATTGGAGAAAGGTGTGACTAGTTTGAATTGAAATATGAAAGAAAAGTGTGGCGGTATACCACCAAACTAATTATTGCATGTGTTTATTGCCTAATCCGTTTTGCATATTATTTGGAGGGTGTAATTAAGATGAGGTAGTTTCGGTGAATATTATAAGAAAATGTATGGTATTTGGGTATAATTTGATGAGAAAAGGGTTAAAATAACATCTTTGATTGATGGATTAAGTGCTTACTGCCCGGTTACTATTTTGGTGAAGTTAAGTAGCCCCAATGTGTTGATTGGTTGCTAATACTAGTTTACCATTTATTTTATTATAGATAAGTAATCTAAAAGGCGGGAAGTCAAGTTCGGTTAGTTCAAGAGTTATATAACTAGGTATGTAAGGCTTACTCTATTTTGCTCTCTTTGGCATAAAATCGGACATTTGTTTCATCAAGTAAGCTTCCAAGGTTATCCTATAACAAGTGATACATAATAGAAACACATTACATTCCATGTAGCCAATGACCTTGTTCCCACCCTCTAATCTATTAAAACACTTCAATATATGCTTATTATTTAACCTGCATATCTATTTTCACTAAAAAATTTCAGAAGTTCTCCGTTTACTAAAATAAGACCCATGTGTATTTTCAGCTCCTAAACACTTATTTGTGTGCCAACAACTCCCTACCTCATTGTTGTTGCATTAAGTGCATTTACATGTCTCTTATTGGTAGATTATTATTTCAAAGTACCATAGTGTTATGACCACCAAATTAACAATCTCAAAGGTGGCTAAATAACCTAACTAAATAAATTTGTAAAACGAGTGGCAACTCAGAGGAATAAGCCTAGCATGGTTCGCTCTCAATACCTTTATATGTGGGTGTCAGATTAGGGGCATAAGCCTAGCAAGGGCCGAGCCCAATATTGTTATATGGGTGGCAGCTCAGGGGCGTAATCCTAGCATGGGCCAATATCAATTTATCTATTTACAACTGATTAGCTGGTCATTTACATTATATGGATTTCAAAGATTATGAAGTAAGAAGATAAAAAAATAAAGAAAAGAATGTAATGTATGTCGTCCCATAAGTATATATAAAGGTGGTCTGCTATTAGTACTTATACACTTGTTTCTGATTTCTATTGATCTCCTGTATCATGTGTTATTACCTTCAGCCTTACATATTTAGTACGTATCTTCGTACTGATGTCCCTCATGGGGAACCTATATTTTATGATGCAGAAACATGTGCTTTAGCTAATACACCTCGCTAGTACGAGCAAGGCTATTTAGTGACTATCGGTGAGCTCCAGGTTGATTCGGGTCTTTTTGAGTCTATTCCATATATTTTAGTATTATGCAATAGTCAAGAGTACGGAAGGGGTTTGTCCCAACCCTAACTAAGTCTATGTATCTTTTAGAGGCTTTGTAGACTAATGTAAAGTTAAACTTGGTAGTTTCTTGTCTCCTAGATGTGGTGGCCCTGACTGCAAAATGTTGTATATACAATTTTGTGCTTGCATACTTAGTTGTTCTCATCGATAAATAATATCATATTTGTTAGAACCTTCGATTGTAGTATACATAAGAAGTACAAGGTTATGAATTGGTTTTATCAGGCCTTTACGGGTACGGGTTCCTGTTCGCCCCAACAGGATTTGAGGTATGACATTCATACTACTGATAAGCAACATATTTGAGATGGTAAGATACAATGTGAACCCCTTCTTCATCAGTAGCCTACATCACCCAAAAGATCTTTTCCATCTTATCAAATAATTGTTGGGGATCCTTTGCTACATTAACTTCATCAAAATTTATAGGAACCATCTTTGTAAACTGACCAACCCTTGTAGCCTCGGTAGACAAAGCACCAGTCGCACCCTACTTAGCCTGAGCAATAACCAATTAGGCAATGACGTGAATAGAGTGACAAAAGTCAGCATTAATCATGTTTCCCTGAGGGACCTGAGGAGAACTAGTTAGAATAGGAGGAATTCCAACACTATCAGGAATGGGACCATGATATTAAAGATGTACTCTAGACATAGGACGTACCCATTTGACATTATCCCCAGCTGGGATAGAAGGATTTTCTTGTGTTTCAAATCTAGGAGACATGATCTGAAATAGAACGAAGAAGGATTAGAGGATAATCTAGGATTGAGAGCTCAAGCTTAGAGATAGAATACGAAGAAAGTAGAACATTCCTAAATGCATTCTAGCCTCTCTCTTATGAGTATGGCACACTTTAATCCCTAAAAGAGACTCTACTCGACATGCCTTTATAGACTTCCCAATTGACCATGAACCTAAATATCTAATACCAACTTTACCTGACCCTACCCTGGGCTTTGTAGTGATAGGCATCCTAAGTCCAACCAGGACTGGATACCTCTAATTGTTACCCAACCCAACCACCTATATCCATTCTTAAATGGAATAAATTTCAAACATATGACAAGATATTGTTATTGTTCTTATTAAGACTCTGGGATAGGGTCACAACCTTGACCGACCTAACCGAGTCCAATAATACTCCACCAACCAACCAACCTTACTAAGCCAAAATATAGACCACAAGACAAAGGGGATATAATGTATGTCGTCCCACAAGTATATATAAAGGTGGTCTACTAGTACTACTTATACACTTGTATCTAATTTCTGTTCAGATCCTGTTTCATGTATTGTTACCTTTAGCCTTACATATTCAGTACATATCTTCATACTGACGTCCCTCATAGGGGACCTATATTTTATGCTGCAGGCACAGGTGCTTCAGCTAATGCACCTCACTAGTACAAGCACAGGCTATGTAGTGTCTATTGGTGAGTTCCAAGTTGATTCGAGGATTTTCGAGTCTGTTCCATATATTTTGGTATTGTGCAATAGTCAAGAGTAGGGTGGGGGTTTGTCCCAATCCTAATTGAGCCTATGTATTTTTTAGAGGTTTTGTAGACTAATGTAAAGTTAAACATAGTAGTGTCTTTTCTTTTAGATGTAGTGGCTCCAACTGCCAAGTGTTGTATATATAGATTTTTCTTGCCTACGTAGTCATAATCATCAATACATAATATCATATTTGTCAGAACCTTTGGTTTCTATATGCATGAGAAGTACAAGGTTATGGATTGTTTCTCTCGGGTCTTTATGGCTACGGGTGCTTGTCCGCCCCAATTGGATTTGAGGTGTGACAAAAGTGGTATCAGAGCAGGTCGTACTAGGGATTCTACAAAGCTATTTCTACGTAGAGTCTTGCTTATGGGCGTGTTATGCACCACACCTATAAATAAGATGCTATGGGAATTTAGGTATTGTTTCTTTTTTGTTTCACATCTTAGAGCGTGAAATAGAGCCTAAGTCATACGTGAAGTCATATTTAACCACTAAACCTCTAGTTAAAGTTCTTTAGCAAAATTAGTCCATCGAGGGAGATACTTGGGTAGCAGAAGCAGATATGCGTACCAAGTTGTAATGCCCCACAAAATCATTTTCCAGTCTGAGCCTCACAGTGTATTTGGTAGAGCAAAAATCCGAGTCAAATATTTTAGAAATATCCTCCCAAGTATTAAATACTTTGAATTGTGTGGGAATCAATTTGAGTAGGAATTAAGATCATAGAGGTCCCCTAACTCATGGTCGAGTTAAAAACTTTCCTATCGTTCAAGTTTTAGTGACCGTCAAAATTTGGGTAAACTTCAACTGACCATATCTCCTTGTATATATCGAATTAGAGGACCTAATATATATCAAATGAAATTTTTTTGAAATATCCTTCCAACTATACCAATTTCGTAGAAAAAAATATTGGAGAAAAGAGTTATTCCTATTTTACTCCAGCATGTCTGGCTGGAAAACTGATGATGACATTTGTGATAAGCTATCATGTCGTCAGACCTGGCCAGATTTTTTACCCCAGTGACAACATTTTGTGATAAGATATCATGCCCGTGATGGCCTATCACCAATGTCGGCGTTCTTAACCAGAAACTCAAAATTTATTTATTTTTACGATAATTCGTGACGGCCTATTACCAAATTGACGGCCTAGCGCGGATGTCGTCAAGAATATTTTTCCAGAAATTTAAGGGAATTTTTACAAGGGTATTTTTATCATTTCTCACTATTTTTTAGCCTCTATAAATATGAGGAACCCTTATTCAAACCCTAATTTCTCCATTTCTCTTCCAAATCACTAAAGAAAGAATATTTAGGGTTTTAATTCAAGAACCCTAATCTTCCAAAAATCATCCATAAATTCTTCAAGATTTCTTTAAGAATAAAGTTCCTCATAGTGTGGGCTTCAAGAATTATTTATTAAAAGTGCCGATAGAGTCTCAAGCATTAGAATTCATCCGACTTCAAAGTTTAAGGTATCTAGATATTGATTCTTGGGTCCCTTTCATCCAAGAAGCTCAAGAACCCTTTTCAAAACTAAAATAATTTTATGTTTATGAGTTGTTAATGATTTGTATGAGTTTAAATTGACTTTTAATGTGATTTTGAGTTTTGATTTATGTTTGCCTATAAAAATTATGAGCTTTGACCCTTGTATGTGGAATTCATGTGAGGTTTGTGATAAACCCTCTTGCAGTTGTTTTCTATTTGATATGTTCATGACTTTTGGGTGTAGAAATTGTTAAATAAGCGAAGCATGTACCCCATAGTTTTGATAAAGACTTTAGGTGAAGCATAAGGGCCACTATAGTATGTTGAATAAGGAAGCCCCAAATTGAGAACTAGTCCATGCATGCCTAATGTTGGGTAAAATGCCTTAGTGAGTGAAATGTGCCAACATAGCATGTAATCCCCATGCAGGTGTAAAATTGGTCTTGTCTAGTGGTTGTTGAAGAACCCTAGCAAACAAGTCGAGATATGATCATTGTAACTTCCCCAATTGAGTGCTATTTTATATATCCTAAGCTTTTAATACAAGGCAAGTGGTTAGCAAGTAAGTTGTGACATGATCGTATGAAGTTTCTCCAAGCCTTGTGATATCCAAACACGTGCCAAAATTGATATAGATATGAAATATTTGAGGTAAAACCTTGTTGAATGGAGGACGATCTAGTAGCATGTTTCCCCTATATATTATATGATTATGATTCTGAGATGCTTAAAGTGACCCCTTGGCAACTATAATGATGAATAAATGTTTGTGATTCATAATTACTTGAAGAGTTGTGTTAATAATTGGGAAGATGCTTTAATGATTATGATGATGCATGAATGATTGTGATGAGAAATGAATAATTGTGCTTTAGTTTTTTGCTATTGAGTCCTGGGGGTATTTATACCCAATAATAGAGCTGTTGTCTAGAGCCCGTGTCAGTTTCTCCATAACTCCAATCGAGCCATGATTATCAAAAGTCAGTGAACTATAGAACTCTGTATCCTCAGACAAGTCAGAACGTAAAAAAGCTCAGTAATCTTAGTTATCTCTGTAATCTCTATATCGCTAATAATCTAGCCCCAGTCCTATAATCAGCTCAGATCTAATAATATTCAAGTCTAATCTCAGAATTTATTTAAGTAATCTTTCCAACCTCTGTATGATCAGTCAAATACCATAATTTGATACCTTTTCCGTCAGATACAAAACTAAGTAATCTCAGTGTAACTCAGTTAGATCTTTTGAGAAGCATAATCAATAACAAACTTAGTTCAATTGTGTTCAGTTGAGAATTTTGTTCAGAGTCTTTTAGTTGGGAGTAAAAGCTAGCATCGATCAAGGGAAAGGATGAAATCTCTCCCATCAGATAGGATGAGTTATTAGGATAAATCCCTGAACTTCAGAACTTCGTAGCCAACATAGGATGCAGTAGTCTCCCATCAGTAGAGGCTGTCACCGTCAGAGAGGTTTGACTATCATATTGCCTCAATCTGACTTTCTGCGATGGTCATCCCATCAGAGAGGCTTGACCAAAGAGGCCTTTACCTGTGGCACGGTATTGACACCCTTCCAGCTAGGGTCACAGGTTAGACCCCACCTATGGTAGGTTGGGGTATGTTAGTTAAGTAACTACTTCCCACAGTTGCAGTTTCAATATCACTCTTTAGAAATCAGGACTGTGTGGTACAATTGTCTAACCCAGTATGGAACTCAGATAGTTCCATTGGTTCATGGACCATTCCATCAGATAGGCTTGGTCTCATATGTAGATTCTTATTATCATTACTAGAGATCTCCCGTCAGAGAGGCTTAATCTCAGTCTTAGACCATGTTAAGTATTCTTATTAACATATCTAGAGATCTCTCGTCAGATAGGCTTGATCTCAATCTCAGATTCTTTATTCTATTGAGTATTCTTGTTGTCAGGTTTTGGACATGATGATACTTCTTATCATTGATAATCACTTCCAAAATAATCTGTTAGAAAAGTTGATCTCTAATTTTGTCAGTCGAAAGAAGTAAGCTCAGAATTTAGTCCTTGATGTAAGTACATCCATATCCTTAGTTATTAGTATCAGATGAATCAGTGATTCAGTATCTCATTGTTACTAGTGAGTTTAGTCTACAGTAAAGTAGTATCTGAGTTTCAGTATATAGAGTTACGATGATTGTTCTTCATGCTCTGTGCATTTATGTATGTTTTCTCGTGCAGTATTTTCATGATTATTCAGTTTAGATATTAGACATGCATGAGCCCTTGCATCATCCTACCCCATCTACATACTCAGTACATTCTTGTGCTGATGCATTTGCACCATGGTGTTTTATTTAAAACCATAGATTCAGAGGCACAGGATCTAGAGTATTCTCAGTAGTTCAGTCCAAGTCAGCAACAGTAGCAGTGAGTCCTCTTCTTTCGAGGATGAATCTCAGTTTACTTTTATTGCTTTAGACTTAATCTATTTTCAGTTGATGGAGCTAGTTGTGACTTGTCCCATCAACTCCACAGTCCAGACAGTTTAGAGGCTTTTCAGACAGATGTTGTTGATGTGTATTATGAGTATTAATAGATGTGTTGAACCTTATGGCTATTTTTTGAATTTATTTAAGATATTATGTAGTATATAGGTATAGATATTAGTAAAGGGTTAGCATGTGGTCATTCGGGGTCCTAATCATCATGTGACATCTTGGGATAGGATTTTGGGGTGTTACATAAGTACCATTACCTTTTCCCCGCCAACTCAGATCAATCTAAAGGTAATAGTTCTCCTTAAGCTTACTCAGTTTCACGATTAGTGTTCATCACTTAGTATACCATGATAATCTTAGTATCAAGTATCACCGCATATTTAGTCATTCATTCATGTATTAGTTCAGTTATATAGTTATGCATTGGACATGCATTCTCATTGTGAGAAAACTTAGTTCTTCAGAACTTTTAGTTATATATTTATGAATTAGTTTCGCATGCATAAGATATGCATATTCAGTATATTATGTTAAGATTTTCAGTCACGTCTGTTATGAGATCATGTTATAGTTATTCATGGTCAGCTCATTATTTTCCCTCTAAGTCAGTCTCATTTGAGGACGAATGTTCTCACGGGCAAGATATCATAATACCTGTGTTTTTTCTTAGCTTAAAAATCATATCAAGGATGTTAGAAGTTTCTTTGAAATAAGAATTAGTTTTTATACATATGGTATTTCCATAATTTTCTCATCCTATCTTATGGGAAATTGAGTAAGCTTTCTATCGATATATACTTTGACCGAATTCGACACCCGGGCGAAGAGTTAGGTCCTTTTTTGTGAGACAATATCTCACCTAAGCCTTTAGCGCATCACGAGATAGCTCAAATGGCAATTTTCAATTTCTAGTATTGCTCTGCGATACTGGAGCATTTCACCAAACTTCCAGGTCGTAGAAAAGGAGGCAATGTTATAGCTCTGACTCACGCCATTGTGAAATTTATCATTTGTCAATTTCCAGTGACGTGGCGCAAAAGGGCTCAATTTGGGATATTTTATTGAAAATTAAATTACGTGTACAGGTTCCAAACCCAGGATTTAGCCCTTATTCATATAAAATATTAATGTTTTAACTCGAACTCGTCCTCAACAGGATTTAGTTTAGGTCATTATAGACAGGATGACCAAATTTGCTCATTTCCTTCTGGTTCATAACTCTTATTCAGCAGAAGATTATGCCATACTCTACACCAATTAGTTGGTCAGATTGCACAGTGTTCCATTATCTATTTTCTTAAATTAAGGTACCCGGTTCACCTATCATTTCGGGGAAGCATTCCAAAAGGGTCATGCTACCCAAATTCATCTCAGTACAACCTTTCATCCTCAGACAGATGGACAAGATGAAAAGACCATTCAGACATTAGAAGAAATGTTAAGGAAGTGTGTAATTGATTTCAAGGGAAGCTCTAATGACCACTTGTCTTTGATTGATTTTGTATATAACAATAGCTATCATTATAGTATTCACATAGCCTCATTCAAAGCTCTCTATGGTAGAACATGCAGATCTCCAATTGGTTGGTTCGAAGTTAGTGAGGCCTTAATCATAGGGCCTGACTTGGTATTGATGCCTTAGGGAAAGTAAAGTTGATAAGAGAAAGACTCTGGGCTGCTGAGAGCCGACAGAATTCTTATGCAGATGTTCATAGAAAAGATCTAGAGTTTGAGATTGGTGATCATGTCTTCCTCAATATCTCTCCTATGAAGGGAGTGAAGAGATTCAAAAAGAAGGGAAACTCAGTCCCCAATATGTTTGTCCCTTCAAGATTCTCAGTCATTTAGGCAAGGTAGCTTATGAGCTCGAATTACCTTAAGATCTAACCTCAGTTAATCTAGTATTTCATGTCCCTTTGCTAAAGAAATGGATAGAAGAGCAATCAGTCATAGCCCCTTTTCAGAGCATCGATGTTCAGAACATCCTCTCTTATGAAAAGATTCCAGTGGAAATATTAGTCTATCATACTCGTAGATTGAGGAACAAAGAAGTAACTTTAGTTAAAGTTCTTTGGTTTAATCAGTACATCGAGGGAGCTACTTGGGAAGAAAAATCAGATATGCATACCAAGTACCCTCAACTTTTCTCGGCCAACTCAGATCAAGCTCAAGGTAATAGTTCTCATTAAGCTTACTTAGTTTTATGATTAGTGTGCATCACTAACTTAGCATACCATCATAATCATTATATCAAGTACCACCTCATATTCAGTCATGCATTCATGTATCAGATAAGTTATATAGCTATGCATCAGACATGCATTCTCATTGTGAGAAGACTTAGTTCTTTAAACTTTCAGTTATCCATTTATGAATTAGTTACACATGCATCAGATATGCATGTTCAGTATATTATGTTCATCTTGTCAGTCAAATTTGTTATGAGATCATGTTCTAGTTATTAATGTTCAGCTCATTCTTTTCCCTCTCAGTTAGTCTCATTTGAGGAGGAATGTTCACAAAGGGTAGATATCGCAATACCCATGCTTTTTCTTAGCTTGAAAATCATATCAAGGATGTTAGAAATTTCTTTGAAATAATAATTCATTATTATACACGTGGTATTTCCATAAATTACTCATACCATCATGTGGAAACTAGAATAATCTTTCCATCAATATATATAATTCACCTAAATCCGACCCCCCAGCGAAGAGTTAGGTCCTTTTTTGTGAGACAGTGTCTAACCTAAGCCTTCAGCACTTCGCACACATAGCTCAAATGGCAATTGTCAATTTCCAGTGTTACTCTATGATACTGTAATGTCGTGTCTAACTTCTAGGTGTTAGACAAGGTGTTAATGCGATAGCTCCTCGTCTGACCACCGTAAAAATTCTCATTTGTCAATTTCCAGAGACTTGGAGCGAAAGTGCCCAATTTGGGAAATTTTACTAAAAATTAAATTACCTATCTAGGATTAAAAGTCTCAATTTTCCCCACTATATAAGTTTCCAAACTTGAGATTTATCCCTTATTCATAAAATATATTGTTGTTTTACCTCGAAATCGTTATCAACATGATTTAGTTTGGGTTATTATAGACAGGATAACAAAATCAGATGATTTCCTTTAGGCTCATATCTCTTATTCAGCTGGGGATTACACACGACTCTACATCAAGGAGTTGGTCAGATTGCACGGTGTTTAATTATCTATTTTCTTAAACAGAGATACCTGATTCACCTCTCATTTTTATAAATCATTCTAAAAGGGATTTGGTACCCAAATTTATCTCAAAACAACCTTTCATCCTCAGACAGATCGTCAAGTAGAAAGGACCATTCAAACATTAGAAGATACGCTAAGGGCGTGTGCGATTGCTTTCAATAGAAGTTGGGATGACTACTTACCTTTAAATAATTTTGCATACAACAACATCTATGACTCTAGTATTCATATGGCTCCATTCAAAGCTCTCTATGGTAGGAGATGTAGATCTCCCAATTGGTTGGTTTGAAGTTAGTGAGGCCTCCATCATAGGGCCTTACTTGGTATTCAACTCCTTAGGGAAAGTCCAGTTGATCAGAGAAAGACTTTAGGACGCTGAGAGCCAAAAAAAGTTTTATGCAAATGTTCATTGGAAATATCTCGAGTTTGAGATTGGTGATTGTGTCTACATCAAGATCTCTCCAATGAAGGGAGTGAAGAGATTCGACAAGAAGAGAAAACCCAGTCCCTATATGTTGGTCCCTTCAAGATTCTTCGTCATTTTGGCAAGGTAGCTTATGAGCTCAAATTGCCTTTAGATCTTTCCCCAGTTCATTAAGTCTTTCATGTCTCTTTGCACAAGAAGTACATATGTGACCAATCAGTCGTAACCCCTATTCAGAGCATCAACTTTCAGAACGTCCTCTCTTTAAAGAGATTCTAGTCGAAATCCTAGACTACTATACTCGTAGATTAAGGAATAAAGAAGTCCCTCTAGTTAAAGTTTTGTGGCCAAATCAGTCCATCGAGGGAGATACTTGGGAAGTAGAGGTAGACATGCGTACCAAGTTGTAATGCCCCACAAAATCCTTTTCCATTCTGAGCCTTAGAGCGTATTTGGTAAAGTAAAAATCTGAGTCAAAATGTTTCAAAAATATCCTCCCAATTATGAAATACTTTGAATTGTGTGAGAATCTATTTGAGCATGAATTAAGACCATAGAGTCCCCTAAATCATGGTCGAGTTTAAAACTTTCTTATCGTTCAAGTTTTTATGACCGTTAAATTTTGGGTCAACTGCACTGGACCATAACTCCTTGTATATATCAAATTAGAGGAGTTACTATATATATCAAATGAAAAATCTTTGAATTATCTTTCTGACAATACCAATTTCATTAAAAACTAATCTTGGAGCAAAGAGTTATGCCCATTTAACTCAATCATGTTTGGCTGGGAAAGTGGTGACGACATTCGTGATAAGATATCATGCCCGTGATGGCCTATCACCTCTGTCTTCAGTCCTGGGAAGATTTTTTTGTGATAAGGTATCATGTCCATGATGGCCTACCACCAATGTCGTCAGCCTTATCAGAAACTCAAAATTTTATTTTTTAATGCCAATTCGTGATGGCCTATCACCAAATTGATGGCCTATCACAGATGTCATCACGAATATTTTTCCAGAAATTTAAGGACATTTTTGCAAGGGTATTTTTGTCTTTTCCCACTTTTTGAGCCTCTATAAATATTAGGAACCCTCATTCAAACCCTTATTTCTCTATTTCTCTTACAATTCTCTAAAGATAGAATATCTAGGGTTTCAATTCAAGAACCCTAATTTTCCAAAAATAATCCATAAATTTTTTAAGAATAAAGTTCCTCATAGTGTGGGCTTTCAAGAATTATTTATTACAAGTGAGGATAGAGTCTCAAGGATTAGAATTCATCCAAATTTAAATGTTAAGGTATGTAGATAATGATTCTTATGTCCCTTTCATCACAGATGCTCAAGAACCCTTTTTAAAGATAAAAGATTTTTATGTTTATGAGTTGTTAATGATTTGTATTAGTTGAAATTGTGTTTAATGTGTTGTAGAGTTTCGGTTTATGTTTTCTTATAAAAATTATAAGATTTGATCCTAGTATGTGGAATTCATGTGAGGTTTGTGATAGACCCTCTTGAAGTTGTTTTCTATTTTATATGTTCATGACTTTTGGGTGTAGAAATGGTTAAATATTATAAGCATGTCCCCCATAGGTTCGATAAAGAGATTATGTGAAGCATAAGGGCCACTATAGTATGTTGAATAAGGAAGCCCCAAATTGTGAGCTAGTCCATGCATGCCTAGTGTTGGATAAAATACCTTAGTAAGTAAAATGTGCACAGATAGCATGAAATCCCCATGTAGGTGTAAAATCGGTCATGTCTAGTAGTTATTAAAGAACCCTAGCGAACAAGTCGAGACACGATGGTTGTAACATCCTAGATTAAGTGCTCTTTGATATATGCTAAGCTTTTAATACAAGGCAAGTAGTTAGCAAGAAAGTTGTGACATGATAGTATGAAGTTTCCCCAAGCCTTGTGATATCCAAACATGTGTCAAAATTTATATAGGTATGAAATAGTTGATGTAAAACCTTGCTTAATGGAGTATAATCTAGTAGTATATTTCCCCTATATTACTATATGATTATGATTTTGAGATGCTTAAAGTGACCCCTTGGCGGCTATGATGACGAATAGACGTTTGCGATTCCTAATTACTTAAAAGGTTGTGTTAATGATAGAGAAGATGCTTTAATGATTATGATGATGCATGAATGATTGTCATGAATGAATTATTGTGATGATGAATGATTATTTATGCTTTACTTTTATGCTATTGAGTTCTAGGGGTATTTATACCCGATAATAGAGCTGTTGTCTAGAGCCCGTGTCAGTTTCTCGATAACCTCCAGTCGAGCCATGATTCTTATAAGTCAGTGAACTATAGAACTCTGTATCCTCAGACAAGTCAAAACTTAAGAAAGCTCAATAATCTCAATTATCTCTATAGTCTCTGTATCGCTCTTAATCTAGTCTCAGTTCTATAATTAGGTCAGATCTAATAGTATTCAAGTCTAATCTCAGAACCGATTAAAGTAATCTATTCAAGCTCTATACCATCAGTCAGATACCGTGATTTGATACCTTTTCCCTCAGATACAGAACTTAGTAATATTAGCATAACTTATTCAGATCTTTTGGAAAAATTGATCAGTAACAGACTCAGTTTAGTTATGTTCAATTGATAATTCTATTCAGGGTCTTTTCATTGGGAGTAAAAGCTAGCATCAAGCCAGGAAAGAGATGGCATCTCTCTCATCAGAGAGGCTGAGTCATTAGAAGTAATCCCTGTAATCCAACACTGTATTCCTTACGTAGGATGGAAGAGTCTCCCATCAGTAAAGGTTGTCACCGTCAGAGAGGTTTGACTATCATATTATCTCAGTCCAACGAGAGACTTGACCAGAGAGATCTTTACCTTTGGCACAGGATTGATACCTTTCAAGCTGGGGTCACAGGTTGGACCCCAACTGTGGATGCTTGGGGCATGTCAGCTAAGTAACTTCTTCCCACAGTTGCAGTTTAAGTATCACTCTTCAAAAATTAGGTCTGTATGGTACAGTCGTCTATCCCGGTATGGAACTCAGATAGTTCCATTGGTTCATGGACCATTCCGTCAGATAGGCCTGGTTTAATATGTAGATGCTTATTATCATAACTAGAGATGTCCCATCAGAGAGGCTTGATCTCAGTCTTAGATCATGTAGAGTATTCTTATTATCATATCTAGAGATCTCCCATCAGATAGGCTTGATCTTCATCACAAGTTCTTTATTCTATTGAGTATTCTTGTCGTCAGATTCAGACAAGATCATACTTCTTATCATTGATAATCACTTCTAGAATAATCTGTTAGAAAAGTTGATCTCTAATTCTATCAGTTGAAAGTAGTAAGCTCAAAATTTATTCCTTGATGAAAGTACATCAAGATCCTCGGTTGTTAGTATTATATAAGTCAGTGATTTATTATCTCAGTGTTATTAGAGAGTTTAGATTGTAGTAAAGTACTATCTGAGTTTCAGTATCTAGAGTTATGATGATTGTGTTAATGGTCTGTGCATTCATCTATATTTTCTCATACGGTATCGTTATGATTATTCAGTTTAGATATTGTGCATACATGAGCCCTTACATTAGCCTACCCCATCTACATACTCATTACAATCATGTAATGTTACATTTACGCTACAATGTTTTTTTTGACACCATAGGTTCAGAGGCACAGGATCCAGACTATCCGCTGTAGTTCAGTCTCAGTGAGCAACAGTAGCAGTGAGTCATTTTCTTTCAAGGATGAATCTCAGTAACTATTATTCTTCAGAATTTATTTATTTTCAGTTGTTGGAGATAGTTGGGGACTTGTCCTATAAACTCCACAGTTCAAAAAGTGTAGAGGCTTTTCAGACGGATGTTATTGATGTGTATTATGAGTAATCATAGATGTGTTGAACCTTATGGCTAGTTTTTGCATTTATTTCAAATATTATGCAGTATACAGGTAAAGATAATAGTAAAGGGTTAGCTTATGGTCCTTCAGGGTCATAAGCATCGTGTGACATCTCGGGATGGGATATCGGGGCATTACATAGTACCCTCACCTTTTTCCCGCTAACTCAGATCAAGCTCAAGGTAATATTTCTTCTTAAACTTACTTAGTTTCATGATTAGTGTGCATCACTAACTTAGTATACCATGATAATCTTGGTATCAAGTACAACCACATATTCATTCATGCATTCAGGTATCAGTTCAGTTGTATAGTTATGCATCAGACATGCATTCTTATTATGAGAAAACTTAGTTCCTCAAAACTTTCAGTTATGCATTTATGAATTAGTTATGCATGCATCAAATATGCATGTTCAGTATATTATGTTAAGATTTTCAGTCACATCAGTTATGAGATCATATTCCAATTATTCCTGTTCATCTTATTATTTTTCCTCTCAGTCAGTTTCATTCGAGGACAAATGCTCTCAAAGGGGAGATATCGTAATACCCGTTCTTTTTCTTAGCTTGAAAATCATATCAACTATGTTAGAACTTTATTTGAAATAATAATCCATGCTTATACACATGGTATTTCCATAATTTATTCATCCTATCACGTGGAAAATTTAATAAGCTTTCCATCGATATATAATTTGTCCAAATCCGACACCCGGGCGAAGAGTTAGGTCCTTTTTTGTGAGACAGTGTCTGACCAAAGCCTTCAGTGCATCGCGGAGATAGCTCAAATGGCAATTGTCAATTCTCAATGTTTCTCAGTGATACTGGCATATCATACGAAACTTTCTGGTCTTACACAAGGTAGCAACATGATAGCTCCGAGTTGCGCCACCGTGAAATATCTCATTTGTTAATTTCTAGTGACTTGGCACAAAAGGGCCCAATTAGAGAAATTTCCCCCCATATAAGATTCCAAACCCGGTATTTATCCCTTATTCATTAAAAATATTGATGTTTTTCCTCGAACTCGTCATCAACATGATTTAGTTTGGGTCATTGTAGACAAGATGACCAAATCCGCTCATTTCCTTCTGGTTCATACCTCTTATTTAGTGGAGGATTATGCCAGACTCTATATCAAGGAGTTGGTCAGATTGGACGATGTTCCATTATGTATTTTCTCAATCAAAGGTACCCAGTTCACCTATCATTTCTGGAAAGAATTCCAAAAGGGTCTTGCTACCCAAATTCATCTTAGTATTGCCTTTCATTCTTAGACAGATGGATAAGAAGAATGGGCCATTCAGACGTTAGAAGATATTCTAAGTGCGTGTGCAATTGATTACAAGGGAATCTGGGATGACCACTTTCCTTTGATTGAGTTTGCATACCACAACAACTGTCATTCAAGTATTCATATGGATCCATTTGAAGCTCTCTATGGTAGGAGATGAAGATCTCTGATTGGTGGGTTTGAAGTTAGTGAGGCCTCAGTCATAGGTCCTAACTTTGTATTCGATGCCTTAGGGAAATTCCAGTTGATCAAGGAAAGACTCCGGGCTGCTGAGAGCCAACAGAAGTCTTATGCAGATATTTGTAGGAACGATCTCAAGTTTAATATTGGTGATCATGTGTACCTTAAGATATCTCCTTTTAAGGGGGTGAAGAGATTCGAAAAGAAGGTAAAACTCAGTACCTGATATGTTGGACCCTTCAAGATACTGAGTCATTTCGGCAAGGTAGCTTATGAGCTAGAATTGCCTTCAAATCTTACCTCAGTTCATGTAGTCTTTTATGTATCTTTGATAAATAAGTACATAGGTGACCAATCAGTCGTAGCCCCTATTCAGATCATCGATGTTCATAATAGCCTCATTTATGAAGAGATCTTAGTCAAAATCCTAGACTATTACACTCGAAGATTAAGGAACAAAGAAGTCCCTCTAGTTAAAGTTCTTTGGTGAAATCAGTCCGTCGAGGGAGATACTTAGGAAGAAGAAGAAGATATGCATACCAAGTACCCTCATCTTTTCTTCGCCAGCTCAGATTAAGCTCAAGGTAATAGTTCTCCTTAAGCTTACTCAGTTTCATCATTAGTGTGCATCACTAACTTAGTATAACATGATAATCATTGTATCAAGTACCACCACATATTTGTCATGCATTCATGAATCATAACAGTTATATAGTTATGCATCAGACATGTATTCTCACAGTGAGAAAACTTAGTTCTTCAGAACTTTTAGTTATGCATTTATGAATCAGTTATGCATGCATCAGATATGCATGTTCAGTATATTATGTTCATCTAGTCAGTCTTGTCTGTTAGGAGATCATTTTCCAGTTATTCATGTTCAGCTCATTATTTTCCTTCTTAGTCAGTCCCATTCAAGGACGAATGTTTACAAAGGGGAGATATCGTAATACCCATGTTTTTACTTAGCCTGAAAATCATATCAAGGATGTTAGAAATTGCTTTGAAATAAGAATTCATTCTTACACACATGGTATTTCCATAATTTTCTCATCCTATTACGTGGGAAATTGAATAAGCTTTCCATCAATTTATAATTCGCCTAAATCTGATACCCGAGCGAAGATTTTGGTCCTTTTTATGAAGAAGTGTCTGACCTAAGACGTCAGAGCATCATAGAGCTAGCTCAAATGGAAATTGTCAATTTCCAGTGTTGCTCCATAATACTGGAATGTCCTGCCAAACTTCTAGGTCGTAGATAAGGTGGAAATAAGATAGCTCCGCATCGGACTACCGCAAAAAGTCTCATTTGTGAATTTCCAGTAACTTGGCGTGAAAAGGCCCAATTCGGGAAACTTTACTAAAAATTAAATTAGGTATACAGGGTTAAAAAGGTCAATTTTCCCCTTATATAAGCTTCCAAACCCGAGATTTAGCCCTTATTTATCAAAGGTATTGATGTTTTGCCTCTAACTCGTTATCAACATTATTTTGTTGGGGTAATTATAGAAAAGATGATCATATCTTCTCATTTCATTTACTTCATACCTCTTATTCCATAGAGGATTACGCTTGGCTCTACATCAATGAGCATGTCTGATTGCACGATGTTCCATTATCTATTTTCCCAAATTGAGGTACCCAGTTCACCTCTCAATTTTGGAAAGCATTCCAAAAGGTTCTTGCTTCCCAAATTCATCTCAGTTCAGCCTTTGATCATCAAAATAATGGACAATAAGAAAAGGCCATTCAGACGTTAGAAGAAATGCAATGGATGTGTGAAATTGATTTCAAGGAAAGTTGGTATGACCACTTTCCTTTGATTGAGTTTGCATACAACAACAACTATTATTTTAGTATTCAGATGGCTCCATTCGAAGCTCTCTATGGTAGGATATATAGATCTCTGATTGGTTGGTTCAAAGTTAGTGAGGCCTCAGTCATAGGTCCGGACATGGTATTCCACTCTTTATAGAAAGACCAGTTGATCAGGGAAAGACTCTGGGCTGCTGAGAACCGACAAAATTCTTATACAGATGTTCGTAGGAAAGATCTAAAGTTTATGATTGGTGATCATGTCTACCTCAAGATCTCCCCTATGAAGGGAGTGAAGAGATTCGGAAAGAAGGGAAAACCCAGTCCTTGATATGTTGGTCCCTTCAAGATTCTCATCAATTTTTGTATGGTAGCTTATGAGCTCGTACTACCTTTATTTCTACCCTTAGTTCATCCAGTCTTTAATGTCTCTTTTCTTAAGAAGTGCATAGGTGACTAACCAGTCGTAGCCCTTATTTATAGCATCGATTTTCAGAATAGCCTCTCATATGAAGAGATTCCAGTCAAAATACTAGACTATCATACTCGTAGATTGAGGAACAAAGAAGTACCTCTAGTTAAGGTTCCTTGGCAAAATCAGTCCGTCGAGGGAGATACTTAGGAAATAGAAGCAAATATGCATACCAAGTACCTTTACCTTTTCCCCACCAACTCAAATCAATCTTAAAGTAATAGTTCTCCTTAAGCTTACTCAATTTCATGATTAGTGTGCATCACTAACTTAGTTTACCATGATAATCATGGTATTATGTACCACCGCATATTCAATCATGAATTCATGTATCAGATTAGGTATATAGTTATGCATTAGACATACATTCTCATTGTGAGAAAACTTAGTAATCCAGAACTTTCAGTTATGCATTTATGAATCAGCTACCCATGCATCTGATATGCATGTTCAGTATGTTATGTTCCAACTTTTCAGTCACATCCGCAGTGAGATCATTTTCCAGTTAGTCATATTCAGCTCATTGTTTTCCCTGTCAGTCAGTCTCATTCAAGGATGAATGTTAACAAGGGGGAGATATCATAATACTCGTGCTTTTTTTAGCTTGAAAATCATATTAAGGATGTTATAAATTTATTTGAAATAAGAATTCATTCTTATTTATGTGTTATTTCAATAATTTTCTCATCCTATCACTTAAGAAATTGAATAAGCTTTCCATAGATATATAATACACCCAAATCCGACACCCGAGCGAAGACTTAGGTCCTTTTTGGCGAGACTGTCTACCTAAGCCTTCAGCACATCACGTAGATAGCTTAAATTACAATTGTCTATTTGCAGTGTTGCTTCACGATACTGGAACGTCATGCCAAACTTCCAAGTCATAGACAAGGTGGCAATGCGACAGCTCTACATCGCGCCACTGTGAAAATTCTCATTTTTTAGTTTCCAGTCACTTGGCATGAAAGGGCCCAATTCGGGAGATTTTATTGAAAATTAAATTACGTGTCCATGGTTAAACGGGTCAATTTTACCCCCTATATAAGCACCCAAACCCAAGATTTTGCTCTTATTCATAAAACAATATTGATGTTTTTCCTCGAACTCGTTATCAAAATGATTTAGTTTGGGTCATTATAGATAGAATGATCGAATCTAGTCATTTCCTTCAATTTCATACCTCTTTTTTAGTAAAGGATTACGCCAGACTATACATTAAGAAGCTGGTCAGATCACACGGTGTTCCATTATCTATTTTCTGAAACAGAGGTACCTAATTACCTCTCATATCTGGAAAGCATTCCAAAAGGGTCTTGCCACTGAAATTCATATCAGTATAGCCTTTCATACTCAGATAGATAGGCAAGCAGAAAAGTCCATTCAGACGTTAGAAGAAATGCTAAGGGCATGTGCAATAGATTTCAAGGGAACTTGGGATGACCAGTTGCCTTTGATTGAGTTTGCATACAACAACAGCTATCATTTTAGTATTCAGATGGCTCCATTCGAAGATCTCCATGGTAGGATAAGTATATCTCTGATTGGTTGGTTCGAAGTTATTAAGGACTCAGTCATAGGGCCTGACTTGGTCTTCTACTCCTTATGGAAAGTCCAGTTGATCAAACAAAGAATCTGGGCTACTTAGAGATAACAAAATTCTTATGTAGATGTTCGTAGGCAAAATCTTGGGTTTAATATTGGCGATTATGTCTACTGCAAGATCTCTACTATGAAGGGATTGAAGAGTTTCAAAAAAAAGGGAAAACTCAGTCCCCGATATGTTGGTCCCTTCAAGATTCTCATCCATTTCGGCAAGGTAGCTTATGAGCTCAAATTTCATTTATATCTAGCCTCAGTTCATCTAGTATTTCATGTCTCTTTCCTCAAAATCACATAAGTCACCAATCCGTTGTATCCCCTATTCAGAGCATTGATGTTCAGAACAACCTCTCTTATAAAGAGATTCCAGTTGAAATACTAGTCTATCAAAGTCGTAGATTGAGGAACAAAGAAGTCTCTCTAGATAAAGCTCTTTGGTAAAATTAGTTCATCGAGGGAGCTACTTGGGAAGCAGAAGCAGATATACGTACTATGTACCCTCAACTTTTCCCCGCCCACTCAGATCAAGATCAAGGTAATAGTCCTCTTTAAGCTTACTTAGTTTCATGATTAGTGTGCATTACTAACTTAGTATACCATGATAATCCTTGTATCAAGTACCACCACATATTCAGTCATGCATTCATGTATCATATCAGTTATATAGTTATGCATCAGACATGCATTCTTATTGTGAGAAAACTTAGTTCTTCAGAACTTTCAGTTATGCATTTATGAATCAATTACGCATGCATCAGATATACATGTTTGGTATGTTATGTTTAGCTTGTCAGTCACATCCATCATGATATTATTTTCAAGTTATTCATGTCCAGCATACTGTTTCTCCTATCAGTCAGTCTTATTCGAGGATAAATATTCTAATGGGGGAGATATCGTAATACCCGTGCTTTTTCTTATCTTGAAAATTATCTCAAGAATATTAGAACTTTCTTTGGAATAATAATTCATTCTTATACACATGGTATTTCCATAATTTCTCATCCTATCACTTGGTAAATTGAATAAGCTTTCCATCGATATATAATTCATCAAAATCTGACACTCGGGCAAAGAGTTAGGTTATGTTTAGTGAAATAGTGTCTGACCTGATCCTTTAGCGCATTGCAGAGATAGATCAAATGGCAATTGTTAATTTCCAGTGTTGCTCCACGATATTGGCATGTCGTGCCACACTTCCAGGTCGTAGACAAGCTGGCAATGTGATAGCTCCGTATCGTGCCATCGTGAAATTTCTCATTTGTCAATTTCCAGTGACTTGGCGTGAAAGGCTCCAATTTGATAAATTTTACTGAAAATTAAATTACATGTACAGGTTAAAAGGGTCAATTTTCCATCCTGTATAAGCTTCTAAACTCGGGATTTAACCCCTATTCATAAAAAATATTGATGTTTTACGTTGAACTCGTCATCAACATGATTTTGTTTGGTTCATTATAGACAGGATGACCAAATCTGATCATTTCCTTCCGGTTCATACCTCCTATTCAGCAGAGGATTATGCCAGACTCTACATCAAGGAGTTAGACAGATTGCACGGTGTTCCATTATTTGTTTTGTCAAACAGAGGTAGTCGTTTCACCTCTAATTTCTGGAAAGCATTCTAAAAGGGTCTTTCTACCCAAATTCATCTCAGTACAACATTTAATCCTTAGATATATGGACAAGCAAAAAGGACCATTCAGATGTTAGAAGATATGCTAAGGGCATGTGCGATTGATTTCAAAGAAAGTTGTGATGACCACTTGCTTTTGATTAAGTTTCAATAAAACAACAACTATCATTCATGTATTCAGATGGCTCCATTCAAAGCTCTCTATGGTAGGAGATGTAGATATCTAATTGGTTGGTTCGAAGTTAGTAAGGCCTCAGTCATAGGGCCTGACTTGGTATTCAACGCTTTTGGGAAGTCCAGATGATCAGAGAAAGACTCTGAGCTGCTGAGAGCCAACAGAAGTCTTATACAGATCTTCATAGGAAAGATATCGAGTTTGATATTGGTTATCATGTCTACCTCAAGATCTCTCCTATGAAGGGAGTGAAGAGATTCGGCAAGAAGGGAAAAGATAGTCCCCGATATGTTTCACCCTTCAAGATTCTCAACCATTTTGGCAAGGTAGCTTATGAGCTCGAATTTCCTTTAGATCTAGCCTCAGTTCATCCAGTCTTTTATGTATCTTTGCTCAATAAATGCATAGGTGACCCATCAGCCGTAGCCCTTATTTAGAGCATCGATGTTCAGAACAACCTCTCTTATGAAGAGATTCTAGTCAAAATCCTAGACTATCATACTCGTAGATTGAGTGAGATACTTAGGAAGTAGAAGCAGATATGCGTACTAAGTACCCTCACCTTTTCCCCGCCAACTCAGATCAAGATCAAGGTAATAGTTCTCCTTAATCTTACTCAATTTCATGATTAGTGTGCATCACTAACTTAGTATACCATGATAATCATTGTATCAAGTACCACCACATATTCACTCATGCGATCTTGTATCAGATTTGTTATATAGTTATGCATTAGATAAGCATTGTCGTGGTGAGGAAACTTAGTTCTTCAGAACTTTAAGTTATGCATTTATTAATCAATTACATATGCATCAGATATATATGTTCAGTATATTATGCTCAGCTTGTCAGTCACGTCCATCAGGTGATCATGTTCCAGTTATTCATATTCACCTTATTATTTTCCCTCTTAGTCAATCTCATTCGAGGATGAATGTTCACAAGGGGAGATATCATAATACCCGTGCCTTTTCTTAGATTGAAAATCATATTAAGGATGTTAGAACTTTCTTTGAAATAAGAATTCATTCTTATACACATGGTATTTCCATAATTTGCTCAACCTATCACATGGGAAATTGAATAAGCTTTCCATCGATATATAATTTTCCCAAATCCAACACCCGAGAAAAAAGTTAGGTCCTTTTTTGTGAGACAGTGTCTGATCTAACCCTTCATCGCATCGTGGAGATAGGTCTAATGGCAATCAATTTCCAGTGTTGCTCCACGATACTAGAATGTCCTGCCAAAATTCCACGTCATAGATAAGGTGGAAATGCGATAGGTCTGCATTGCACCATCGTGAAAATTTTCATTTGTCAATTTCCAGTTACTTGGCATGAAAGGGCCCAATTTAGGAAACCTTATTGAAAATTAAATTAGGTGTCCAGGATTAAAAGGGATAATTTTCCCCTATATAAGCTTCCAAACCTGAAATGTAGCCCTTATTCATCAAAAGTATTGATGTTTTACCTCGAACTCGTTATCACCATGATTTTGTTTGGGTCATTATAGGAAGGATGACAAAATCTGTTCATTTACTTTCAGTTCATACCTCTTATTCCATAGAGGATTACGCCAGACTCTATATCAAGGATCTGGTCAGATTGCATGATGTTTCATTATCTATTTTCTATAATAGAGGTAGCTAATTCAATTGTCATTTCTGGAAAGCATTCCAAAAGGGTCTGGCTACCTAAACTCATCTCATTACAGCCTTTCATCCTCAGAAATATGGACAAGAAGAAAAGGCCATTCAGACATTTGAAAAAAATGCTATGGACGTGTGAAATTGATTTTGAGGAAAGTTGGGATAACCACTTGCCTTTGATTGAGTTTCCATACAACAAAAACTATTATTTTAGTATTTAGATGGATCCATTTGAATCACTCTATGATAAGAGATATAGATCTCCATTGGTTGGTTCGAATTTAGTGAGGCCTCAGTCATAGGGACTAACTTGGTATTCTACTCTTTATGGAAAGTCCAGTAGATCAAGGAAATACTCTGGGCTGATGAGAGCTGACAAAATTCTTATGCAGATGTTCATAGGAAAGAACTCAAGTTTGAGATTGGTGATAATGTCTACCTCAAGACTCTCCTATGAAGGGAGTAAAGAGTTTCGACAAGAAGGGAAAACTGAGTCCCCGATATATTGGACCGTTCAAGATTCTATGTCATTTTGGAAATGTAGCTTATGATCTCAAATTGCCTTTAGATATAACCTTAGTTCATCTATTCTTTCATGTTTCTTTGCTCAATAAGTGCATAGGTGACCCATTAGTCGTAGCCCCTATTCAGAGCATCGATGTTCAGAAAAATCTCCCTTATGAAGAGATTCAAGTAGAAATCCCAGACTATCATACTCATAGATTGAGGAAAAAAGAAGTCCCTCTAGTTAAAGTTCTTTGGTGAAATCAGTCCTTTTAGGGTTATACTCGGGAAACTCAAGCAGATATATGTTCTAAGTACCCTCACCTTTTCCCCACTAACTCATATCAAGCTCAAGGTAATGTTCTCCTTAATCTTACTCAATTTCATATTAGTGTGCATCACTTACTTAGTATACCATGATAATCATGGTATAAAGTATCACCACATATTTTTTCATGCATTTATGTATCAGATCAGTTATATAGTTATGCATAAGACATGCATTCTCATTGTGAGAAAACTTTGTTATTTTGAACTTTTAGTTATGCTTTTATGAATCAATTATGCATGCATCAGATATGCATGTTCAGTATGTTATGTTCCGCTTGTAAGTCATGTCTATAATGAGATTAGTTTCTAGTTATTCATGCTCATCCTATCATGTGGGAAATTGAATAAGCTTTCCATCGATATATAATTCGCCCAAATTGTACACCCGAGAAAGAGTTAGGACTTTTTTGTGAGATAGTCTCTGACCTAAGTCTTTAGTACGTCATGTAGATAGCTTAAATTTCATTTGTAAATTTCTAGTGTTTCTCCGCAATATTGGAACTTCATGCAAAACGTCCAGGTTATAGACAAGGTGGCAATGCGATGGCTGCACATCAGGCCACCATGAAAATTCTCATTTGTCAATTTCCAGTCACTTGGCATGGAACAGCCCAATTGGGGAAATTTTACTAAAGATTAAATTATGTATACAGGGTTAAAGGGGTAAATTTTCCACCCTATATAAGCATCCAAACCCGAGATTAATCCCTTTTTCATAAAAAATATTGATGTTTTCGTCGAACTAGTTATCAACATGATTTAGTTTGGGTCATTATACATAGGATGAACAAATATGGTCATTTCCCTTTATTTCATACTTCTTATTCAGTAGAGGATTATGCCAGACTCTACATCAATGAGCTGGTCAGATTGCACTGTGTTCCGTTATCTATTTTCTCAAACAGAGGTACCCGGTTCACCTCTCATTTTTAGGTAGCAATACAAAAGGGTCTTGCTACCCAAATTTATCTCAATACAGCCTTTCATGCATAGAAAGAGGGACAAGTAGAAAACGCAATTCAGATATTAGAAAAAATTCTAAGTCCATGTGTAATCGATTTCAAGGGAAGTTGGGATGACCACTTGACTTTGATTGAGTTTGCATAAACAACAACTATTATTTTAGTATTTAGATGGATCCATTCAATGCTCTCAATGGTAGGAGATGTAGATCTCAGATTGGTAGGTTTGAAGTTAGTAAGGCCTCAGTCATAGGGCCTGACTTGGTATTCTACTCCTTAGGGAAAGTCCAGTTGATCAGAGAAAGACTCTAGGCTGCTGACAGCCGACAAAATTCTTATGCAGATATTCAAAGAAAAGATCTCAAGTTTATGATTGCTGATCATGTCTACCTCAAGATCTCTCCTATGAAGGGATTGAAGAGATTCAGAAAGTAGGGAAAACTCAGTCTCCGATATGTTGGTCCCTTTAAGATTCTCAGTCGTTTCGGCATGACAGCTTATAAGCTCCAATTGCCTTTAAATCTAGCCTCAGTTCAGCCAGTCTTTCATGTGTCTTCGCTCAAGAAGTACATAAGTGACCAATCCGTCGTAGCCCCTATTTAGAGTATCGATATTCAGAACAACCTCTCTTATGAAGAGATTCCAGTCGAAATCCTAGACTATCATACTCATAGATTGAGGAACAAAGAAGTCCCTTTTAATTAATGTTCTTTGGAAAAATCAATCCATTGAGGAAGTTACTTGGGAAGCAGAAGCAGATATACAAACCAAGTACCCTCAACTTTTCCCCGCCCACTCAAATCAAAATCAAGGTAATAGTTCTTTTTAAGCTTACTCAGTTTCACGATTAGGGTGCATCACTAACTTAGTATACCTTGATAATCATTGTATCTAGTACCACCGCATATTCATTCATGCATTCATGTATAAGATCAGTTATATAGTTATGCATCAGACATGCATTCTCATTATGAGAAAACTTAGTTATTCAGAACTTTCAGTTATGCATTTATGAATCAGTTATGCATGCATCAGATATGCATGTTTGGTATGTTATGTTCAGATTGTCAGTCACGTCTTTCATAAGATCATATCATGTTATTCATGTACAGCACATTATTTCCCCTCTCAGCCAGTCTTATTCTAGGATGAATGTTCTAATGGGGGAAATATCATAATACCCGCTCTTTTTCTTATCTTGAAACTCATCTCATGGATATTATAACTTAATTTCTATCGAGATATTATTCTCCCAAATACGACACCCGGGCGAAGTGTTATGTCCTTTTTAGTGAAACAGTGTCTGACCTGAGCCTTTAGCGTATCTCTAAGATAGCTCAAAAGGAAATTGTTAATTTCCAGTGTTGCTCAACGATATTGGCAAGTCGTGCCAAACTTCCAGGTCTTAGAAAAGGTGGAAATGTGATAGCTCCACATCGAACCACCATAAAATTTCTCATTTGACAATTTCCAGTGACTTGGCGCGAAAGTGTCCAATTTGAGAAGTTTTACTAAAAATTAAATTACATGTCCAGGGTTAAAAGGGTGAATTTTCCCTCCTATATAAGCTTTCAAACCTGGGATTTATCCCTTATTCATTAAAAATATCAATTTTTTGCATCAAACTCGTCATCTGTATGATTTAGTTTCAATCATTATAGACAGGCTAACTAAATACGAAAATTTTCTTCTAGTTCAGACCTCCAATAAAGCTGAGGATTATTCTAGACTCTACATGTAGGAGTTGGTCAGATTGCACGGCGTTCCATTATATATTTTCTCAAATAGAGGTACCTGGTTCACCTCTCATTTCTGGAAATCATTCCAAAAGGGTCTTGCTACCCAAATTCATCTCAGTACAACCTTTAATACTTAGACTGATGGACAAGTAAACAGTCCCATTCAGATGTTAGAAGTTAATCTAAGGGCATGTGTGGTTGATTTCAAGGGATGTCGGGATGACCACTTGCCTTTGATTAAGTTTACATACAATAACATCTATCATTCATGTATTTAGATGGCTCAATTCAAAACTATCTATGGTAGGAGATGTAGATCTATGATTGGTTGTTTCGAAGTTAGTGAGGCCTCAGTCACAGGGCCTGACTTGTTATTCGACACCTTAGGGAAAGTCTAGATGATAAAAGAAAGACTCTGAGCTGCTGAGAGTCGATAGAAGTCTTATTCAAATGTTCATAGGAAAGATCTTGAGTTTAAGATTGGTTATCACATCTACATTAATATCTCTCCTATGAAGGGAGTGAAGAGATTTAGCAAGAAGGAAAAACTCAGTCTCTGATATATTGGACCCTTTAAGATTCTCAGTCATTACACCAAGGTAGCTTATGAGCTCGAATTGCCTTTAGATCTAGCCTCATTTCATCGAGTCTTTCATGTATCTTTGCTTAAGAAATGCATAGGTGACACATCAGTCGTAGCCCCAATTCAGAGCATCAATGTTCAGAACAGGCTCTATTATAAAGAGATTCTAGTCAAAATCCTAGACTATCATACTCGTAGATTGAGGAACAAAGAAGTCCCTCTAGTTAAAGTTCATTAGAAAAATCCGTCAATCTAGGAGATACTTAGGAAGTAGAAGCAGACATGCATACCAGGCATTATCAACTTTTCCCTGCCAACTTAGATCAAGCTTAATGTAACAGTTCTCCTTAAGCTTACTCAGTTTCATGATTAGTGTGCATCACTAACTTAGTATACCATGATAATCATTATAGAAAGTACCACCGCATATTCACTCATTCATTCATGTATCAAATCAGTCATATAGTTATGCATTAGACATGCATTCTCATTATGAGAAAACTTAGTTCTTTAGAACTTTTAGTTATGTATCTATGAATTAGTTACGCATGCATCATATATTAATGTTCAGTATATTATGTTCATCTTGTCAGTCACGTCCATCAGGAGACCATGTTCCAGTTATTCATGTTCACCTCATTGTTTTCCCTCTGTCAGTCTCATTCGAGGATGAATAGTCACAAGGAGATATCTCATAATACCTATTCTTTTTCCTAGCTTGAAAATCATATCAAGGATGTTAGAACTTGTTTTGAAATAAGAATTCATTCCTATACACGTGGTATTTTCATAAGTTGCTCATTCTGTCACATGGAAAATTGAGTAAGCTTTCCATCAATATATAATTCGCCCTAATCCGACACCCAAGAGAAGGGTTAGGTCATTTTTGTATGAGACTGTGTTTGACCTAAGCCTTCAGTGCATCACAGAGATAGCTAAAATTGCAATTGTCAATTTCCAGTGTAGCTCCATGATACTAGAACGTGCTGCTAAACTTCCAGGTCATACAAAAGGTGGAAATGCCATAGCTCTGCGTCGCACCGCCATGAAAATTCTCATTTGTCAATTTTAAGTGACTTGGCGTGAAATGTCCAAATTCAGGAAACTTTACTGAAAATTAAATTAGGTTTTCACAGTTAAAAGGGTCAATTTCCCCCCTATATAAGCTTCCAAACCTAAGATTTAGCCCTTATTCATCAAAAGTATTTATGTTTTACCTCGAAATCGTTATCAATATGATTTTATTTGGGTCATTACAGACCAGATGACCAAATCTACAAATTTCCTTCCAGTTCATACCTCTTATTCTGTAGAGGATTATGCCACACTATACATTAAGGAGTTGGTCAGATTGTACGGTGTTCCATTATTTATTATGTAAAACAGAGGTACCCGATTCACCTCTTATTTTTGGAAAGCATTCCTAAAAGGTCTTGCTACCCAAATTCATCTCAGTACAACCTTTATCCTCAGACAGATGGACAAGTAGCAAAGGCCATTCAGACGTTAGAAAAAATGCTAAGGGTGTGTGCAATTGATTTCAAAGCTCTCTATGGTAGGAGATGTATATCTTATATTGGTTGATTCAAAGTTAGTGAGGCCTCAGTCATAGGGCCTGACTTGGTATTCTACTCCTTAGGGAAAGTCCAGTTGATCAGAGAAAGACTCTAGGCTGCAGAGAGCCGACAAAATTATTATGCAGATATTCATAGGAAAGATCTTGAGTTTAATATCAGTAATCATTTCCACCTCAAGATCTCTTCTATGAAGGGAGTGAAGAGATTCAGAAGGAAGGAAAAACTCAGTCTCCGACATGTTGGTCCCTTTAAGATTCTCAGTCATTTTGGAAAGGTAGCTTATGAGCTCGAATTGCCTTTATATCTAGCCTCAGTTCATCCAGTCTTTCATTTCTCTTTGATTAAGTAATACATAAGTGACCACTCCGTCGTAGCCACTATTCAGAGCATCGATGTTCAGAACAACCTCTCTTATGAAGAGATTCCTGTTGAAATCCTAGACTATCATACTCATAGATTGAGGAACAAATAAGTCCCTTTAGTTAAAGTTCTTTGGCAATATTAGTCCGTCGAGGAAGCTACTTGGGAAGCAGAAGCAGATTTGCATACCAAATACCCTTAACTTTCCCCACCAACTCAGATAAAGCTCAAGGTAATAGTTCTCCTTATGTTTACTCTTTCATGATTAGTGAGCATCACTAACTTTGTATACCATGATAATCTTGGTATCAAGAACCACCGCATATGCAGTTATGCATTCATGTATCAGATCAGTTATATAGTTATGCATCAAACAAGCATTCTTATTGTGAGAAACTTTTAGCTATGCATTTATGAATCACTTACGCATGCATCAGATATGCATGTTCAGTATGCTATGTTCATATTGTCAGTCACGTCCATCATGAGATCATGTTCTAGTTATTCATGTTTAGCACGTTGTTTTCCCTATTAGTTAGTCTTATTTGAGGATAAATGTTCTAAAGCACGGAGATATCGTAATACCCATTCTTTTTCTTCGCTTGAAAATCATCTCAAGGATGTTAAAACTTACTTTGAAATAATAATTCATTCTTATACACGTGGTATTTCCATAATTTTCTCAAGGAGGAGATATCATAATACCCGTGTTTTTTCTTAGATTAAAAATCATCTCAAGGATGTTAGACTTGTTTTAAAATAAGAATTCATCCTTATACATGTGCTAATTTGAATAAGCTTTCCATCGATATGTAATTTTCCCAAATTCGACACCCGAGCGAAGAGTTAGGTCCTTTTTAGTGAGACAGTGTTTGACCTAAACCTTCAACACGTCCCAGAGATAGCTCAATTGGAAATTGTTAATTACTAGTGTTGCTCCGTGATACTAGCACATTGCACAAAACTTCCAAGTTGTAGAAAATGTGTCAACGCGATAGCTCTGCTTCTCCCCACCATGAAATTTCTCATTTGTAAATTTTCTATGACTTGGCGCGATGGTGGCGTGTCACACTAATGGCCCAATTTAGGAAATTTTATTGAAAATTGAATTACGTTTACAGGGTTAAAAGGTTCAATTTCCCCCCACTATATAAGCTTCCAAACACAAGATTTAGCTCTTATTCATCAAAAATATGAATGTTTTGCCTCGAATTCATCATAAGCATGATTTTGTTTGGGTCATTATAGACAGTATGACCAAATCAGCTCATATCCTTCTTGTTCATACCTCTTATTTAAACGTGGATTACGTAATACTCAACACAAGGAGTTGGTCAGATTGCATGATATTTCGTTATCTGTTATCTCCGATAGAGGTACACGGTTCACCTTTATTTCTAGAAAGTATTTCAAAGAGGTCTTGGTAAGAAAATTGATCTTAGCACAGCCCTCGATCCTCAGACAGATGGTCAATAAAAAAGGACCATTCAGATGTTAGAAGATATGCTAAGGGCGTGAGAATTTGATTTCAAGGGTAGTTGGGAAGACCACTTGTCTTTGATTGAGTTTGCATACGAAAACAGCTATCATTCTAGAATAGAGATGACTCCATTTGAAGATCTCTATGTTAGTATATGTAGATCTCCAATTGGTTGGTTTGAAGTTGGTGAGGCCTTAGTCATAGGGCCTGACTTGGTATTCAACACCTTAGGGAAAGTCCAGTTTATCAGAGAAAGACTCCAAGCTGTTGAGGGCCGACAAAAGTCTAATGCAAATATTCATAGAAAAGATCTAGAGTTTGAGATTGGTGATCATTTCTACTTCAATATCTCTCTAATGTAGTAAGTGGAGAGATTTGGTAAGAAGGGAAAACTCAGTCCCCAATATGTTAGTCCCTTCAAGATTCATAGTCGTTTTGGCAAGGTAGCTGATTAACTTAAATTGCCTTTAAATATAACCTCAATTCATTTAGTCTTTCATGTCTGTTTGAACAAGAAATGCATAGGTGACCCATCATTCGTAGTCCCTATTCAGAGCATCGATGTTCAGAAAAGCCTTTTTTATGAAAAGATTCTAGTTGAAAACCTAGACTATCATACTCATAGATTTAGGAATAAAAAAGTCCCTCTAGTTAAAGATCTTTGGACAAATTAGTCCACCAGGGAGCTACTTGGGAAGTCGAAGTAGATATGCGTACCAAGTACCCTCAACTTTTGCCAGCCAACTAAGATCAAGCTCAAGGTAATAGTTCTCCTTAAGTTTACTCTGTTTCATGATTAGTGTGCACCACTAACTTAGTATACCATGATAATTCTGGTATCAATTACCACCGCATATTCAATCATGCATTCATGCATCAGATTAGTTATATAGTTATACACCAAACATGCATTCCGATTGTGACAAAACTTAGTTCTTCAGAACATTCAGTTATGCATTTATGAATCAGTTATGCATGCATTAAATATGCATGTTCAGTATGTTATACTAAGCTTGTTAGTCATGTTTGACTTGAGATAATGTTCAAGTTTTTCATGTTCAGTTCATTGTTTCCCCTCTTAGTCAGTCTCATTAGAAGACGAATGTTCTCAAGGGGAGATATCGTAATACTCGTGGTTTTTCATAGATTGAAAAATCTTCTCAAGTATGTTAGAACTTGATTTGAAATAATAATTCATTATTATACATGTGGTATTTCCATAATATTATCATCCAATCATGTGGGAAATTTAATGAGTTTTCCATCAATATATAATTAGCCCAAATCCGACCCCCGAGCTAAGAGTTAGGTCCTCTTTAGTGGAACAGTTTTTTACCTAAGCATTCAACGTGTCACGGAGATAGCTCAAATGGAAATTTTCAATTTCGAGTGTTGCTCCACAGTACTGGCACATTGCTCTAAACTTCCAGGTCTTATACAATGTGGCAACATTATAGATCCACATCACGCCACCGCAAAATTTCTCATTTTTCAATTTCCAGTGACTTGGCGTAAAAGGGCCCAATTTGGGAAATTTTACTAAAAATTAAATAACGTCTCAAGGGTCAAAAGGGTTAATTTTCAAAAACTTATATAAGCTTCCAAACTTGGGATTTATACCATATTCATCCAAAATATAGTTGTTTTGCCTCAAACTCATTATCAACTTGATTTAGTTTGGGTCAGTGTAGACAAGATAACTAAATTAGCTCATTTCCATCTGATTCATAATTCTTATTCAGTTGAGGATTAGGCCAGACTCTACATCAAGGAGTTGGTCAGATTGTATGGTGTTCCGTTATCTATTAACTCAGATAGAGCTACCCGATTTACCTCTCATTTTGGGAAAGCATTCCACAAGGGTCTTCGTACCAAAATTCATCTCAGTACAACCTTTCATCCTCAGAGAGATGGTCAAGCAGAAAGGAGCATTCAGAAGTTATAAGATATGCTAAGGGTGTGTGCAATAGATTTCAAGGGAAGTTGGGAGACTACTTGCCTTTGATTGAGTTTTCATATAACAATAGCTATCATTTTACTATTTATATGGCTCAATTCGAAGCTCTCTATGGTAGGAGATATAGATATCTGATCGGTTGGTTCGAAGTTAGTGAGACCTTAGTCATAGGGCTTGACTTGGTATTCTACTCCTTAGGGAAAGTCCAATTGATCAGGGAAAGACTTCGGGCTGCTGAGAGCCAAAAAAATTCTTATGCAGATGTTCATAGGAAAGATATCGAGTTTGAGATTAGTGATCATGTCTAACTCAAGATCTCTCCTATGAAAGGAGTGAAGAGATTCAACAAGAAGGGAAAACTCAGTCCCCAATATGTTAGACACTTCAAGATTCTCAGTCGTTTTGGCAAGGTAGCTTATGAGCTCAAATTTTCTTTAGATCTAGCCTCATTTCATCCAATATTTCATGTATGTTTGATCAAGAAGTGCATAGGTTACCCATCATTCGTAGCCCCTATTCAGAGCATAGATGTTCAAAATAACCTTTCTTATGAAGAGATTCTAGTAGTTCTCCTAGACTATCATACTCAAAGATTGAGGAACAAAGAAGTCCCTCTTGTTAAAGTTCTTTGGCTAAATCAATCCGTCGAGGGAGATACTTAGAAAGCAAAAATAGATATGCGTACCAAGTACCCTCACCTTTTCCCAACCAACTCAGATCAAGCTCAAGGTAATATTTGTTCTTAAGCTTAGTCAATTTTATGATTAGTGTGCATCTCTAACTTAGTATACCATGATAATCATGGTATCAAGTACCACTGCATATTCAGTCATGCATTAATCTATTAGATATCCATGTTCAGTATGTTATGTTCAGCTTGTTAGTCACATCCGTAATGAGATCAGTTTTAAGTTATTCATGTTTGACTCATTGTTTTCCCTCTCAGTCAGTCTTATTCGAGGATGAATGTTCACAAGGGATAGATATCGTAATACCCGTGCTTTTTCATAGCTTGAAAATCATATCAAGGATGTTAAAACTTCCTTTGAAATAAGAATTCATTCTTGTACACTTGGTATTCCCATAATCTGCTCATCCTATCACGTGGGAAAATGAATAAGCTTTCCATTGATTTGTAATTTGCACAAATCCAACACCCGAGCAAGATTTAGGTCCTTTTTTTGTGAGACACTGTCTGACCTTAGCCTTCAGCACGTCGCGTAGATATCTCAAACTACAATTTTCAATTTCAAATGTTGCTCTGCAATATTAGAACGTCATGCAATACTTCCAAGTTATAGAAAAGATGGCAATGCTATAGCTCCGCATCGCGCAACCGTGAAAATTCTCATTTATCATTTTCCAGTCACTTGGCGTGAAAGGGCCCAATTTAGGAAATTTTACCCAAAATTAAATTATGTGTGCAGGGTTAAAAAGGTCAATTTTCCCCACTATATAAGTATCCAAACTCGAGATTTAGCCCTTATTCATAAAAAATATTGATGTTTTTCCTCAAAATCGTTATCAACAGTATTTAGTTTGGGTCATTATAGATAGGATGACAAAATCTGGTCATTTCCTTCTATTTCATACATCTTATTCAGTAGAGGATTACGCCATACTCTACATCAAGGAGCTAGTCAGATTGCACAGTGTTTCGTTATCTATTTTCTCAAACAGAGATAATTGTTTCACCTATTATTTTTGGATAGCATTCCAAAAGGGTCTTGCTACCCAAATTCATCTCAGTACAGCCATTCATCCTCAGACAGATGGACAAGCAAAAAAGGCCAATCAGACATTAGAATAAATACTAAGGGCGTGTATAATTGATTTCAATAGAAATTAGGATGACCACTTTCCTTTGATTGAGTTTGCATACAACAACAACTATTATTTTAGTATTTAGATAACTCAATTTGATGCTCTCTATCGTAGGAGATTTAAATATCTGATTGGTCGATTCGAAGTTAGTGAGGCCTCAGTCATAGGGCCTAACTTGGTATTCTATTCCTTATAGAAAGTCCAGTTGATTAGAGAAAGACTTTGGCGACTGAGAGCTAACAAAATTCATATGCAGATATTCGAAGGAAAGATCTTGAGTTTAAGATTGGTGATCATGTCAACCTCAATATCTCTTCTATGAAGGGAGTGAAGAGATTCAGAAAGTAAGTAAAACTCAGTATCCAATATGTTGGTCCCTTCAAGATTCTTAGTCCTTTCGGAAAGGTAGCTTATGAGCTTGAATGGCCTTCAGTTCTAGCCTCTGTTCATCCAGTATTTCATGTTTCTTTGCTCAATAAGTACATAGATGACACATCTATCGTCGCCCCTATTCAGAGAATGGATGTTTAGAATAGCCTCACTTATGAAGAGATTCAATTCGAAATCCTAGACTATCATATCATAGATTGAGGAACAACGAAGTCCCTCTAGTTAAAGTTCTTCGGAAAAATCAGTCCGTCAAGGGAGCTATTGGGGAAGCAGAAGCAGATATACGTACCAAGTAACGTCAACTTCTACCCGCCCACTTAGATCAAGATCAAGGTAATAGTTCTCTTTAAGCTTACTCAGTTTCACGATTAATGTACATCACTAACTTAGTATACCATGATAATAGCGATATCAAGTACCACCGCATATTCAGTCATGCATTCATGTATCAGATCAGGTATATACTTATGCATCAGACATGCATTCTTATTGTGAGAAAACTTAGTTCTTCAAAACTTTCAGTTATGCATTTATGAATCAGTTATGCATGCATCAGATATGCATATTGGGTATGCTATGTTCAGCTTGTCAGTCGCGTCTGTCATGATATCATGTTCAAGTTATTCGTGTTCAGCATATTGTTTCCCCTTTCAATCAGTCTCAATCGAGGATGAATATTCTAATGGGGGAGATATCGTAATACTCATGCTTTTCCTTAGCTTGAATATCATCTCAAGGATATTAAAACTTTCTTTGAAATATGAACTCATTCTTATACATGTGGGAAATTGAATAAGCTTTTCATCGATATATAATTAGCCTAAATCTGACACCCGGCCAAAGAGTTAGGTGTTTTTTAGTGAAACAATATTTGACATGAGCCTTTAGCGTATCATAGAGATTGCTCAAATGGAAATTGTTATTTTCCAGTGTTTCTACATGATATTGGTGTGTCGTGCCAAACTTCAAGGTCGTAGAAAAAGTTGCAATGTGATATCTCCGCATCGCACCATCGTGAAATTTCACCTTTGTCAATTTCCAGTGACTTAGCGTGAAAGAGACCAATTCAGGAAATTTTATTAAAAATTAAATTACATGTCCACGGTTCAAAGTTTCAATATTCCCTTCTATATAAGCTTCCAAACCAAGGATTTAGCCCTTATTCATAAAAAATATTGATGTTTTGCATCGAACTGGTCATCAACACGATTTAGTTTGGGTCATTGTAGAAGGTTAAATAAATCTAATCATTTTCTTCTAGTTCATACCTCCTATTCAGTAGAGGATTATCCCTAACTCTACATCAAGGAGTTGGTCTGATTGCACGGTGTTCTATTATCTATTTTCTCAAACAGAGGTACCCAGTTCACCTCTCATTTCTTGAAAGCATTCTAAAAGGGTCTTGCTACTCAAATTCTTCTCTGTATAGCCTATAATCCTTACAAAGGTGGAAAATCAAAAGGGACTATTCAGACGTTAGAAGATATACTAAGGGAGTGTGCAATAGATTTCAAGGGAAGTTGGGATGACCACTTGCCTTTGATTAAGTTTGTATACAAAAACAGCTATCATTCATGTATTCAGATGGCTCTATTCAAAGATCTCTATGGTAGGAGATGTAGATCTCCAATCGGTGTGTTCGAACTTAGTGAGGCCTTAGTCATAGGGCCTAACTTGGCATTCGACTATTTAGGCAAAGTCCATATTATTAGAGAAAGACTCTGAGCTGTTGAGAGCTGACAGAATCTTATACAGATGTTCATATGAAATATCTTGAGTTTGATATTTGATACCATGTATACCTCAAGATCTCTCCTATGATGGGAGAGAAGAGATTTGGCAATAAGGGAAAACTCAGTCCTCGATATGTTGGACCCTTCAAGATTCTTAGTAATTTTGGTAAGGTATCTTATGAGATCGAATTACCTTTATATCTAGCATCAGTTCATCCAGTCTTTCATGTCTCTTTACTCAAGAAATGAATAGGCAACCCATCAGTCGTAGCCCATATTCAGAGCATCAATGTTCATAACATCCTCTCTTATGAAGAGATTCTAGTCAAAATCCTAGACTATCATATTCATAGATTGAGGAACAAAGAAGTTGCTCTAGTTAAAGTTCATTGGAGAAATCCGTCCATTGATGGAGATACTTAAGAAGTATAAGAATATATGCGTACCAAGTACCCTCACCTTTTCCTTGCCAACTCAGATAAAGCACTAAATAATAGTTATCCTTAAGCTTACTCAGTTTCAGGATTAGTATGCATCACTAACTTAGTATACCATATTAATCATTGAATCAAGTACCACCGCATATTCACTCATGCATTAATAATATATCATATCTGTTATATAGTTATGCATCAGACAGGCATTCTCACTGTGAGAAAACTTAGTTCTTCAGAATTTTTAGTTATGCATTTATGAATAAGTTATACATGCATCATATATGCATGTTCAGTATATTATGTTCATCTTGTCAATCACTTAAATCAGGATATCATGTTCCATATATTCATGTTCAGCTCATTTTTTCCCTCAGTCAGTCTCATTCGAGGACGAATGTTCACAAGTGGAGATATCGTAATACCCATGCTTTTTCCTTACTTGTAAATCATATAAAAGATGTTAGAACATTCTTTGAAATAATAATTCATCCTTATATAAGTTTTATTTCCATAATTTTCTCATCCTATCACGTGGTAAATTGAATAAGCTTTCTATTAATATATAATTTGCCCAAATCTGACACCCGAGAGAAGAGTTTGGTCCTTTTTTATGAGATAGTGTCTGACGTATGCCTTCAGTGCATTGTGGAGATAGCTCAAATGGAAGTTTTTAATTTCCATTGTTGCTCCACGATATTGAAACGTTCTGCCAAACTTCCAGGTCATAGACAAGGTGGCAATGGGATAGCTCCGCGTCGCACCACCGTGAAAAATCTGATTTGTTAATTTCTAGTGACTTGGCGCGAAAGACCCTAATTTGGGAAACTTAACTAAAAATTAAATTAGGTGTCCATGGTTAAAAGGGTAAATTTTCCCCCTATATAATCTTCCAAACCCGAGATTTAGCCCTTATTCATCAAAAGTATTGATGTTTTGCTTCGAACTCGTTATGAACATTATTTTATTGGGTCATTATAGACCGGATGACCAAATATAATTATTTCCTTCTAGTTAATACCTCTTATTACTTAAATTATTACGCCAGACTCTACATCAAGGAGCTGGGCAGATTGCATGGTGTTCCGTTATCTATTTTCTCAAATAGAGGTACTCTGTTCACCTATCATTTTTGGAAAGCTTTCCAAACGGGTCTTCCTACCCAAATTCATCTTAGTACAACCTTTCATGCTCAGATAGATGGACAAGAAGAAAAGGCCATTCAGACGTTAGAAGAAATGCTATGGACGTGTGAAATTGATTTCACGGAAAGTTAGGATGACCACTTGCCTTTGATTGAGTTTGTATACAACAATAGGTATCATTTTAGTATTTAGATGGCTTCATTCAAAGCACTCTATGGAAGGAGATATAGATCTTTGATTGGTTGGTTCCAAGTTAGTAAGGCCTCAGTCATAGGGCCTAACTTGGTATTATACTCCTTAGGGAAAGTCCAGTTGATCAAGGAAAGTCTCTGGGCTCCTGAGAGCTGAAAAAATTCTTATACAGATTTTTGTAGGAAAGATCTCAAGCTTAATAATAGTGGTCATGTCTACCTCAAGATCTCTCCAATGAAGGGAGTGAAGAGATTCAGAAAGAAGGGAAAACTTAATCCCTAATATGTTGGTCCTTTCAAGATTTTCAGATATCTTTGTAAGGTAGAATATGAGCTCAAAATTCCTACATATATAGCCTCATTCCATCCATTCTTTTATGTCTCTTTGCTCAAGAAGTGCATCGGTGACCAATCAGTCGTAGCCCCTATTCAGTGCATCGATGTTCAGAGAAGCCTCTCTTATGAAGAGATTCCAGTTGAAATCCTAGACTATCTTACTTGTAGGATGAGGAACAAAAAGGTCCCTCTAGTTAAAGTTCTTTTGAAAAATTAGTCCATCGAGGGAGCTACTTGGTAAGCAGAAGCAGATATACGTACCAAGTACCCTCAATTTTTCCCCGCTAACTCAAGTTAAGCTCAAGGTAATAGTTCACCTTAAGCTTACTCAGTTTCATGATTAGCGTACATCACTAACATAGTATACCATGATAATCTTGGTATCAAGTACCACTGCATATTCAGTTATGAATTCATAATTAGATCAATTGTATAGTTATGCATCAGACATGCATTCTCATTGTGACAAAACTTAGTTCTTAAGAACTTTCAGTTATGCATTTATGAATCAGGTATACATGCGTCAGATATACATGTTCAGTATGTTATGTTAAGCTTGTCAGTCATGTTTGTCATGAGATAATGTTCTAGTTATTCATGCTCAGCTCATTGTTTCCTGTCTTAGTCAATCTTATTCGAGGATGAATGTTCTCAAGGGGGAGATATCGTAATACCCATTCTTTTTTTTAGCTTGAAAATCTTTTCAAGGATGTTAGAACTTTCTCTAAAATAAGAATTCATTCTTATACACGAAAAATTGAATAAGCTTTTCATCGATATATAATTAGCCCAAATCTGACACCCGGGCGAAGAGTTAGGTCCTCTTTAGTGAAATAATATTTGACCTAAGCCTTCAACGCATCACCTAGATAGCTCAAATGGAAATTTCCAATTTCAAGTGTTGATCCGCGATACTACCACATTGCTCCAAACTTCTAAGTCATAGAGAAAATGGCAACACGATAGCTCCAAATCGCACAACCAGGAAATTTCTCATTTGTCAAAAGGGTCCATTTTTTCACCTTTATATAATCTTTCAAACTCGGGATTTAGCCCTTATTCATCCAAAATATTGATATTTTGCCTCAAACTCATCAGCAACATGATTTAGTTTGGGTCAGTATAGAAAAGATGACCAAATCAGCTCATTTCTATCCGATTCAAACCTCTTATTCAGCCAAGGATTATGCCAGACTCTACATCAAAGAGTTGGTCAAATTGTTTGGTGTTCTGTTATCTGTAATCTCAGATAGAGCTACCCCATTTACCTCTCATTTCTGTAAGCATTCCATAAGGTTCTTCATACCCAAATTTATCTCAGTACAACCTTTTATCCTCAGAAAAATGGTCTAGCAGAAAGGACCATTCAGATGTTAGTAGATATACTAAGGGCGTGTGCAATTGATTTCAAGGGAAGTTGGGATGATTACTTGCCATTGATTGACTTTTCATACAACCACAGCTATTATTCTAGTTTTCAGATGGCTCCATTTGAAGCAATCTATGGTAGGAGATGTAGTTCTCCGATTGGTTGGTTCGAAGTTAGTGAGGCCACATTCATAGGGTCTAACTTGGTATTCAAAGCCTTAGGGAAATTCTAGTTGATCAGAAAAAGACTTTGGGCTGTAGAGTGCCGACAAAAGTCTTATGCAAATGTTCGTAGAAAAGATCTTCAGTTTAAATTGGCGATCATGTGTTCCTTAATATCTCTCCTATGAAGGGAGTGAAAAGATTCGACATGAAGGGAAAACTCAGTCCCCGATATGTTGGTCCCTTCAACATTCTCAATTATTTTCGCAAGGTTGATTATGAGCTTGAATTGCCTTCAGATCTAACCTCAGTTCATCTAGTCTTTCAAGTCTCTTTTCTCAAGAAGCGCATAGGTGACCCATCAATCATAGTTCCTATTCAGAGTATCTATGTTCAGAACAGCTGATCTTATCAAGAGATTCCAGTCAAAATCCTCGACTATCATACTCGTAGATTGAGTATTAAAGAAGTCCTTCTATTTAAATTTAATTGGCAAATCAGTCTGTCGAGGGAGCTACTTGAGAAGCAGAAGTAGGTATGCGTACCACGTACCCTCACCTTTTCCCCTCTAACTCAGATCAAGATCAAGGTAATAGTTCTCATTAAGGTTACTCAGTTTCATGATTAGTGTGCATCGCTAACTTAGTATAACATTATAATCTTGGTATCAAGTACCACCTCATATTCAATAATGCATTCATGTACAGTTATACAGTTATGCATCAGATATGCATTCTCATTGTGAGAAAACTTAGTTCTTCAGAACTTTCAGTTAGTCATTTTGAATTAGTTACGTATGCATCAAATATACATGTTCAGTATGTTATGTTCAGCTGGTCAATCACATCTGTCATGAGATCAAGTTCTAGTTCTTCATGTTCTGCTCATTGTTTTCCCTCTCAATCATTCTCATTCGAGGATGAATGTTCTTAAGGGGGAGATATTGTAATACCCATGCTTTTTCTTAGCTTGAAAATCATCTCAAGGATGTTAGAACTTGATTTAAAATAATAATTCATTCTTATAATGTGGTATTTAGATAATTTTCTCATCCTATCACATGATGAATTGAATAATCTTTCCATCGATATATAATTCGCCTAGATCCAAAACCCACGAAAAGAGTTAGGTTCTCTTTAGTGAGACAATTTTTGACCAGAGCCTTTAGCTCATCGTGTAGATAGCTCAAATGGCAATTGTTAATTTCCAGTATTGCTCTACAATACTGGCGCATCGCGCCAAACTTTTAGGTCGTAGACAAGATGGCAACGCGATAGCTCCACATTGCGCCATCATGAAATTTCTCATTTATCGATTCCAATGACTTGGCACGAAAGAGCCCAATTTGAAAAATTTTACTAAAAATTAAATTACGTGTCCAGTGATGAAAGGGTCAATTTTCCCCCTATATAATCATCCAACATTGGGATTTATCCATTATTCATCTATAATATTGATGTTTTGCCTCGAAGTTTGCATCAGCAAGATTTATTTTGTGTCATTGTAGACAGGATAACCAAATAAGCTCATTTCATTCCATTTCATACCTCTTATTCAGCTGTTGATAATGCCAAACTCTACATCAAGGAGTTGGTCAGATTGTACGGTGTTCTATTCTCTGTTATCTCAGATAGAGGTACCCGGTTCACCTCTCATTTTTGGAAAGCATTCCAAAATGGTTTTGGTACCCAAATTCATCTTACTATAGCCTTTAATCCTCAACTAGATGGTCAAGCAGAAAGAACTATTCAGACATTAGAAGATTTGCTAAGGGCATGTGCAATAAATTTCAAGGGAAGTTGGGATGACCACTTGCTTTTGATTGACTTCGGAGACAACAAAAACTACCATTCCAGTATTCAGATGGATCTAGTTGAAGCTCTCTATGGTAGGAGATGAAGATCTATGATTTTTTGGTTCGAAGTTTGCGAGGCCTCAGTCATAGGGCCTGACTTGGTATTCGGCGTCTTAAGGAAATTCCAGTAGATCAGAGAAAAACTCTGAGCTGCTGAGCGCTGACAGAAGTCTTATGCAAATTTTTGTAGAAAAGATATTCAATTTTAGATTAGTGATCATTTCTACCTCAATATCTCTCCTATGAGGGGAGTGAAGAGATTCAACAAGAAGGGAAAACTCAGCCCCTGATATATTGGTCCCTTCAAGATTCACAGCCATTTCAGCAAGGTAGCTTATGAGCTCGAATTGCCTTTAGATCTAGCCTCAGTTCATCTATTCTTTCATTTCTCTTTCCTGAAGAAGTGCATAGGTGATCCATCAGTCGTAGTCCTTATTCATAGCATCAATGTTAAGAACAACCTCTCTTATGAATAGATTCCTATTAAAATACTAGACTGTCATATTTGCAGATTAAGGGACAAAGAAGTCCCTCTAGTTAAATTTCTTTTGCAAAATCAGTCCATCAAGGGAGCTACTTTGGAAAAAAAAGTAGATATGCGTACCAAGTACCCTCACCTTTTCCCCTCCAACTTAGATCAAGCTCAAGGTAATAGTTCTCGTTAACGTTACTCAGTTTGATGATTAGTGGCATCACTAACTAAGTATACCATGATAATCTGGGTATCAAGTATCACCGCATATTCAATAATGCATTCATGTATTACATCAGTTATACAATTATGCATCAGATATGCATTCTCATTGTGAGAAGACTTAGTTCTTCAGAACTTTTAGTTAGTCATTTTGAATCAGTTACGCATGTATCAGATATGCATGTTCAGTATGTTATGTTCAGCTGGCCAGTCACATCCGTCATGAGATCATGTTCTAGTTTTTCATGTTCTTGTCATTTTTTCCCCTCTTAGTCAGTCTCATCGAGGATGAATATTCTTAAGAGGGAGATATTGTAATACCCATGCTTTTTCTTAGCATGAAAATCATCTCAAAGATATTAGAACTTGCTTTAAAATAATAATTCATTCTTATAACGTGGTATTTCCATAATTTTCTCGTCTTATCACGTGGTAAATTGAATAATCTTTCCATCGATATATAATTATCCCAAATCCAACACCCGCGAAAAGATTTAGGTCCTATTTAGTGAGACAGTATTTGACCTGAGCCTTCAGCTCATCTCGTAGTTAGCTCAAATGGCAATTATTAATTTCCAGTATTGCTCTACGATATTGGCGCATCGTGCCAAACTTTCAGGTCGTAGACAAGGTGGCAACGCTATAGCTCCACATTGCGCCACCATGAAATTTCTAATTTTTCAATTCCAATGACTTGGCGTGAAAGATCCCAATTCGCACAACTTTACTAAAAATTAAATTAAGTTTCCAGGGTTGAAAAGGTCAATCTTCCCCCCTATATAATCATCCAAACATGGGATTTATCCGTTATTCATTAAAAATATTGATTTTTTGCCTCGAACTCGGCATCAGCATGATTTAGTTTGTGTCATTATAGATAGGATGACCAAATAAGCTCATTTCCTTCCATTTCATACCTCTTATTCAGTTGTTGATTATGCCAAACTCTATATCAAGGAGTTGGTCAGATTGTACAGTGTTCCATTATCTGTTATCTTAGATAGAGGTACCCGGTTCACCTCTCATTTCTGAAAAGCATTCTAAAACAGTCTTGGTAACCAAATTCATCTTGGTATAGCCTTCTATCCTCAAATAGATGGCCAAACAAAAAGCACTATTCAGACGTTAGAAGATTATTTAGAGAAAAACTCTGAGCTGTAGAGTGCTGACAGAAGTCTTATACAAATGTTCGTAGAAAAGATCTTAATTTTTGGATTAGCGATCATGTCTACCTCAATATCTCTCCTATGAAGGGAGTGAAGAGATTCAGCAAGAAGGGAAAACTCAGTCCCTAATATGTTGGTCCCTTCAAAATTCACAGTCATTTTGGAAAAGTAGCTTATGAGCTCGAATTGCCTTTAGATCTAGCCTTAGTTCATCTAGTCTTTCATGTAGCTTTCCTCAAGAAGTCATAGGTGACCCATCAGTCGTAGTCCCTATTGATAGCATCAATATTAAGAATAGCCTCTCTTATAAAGAGATTCCTATTGAAATCATAGACTATCATACTAGTAGATTGAGGAACAAAGAAGTCCCTCTAGTTAAATTTCTTTTGCAAAATTAGTCCATCAAGCGAGCTACAGAAGTAGATATGTATACAAAGTACCCTCACCTTTTCCCCACCAACTCAGATCAATCTCATGGTTATAGTTCTCCTTAAGCTTACTTAGTCTCATAATTAGTGTGCATCACTAACTTAGTATACCATGATAATCTTGGTATCATGTACCACAGCATATTCAGTCATGCATTCATTTATCATATCAGTTATATAGTTATGCATCAGACATGTATTCTCATTGTAAGAAAACTTAGTTCTTCAGAACTTTTAGTTATTAATTTTGAATTAGTTACACATGCATCAGATATGCATGTTCAGTTTATTATGTTAAGCTGGTCAGTCACGTCCGTTATTAGATCATGTTCCAGTTATTCATGTTCTGCTCATTGTTTCCCCTCTCAGTCAGTCTCATTCGAGGTTTGACAGTGTTTGACCTGAGCCTTTAGCGCATCGCAGAGATAGCTCAAATGGAATTTGTCAATTTCCAGTGTTGCTCCGTGATATTGGTGCGTCGCACCAAACTTCTAGGTTGTATAGAAGGTGGCAACGCGATAGCTCCACATCACGCCACTATGGAATTTCTTATTTGTCAATTTCTAGTGACTTGGTACGATGATGGCGCATCGCACCAAGGTCCTAATTCGGGAAATTTTACTCAAAATTAAATTACGTGTCTAGCGTTAAAAAGGTCAATTTGTTCCCTCTATTTAAGCTTGAAAACTAGGGATTTAGCCCTTATTAATCCAAATTATTGATATTTTTCCTCGAACTCTTCATTAGCATGATTTATTTTAGGTTATTATAGACAGGATGATGAAATTAGTTCATTTCCTTCTGGTTCATACCTCTTATTCAGCCTAGGATTATGCCAGCTCTAAATCAATGAGTTGGTCAGATTTTATGATGCTTCATTATCTGTTACTCAGACAGAGTTACCCAATTTACCTCTCATTTCTAGAAAGCATTCCAAAATGGTCTTGGTACCTAAATTCATCTTAGTATAGCCTTTGATCCTTCGATAGATGGTCAAGCAGAAAGGACCATTCAAACATTAGAAGATATTCTAAGGGCGCGTGTAATTGATTTCAAGGGAAGTTGGGATGACCACTTACCTTTGATTGAGTTTGCATACAACAACTATTATTCCAGTAATCAAATAGCTCCATTCGAATCTCTCTATGGTAGTAGATGTAATATCCGATTGGTTGCTTTGAAGTTAGTGGGTCCTAAAATGGTATTCGACACCTTTGGGAAAGTCTAGTTAATTAGAGAAATACTCTAAATTACTGAGCGCCGACAGAAGTCTTATGCAGATGTTAGTAGAAAAGATCTCGAGTTTTAGATTGGTGATCATGTCTACCTTAAAATCTCTCCTACGAAGGGAGTGAAGAGATCGTCAAGAAGGGAAAACTCAGTTCGCCATATATTGGTCCCTTCAAGATTCTCAGTCATTTTGGCAAGGTAGCTTTTGAGCTCGAATTACCTTTAGATCTAGCCTCATTTCATCCAATCTTTATGTATCTTTGTTCAAGAAGTGCATAGGTGACCATTAGTCGTAGTCCCTATTCAGAGCATCGATGTTCAGAAAAGTCTCTCTTAAGAAGAGATTCCAGTCAAAATCCTAGACTATCATACTCGTAGATTAAGGAGCAAAAAAGTCCCTATAGTTAAATTTCTTCGTCAAAATCAGTCCATCGAGGGCGCTACTTGGGAAGAAGAAGCAGATATGCGCACCAATTACCCTCACCTTTCTCCTCCAACTCAGATCAATATCAAGGTAATAGTTCTCCTTAAGCTTACTCAGTTTCGTGATTAGTGTGCATCACTTAGTATACCATGATAATCTTTGCATCAAGTACCATTGCATATTCAGCCATGTATTCATGTATCATATCAGTTATAAAGTTATGCATCAGATATGCATTAGCATTGTGAGGAACTTAGTTCTTCTGAACTTTTTGCTATGCATTTATGAATCAGTTAGGCATGCATCAGATATGCATGTTCAGTATGTTATGTTCATATGGTCAGTCACATCCATCATGAGATCATAGTTTAGCTATTAATGTTTAGCATATTGTTTCCCCTCACAGTCAGTCTCATTCGAGGATGAATATTCTCAAGGGGAAGATATCGTAATACCCGTTCTTTTTCTTATCTTAAAAATCATATCAAAGATGTTAGAACTTTCTTTAAAATAATAATTCATTCTTATACACGAGGTACGTCTATAAATTTCTATTCCTATCATGTGGGAAATTGAATAAGCTTTCCATCGATATATTATTCATCTAAATTCGACACTCGAGCGAATATTTAAGAACTCTTAAGTGAGACAGTGTTTGACCTGAGCCTTCAGCACGTCATGGAGATAACTCAAATGGAAATTGTCAATTTCTAGTGTTGCTCTAAGATACTATCGTGCCACGCAAAACTTCCAGGTCATTGACAATGTAGTAATACGATAGCTCCGTATCGCGCCACTATAAAATTTCTCATATGTCAATTTCCAGTGACTTGGCGCGAAGGGCCTAATTTGGGAATTTTTACAAAAAATTAAATTATGTGTCTAGGGTTAAAAGGATCAATTTGACCCCTATATAGGCATCCAAACACAGAATTTAGCCCTTACTCATCCAAAATACTGATGTTTTGCCTCGAAGTCATCTTCAGCATGATTTATCTTGGCTCATTATAGATAGGATGACCAAATTAGCTCATTACCTTTAGGTTCATACCTTTTAGTATATCGAGGATTACGCCCAGACTTTACATCAAGAAGATGGTCATATTGTATGGTGTTCCATTATCTGTTATCTCTGACAAAGGTACCAGGTTCATCTCTCATTTCTGGAAAGCATTACAAAAGGGTCTTAGTACCCAAATTTATCTTAGTATAGCGTTTAATCCTCAGATAAATGGTCAAGCAGAAAATACCATTCAAACATCAGAAGATATGCTAAGGGCGTGTTCAATTTATTTCAAGGAAAGTTGGGATGACCACTTGACTTTGATTGAGTTTGCATACAACAACAGTTATCATTCCAGTACTCGGAAGGCTCCATTCGAAGCTTTCTATGGTAGGAGATGTAGATCTCTGATTGGTTGGTTCGAAGTTAGTGAGGCTTCAGTCATAGGGCCTTACTTTGTATTCAATACTTCTCGAAAATTCCAGTAGATCAGAGAAAGACTCTGGGATACTGAGAGATGATAGAAGTCTTATCCAGATGTTCATAGAAAAGATCTTGAGTTTGAGATTGGTTATCATGTCTACCTCAAGATCTCTTCAGTAAAGGGAGAGAAGAGATTTTGTAAGAAGGGCAAACTAAGTCCCCAATATATTGGACCCTTCAAGATTCTTAGTAATTTTGGCACGGTAGCTTATGAGCTCACATTGCCTTCAAATCTAGCCTTAGTTCAAATAGTCTTTCATGTCTCTTTGCTCAATAAGTGCATAGGTGACCCATCAGTCGTAGTCCCTATTCAGAGCATCGATGTTCAAAATAGCTTGGCTTATGCAGAGATTCTAGTCAAAATCCTAGACTATCATACTCGTAGATTGAGGAATAAAAAATCCTTTTAGCTAAAGTTCTTTGGCAAAATCAGTCCATCAAGGAAACAACATGGGAAGGTGAAGCAGATATGCTTACTGAGTACCGTCACCTTTTCCTAGCCAACTAAGATCAAGCTCAGGGTAATAGATCTTCTTAAGTTTACTTAGTTTCATAATTAGTGCATCACTAACTTTGTATACCATGATATTCTTGGTATCAAGTACCACAACATATTTAGTCATGCATTCATGTATCAGTTCAGTTATGTAGTCATGCATCTGACATGCATTATCATTGTGAGAAAACTTTGTTCTTTAGAACTTTCAATATACATTTATGAATCAGTTATGCATGGATCAGATATGCATGTTCAGTATATTATGTTTAGCTTTTCAGTCATGTTTGTCATGAGATCATGTTCCAGTTATTCATGGTCAACTCATTTTTCCCCTCTCATTCATTCTTATTCGAGGATGAATGTTCTCAAGGGAGAGATATCATTATACCCATGCTTTTTCTTAGCTTGAAAATCATCTCAAGGATATTATAACTTGCTTTGAAATAATAATTCATTCTTATACATGTTGGAAATTGAATAAGCTTTCCATCGATATATAATTTGCCCAAATATGACAATCGAGTGAAGGGTTTGGTCCACTTTAGTGAGACAGTATTTGACATGAGCCTTCTGTACATTACGGAGATAGATCAAATGGCAATTGTCAATTTCCTATATTACTCTATAATACTGGCGCGTCGTACTAAACCTCTTGGTCGTAGAGATGGTGGCAATGCGATAGCTCCACATCGCGCCATTGAGAAATTTCTCATTTATTAGTTTCCACTGACTTGGCGTGAAAGGGCCCAATTTGGGAAATTTTATTGAAAATTAAATTACGTGTCTAGGGTTAAAAGGGTTAATTTTCCCCCCTATATAAGTTTCCAAACATAGGATTTAGCCCTTATTCATCCAAAATATTGATGTTTTGCCTAAAACTCATCATCAGCATGATTTGGTTGGTGTCTTTGTATACAAGATTACCAAATCAGCTCATTTCCTTCTAGTTCTTACCTCTTATTTAGCTAAGGATTACGCCAGACTCTACTTTAAGGAGTTGGTCACATTGTACGTGTTCCATTTTCTATTATGTTAGATAGAGGTACCCAGTTCACCTCTTATTTTTGAAAGCATTCAAAAAGGGTCTAGGTACCCAAACTCATCTCAGTACAACCTTTTGTCTTCAGACAGATAGTCTAGCAGAAAGGACCATTCAGATATTAGAAGATATGCTAAGAGCATATGCAATTGTTTTAAAGGGAAGTTGGGATGACCACTTGGCATTGATTAAGTTTGCACAAAAGAACAACTATCATTCAGAATTCAGATTACTCCATTTGATGCTCTCTATGGTAGGAGATGTATAGCTTTGATTGGTCAGTTCGAAGTTAGTGAGTCTTCAGTCATAGGGCCTAACTTGGTATTCGACACCTTAGGAAAAGTCTAGTTGATAATAGAAAGACTTTAGGCTGCTGAGTCTCGAGAGAAGTGTTATACTGATGTTTATAGAAAGGATCTCAAGTTTTAGATTGGGGATCATGTCTACCTCAATATCTCTCCTATGAAGGGAGTGAAGAAATTCGGCAAGAAGGGTAACTCAGTTCCCAATATGTTGGTCCCTTTAAGACTCTCAGTCATTTAATTAAGGTAGCTTATGAGCTCGAATTACCTTCAGATCTTGCCATAGCTCATCGAGTCTTTCATATCTCTTTGCACAAAAAGTGTATAGATAACTCGTCAGTCATAGTCCTTATTCAGAGAACCGATGTTTAGAACAGCCTCTCTTACAAAGAGATTCCAATCGAAATACAAGACTATCACACTCGTAGATTGAGGAACAAAAAAATCCCTCTAGTTAAATTTCTTTGGTGCAATCAGTCCATCAAGGGAACTACTTAGGAAGTAGAATGAGATATGCGTACCAAGTACCCTCACCTTTTCTCCACAAACTCAGATCAAGCTCAAGATAATAGTTCTCCTTAAGCTTACTCAGTTTCATGATTAGTGTGCATCTCTAACTTAGTATACCATTATAATCTTGTTACCAAGTACCACCGCTTATTCAATCATGCATTCTTGTATAAGATCAGTTATATAGTTATGCATCAGACATGCATTCTCATTGTGAGAAAACTTAGTTCTTCAGAACTTTCAGTTATGCATTGATGAATCAGTTATGCATGCAATAGAACTTTCAAGTTCAGTATGTTATGTTCATCTTATTAGTCATATCTATCATGAGAACATGTTCAGTTATTCATGTTCATCTGATTGTTTCCCCTCTCAGTCAGTCTCATTCGAGGACCAATATTTTCAAAGGTGAGATATCACAATACCCATGGTTTTTCTTAGCTTGAAAATTATCTCAAGGATGCTAGAACTTTCTTTGAAATAATAAATCATTCTTATACATGTGGTATTTCACTAATTTTCTATTCCTATCACGTGGAAAATTTAATAAGCTTTCCATTGATATATAATTCTCCCAAATCCGTCACCTGGAAGAAAAGTTAGGTCCTTTTTAGTGAGACAGTGTTTGACCTGGGCCTTCAGCGCATCGCCGAGATAGCTCAAATGGAAATTGACAATTTTTAGTGTTGCTCCACGATACTGGCACATCGTGCAAAACTACCAAGTGATAGAGAAGGTGATAATGTGATAGCTTCGCGTCCCGCCACCGTGAAATTTTTCATTTGTCAATTTCCAGTGACTTGGCGCAAAAGGGAGCAATTTGGGAAATTTTACTAAAAACAAAAAAATTACGTGTCCAGGGTTAAAAGGGAAAGTTTACCCCCTATATAAGCTTCCAGACAAAGAATTTAGCCTTTATTCAACCAAAACATTGATGTTTTGCCTCAAACTCATTATCAACATGATTTATTTTTGGTCATTGTAGACAGGATGACCAAATCAGGTCATTTCCTTTGGTTCATACCTCTTATTCATCGGAGGATTATGCGCGACTCTACTTCTAGGAATTGGTCAGATTGTACGGTGTTCCATTATCTATTATCTCAGACAGAGGTAACCGGTTTCACCTCTTATTTCTAGAAGGCATTCCAAAAGGGTCTTGCTACCAAATTTCATCTCAGCATAGCCTTTTATACTCAGATAGATGGTTTAGCAGAAAGGATCATTCGTACGTTAGAAGATTGCTAAGGGCGCGTGCAATTGATTTCAAGGGAAATTAGGATGACCTTTTTCCTATGATTGAGTTTGTATACAACAACAACTATCATTCAAGTATTCAGATGGCTCCATTCAAAGATCTCTATGGTAGGAGTTGTAGATCTCTAATTGGGCCTAACTTGGTATTCGACGCCTTAGGGAAAGTCAAGTTGATTGGAGAAAGACATCAGGCTGCTAAGTACCGACAGAAGTCTTATGCAGATGTTCATAGAAAAGATCTAAAGTCTTAGATTTGTGATCATGTCTACCTCTATATCTCTCCTATGAAGGGAGATAAGAGATTTTCCAAGAAGGGAAAACTCAATCCCTGATATATTGGTCCCTTAAGGATTCTCAGTCATTTGACATGGTAGCTTATGAGCTCGTATTTCCTTTAGATCTAACCACATTTCATCTCGTATTTCATGTCTCTTTTCTCAAGAAGTACATAGGTAACTCATCAGCCGTAGTCCTTATTCAGAGCATCGATGTTCAGAACGGCCTCTCTAATAAGGATATTCCAGTCCAAATCCTAGACAATCATACTCGTAGATTGAGGAACAAAGAAGTCCCTCTAGTTAAATTTCATTGGTGAAATCAGTCCATCGAGGGATATACTTGGGAAGCAGAAGCATATATGGGAGCCTAGTCCCTCACCTTTTCCCCGTTAACTCAGATCAAGCTCAAGGTAATAGTTTTCCTAAAGCTTACTCAGTTTCATGATTACTGTACAACATTAACTTAGTATACCATGATAATCTTGGTATCAAGTACCATTGCATATTCAGTCATGCATTCATGTATCAGATCAGTTATATAGTCATGCATCAGACATACATTCTCATTGTGAGAAAACTTAGTTCTTTAGAACTTTCAGTTATGCATTTATGAATCAATTCCGCATGCATCACATATGCATGTTTAGTATGTTATGTTCAGCTTGTCAGTCATGTCCGTCATGATATCATGTTCCATTTATTCATATATAGCTCACTATTTCGAGTCTCAGTCTATCTTATTTGAGGACGAACGTTCTCATGGGGGAGATATTGTAATACTCATACTTTTGCTTACCTTAAAAATTATGTCAAGGATGTTAGAACTTGATTTTAAATAACAATTCATTCTTATACATATGGTATTACACTAATTTTCTATTCCTATCACGTGGGAAATTGACTAAGCTTTCCATTGATATATAATTCGCCTAAATCTAACACCTGGGCGGAGAGTTAGTTCCTTCTTAGTGAGATAGTGTTTTGACCTGACCCTTCAGCATGTCGCGGAGATAGGTCAAATAGAAATTGTCAATTTCTAGTGTTGCTCCGTGATACTAGCTAATCACACCAAAATTCCTGGTCGTAGATAAGGTGGCTAAGCCATAGCTCCATGTCCCGCCACCCTATATTTCTCATTTGTTATTTTCTAGTGGCTTGGCACGAAAGGGCCCACTTTGGGAAATTTTACTGAAAATTAAATTATGTGTCTAGGGTTAAAAAGTTAATTTCCCCCCTATATAAGCTTCCAAATACGGTATTTAGCCTTTACTTATCCAAAATATTGATGTTTTGCCTAGAACTCATCATCAGGATAATTTAGTTTGGGTCATTGTAGATAGGATGACCAAATTAACACATATCCTTTTGGTTCATACCTCTTATTCAGCCGAGGGTTATGCCAGACTCTACTTCAAGGAATTGGTCAGATGGTACAATGTTCTATTATCTATTATCTCAGACAGAGGTACCCGGTTAACCTCTTATTTCTAGAAAGTATTCCAAAAGGGTCTTAGTACCCTAATTCATCTCAGTACAGCCTTTCATCCTCTGATAGATGGTCTAGCAGAAATTACCATTCAAATGTTAGAAGATATGCTAAGAGTGTGTGCAATTGATTTTAAGGGAAGTTGGGATGACTACTTTTCTTAGATTGAGTTTGCATACAACAACAACTATAATTCCAGTATTTAGATGGCTTCATTTAAAGCTCTCTTTAGTAGGAGATGTAGATCTCCAATTGGTTGGTTCGAAATTAGTGAGGCCTTAGTCATAAGGCCTGACTTGGTATTCGACGCCTTAGGGAAAATCTAGATGATCAGAGAAAGACTCTGGGCTACTGATTGCTGATAAAAGTTTTATGCAGATGTTCATAGAAAAGATCTCAAGTTTTAGATTAGTGATCATGTCTACCTCAAATTCTCAGTCATTTTGGCAAGGTCACTTATGAGCTCGAATTGCCTTCAGAACTAGCCACAGTTCATCCAGTCTATCATGTCTCTTTGCTTAAGAAGTGCATAGGTAATCCATCAGTCGTAGTCCTTATTCAGAGCATCGATGTTCAGAACTGCCTCTCTTATAAGAGATTCAAGTCAAAATCCTAGACTATCATGCTCATAGATTGAAGAACAAAGAAGTCCCTCTAGTTCAATTTCTTTGGTGAAATCAGACCATCGAGGGATCTACTTGGAAAGCAGAAGTAGATATGCTTACCTAGTACCCTCACCTTTTCCCCGCCAACTCAGATCAAGCTCAAGGTAATAGTTCTGCTTTAGCTTACTCAGTTTCATGATTAGTGTACATCACTAACTTAGTATACCATGATAATCTTTGTATCAAGTACCTCTACATATTCAGTCATGCATTTAAGTATCAAATCAGTTATATAGTTATGCATTAGACATGCATTATCATTGTGAGAAAACTTAATTCTTCAAAACTTTTAGTTATGCATTTATGAATCAGTTACGTATACATCAGATATGCATGTTCAGCTGGTCAGTCTTGTCCATCATGAGATCAAGTTCTAGTTATTCATGGTTAGCTCATTTTTCCCCTCTAAGTCAGTCTTATTCGAGGACAAATGCTCTTATAGGGAAGATATCGTAATACTCGTGCTTTTTCGTAGCTTGAAAATCATCTTAAGGATTTTAGAACTTGCTTTAAAATAAAAATTCAATCTTATACACATTTTATTTCCATAATTTTCTCATTCTATCACGTGGAAAATTGAATAAGCTTTCCATCAATATATAATTCGCAAAAATCCGTCATCCAGGTGAAGAGTTAGGTCTGGTTTAGTGAGACAGTACTTGACCTGAGCCTTCAGCACATTGAGGAGATAACTCAATTTGCAATTATCAATTTCCAGTGTTGCTTTATGATACTGGTACATCGCGACAAATTTATAGGTTGTAGAGAAAGTGGAAACGCAATAGCTCTGCGTCGGGCCATCGTGAAATTTCTCATTTGTCAATTTCCAGTGAATTGGTGCCAAAGGGACAAATTTGGTAAATTTTATTGAATAAAAAAGTACGTGTCAAGTGTTAAAAGGGTCAATTTTTCCCCCCTATAAAAGCTTCCAAACACGGTATTTAGCCTTTATTCATCCAAAATATTGATGTTTTGCGTCAAACTCGTCATCAGCAGGATTTAGTGTGGGTCATTGTAGATAGTATGACCAAATTAGATCATTTCCTTCTGGTTCATACCTCTTATTCAGCCGTGGATTATGCTAGATTCAACCCAAGGAGTTGGTCAGATTGTAAGATGTTTCATTATCTATTATCTCAAATAGAGGTACCCGGTTCACCTTTCATTTCTGGAAAGCATTTTAAAGAGGTCTTGGTACGAAAAATTATCTCAGTACAACCTTCCATCCTTAGATAGATGGTCAAGAAAAAAGGACAATTCAGACTTTAGAAGATATGCTAAGGGCGTGTGCATTTGATTTCAAGGGAAGTTGGGATGACCACTTGCCTTTGATTTAGTTTGGAAACAACAACAGCTGTCATACCAGTATTCAGCTGACTCCATTTGAAGCTTTCTATGGTAGGATATTTAGATCTCCAATTGGTTGGTTCAAACTTTGTGAGACCTCAGTCATACGGCCTGTCTAGGTATTCAACGCCTTAGGGAAAGTCTATTTTATTAAAGAAAGACTCCATGCTGCTGAGAGACAACAAAAGTCTTATGGAAATGTTCATAGAAAAGATCTAGAGCTTGAGATTGGTGATCATGACTGCCTCAATATATCTCCAATTAAGGAAGTAAACAGATTTGGGAAGAAGGGAAAAATCAGTTCCCGATATGTTGATCCCTTCAAGATTCTTAGTCATTTCAGCAAGGTAACTGATGAACTCGAATTGCCTTCAAATCTAGCCTCTATTAATCTAGTATTTCATGTCTGTTTGAAAAAGAAGTGCATAGGTGACCCATCAGTTGTAGTCCCTATTCAGAGCATCGATGTTAAGAACAGCCAGTCTTATGAAGAGATTCTAGTTTAAATCCTAGACTATCATACTCGTACATTTAGGAATAAAAAATCCCCTCTAGTTAAAGTTCTTTGGCCAAATCAGTCCACCAGGGAGCTACTTGGGAAGTAGAAGAAGATATGCGTACCAAGTAGACAGGATGACCAAATCTATAAATTTTCTTTGGTTCATACATCTTATTTATCCGAGGATTACGCACGACTCTACTTCAAGGAGTTGGTCGGATTATACGGTGTTCCATTATCTATGATCTACGACAGAGGTACCCTTTTTACCTCTTATTTCTGGAAAGCATTCCAAAAGGGTCTTGGTACCAACACTCATCTGAGAATAGCCTTTCATCCTAAGAAAGATAGTCTAGTAGAAAAGACCATTCAAATGTTAGAAGGTATGCTAAGGGCGTGTGCAATTGATTTTAAGGGAAGTTGGGATGACCATTTGCCTTTGATTAAGTTTTCATAAAACAACAACTATCATTCCAGTATTCTGATGGCTCCCTTCAAATCTATCTATGGTAGAAGATAAAAATGTCGTATTGGTTAGTTCGAAGTTAGTGAGGCCTCAGTCATGGGCCTGACTTGGTATTCAATGCCTTAGTGGAAGTATAGTTGATCAAAGAAAGACTTTGGGTTGCTGAGTGCCGATAGAAGTCTAATACAAATATTTATAGATATGATCTTAAGCTTTAGATTGGTGATCATTTCTACCTCAATATCTCTCCTATGAATGAAGAGAAGATATTCGCAAGAAAGAAAATCTCAGTCCCCTATATGTTGGTCCCTTAATGATTCTCAGTCATTTTGGTAAGGTAGCTTATGAGCTCGAATTGCCTTCAGATCTAGCCATAGTTCATCCAGTCTTTCATGTCTCTTTTCTCAAGAAGTGCATAGGTAACCCATAAGTCATAGTCCATATTCAAAGCATCGATGTTTAGAACTGCCTCTATTATGAAGAGATTCAAGTCAAAATCCTAGACTATTATACTCGTAGATTGAGGAACGAAGAAGTTCCTCTAGTTAAATTTCTTAGGTAAAAACAGTCCGTCGAGTGATCTATGATGATAGGCGAATTTACACGCCTATATCAATATATTTTGCCCGTATTTGTGCCATGTTTTGAGAACAAATTATATATTTCATGCACTTTTAGTCCTTTTTCCTATAAGTGAGCTAACGAACATGATTAGCAAAGTTTCAGGTATAAATAATGCAGAAATCAGCATTTTATGGCTTACTTGACGCCAAAGAAAGCTCACGAAGGAAGGAACGTAAGATTGGACGCCTAAAGGACCAAAAACGCTGCATGGAAAATCTGTCCCAGGCTAAAACAACATTTCTGAAGACTTTGGGGACTTGCAGTAACTTATTTGGATTTGGATAATGATACATTAACCTAGTACAATTGGGTTAAGTATTTCATTTGTCTATTTGGATTAGGAGAATATTACATTAACCTAGTACAATTGGGTTAAGTATTTCATTTGTTTAATAGGATTTGGTTAAGTATTTCATTAGCTTAGTAGGATTAGGATATGGGTATTATAAATACCCTATCATGCTAGAGATTTTTTTTCATCTTCTTACAATCCTCCCTTAGCGGAGAGATACATTCTACTTCTCAATTACAACTCTTCTAATCTTCCCATTAATTCTATTTTTCTTCTTCTATTCATCTATTCAATTCTTAATTTCCGTAACAAGAGAAACGTTACTTTGCTAAGGAATTCACGCATAACGCCTACCACTTTTGTGCTACACGAAATTCATCATTATTATGGTATAACAACAATGTCAATCGTGATCTCCTTCGCAATCATGGGTAACTAAACTTCTCTGTTGGGGTTATGGAAGCCTAATGAGATACTAGTTATTGCTATGAGTTTGTGAATTCTTGACACGTATGTTGCTTATATCATTACTCTCATCATCTTAATCTACATTCTTTGTGGTTGCAAACACAAGAATACGCCAGTATAACATTTAACTTATTCGAAAGAAAGGTTATTTGTCTTGAAAAGAGATAGTGTCAAGGTAGTAGGGTCACCCCCTAAAATTCCCTACTAAACAATTAGTGCCCTAACTAGATTAACCTCTTGGAGAATTTGTACCGTTAGACACGCTTTAAGCTCGAAAGAGTTAAAGTGAAATAATCCTCGAATAGGTCGAAAGACGCCTGGATTTACCATCGAATACAATTCTCTATAAGCACATGCATATCGGAATTCTACACACTCATAGTCAATAGAGAAGTATAACTAAGGAGGTGGACATAACCCCACCGCTTCAATTCTCATTGTTTACAACTTACGTAACAATCCTTTTCTTTTTAATTTGCTATTTTCAGCTTTTACTTTATTGTTTTGGTTACACATTACAATCCCCCCTCATTACGAGACTTGCACTAAAAGTCTAGTAATTCTGCTTACTTGTGGACCAAGCTATTCTCTGTGGGATCGATACCCAACCCAGTTGGGTTCTATATTTGCTAACGACTGTTTTACACTCTTACGAGAGCTGTAGATTGAGCGTTATCAAAAATTGGCGCCGTTGCCGGGGAATACGAGTGTCAATGAAGTTCGTGATAATTACTAGACCGGCTTGATGAGCTGGTTCATATGGTATCCTTCGTATGCCTTGTCCAGTGCAATAATGGGGCATACCTGAGTAGTTATATACTTAAATTCTTCCTTAACTGGAGTCGTTGGTGTTGGAGCAATCTTGGCTGATGCTGGATCGACTGCTTCTGCGAAGGTTTCTGGAGCCTTCATTGTATAGCTCTGCTTAGTCTATACTGAAGAGCTAGCTGCTATCTGCCCTTAGATAACGGGCAAATTTGTCTTCATATCTACCAGCTTTGTAGGTGCTGTGGAGGCTGTAGTGCTGCGAACCTGTTGGGATTTAGAGATTGAATCTCTTCTTTGAGAACTGGCCTTTGCGGAATAGAAGGCCGGAGTGGATTTGCCGTAGCTAGAGGAGCATCGAATGGTCTAGCCATTCTTGGTTGTTCTTGTTTGGGGTTTTTCCCCAGATTCGGTCTCATGGCCCTGTAAGAATTCTCTTGTTAGAAAATCGGGAAGGGAGTTATGTTCTCCTTTGATAAATTCAATTTGAAAATCAAAACTAGATAGGAGAGCTTGCCATCTAGCAAATATCTGTTTTGAAACGAGATTTTTAACATCCTTTTGTAAAATTTCTTTAGCTGATTTACAATCAACGCGAAGAAGAAATTCCTTATTGATAAGGTCATCTTGAAATTTGGTGATACATAGCACTATAGATAAAACTTCCTTTTTAACTGTGCTATAATTTTTCTGAGCAGCACCAGATGCCTGAGGTAAAACGAACTAATTGTTCAACGGAGTTATCAGTTATCCTTTGTTTAAGGATTCCACCATAGCCTAAGTCTGATACATCAGTTTCTACAATCATGAAGGCTTCAGGATTGGGGATGCCTAGACAGGGAAGGTTTTGAACTAAAGATTTAATCTTTATAATGGCGTCGGTCTGATCAGAACTCCATGGAACTGGATTTTTCTTAAGACGTTTATAAAGAGGTTCACAGACCTGCCTAATGTGAGGGATAAAATCGGCAACATAATTTAGGCTTCCTAAAAACCTTTGCAGTTGAGTTTTATCTGTAATCTCATTTGGAAATTTAGATGCGAACTCTATGGCTCTACAAATGGGCTTATGGCTACCCTGATGCAAATCATGTCCTAGAAAACGAATGGAGGTTTGAAACAACTTCATTTTCTTAGCACTGACAACAAGACCATTGAGTTTTACAATCTTAAAGAATGTATTAAGATGCTTAAAATGGGAATCAATGTTCTCAGAGAAAACTAACACATCATCAATATAAACAATTGACATATAAGAATATTCATTGAAAATATTGTTCATGATATTCTAGAATTCTGAGGGAGCATTTTTAAGCCCAAATGGTAAGACATTCCATTCGTAGTGCCCAAAAGGGACGTTGAAGGCCGTCTTATATTTGTCCTTTTCAGCAATTTGAATTTGCCAGAATCCTGACTTCATATCGAATTTGCTGTAAAGGTTGGCCTTATAGGTTCGTTTGAGGAGATCCCTTTTATTAGGGATTGGGTGTCTGATCCATTTTAGGACCGCATTTAATGGCTTGTAATTAATAACAAGCCGAGGAGTTCCTCTTTCCTTTTCTGCACTATTATTTACATAAAATGCAGAGCAACTCCAAGGGGAATTAGAAGGCCTAATGATGCCCTTATGAAGGAGATGATTGATTTCTGTCTTGCAGATTTCCATCATTTCTTGATTCATTTGAATTGGTCTGGCTTTCGTAGGAATTTTTTTTTCGTCGAAGCCAGCAATGTAAGGAAGCTCAACGAGATGCTTCTTGCGTTCCCAAAATGCATTAGGCAATTCGGAGCAAATCTCGTTTTCGAACTTCTTTTGAAGGAGGGTGATCTTGTTGACCATCTCCGGGGTTTTTAAAGTTTGCTCAATATGCTTGAGCTGAACTTCCTATTTTAGAAAGGAAATGTGAGAAGATAAACGGTTTATTTTAAACACAGTTTCTTCTTTGATTCTTTGTCCATTGTTTTTAGAAAGGGGACGGAGTAATGGGAAGAAGAGCTCGGTTTCTAAGAGGACCGCGTGAATACCATCATAGTCGCTCTGGTAAGGGCGAATTTGATTAACAAAAGGTATCCCCAGAATGATATCTTCGGTGATATCTTCAGAGATGACAAAGTCGTTAACAAGGCAAATGCCGTTGTTACATATATGAGCTTTTTGAAGCTCATAATTAATTGTCATTTTTTCTCCTGTGGCAGAGTACAATCGAGATTTACTCTTCTGGAGGTATTTGGTAGGGATAAGGCCTTTAACAATACAGTTACTGTCAGCGCCTGTATCAAATAGGGCGACTCTGTTGAGAACGAAGTCTTTGTCAATGACAATTTTTACAACGATATGTTCTCTGTAGGCTTTTATGGCGGTAATGGCCTTTCCTGACGAAGATGGATCGTCCATTCCGGGAAACGGATCAGGTTCTTGAAGATGATCCATAGAAGAGACCGGAAGATACCGGGGAGATTCAGGTGCCTTCTCTGATGGTAAGGCAGACCGAACGACTTGTTCTGTAAGAACGTTAAGTTCTACACAATCAAGTCTGGTCTTGAGATTCTTGATCTCACCCTTTAAATTAACAATTTCTCCTTTAAGGTCAGAAATGGATGGTTCTGAGGAGGATGCTTGGAATTTAGCCATAACCTTTTGCATATTGAAAGGTTGAACGATAGGTTTGGATTTTGGGGGACTTTCTTCTTGAGAAAGTAAGCGTTTGAGCTCTTGAAGATACTTACTTCGGAGCTCATCATCAGAAATATGTTCTATAATGTCAAACAGGATTTCTTTGGGTTTTCCGGTTATGACATTAATGGCTTTGGTTGAACAAGTACAGAAAGTGCCATTGCACTCACAATCTTGTCCGGATTGGGAATCATCAGACTCATAAGCGGCGTTGATATATTCTTCGTCGCTATAGTCTTCATTGTCAGAAGAGGGTTCCGAAGCTGTCGAGGAATCATCCTCCATTATGGAAAATAATTTCTCTTTTGCTTCGTCAGAAAGATCAAGTTGATTGATCTTCTTCTTCTTGCTGGATTTGCAATCTTTCGACCTATGGCCAGATTTGCCACACGTCCAACAAGTATCTTTGTTACCTTTGGAAGACTTGCGCTTAGTCTTCCTGCTAGGTTTGTAGGACTCCTTCTTGTAAGTCCTCTTGGAGGGAAAGGTCTTTTTGGAAGATTTCTTCCGTCTTTTCTTTTCGGAAGTAAGATCGGTAAAACCGTAGTCATTGCAGAAAGTCCCAAGGCCATACTTACCTTTATGCTTAAGTTGCTTTTTAAGCTTGAGGTCAGTACAGAGGTCTATTCCAGTAGAGGTGATAAAACTTACTAGGTCACCGTAAGTAAGATTGTTATAAGGTATTTGACCGTCGAATCTGGTCTTGATAGTTGTTCGAACTTTGTCAGCGAACAGAGGAGGGAGACCGCTGATAAATCTTTCTTTCCAGAAGTCATTATTGCAGTAGGGTCTGATCAGGACTTTGACCAGGAAGGTGTCTTTGTACCACCTAAAGTCTGCTAGATTTTTACAGCGAAGATTATTCGAGATTTCTAGACTTCTATCTTGGAAGAGTTTGGGTTCTCCCACGAAGTGTCTAGCTATATGATAGAGAAGGGTAGCGCAAGCATCTTCTTGTGCTTCTTCCACCGTGGTTTCTCTACCGTCTACAACTCTCACCGTTTGTACAGTGGTTGTAGCATTATAAATGAGGTTCTTTTCTACCTCAGGGACGTAGTTGTCCCACCAATGTTTAATCATGCCGGTAAAACCCGAGACTATCATGGTGGCAGCTCCTTTGTCAGAGGAACCTTTAATTTTGTAGGCGGTAATTGATACAGCCATTTCATGGAGCTTATTGTAGATCTGGTGTTCTGCCAGACCGTAAATATTCCATTCACTAATACCCCTTCCATCGTGGTTACAGGTGGAGAGGTAAGGATGTTCTTCATATTGAACATCAGGAGGAGAGGGTTTTTTGTAATAGTTTTTCTTGATAGTGTATCTCTCGCTGGTAAGTTTGGAAAGAGAATTCTTTTGCGAACTAGATTCTCCTTGCTGTGGTATTTTAAACTTAGCAAGTTTAGAATTGATTTTTTCCAAACTCTGTTCTGAGATTTTGAAATCATCATTGAGGTCAGGAAATTTTTCCTTTTGGAATTCGGGCATCTTGAAGATAGGGTTAGAGATAGGTTTAGAGCTGGGAATGCTCTTAACAGGTAAGGGAGTCGGAAGAGTATTCCCCTTAGTATCTTCAATTTGCTGAGATATGGTATGGAGGACTTGATTAGTATAATTGTTCTGTTCAATTATCCTATCAAGATCTTTGCACTGAGGAGTCATAGTTCCTCTGTCTGATTTAGTCTTGAAAGGTGAAGCCTTGATGACTTCATTGGAATAAGGAATATTTAGGCCTTCAAGAGGAGGGGTTGTTGACTCAATAACCGTATTTCGTTGGGTGTACCATCTGGTAACCATAACGTTAAGCGGTTCAACTTGGTTTTCTATCTTTCCAGTTTTTTCTAACCAGAAGAAAAATTCCATATCACATCGGAGTCTTTTCATGTCGGCTATCCATAGCCTTCCTAACTCCTTTTGTTGCTCGCTGGAATAGGTACTAATGTACCATTTCCGCTTAAGGGTGTCCTTTGGATGATTCCATCGGATTCTCAAAGATGCGAGGTCTGGGGAATATTCTTCATTATCATTTTTGATAACGAGAAGGCTAGGGTCAGTCCTGACCCTTTGTGGAGGAGGAGCCATTTCGGAGGCGGTAGGGCTTCCAGGCTCGTAAAGGTTATCGGGTTCAGGAACCCTGGTATGCTGTTGATAGTAGACTTTAGGTACTGGACCAGAGAAGTCAACTCCCCTAATCTTTCCCTTGTCATCAGGCTCATTTTCGTCACTTCCCTCCCGAGGTTTGGAGGTTGAGGCACGAGTGGAGACGGATCGGCGAAATGACGAATGCCGAGACGAGTCTAATCCGAGGAATTTAAGATCGATAGATCCATCAGGGTGTTGAATCACCCGTTCAATTTGAGATCTTTCGGAGTAGATGCGAATGGGTTGGGTAATATTCTCAAAGTGCCAGTCATTACTGCGGAGAATATCATTCCAAACAAGAGCCTTTGGAACAAAGACTGTGCTTCGGTCTTTGTTTGCTTCCATTAGGGTGGTTACCCCTTTAGGGCTCGTAAATCTAGCTTTAGGTGCTAGAGTAGTACCCATGAGGCGATAATATACACGGTATATAATCGCTATTTCTCTGGTATTCTCCTTACTATTCATGTTCTTTGTTTTAACATTCAGTGTTAAAACATCCATGATGTTAGGATCATTAATATCCACAGAGAAATTGGGATAACAATTAAAGTATACCGGGCCGTCGGCGAGGTTACTTTGAATTACTCCTAAGAGTGAGTCGTCAAAATTTAGGAGACGAGCATCTCTTAGGATAGCACAGCGGCGTTGATATATTCTTCGTCGCTATAGTCTTCATTGTCAGAAGAGGGTTCCGAAGCTGTCGAGGAATCATCCTCCATTATGGAAAATAATTTCTCTTTTTCTTCGTCAGAAAGATCAAGTTGATTGATCTTCTTCTTCTTGCTGGATTTGCAATCTTTCGACCTGTGGCCAGATTTGCCACACGTCCAACAAGTATCTTTGTTACCTTTGGAAGACTTGCGCTTAGTCTTCCTGCTAGGTTTGTAGGACTCCTTCTTGTAAGTCCTTTTGGAGGGAAAGGTCTTTTTGGAATATTTCTTCCGTCTTTTCTTTTCGGAAGTAAGATCGGTAAAACCGTAGTCATTGCAGAAAGTCCCAAGGCCATACTTACCTTTATGCTTAAGTTTCTGTTTAAGCTTGAGGTCAGTACAGAGGTCTATTCCAGTAGAGGTGATAAAACTTACTAGGTCACCGTAAGTAAGATTGTTATAAGGTATTTGACCGTCGAATCTGGTCTTGATAGTTGTTCGAACTTTGTCAGAGAACAGAGGAGGGAGACCGCTGATAAATCTTTCTTTCCAGAAGTCATTATTGTAGTCGGGTCTGATCAGGACTTTGACCAGGAAGGTGTCTTTGTACCACCTAAAGTCTGCTAGATTTTTACAGCGAAGATTATTCAAGATTTCTAGACTTCTATCTTTGAAGAGTTTGGGTTCTCCCACGAAGTGTCTAGCTATATGATAGAGAAGGGTAGCGCAAGCATCTTCTTGTGCTTCTTCCACCGTGGTTTCTCTACCGTCTACAACTCTCACCGTTTGTATAGTGGTTGTAGCATTATAAATGAGGTCCTTTTCTACCTCAGGGACGTAGTTGTCCCACCAATGTTTAATCATGCCGGTAAAACCCGAGACTATCATAGTGGCAGCTCCTTTGTCAGAGGAACCTTTAATTTTGTAGGCGGTAATTGATACAGCCATTTCATGGAGCTTATTGTAGATCTGGTGTTCTGCCAGACCGTCAATATTCCATTCACTAATACCCCTTCCATCGTAGTTACAGGTGGAGAGGTAAGGATGTTCTTCATATTGAACATCAGGAGGAGAGGGTTTTTTGTAATAGTTTTTCTTGAGAGTGTATCTCTCGCTGGTAAGTTTGGAAAGAGAATTCTTTTGCGAACTAGATTCTCCTTGCTGTGGTATTTTAAACTTAGCAAGTTTAGAATTGATTTTTTCCAAAATCTGTTCTGAGATTTTGAAATCATCATTGAGGTCAGGAAATTTTTCCTTTTGGAATTCGGGCATCTTGAAGATAGGGTTAGAGATAGGTTTAGAGTTGGGAATGCTCTTAACAGGTAAGGGAGCCGGAAGAGTAGTCCCCTTAGTATCTTCAATTTGCTGAGATATGGTATGGAGGACTTGATTAGTATAATTGTTCTGTTCCATTATCCTATCAAGATCTTTGCACTGAGGAGTCATAGTTCCTCTGTCTGATTTAGTCTTGAAAGGTGAAGCCTTGATGACTTCATTGGAATAAGGAATATTTAGGCCTTCAAGAGGAGGGGTTGTTGACTCAATAACCGTATTTCGTTGGGTGTACCATCTGGTAACCATAACGTTAAGCGGTTCAACTTGGTTTTCTATCTTTCCAGTTTTTTCTAACCAGAAGAAGAATTCCATATCACATCGGAGTCTTTTCATGTCGGCTATCCATAGCCTTCCTAACTCCTTTTGTTGCTCGCTGGAATAGGTACTAATGTACCATTTCCGCTTAAGGGTGTCCTTTGGATGATTCCATCAGATTCTCAAAGATGCGAGGTCTGGGGAATATTCTTCATTATCATTTTTGATAACGAGAAGGCTAGGGTCAGTCCTGACCCTTTGTGGAGGAGGAGCCATTTCGGAGGCGGTAGGGCTTCAAGGCTCGTAAAGGTTATCGGGTTCAGGAACCCTGGTATGCTGTTGATAGTAGACTTTAGGTACTGGACCAGAGAAGTCAACTCCCCTAATCTTTCCCTTGTCATCAGGCTCATTTTCGTCACTTCCCTCCCGAGGTTTGGAGGTTGAGGCACGAGTGGAGACGGATCGGTCCTAAAATGGATCAGACACCCAATCCCTAATAAAAGGGATCTCCTCAAACGAACCTATAAGGACAACCTTTACAGCAAATTCGATATGAAGTCAGGATTCTGGCAAATTCAAATTGCTGAAAAGGACAAATATAAGACGGCCTTCAACGTTCTGGCATCGTGAGTATTATGCGGAATTTAAAGAGAGAATTTAATCAAACTTACAAATTTTATTGAAAGCTTTAAAACATCGTTTACAAGAGAGAGAATGGGCAGAGAGAATTTCTTATATTGGGAAATTTTTTGAATTCCTTCTTTGAATAGAAGTGAAGCCTTATATAGGAAAAAGAGAGAAAGTAAATACATCATGAGTGTACAAGTGTTCGGCTTAGATTATGCCGACAAAGTAGTGGGCTGCTTTTTTGGAAAGAAGAATAATGATGGGGCCTTTTCCTTTTGGAAAAGCTGCTGAGTGCGCCTTTTTAAAAAGCTGCTGCTGGGTGCTTTACTTTATTAAAGCAGATTCCTTTTCTTTAGTGAAAGGTGATGCTGAAGGTTTTGTCATCTAGAAGAGACAGGATGGGTCCTGGATTCCAATCAGGAATAGTGAATTGTCCTTTTACCGAGATAATTCCGGTTCTTTGAACCTCTATCTCTAGAAGGGTCATATTCCTATTCATAATAGGGATCCATGTAGGCCATAGCTAATCCTTTTGGATTTAGCATATCGCCATTGTCATCACTGCTTCCTGTAGATGAAGCTTCTGCAATGAGCTGAAGTAATTCTTCAGTGTTGGTTGAAGCTTCTTGCTTGTCCAGATCATCCAAAGCTTTCTTGAGTCTCTCTTTTAGAGCCTTCTTGCTAGTGGAGGAGCTGGAAGATGAAGCTGCGGATTTTCCTTTCTCAGGAGTCCTGGGGGCAGTTGGCTTAGGAGTCCAACCTTTGACTTTTACCTCTTTGGATAAGTACTTAATCCTGTTCTGTTCAAATTTGATGAAGTTCCAGGATATAATATACGAAATCCTTTTCTTAATAAAGAACTTACACATTTGAATATGTGTAGGTAAGGTAGAACATCCCTCTTTGATTATGAAATCAGGGAGACGTTTAACAAATTGTTGAGGAAGAACTTCCTTAGTTCCTCCAAAGCATTCCCACCATTCATAGAACCATCTTGGTATAATGGCTTCTACCATAGCTGGGCAGTATTTGACAAACCAGGTATGACCCGGTCGAACGAATAGGAAATTAAACCAGGCCGACTTATAGTCGTACCAGTTGTACGTTTGCGGTCGATGCGGCATTGATAGGGCAACTGGAGTATGCAGGTGATCCACAAACCAGTTGAAAGGGGTTAGGACCCTCTTGATAGTGAATTTAGAGTATCCGATATGCTCTGGGTAACTCTCATCCACTGAATGTTCTACTTCAATAGAGTCGGTATCTACTAGGATGGCCTCATAAAACCGACGAGTTTTGAGTAGATCTTCAGTGTCCACAAAGTTCATGTTGGTATAAACCGGCTTGATGAGCTGGTTCATATGGTATCCTTCATATGCCTTGTCCAGTGCAATAATGGGGCATACCTGAGTAGTTATATACTTAAATTCTTCCTTAACTGGAGTCGTTGGTGTTGGAGCAATCTTGGCTGATGCTGGATCGACTGCTTCTGCGAAGGTTTCTGGAGCCTTCATTGTATAGCTCTGCTTAGTCTGTACTGAAGAGCTAGCTGCTGTCTGCCCTTGGATAATGGGCAAATTTGTCTTCATATCTACCAGCTTTGTAGGTGCTGGTGGAGGCTGTAGTGCTGTGAACCTGTTGGGATTTAGAGATTGAATCTCTTCTTTGAGAACTGGCCTTTGCGGAATAGAAGGCCGGAGTGGATTTGCCGTAGCTAGAGGAGCATCGAATGGTCTAGCCATTCTTGGTTGTTCTTGTTTGGGGTTTTTCCCCAGATTCGGTCTCATGGCCCTGTAAGAATTCTCTTGTTAGAAAATCGGGAAGGGAGTTATGTTCTCCTTTGATAAATTCAATTTGAAAATCAAAACTAGATAGGAGAGCTTGCCATCTAGCAAATATCTGTTTTGGAACGAGATTTTTAACATCCTTTTGTAAAATTTCTTTAGCTGATTTACAATCAACGCGAAGAAGAAATTCCTTATTGATAAGGTCATCTTGAAATTTGGTGATACATAGCACTATAGATAAAACTTCCTTTTTAACTGTGCTATAATTTTTCTGAGCAGCATTCCAGATGCCTGAGGTAAAACGAACTAATTGTTCAACGGAGTTATCAGTTATCCTTTGTTTAAGGATTCCACCATAGCCTAAGTCTGATGCATCAGTTTCTACAATCATGAAGGCTTCAGGATTGGGGATGCCTAGACAGGGAAGGTTTTGAACTAAAGTTTTAATCTTTATAATGGCGTCGGTCTGATCAGAACTCCATGGAACTGGATTTTTCTTAAGACGTTTATAAAGAGGTTCACAGACCTACCTAATGTGAGGAATAAAATCAGCAACATAATTTAGGCTTCCTAAAAACCTTTGCAGTTGAGTTTTATCCGTAATCTCATTTGGAAATTTAGATGCGAACTCTATGGCTCTACAAATGGGCTTATGGCTACCCTGATGCAAATCATGTCCTAGAAAACGAATGGAGGTTTGAAACAACTTCATTTTCTTAGCACTGACAACAAGACCATTGAGTTTTACAATCTTAAAGAATGTATTAAGATGCTTAAAATGGGAATCAATGTTCTCAGAGAAAATTAACACATCATCAATATAAACAATTGACATATAAGAATATTCATTGAAAATATTGTTCATGATATTCTGGAATTCTGAGGGAGCATTTTTAAGCCCAAATGGTAAGACATTCCATTTGTAGTGCCCAAAAGGGACGTTGAAGGCCGTCTTATATTTGTCCTTTTCAGCAATTTGAATTTGCCAGAATCCTGACTTCATATCGAATTTGCTGTAAAGGTTGGCCTTATAGGTTCGTTTGAGGAGATCCCTTTTATTAGGGATTGGGTGTCTGATCCATTTTAGGACCATATTTAATGGCTTGTAATTAATAACAAGCCGAGGAGTTCCTCTTTCCTTTTCTGCACTATTATTTACATAAAATGCAGAGCAACTCCAAGGGGAATTAGAAGGCCTAATGATGCCCTTATGAAGGAGAAGATTGATTTCTGTCTTGCAGATTTCCATCATTTCTTGATTCATTTGAATTGGTCTGGCTTTCGTAGGAATTTGTTTTTCTTCGAAGCCAGCAATGTATGGAAGCTCAACGAGATGCTTCTTGCGTTCCCAAAATGCATTAGGCAATTCAGAGCAAATCTCATTTTCGAACTTCTTTTGAAGGAGGGTGATCTTGTTGACCATCTCCGGGGTTTTTAAAGTTTGCTCAATATGCTTGAGCTGAACTTCCTGTTTTAGAAAGGAAATGTGAGAAGATAAACGGTTTATTTTAAACACAGTTTCTTCTTTGATTCTTTGTCCATCGTTTTTAGAAAGGGGACAGAGTAATGGGAAGAAGAGCTCGGTTTCTAAGAGGACCGAGCGAATACCATCATAGTCGCTCTGGTAAGGGCGAATTTGATTAACAAAAGGTATCCCCAGAATGATATCTTCGGTGATATCTTCAGAGATGACAAAGTTGTTAACAAGGAAAATGCCGTTGTTACATATATGAGCTTTTTGAAGCTCATAATTAATTGTCATTTTTTCTCCTGTGGCAGAGTACAATCGAGATTTACTCTTCTGGAGGTATTTGGTAGGGATAAGGCCTTTAACAATACAGTTACTGTCAGCGCCTGTATCAAATAGGGCGACTCTATTGAGAACGAAGTCTTTGTCAATGACAATTTTTACAACGATATGTTCGCTGTAGGCTTTTATGGCGGTAATGGCCTTTCCTGACGAAGATGGATCGTCCATTCCGGGAAACGGATCAGGTTCTTGAAGATGATCCATAGAAGAGACCGGAAGATACCGGGGAGATTCAGGTGCCTTCTCTGCTGGTAAGGCAGACCGAACGACTTTTTCTGTAAGAACGTTAAGTTCTACACAATCAAGTCTGGTCTTGAGATTCTTGATCTCACCCTTTAAATTAACAATTTCTCCTTTAAGGTCAGAAATGGATGGTTCTGAGGAGGATGCTTGGAATTTAGCCATAACCTTTTGCATATTGAAAGGTTGAACGATAGGTTTGGCTTTTGGAGGACTTTCTTCTTGAGAAAGTAAGCGTTTGAGCTCTTGAAGATACTTACTTCGGAGCTCATCATCAGAAATATGTTCTATAATGTCAAACAGGATTTCTTTGGGTTTTCCGGTTATGACATTAATGGCTTTGGTTGAACAAGTACAGAAAGTGCCATTGCACTCACAATCTTGTCCGGATTGGGAATCATCAGACTCATAAGCGGCGTTGATATATTCTTCGTCGCTATAGTCTTCATTGTCAGAAGAGGGTTCCGAAGCTGTCGAGGAATCATCCTCCATTATGGAAAATAATTTCTCTTTTGCTTCGTCAGAAAGATCAAGTTGATTGATCTTCTTCTTCTTGCTGGATTTGCAATCTTTCGACCTATGGCCAGATTTGCCACACGTCCAACAAGTATCTTTGTTACCTTTGGAAGACTTGCGCTTAGTCTTCCTGCTAGGTTTGTAGGACTCCTTCTTGTAAGTCCTTTTGGAGGGAAAGGTCTTTTTGGAAGATTTCTTCTGTCTTTTCTTTTCGGAAGTAAGATCGGTAAAACCGTAGTCATTGCAGAAAGTCCCAAGGCCATACTTACCTTTATGCTTAAGTTGCTGTTTAAGCTTGAGGTCAGTACAGAGGTCTATTCCAGTAGAGGTGATAAAACTTACTAGGTCACCGTAAGTAAGATTGTTATAAGGTATTTGACCGTCGAATCTGGTCTTGATAGTTGTTCGAACTTTGTCAGCGAACAGAGGAGGGAGACCGCTGATAAATCTTTCTTTCCAGAAGTCATTATTGCAGTCGGGTCTGATCAGGACTTTGACCAGGAAGGTGTCTTTGTACCACCTAAAGTCTGCTAGATTTTTACAGCGAAGATTATTCGAGATTTCTAGACTTCTATCATGGAAGAGTTTGGGTTCTCCCACGAAGTGTCTAGCTATATGATAGAGAAGGGTAGCGCAAGCATCTTCTTGTGCTTCTTCCACCGTGGTTTCTCTACCGTCTACAACTCTCACCGTTTGTACAGTGGTTGTAGCATTATAAATGAGGTCCTTTTCTACCTCACGGACATAGTTGTCCCACCAATGTTTAATCATGCCGGTAAAACCCGAGACTATTATGGTGGCAGCTCCTTTGTCAGAGGAACCTTTAATTTTGTAGGCGGTAATTGATACAGCCATTTCATGGAGCTTATTGTAGATCTGGTGTTCTGCCAGACCGTCAATATTCCATTCACTAATACCCCTTCCATCGTGGTTATAGGTGGAGAGGTAAGGATGTTCTTCATATTGAACATCAGGAGGAGAGGGTTTTTTGTAATAGTTTTTCTTGAGAGTGTATCTCTCGCTGGTAAGTTTGGAAAGAGAATTCTTTTGTGAACTAGATTCTCCTTGCTGTGGTATTTTAAACTTCGCAAGTTTAGAATTGATTTTTTCCAAAATCTGTTCTGAGATTTTGAAATCATCATTGAGGTCAGGAAATTTTTCCTTTTGGAATTCGGGCATCTTGAAGATAGGGTTAGAGATAGGTTTAGAGCTGGGAATGCTCTTAACAGGTAAGGGAGCCGGAAGAGTAGTCCCCTTAGTATCTTCAATTTGCTGAGATATGGTATGGAGGACTTGATTAGTATAATTGTTCTATTCAATTATCCTATCAAGATCTTTGCACTGAGGAGTCATAGTTCCTCTGTCTGATTTAGTCTTGAAAGGTGAAGCCTTGATGACTTCATTGGAATAAGGAATATTTAGGCCTTCAAGAGGAGGGGTTGTTGACTCAATAACCGTATTTCGTTGGGTGTACCATCTGGTAACCATAACGTTAAGCGGTTCAACTTGGTTTTCTATCTTTCCAGTTTTTTCTAACCAGAAGAAGAATTCCATATCACATCGGAGTCTTTTCATGTCGGCTATCCATAGCCTTCCTAACTCCTTTTGTTGCTCGCTGGAATAGGTACTAATGTACCATTTCCGCTTAAGGGTGTCCTTTGGATGATTCCATCGGATTCTCAAAGATGCGAGGTCTGGGGAATATTCTTCATTATCATTTTTGATAACGAGAAGGCTAGGGTCAGTCCTGACCCTTTGTGGAGGAGGAGCCATTTCGGAGGCGGTAGGGCTTCCAGGCTCGTAAAGGTTATCGGGTTCAGGAACCCTGGTATGCTGTTGATAGTAGACTTTAGGTACTGGACCATAGAAGTCAACTCCCCTAATATTTCCCTTGTCATCAGGCTCATTTTCGTCACTTCCCTCCCAGGGTTTGGAGGTTGAGGCACGAGTGGAGACGGATCGGCGAAATGACGAATGCCGAGACGAGTCTAATCCGAGGAATTTAAGATCGATAGATCTATCAGGGTGTTGAATCACCCGTTCAATTTGAGATCTTTCGGAGTAGATGCGAATGGGTTGGGTAATATTCTCAAAGTGCCAGTCATTACTGCGGAGAATATCATTCCAAACAAGAGCCTTTGGAACAAAGACTGTGCTTCGGTCTTTGTTTGCTTCCATTAGGGTGGTTACCCCTTTAGGGCTCGTAAATCTAGCTTTAGGTGCTAGAGTAGTACCCATGAGGCAATAATATACACGGTATATAATCGCTATTTCTCTGGTATTCTCCTTACTATTTATGTTCTTTGTTTTAACATTCAGTGTTAAAACATCCATGATGTTAGGATCATTAATATCCACAGAGAAATTGGGATAACAATTAAAGTATACCGGGCCGTCGGCGAGGTTACTTTGAATTACTCCTAAGAGTGAGTCGTCAAAATTTAGGAGACGAGCATCTCTTAGGATAGCACAGACTGTGATGTCAAGTCCCTGTCGGAAAAGTGGCTTAATAGCTACTTGAACAAGTCCAACATGCAGATAATTAAATTGATTTTTAAATCTATTAATATCTAATTCGTTGAACAATTGAATAATTTCCAAAGAATTATTGATGGCTACAGTAGACTCAGAGGTCTTGATATTATGTTTTTTCAAAAAACTAATTTTTCCGATTTGATAAATCGTATTGAAAGATTCTTCTGGAATACTCCAGTTTTGAAGATCATTTTCAATATTGGCAATCGGAGTTGCCTGAGAAGACAGGTTAACCGTATTTTTAACATGATTGTTTATCATTTTAAACAAACTGTCCAGAGACTAACAGAGCAAACTTATATGTTCTAACAAGCTGGCATATTAACAGTAAACAGATATGCAGGGACGAAATCTAATTATGAATCTATATCTATGGCCTATGGAATCTTAACAAGTTTTAATGGCTTTATACCAGAGACTGCTAAGTGTTATCTTAGTCGACGGGACCACCAATAAGGTCTTAACACGCCACCCCTAGGCTTAACGACCTACTTTCAGGCTGACCAACGTCTACACCGGAGATTAATCGGTTTCTTCAAACACCTTAACAGTCAACAGTTACCCCAATTTCTCTGTGGATATTAATGATCCTAACATCATGGATGTTTTAACACTGAATGTTAAAACAAAGAACATAAATAGTAAGGAGAATACCAGAGAAATAGCGATTATATACCGTGTATATTATCGCCTCATGGGTACTACTCTAGCACCTAAAGCTAGATTTACGAGCCCTAAAGGGGTAACCACCCTAATGGAAGCAAACAAAGACCGAAGCACAGTCTTTGTTCCAAAGGCTCTTGTTTGGAATGATATTCTCCGCAGTAATGACTGGCACTTTGAGAATATTACCCAACCCATTCGCATCTACTCCGAAAGATCTCAAATTGAACGGGTGATTCAACACCCTGATGGATCTATCGATCTTAAATTCCTCGGATTAGACTCGTCTCGGCATTCGTCATTTCGCCGATCCGTCTCCACTCGTGCCTCAACCTCTAAACCCCGGGAGGGAAGTGACGAAAATGAGCCTGATGACAAGGGAAAGATTAGGGGAGTTGACTTCTCTGGTCCAGTACCTAAAGTCTACTATCAACAACATACCAGGGTTCCTGAACCCGATAACCTTTACGAGCCTGGAAGCCCTACCGCCTCCGAAATGGCTCCTCCTCCACAAAGGGTCAGGACTTACCCTAGCCTTCTTGTTATCAAAAATGATAATGAAGAATATTCCCCAGACCTCGCATCTTTGAGAATCCGATGGAATCATCCAAAGGACACCCTTAAGCGGAAATGGTACATTAGTACCTATTCCAGCGAGCAACAAAAGGAGTTAGGAAGGCTATAGATAGCCGACATGAAAAGACTCCGATGTGATATGGAATTCTTCTTCTGGCTAGAAAAAACTAGAAAGATAGAAAACCAAGTTGAACCGCTTAACGTTATGGTTACCAGAAGGTACACCCAACGAAATACGGTTATTGAGTCAACAACCCCTCCTCTTGAAGGCCTAAATATTCCTTATTCCAATGAAGTCATCAAGGCTTCACCTTTCAAGACTAAATCAGACAGAGGAACTATGACTCCTCAGTGCAAAGATCTTGATAGGATAATTGAACAGAACAATTATACTAATCAAGTCCTCCATACCATATCTCAGCAAATTGAAGATACTAAGGGGACTACTCTTCCGACTCCCTTACCTGTTAAGAGCATTCCCAGCTCTAAACCTATCTCTAACCCTATCTTCAAGATGCCCGAATTCCAAAAGGAAAAATTTCCTGACCTCAATGATGATTTCAAAATCTCAGAACAGAGTTTGGAAAAAATCAATTCTAAACTTGCTAAGTTTAAAATACCACAGCAAGGAGAATCTAGTTCGCAAAAGAATTCTCTTTCCAAACTTACCAGCGAGAGATACACTCTCAAGAAAAACTATTACAAAAAACCCTCTCCTCCTGATGTTCAATATGAAGAACATCCTTACCTCTCCACCTGTAACCACGATGGAAGGGGTATTAGTGAATGGAATATTGACGGTCTGGCAGAACACCAGATCTACAATAAGCTCCATGAAATGGCTGTATCAATTACCGCCTACAAAATTAAAGGTTCCTCTGACAAAGGAGCTGCCACCATAATAGTCTCGGGTTTTACCGGCATGATTAAACATTGGTGGGACAACTACGTCCCTGAGGTAGAAAAGGACCTCATTTATAATGCTACAACCACTGTACAAACGGTGAGAGTTGTATACGGTAGAGAAACCACGGTGGAAGAAGCACAAGAAGATGCTTGCGCTACCCTTCTCTATCATATAGCTAGACACTTCGTGGGAGAACCCAAACTCTTCCAAGATAGAAGTCTAGAAATCTTGAATAATCTTCGCTGTAAAAATCTAGCATACTTTAGGTGGTACAAAGACACCTTCCTGGTCAAAGTCCTGATCAGACCCGACTGCAATAATGACTTCTGGAAAGAAAGATTTATCAGCGGTCTCCCTCCTCTGTTCGCTGACAAAGTTCGAACAACTATCAAGACCAGATTCGACGGTCAAATACCTTATAACAATCTTACTTACGGTGACCTAGTAAGTTTTATCACCTCTACTAGAATAGACCTCTGTACTGACCTCAAGCTTAAACAACAACTTAAGCATAAAGGTAAGTATGGCCTTGGGACTTTCTGCAATGACTACGGTTTTACCGATCTTACTTCCGAAAAGAAAAGACGGAAGAAATCTTCCAAAAAGACCTTTCCCTCCAAGAGGACTTACAAGAAGGAGTCCTACAAACCTAGCAGGAAGACTAAGCGCAAGTCTTCCAAAGGTAACAAAGATACTTGTTGGACGTGTGGCAAATCTGGCCATAGGTCGAAAGATTGCAAATCCAGCAAGAAGAAGAAGATCAATCAACTTGATCTTTCTGACGAAGCAAAAGAGAAATTATTTTCCATAATGGAGGATGATTCCTCGACAGCTTCGGAACCCTCTTCTGACAATGAAGACTATAGCGACGAAGAATATATCAACGCCGCTTATGAGTCTGATGATTCCCAATCCGGACAAGATTGTGAGTGCAATGGCACTTTCTGTACTTGTTCAACCAAAGCCATTAATGTCATAACCGGAAAACCCAAAGAAATCCTGTTTGACATTATAGAACATATTTTTGATGATGAGCTCCGAAGTAAGTATCTTTAAGAGCTCAAACGCTTACTTTCTCAAGAAGAAAGTCCCCCAAAAGCCAAACCTATCGTTCAACCTTTCAATATGCAAAAGGTTATGGCTAAATTCCAAGCATCCTCGTCAGAACCATCCATTTCTGAACTTAAAGGAGAAATTGTTAATTTAAAGGGTGAGATCAAGAATCTCAAGACCAGACTTGATTGTGTAGAACTTAACGTTCTTACAGAACAAGTCGTTCGGTCTGCCTTACCATCAGAGAAGGCACCTGAATCTCCCCGGTATCTTCCGGTATCTTCTATGGATCATCTTCAAGAACCTGATCCGTTTCCCGGAATGGACGATCCATCTTCGTCAGGAAAGGCCTCATCTAGAAGAGACAGGATGGGTCCTGGATTCCAATTAGGAATAGTGAATTGTCCTTTTACCGAGATAATTCCGGTTCTTTGAACCTCTATCTCTAGAAGGGTCATATTCTTATTCATAATAGGGATCCATGTAGGCCATAGCTAATCCTTTTGGATTTAGCATATCGCCATTGTCATCACTGCTTCCTGTAGATGAAGCTTCTGCAATGAGCTGAAGTAATTCTTCAGTGTTGGTTGAGGCTTCTTGGTTGTCCAGATCATCCAAAGCTTTCTTGAGTCTCTCTTTTAGAGCCTTCTTGCTAGTGGAGGAGCTGGAAGATGAAGCTGCGGATTTTCCTTTCTCAAGAGTCCTGGGGGCAGTTGGCTTAGGAGTCCAACCTTTGACTTTTACCTCTTTGGATAAGTACTTAATCCTGTTCTGTTCAAATTTGATGAAGTTCCAGGATATAATATACGAAATCCTTTTCTTAATAAAGAACTTACACATTTGAATATGTGTAGGTAAGGTAGAACATCCCTCTTTGATTATGAAATCAGGGAGACGTTTAACAAATTGTTGAGGAAGAACTTCCTTAGTTCCTCCAAAGCATTCCCACCATTCATAGAACCATCTTGGTATAATGGCTTCTACCATAGCTGGGCAGTATTTGACAAACTAGGTATGACCCGGTCGAACGAATAGGAAATTAAACCAGACCGACTTATAGTCGTACCAGTTGTACGTTTGCGGTCGATGCGGCATTGATAGGGCAACTGGAGTATGCAGGTGATCCACAAACCAGTTGAAAGGGGTTAGGACCCTCTTGATAGTGAATTTAGAGTATCCGATATGCTCTGGGTAACTCTCATCCACTGAATGTTCTACTTCAATAGAGTCGGTATCTACTAGGATGGCCTCGTAAAACCGACGAGTTTTGAGTGGATCTTCAGTGTCCACAAAGTTCATGTTGGTATAAACCGGCTTGATGAGCTGGTTCATATGGTATCCTTCGTATGCCTTGTCCAGTGCAATAATGGGGCATACCTGAGTAGTTATATACTTAAATTCTTCCTTAACTGGAGTCGTTGGTGTTGGAGCAATCTTGGCTGATGCTGGATCGACTGCTTCTGCGAAGGTTTCTGGAGCCTTCATTGTATAGCTCTGCTTAGTCTGTACTGAAGAGCTAGCTGCTGTCTGCCCTTGGATAACAGGCAAATTTGTCTTCATATCTACCAGCTTTGTAGGTGCTGGTGGAGGCTGTAGTGCTGCGGACCTGTTGGGATTTAGAGATTGAATCTCTTCTTTGAGAACTGGCCTTTGCGGAATAGAAGGCCGGAGTGGATTTGCCGTAGCTAGAGGAGCATCGAATGGTCTAGCCATTCTTGGTTGTTCTTGTTTGGGGTTTTTCCCCAGATTCGGTCTCATGGCCCTGTAAGAATTCTCTTGTTAGAAAATCGGGAAGGGAGTTATGTTCTCCTTTGATAAATTCAATTTGAAAATCAAAACTAGATAGGAGAGCTTGCCATCTAGCAAATATCTGTTTTGAAACGAGATTTTTAACATCCTTTAGTAAAATTTCTTTAGCTGATTTACAATCAACGCGAAGAAGAAATTCCTTATTGATAAGGTCATCTTGAAATTTGATGATACATAGCACTATAGATAAAACTTCCTTTTTAACTGTGCTATAATTTTTCTGAGTAGCATTCCAGGTGCCTGAGGTAAAATGAACTAATTGTTCAACGGAGTTATCAGTTATCCTTTGTTTAAGGATTCCACCATAGCCTAAGTCTGATGCATCAGTTTCTACAATCATGAAGGCTTCAGGATTGGGGATGCCTATACAGGGAAGGTTTTGAACTAAAGATTTAATCTTTATAATGGCGTCGGTCTGATCAGAACTCCATGGAACTGGATTTTTCTTAAGACGTTTATAAAGAGGTTCACAGACCTGCCTAATGTGAGGGATAAAATCGGCAACATAATTTAGGCTTCCTAAAAACCTTTGCAGTTGAGTTTTATCCGTAATCTCATTTGGAAATTTAGATGCGAACTCTATGGCTCTACAAATGGGCTTATGGCTACCCTGATGCAAATCATGTCCTAGAAAACGAATGGAGGTTTGAAACAACTTCATTTTCTTAGCACTGACAACAAGACCACTGAGTTTTACAATCTTAAAGAATGTATTAAGATGCTTAAAATGGGAATCAATGTTCTCAGAGAAAATTAACACATCATCAATATAAACAATTGACATATAAGAATATTCATTGAAAATATTGTTCATGATATTCTGGAATTCTGAGGGAGCATTTTTAAGCCCAAATGGTAAGACATTCCATTCGTAGTGCCCAAAAGGGACGTTGAAGGCCGTCTTATATTTGTCCTTTTCAGCAATTTGAATTTGCCAGAATCCTGACTTCATATCGAATTTGCTGTAAAGGTTGGCCTTATAGGTTCGTTTGAGGAGATCTCTTTTATTAGGGATTGGGTGTCTGATCCATTTTAGGACCGCATTTAATGGCTTGTAATTAATAACAAGCCGAGGAGTTCCTCTTTCCTTTTCTGCACTATTATTTACATAAAATGCAGAGCAACTCCAAGGGGAATTAGAAGGCCTAATGATGCCCTTATGAAGGAGATGATTGATTTCTGTCTTGCAGATTTCCATCATTTCTTGATTCATTTGAATTGGTCTGGCTTTCGTAGGAATTTGTTTTTCGTCGAAGCCAGCAATGTAAGGAAGCTCAACGAGATGCTTCTTGCGTTCCCAAAATGCATTAGGCAATTCGAAGCAAATCTCGTTTTCGAACTTCTTTTGAAGGAGGGTGATCTTGTTGACCATCTCCGGGGTTTTTAAGGTTTGCTCAATATGCTTGAGCTGAACTTCCTGTTTTAGAAAGGAAATGTGAGAAGATAAATGAATTATTTTAAACACAGTTTCTTCTTTGATTCTTTGTCCATCGTTTTTAGAAAGCGGACGGAGTAATGGGAAGAAGAGCTCGGTTTCTAAGAGGACCGAGCGAATACCATCATAGTCGCTCTGGTAAGGGCGAATTTGATTAACAAAAGGTATCCCCAGAATGATATCTTCGGTGATATCTTCAGAGATGACAAACTCGTTAACAAGGCAAATGCCGTTGTTACATATATGAGCTTTTTGAAGCTCATAATTAATTGTTTTTTTTTCTCCTGTGGCAGAGTACAATCGAGATTTACTCTTCTGGAGGTATTTGGTAGGGATAAGGCCTTTAACAATACAGTTACTTTCAGCGCCTATATCAAATAGGGCGACTCTGTTGAGAACGAAGTCTTTGTCAATGACAATTTTTACAACGATATGTTCGCTGTAGGCTTTTATGGCGTACTCACGATCCTTTCTTTCTGGTATCAGAGCCATGACGGCAGATTGTATGTTTAGCATGAGCAGCTAAACATATAATCTGTCTAGAGCATGAGCAAAACTATGTTCATATAAGAACATATTACTTTAATCTGGTATGCAGTTACTTAATATAATTATGATTATATATCTTGTCTTAATTCCAGAAAGAAAGGATCGTGAGTATTATGCGGAATTTAAAGAGAGAATTTAATCAAACTTACAAATTTTATTAAAAGCTTTAAAACATCGTTTACAAGAGAATGGGCAGAGAGAATTTCTTATATTGGGAAATTTTCTGAATGCCTTCTCCGAATAGAAGTGAAGCCTTATATAGGCAAAAGAGAGAAAGTAAATACATCATGAGTGTACAAGTGTTCGGCTTAGATTATGCCGACAAAGTAGTGGGCTGCTTTTTTGGAAAGCAGAATAATGATGGGGCCTTTTCCTTTTGGAAAAGCTGCTGAGTGCGCCTTTTTGAAAAGCTGCTGCTGGGTGCTTTACTTTATTAAAGCAGATTCCTTTTCTTTAGTGAAAGGTGATGCTGAAGGTTTTGTCATCTAGAAGAGACAGGATGGGTCCTGGATTCCAATCAGGAATAGTGAATTGTCCTTTTACCGAGATAATTCCGGTTCTTTGAACCTCTATCTCTAGAAGGGTCATATTCCTATTCATAATAGGGATCCATGTAGGCCATAGCTAATCCTTTTGGATTTAGCATATCGCCATTGTCATCACTGCTTCCTGTAGATGAAGTTTCTGCAATGAGCTGAAGTAATTCTTCAGTGTTGGTTGAGGCTTCTTGCTTGTCCAGATCATCCAAAGCTTTCTTGAGTCTCTCTTTTAGAGCCTTCTTGCTAGTGGAGGAGCTGGAAGATGAAGCTGCGGATTTTCCTTTCTCAAGAGTCCTGGGGGCAGTTGGCTTAGGAGTCCAACCTTTGACTTTTACCTCTTTGGATAAGTACTTAATCCTGTTCTGTTCAAATTTGATGAAGTTCCAGGATATAATATACGAAATCCTTTTCTTAATAAAGAACTTACACATTTGAATATGTGTAGGTAAGGTAGAACATCCCTCTTTGATTATGAAATCAGGGAGACGTTTAACAAATTGTTGAGGAAGAACTTCGTTAGTTCCTCCAAAGCATTCCCACCATTCATAGAACCATCTTGGTATAATGGCTTCTACCATAGCTGGGCAGTATATGACAAACTAGGTATGACCCGGTCGAACGAATAGGAAATTAAACCAGGCCGACTTATAGTCGTACCAGTTGTACGTTTGCGGTTGATGCGGCATTGATAGGGCAACTGGAGTATGCAGGTGATCCACAAACCAGTTGAAAGGGGTTAGGACCCTCTTGATAGTGAATTTAGAGTATCCGATATGCTCTGGGTAACTCTCATCCACTGAATGTTCTACTTCAATAGAGTCGGTATCTACTAGGATGGCCTCGTAAAACCGACGAGTTTTGAGTGGATCTTCAGTGTCCACAAAGTTCATGTTGGTATAAACCGGCTTGATGAGCTGGTTCATATGGTATCCTTCGTATGCCTTGTCCAGTGCAATAATGGGGCATACCTGAGTAGTTATATACTTAAATTCTTCCTTAACTGGAGTCGTTGGTGTTGGAGCAATCTTGGCTGATGCTGGATCGACTGCTTCTGCGAAGGTTTCTGGAGCCTTCATTGTATAGCTCTGCTTAGTCTGTACTGAAGAGCTAGCTGCTGTCTGCCCTTGGATAACGGGCAAATTTGTCTTCATATCTACCAGCTTTGTAGGTGCTGGTGGAGGCTGTAGTGCTGCGAACCTGTTGGGATTTAGAGATTGAATCTCTTCTTTGAGAACTGGCCTTTGCGGAATAGAAGGCCAGGGTGGATTTGCCATAGCTAGAGGAGCATCGAATGGTCTAGCCATTCTTGGTTGTTCTTGTTTGGGGTTTTTCCCCAGATTCGGTCTCATGGCCCTGTAAGAATTCTCTTGTTAGAAAATCGGGAAGGGAGTTATGTTCTCCTTTGATAAATTCAATTTGAAAATCAAAACTAGATAGGAGAGCTTGCCATCTAGCAAATATCTGTTTTGAAACGAGATTTTTAACATCCTTTAGTAAAATTTCTTTAGCTGATTTACAATCAACGCGAAGAAGAAATTCCTTATTGATAAGGTCATCTTGAAATTTGGTGATACATAGCACTATAGATAAAACTTCCTTTTTAACTGTGCTATAATTTTTCTGAGTAGCATTCCAGATGCCTGAGGTAAAACGAACTAATTGTTCAATGGAGTTATCAGTTATCCTTTGTTTAAGGATTCCACCATAGCCTAAGTCTGATGCATCAGTTTCTACAATCATGAAGGCTTCAGGATTGGGGATGCCTAGACAGGGAAGGTTTTGAACAAAAGATTTAATCTTTATAATGGCGTCGGTCTGATCAGAACTCCATGGAAATGGATTTTTCTTAAGACGTTTATAAAGAGGTTCACAGACCTGCCTAATGTGAGGGATAAAATCGGCAACATAATTTAGGCTTCCTAAAAACCTTTGCAGTTGAGTTTTATCCGTAATCTCATTTGGAAATTTAGATGCGAACTCTATGGCTCTACAAATGGGCTTATGGCTACCCTGATGCAAATCATGTCCTAGAAAACGAATGGAGGTTTGAAACAACTTCATTTTCTTAGCACTGACAACAAGACCATTGAGTTTTACAATCTTAAAGAATGTATTAAGATGCTTAAAATGGGAATCAATGTTCTCAGAGAAAATTAACACATCATCAATATAAACAATTGACATATAAGAATATTCATTGAAAATATTGTTCATGATATTCTGGAATTCTGAGGGAGCATTTTTAAGCCCAAATGGTAAGACATTCCATTCGTAGTGCCCAAAAGGGACGTTGAAGGCCGTCTTATATTTGTCCTTTTTAGCAATTTGAATTTGCCAGAATCCTGACTTCATATCGAATTTGCTGTAAAGGTTGGCCTTATAGGTTCGTTTGAGGAGATCTCTTTTATTAGGGATTGGGTGTCTGATCCATTTTAGGACCGCATTTAATGGCTTGTAATTAATAATAAGCCGAGGAGTTCCTCTTTCCTTTTCTGCACTATTATTTACATAAAATGCAGAGCAACTCCAAGGGGAATTAGAAGTCCTAATGATGCCCTTATGAAGGAGATTATTGATTTCTGTCTTGCAGATTTCCATCATTTCTTGATTCATTTGAATTGGTCTGGCTTTCGTAGGAATTTGTTTTTTGTCGAAGCCAGCAATGTAAGGAAGCTCAATGAGATGCTTCTTGCGTTCCCAAAATGCATTAGGCAATTCGGAGCAAATCTCGTTTTCGAACTTCTTTTGAAGGAGGGTGATCTTGTTGACCATCTCCGGGGTTTTTAAAGTTTGCTCAATATGCTTGAGCTGAACTTCCTGTTTTAGAAAGGAAATGTGAGAAGATAAACGGTTTATTTTAAACACAGTTTCTTCTTTGATTCTTTGTCCATCATTTTTAGAAAGGGGACGGAGTAATGGGAAGAAGAGCTCGGTTTCTAAGAGGACCGAGCGAATACCATCATAGTCGCTCTGGTAAGGGCGAATTTGATTAACAAAAGGTATCCCCAGAATGATATCTTCGGTGATATCTTCAGAGATGACAAAGTCGTTAACAAGGCAAATGCCGTTGTTACATATATGTGCTTTTTGAAGCTCATAATTAATTGTCATTTTTTCTCCTGTGGCAGAGTACAATCGAGATTTACTCTTCTGGAGGTATTTGGTAGGGATAAGGCCTTTAACAATACAGTTACTGTCAGCGCCTGTATCAAATAGGGCGACTCTGTTGAGAACGAAGTCTTTGTCAATGACAATTTTTACAACGATATGTTCGCTGTAGGCTTTTATGGCGGTAATGGCCTTTCCTGACGAAGATGGATCGTCCATTCCGGGAAACGGATTAGGTTCTTGAAGATGATCCATAGAAGAGACCGGAAGATACCGGGGAGATTTAGGTGCCTTCTCTGATGGTAAGGCAGACCGAACGACTTGTTCTGTAAGAACGTTAAGTTCTACACAATCAAGTCTGGTCTTGAGATTCTTGATCTCACCCTTTAAATTAACAATTTCTCCTTTAAGGTCAGAAATGGATGGTTCTGAGGAGGATGCTTGGAATTTAGCCATAACCTTTTGCATATTGAAAGGTTGAACGATATGTTTGGCTTTTGGGGCCTTAGCCTGCATTACAACCATCAAAAGACCTATTTGATCCTAGTCTTAAAATTCTGACATTTAGTGGAGTATTATACTAAGGGCAAGCCTATGGTCATCAGTTGCTGAACACAAATTCTTTGTGAGAGCGAGAGCAAGGATATTTTGATACCCATGTTTGAAAAATATGCTATACTTGTGAGTGATTATGGGTAATATATTGTGAGACACATATGGTTGATGAGTCTATGCTAGAGGTTAAACTGTTTCTACTAATGACCGGAAAGCTACTCTATGTTGATAATTATTGTGCTTGTCTTGATGAATATTTTGTGTTGTTGCTGTGAAACCCTAAGTTGATGTTTAGAGGGACATGATATTTTGTTTGAGGACGAACAAAGCTTCAAGTGTGGGGTGTTGATGATAGGCGAATTTACACGCCTATATCTATATATTTTGCCCATATTTGTGCGATGTTTTGAGAACAAATTATATATTTCAGGCACTTTTAGTCCTTTTTCCTATAAGTGAGCTAACGAACATGATTAACAAAGTTTCAGGTATAAATGATGCAGAAATCAGCATTTTATGGCTTACTTGACGCTAAAGAAAGCTCACGAACGAAGGAACGTAAGATTGGACGCCTAAAGGACCAAAAACGCTGCATGGAAAATCTGTCCCAGGCTAAAACAACATTTCTGAAGACTTTGGGGACTTGCAGTAAATTTTTTGGATTTGGATAATGATACATTAACCTAGTACAATTGGGTTAAGTATTTCATTTGTTTATTTGGATTAGGAGAATATCACATTAACCTAGTACAATTGGGTAAAGTATTTCATTTGTTTAATAGGATTTGGTTAAGTATTTCATTAGCTTAGTAGGATTAGGATATGGGTATTATAAATACCCTATCATGCTAGAGATTTTTATTCATCTTCTTACAATCCTCCCTTAGCGGAGAGATACATTCTACTTCTCAATTACAACTCTTCTAATCTTCCCATTAATTCTATTTTTCTTCTTCTATTCATCTATTCAATTCTTAATTTCTGCAACAAGAGAAATGTTACTTTGCTAAGGAATTCACGTATAACGCCTACCACTTTTGTGCTACACGAAATTCATCATTATTGTGGTATAACAACAATGTCAATCGTGATCTCCTTCGCAATCATGGGTAACTAAACTTCTCTGTTGGGGTTATGGAAGCCGAATGAGATACTATCTATTGCTATGAGTTTGTGAATTTTTGACACGTATGTTGCTTATATCATTACTCTCTTCATCTTAATCTACATTCTTTGTGGTTGGAAACACAAGAATACGCCAGTATAACATTTAGCTTGTTTGAAAGAAAGGTTATTTGTCTGGAAAAAGATAGTGTCAAGGTAGTAGGGTCACCCCCTAAAATTCCCTACTAAATAGTTAGTACCGTAACTGGATTAACCTCTTGGAGAATTTGTACCGTTAGAAACGCTTTAAGCTCGAAAGAGTTAAAGTGAAATAATCCTCGAATAGGTCGAAAGACGCCTGGATTTATCATCGAATACAATTCTCTATAAGCACATGCATGTCGGAATTCTACACACTCATAGTCAATAGAGACGTATAACTCAGGAGGTGAACATAACCCCAACGATTCAATTCTCATTGTTTACAACTTACGTAACAATCCTTTTCTTTTTACTTTGATATTTTCAACTTTTACTTTATTGTTTTGGTTACACATTACAATCCCCCCTCATTACGAGACTTGCACTAAAAGTTTAGTAATTCTGCTTACTTGTTGACCAAGCTATTCTCTGTGGGATCGATACTCAACCCAGTCGGGTTCTATATTTGCTAAAGACTGCTTTACACTCCTACGAGAGCTGTAGATTGAGCGTTATCAATCTACTTGGGAAGCAAAAGCAAATATGTGTACCTAGTACCCTCACCTTTTCCTCGCCAACTCAGATGAAGTTCAAGGTAATAGTTCTCCTTAATCTTACTCAGTTTCATGATTAGTGTGCATTACTAACCTATGATACCATGATAATCTTAATATCATGTACCACCGCATATTCAATTATGCATTCATGTATCAGATCAGTTATATAGTTATGCATCATTCATGCATTCTCATTGTGAGAAAACTTAGTTCTTCTGAACTTTCAGTTATACATTCATGAATCAGTTACACATTCATCTGATATCCATGTTCAGTATGTTATCTTCAGCTTGTCAGTCATGTCCTTCATGAGATCATGTTCCAGTTATTCATGTTCAGCTCATTATTTCCCCTCTCAGTCAGTCTCATTAGAGGTCGAATGTTCTGAAGGGGAAGATATCGTAATACTCGTGCTTTTTCTTAACTTGAAAATCATCTCAAGGATGTTAGAACTTTCTATTAGTAAGAATTCATTCTTATACATGGTTCATTTCTTAAATTTTCTAATCCTATCACAATGGAAATTGAATAAGCTTTCCATCAATATATAATTCGACCAAATTTATCACCCGGGCGAAGAGTTAGGTTCTTTTTACTGAGACTGTGTTTGAACTGAGACTCCCGTGCATTGCGGAGATAGATCAAATGACAATTATCAATTTCCAGTGTTGCTTCATGATACTATTACGCCGCGCCAAACTTCCAGGTCGTAGAAAAGGTGGCAACGCGATAGTTCCGTGTTGTGCCACCATGAAATTTCTCATTTGTCAATTTCCCATGACATGGCGTGAAAGGGTCTAATTTGGGAAATTTTAAAGAAAATAAAATCACGCGTCCGGGGTTAAAAGGGTCTATGTCCCCCCCTCTATATAAGCTTCCAAACACGGGATTAGCCTTTATTCATTCAAATTATTTATGTTTTCCCATAAACTTATCATCAACATGATTTAGTTTGGGTCATTGTAGACAGGATGACCAAATCAGCTCATTTCCTTCAGTTCATACCTCATATTCATCTGAGTATTATACGAGACTCTGCTTCAAGGAGTTGTTCAGGTTGTACGGTGTTCCGTTATCTATTATATCAGACAGAGGTACCCGATTCACCTCTTATTTCTAGAAAGCATTCCAAAAGGGTCTTGGTACCTAAATTCATCTCAGTACAACCTTACATCCTCAAGTAGCTAGTCTAGCAGAAAGGAAAATTCAGATGTTAGAAGATATGCTAAGGGCATGTGCAATTGATTTTAAGGGAAGTTGGGATGAGTACTTGCCTTTGATTGAGTTTGCATGCAACAACATCTATCATTCCAGTATTTAGATTTCTCCATTCAAAGTTCTCTATGGTAGGAGATGTATAGCTCTGATTGGTCAGTTCGGAGTTAGCGAGTCCTCAGTCATAGGGCCTGACTTAGTATTCGACATCTTAGGAAAAGACTAGTTGATCATAGAAAGACTTAAGGCTGCTGAGTCCTGTGAGAAGTGTTATGAAGATGTTCATAGAAAATATCTCAAGTTTTAGATTGGTGATCATATCTACATCAATATCTCTCCTATGAAGGGAGTGAAGAGATTCGGCAAGAAGGGAAATCTCAGTCCCCAATATATTGGTCCCTTCGAGAATCTCAGTTATTTTTGCAAGGTAGCTTATGAGCTCGAATTGCCTTCAGATCTAGCCATAGTTCATCCAGTATTTCATGTCTCTTTTCTGAAGTAGTGCATAGGTAACCCATAAGTCGTAGTCTATATTCAAAGCATCGATGTTCAGAACTGCCTCTCTTATGAAGAGATTCCAGTCAAAATCCTAAACTATCATACTCGTAGATTGAGGAAGAAAAAAGTCTCCCTGGTTAAATTTCTTTGGAGAAATAAGTCCGTCAAGGGACCTACTTGGGAAGCAGAAGTTGATATGCGTACCTCGTACCCTCACGTTTTCCTTACGAACTCAGATTAGGCTCAAGGAAATAGTTCTCCTTACTCTTACTCAGTTTCATGATTAGTGTACATCACTAACTTTGTATACCATGATAATCTTGGTATAAAGTACCACCACATATTCAGTTATGCATTCATGTATCAATTCAGTTATATAGTCAAGCATCAAACATACATTCTCATTGTGAAAAAACTTAGTTCTTTAGAACTTTTAACTATGCATTTATGAATCAGTTACGCATGCATCAGATATGCATTTTCAATATGTTATGTTCAGCTACTTAGTCACGTTCATCATGAGATCATATTCTAGTTATTAATGGTCATCTCATTGTTTCCCCTCTCAGTCAGTCTTATTCGAGAACGAATATTCTCATGGGGGAGATATAGTAATACCCTTGCTTTTTCTTATCTTGAAAATCATCTCAAGGATGTTAGAAATTTCTTTGAAATAAGAATTCATATTTATACACGTGGTATTTCCATAATTTTCTATCGATATATAATTTTCCCAAATCTGACACCTGGATGAAGAGTTAGGTCTTTTTTAGTAAGGGAGTGTTTAACCTGAGCCTTCAGCGCATCACAGAGATAGCTCAAATGGAAATTGCCAATTTCCAATGTTGCTTTAATCTACTGGCATGTAGCGCAAAACTTTAGGTTCATAGAGAAGGTTTCAACGCGATAGCTCCATATCGCGCCACCGAATTTCTTATTTTTCAATTTCTAGTGACTTGGCGTGAAAGGTATCAATTCAGGAAATTTTACTAAAAACAAAATTACGTGTCGAGGGTTAAAAAGTTCAATTTAACCACCTATATGAGCTTCCAAACATGGGATTTAGCCTTTATTCATTCAAAATATTGATGTTTTGCCTCAAACTCATCATCAGCATGATTTAGTTTGGGTCATTATAGATAGGATGGACAAATTAGCTAATTTCCTTTGGCTCATACCTCTTATACATTGAAGGATTACGCAAGACACTACTTCAAGGAGTTGGTCAGATTGTACGGTGTTCCATTATCTGTTATCTTAGAAAGAGGTACCCAGTTCACCTCTCATTTTTTGAAAGCATTCCCAAAGGGTCTTGGTACAAAAATTTATCTTAGTACAGCCTTTAATCCTCAGATAGATGGTCAAGTAGAAAGGACCATATAGAAGTTAGAGGATATGCTAAGGGCACGTGCAATTGATTGGAAGGAAAGTTGGGATTACCACTTGCCTTTGATTGAGTTTGAATAACATAACATCTATCATTCCAGTATTCAGATAGATTTATTAGAATCTCTCTATGGTAGGAGATATAGATATCTGATTGGTTGGTTCAAAGTTTTTGAGGCCTCAGTCATTGGTCTTGACATGGTATTCGACACCTTATGAAAAGTCCAGTTGATCAGAGAAAGACTCTAGGATGCTGAGTGCCGACAGAAGTCTTATGAATATGTTCATAGAAAAGATCTCAAGTTTTAGATTGGTGATTATGTCTACCTCAATATCTCTCGTATGAAAGGAGTAAAGCGATTCAGCAAGAAGGGAAAACTGAGTCCCTGATATGTTGGACCCTTCATGATTCTTAATCCTTTCGGAAAGGTAGCTTATGAGCTCGAATTGCCTTCAGATCTAGCCACAGTTCACCCATTCTTTCATGTCTCTTTTCTCAAGAAGTTCATAGGTAACCTATCAGTCGTAGTCCTTATTCAGAGCATCGATGTTCACAACAGCCTCTCTTATGAAGATATTCCAGTCGAAATCCTAGACTATCATACTCATAGATTGTGGAGCAAAGAAGTCCCTCTAGTTAAATTTCTATAGTGAAATTAGTCCGTCGGGGGATCTACTTGGGAATAAAAACCAGATTGCATAGCTAGTACCCTCACCTTTTCCCCGCTAGCTCAGATTAAGCTCAAGGTAATAGTTCTCCTTAAGCTTACTCGGTTTCATGATTAGTATGTATTACGAACTTAGTATATCATAGTAATACTGGTATTAAGTACCACCACATATTAAGTCATGCATTCATGTATCAGATCAGTTATATAGTTATGCATCAGATATGTATTCTCATTGTGACAAAACTTAGTTCTTCAGAACTTTTAGTTTTGCATTTATGAATTAGTTTTGCGTGCATCAGATATGCATGTTCAACATGTTATGTTCAGCTGGTCAATCACATCTTTCATGAGATCATGTTCCATTTATTCATTTTCAGCTCATTGTTTCCCATCTCAGTCTATCTCATTCAAGGAGAAATGTTCTCATGGGGGAGATGTTGTAATACCCGTGCTTTTTTTTTAGCTTGAAAATAATCTCAAGCATGTTGGAAATTTCTTTGAAAACATAATACATTCTTATACATGTATTATTTCTATAATTTTATCATCCTATCACGTGGGAAATTGAATAAGCTTTCCATCGATATATAATTCGCCCAAATCTAGCACCCGGGCGAAGAGTTACGCTTTTTTTAGTGAGACTGTGTTTGAACTGAGCCTTCAGTGCATCACGGAGATAGTTCAAATGGCAATTGTAAATTTCCAGTGTTACTCCATGATACTGGCGCATCGCATTAAAATTTCAGGTCGCAGAGAAGGTGGCAACACGATAGCTCTGCATCGCGCCACAGAGAAATTTCTCATTTTCCAATTTAAAGTGACTTGGCACGAAATGGCCCTATTTAGGAAATTTTACTAAAAATTAAATTACGTGTCCAAGGTTAAAAGGTTCAATTTACCCCCTATATAAGCTTCCAGACATGGGATTTAGCCTTTATTCATAAAAAGTATTGATGTTTTGCGTCGAGCTCATCATCAGCTTGATTTAGTTTGGGTCATTGCAGATGGGATGAATAAATCAGATGATTTCTTTCTGGTTCATACCTATTATTCATCTAAGGATTAGGCCAGAATCTACTTCAAGGAGTTGGTCAGATCGTATGGTGTTCCGTTATCAGTTATCTTAGACAGAGGTACCCGATTCTTCTCTCATTTATGGAAAACATTACAAAACAGTCTTGGTACCCAAATTTATATTAGTACAACCTTTCATCCTCAGACAAATGGTTTAGCAGAAAGGACTATTCATACATTAGAAGATATGTAAAGGGCATGTGCAATTGATTTCAAGGAAAGTCAGGATAACCACTCGTCTTTAATTGAGTTGCATATAACAACAATTATCATTCCAATATTCAGATGGCTCTATTCAAAGCTCTCTATGGTAGGAGTTATAGATCTTTTATTGGTTGGTTCAAAGTAAGTGAGGCCTCAATCATAGGGCTTGACTTGGTATTCGACACCTTAGGGAAAGTCTAGTTGATCAATGAAAGACTCTGGGCTGCTGAGTGCTGACAAAAGTCTTATAAAGTTGTTTATAGAAAAGATATCAAGTTTTAGATTGGTGATCATGTCTACCTTAATATCTCTACTATAAAGGGAGTGAAGAGATTTAGCAAGAAGGGAAAACTCAGTTCCCGATATGTTGGTCCCTTCAAGATTCTCAGTCATTTTGGCAAGGTAGCTTATGAGCTTGAATTGCCTTCAGATCTAGCCACAGTTCATCCAGTCTTTCATGTCTATTTTCTAAAGAAGTGCGTAGGTAAACCATATGTCGTAGTCCATATTCAATGAATTGATGTTCAGAACTACCTCTCTTATGAAGAGATTCCAGTCAAAATCCTAGACTATCATACTCGTAGATTGAGGAACAAAGAAGTCCCTCTTGTTAAATTTCTTTGGTGAGATCAGTCTGTCAAGGGATCTACTTGGGAAGCAGAAGTTGATATGTGTACCTAGTACCCTCACCTTTTCTTACCAACTCAGATCAAACTCAAGGAAATAGTTCTCCTTACTCTTACTCAGTTTCATGATTAGTGTACATCACTAACTTAGTATAGTATGATAATCTTGGTATAATGTATCACCATATATTCAGTTATGAATTCATGTATCATATCAATTACATGGTCATGCATGAGACATACATTCTCAATTACATGGTCATACATGAGACATACATTCTCATTGAGCGAAAACTTAGTTCTTTAGAACTTTTAGTTATGCATTTATGAATCAGTTATGCATGCATCAAATATGCATTTTTAGTATGTTATGTTCAGCTTCTCAGTCATGTTCGTCATGAGATCATGTTCCAGATAGTCATGGTCAGTTCATTGTTTCCCCTCTCAGTCAGTCTTATTCGAGGATGAATGTTCTCATCGGGGAGATATTGTAATACCCGTACTTTTTCTTATCTTGAAAATCATCTCAAGGATGTTATAAATTTCTTTGAAATAAGAATTCATATTTATACACGTGGTATTTCCATAATGTTCTATTGATATATAATTTTCCCAAATCCGACACCCGGGCGAAGAGTTAGGTCTTTTTTAGTAAGATACTGTTTAACCTGATCCTTCAGCGCATAACGGAGATATCTCAAATGGAAATTGTCAATTTCCAGTGTTTTTTTGATATACTGGAGAATCGTGCCAAACTTTAAGGTCGTAGAGAAGGTGGCAACGCGATAGCTCCACATCGCGCTACCTTAAAATTTTTCATTTTTCAATTTCTAGTAACTTTGCGCGAAAGGTATCAATTCAAGAAATTTTATTGAAAATAAAATTACGTGTCCAGGGTTAAAAGGGTCAATTTTCCCCTATATGAGATTTCAAACTTGGGATTTAGCCTTTATTCATCCAAAAGATTGATGTTTTGCCTCAAACTCATCATTAGCATGATTTAGTTTGTGTCATTATAGATAGGATGACCAAATCAGCTAATTTGTTTTTTTTCATACCTCTTATTCTTCCCAGGACTATGCAAGAATTGAACTCAAGGAGCTGGTCAGATTGTACGATGTTCCATTATCTGTTATCTTAGACAGAGGTACCCGGTCCACCTCTTATTTCTAGAAAGCATTCCAAAAGGGTCTTGGCACCAAAAATTATCTCAATACAACCTTTCATCCTCACATAGATATTCCAGTAGAATGGACCATTCAGAAGTTAGAAGAAATGCTAAGGGTGTATGCAATTTATTTTAAGGAATCAATTTTCCCTAATCCGACTCTCGGGCGAAGAGTTATGCCCTTTTTAGTGAGACTGTGTTTGACCTGAGCCTTCAGAGCATCACGGAGATAGCTCAAATGGCAATTGTAGATTTCCAGTTTTACTCCGTGATACTGGCGCATCCTATAAAACTTCCAGGTCATAGAAAAGGTGGTAACGCAATAGCTCCGCATCGCACCACCCTAAAATTTCTCATTTTCCAATATCAAGTGACTGGGCGCAAAATGTCCCTATTCGAGAAATTTTACTAAAAATTAAATTACGTGTCCAGAGTTAAAAGGTTTAATTCGCCTCCCTATATAAGCTTCCAGACACAGGATTTAGCCCTTATTCATAAACAAATATTGATGTTTTGCCTCGAACTCATCATTAGCAAGATTTAGTTTGGGTCATTGTAGAAGGGATGAATAAATTAGCTCATTTATTTTCGGTTCATACCTATTATTCAGCTGAGGATTATGCCAGAATTTAATTCAAGGAGTTGGTCAGATTGTACGGTGTTCCGTTATCAATTTTCTTAGATATAGGTACCCCATTCTCCTCTCATTTAGGGAAAGCATTCTAAAAGGGTCTTGCTACAAAAATTTATCTCAATACATCCTTTCATGCTTAGACAAATGTTTTAGCAGAAAGAACCATTCAGACGTTAGAAGATATGATAAGGGCGTGTGCAATTGATTTCAAGGAAAGTCGGGATGCCCACTTGCCTTTAATTGAATTTGCATACAACAACAGTTATCATTCCAGTATTTAGATAGCTCCATTCAAAGCTCTCTATGGCAGGAGTAATAGATCTCTGATCGGTTGGCTCGAAGTTAGTGAGGCCTCAGTCATAGTGCTTCACTTGGTATTTGAAACCTTAGGGAAAGTCCAGTTGATCAGAGAAAGACTCCGGTCTGCTGAGTGTCGATAGAATTCTTATGTAGATGTTTATTGAAAAGGTCTCAAGTTTTAGATTAGCGATCGTGTATACCACAATATCTCTACTATGAAGGGAGTGAAGTGATTCGGCAAGAAGGGAAAACTTAGTCCCCAATATGTTCGTCCCTTCAAGATTCTCAGTCATTTCAGAGAGGTAGCTTATGAGCTCAAATTTTCTTCAGATCTAGCCACAGTTCATGTAGTTTTTCATGTCTCTTTGCTCAAGAAGTTCATAGGTAACCCATCAGTCATAGTCCCTATTCAGAGCATTGATGTTCAGAATGGCCTCTTTTATGAAGGGATTCTAGTAAAAATCCTAGACTATCATATTGGTAGGTGAGGAACAAAGAAGTCCTTCTAGTTAAATTTCTTTGGTGAAATCAGTGCGTCGAGGGATCTACTTAGGAAGCAGAAGCAGATACGTGTAACAAGTACCCTCACCTTTTTCCTGCCAACTCAGATAAAGCTCAAGGTAATATTTCTTCTTAAGCTTACCCAGTTACATGATTAGTGTGCATCACTAACTTAGTATACTAAGATAATCTTCGTAGAAATTACCACCGCATATTCGGTCATGCATTCATGTATCACATCAGATACATAGTTATACATCAAACATGCATTCTCATTGTGAGGAAACTTAGTCATTCAGATCTTTCGGTTATGCATTTATGAATCAGTGTCACATGCATTAGATATGCATGTTTAGTATGTTATGTTTAGCTGGTCAGTCACGTCCATCAAGAGATCCTGTTCCAGTTATTAATATTCAGCTCATTGTTTTCCCTCTCAGTCAGTCTTATTCGAGGACGAATGTTATCATGGGGGAAATATCATAATACCCATGCTTTTTCTTAGCTTGAAAATTATCTCAAGGATGTTAGAACTTTTTATGAAATAATAATTCATTCTTATACACGTGACATTTCCATATTTTTCTCTTTCTATTATGTGGGAAATTGGATAAGCTTTCCATCGATATTTAATTAGCCTAAATCCGACACCCGAGCGAAGAGTTAGCGCCTCTTTAGTGAGAAAACATTTTAACTGAGCCTTCAGTGCATCATGTAGATAGCTCAAATGGAAATTGTCAATTTCCATGTTTCTCTGCAATATTGATATGTCACACCAAACTTTTATTTTGAAAACAAGGTGGCGACACGGTAGCTTCGCGTCGCGTCACCATGAAAGTTCTAATTTTTCAATTTCCAGTAACTTAGCGCGATGGTGGCATATGGCACCAAGGGCCCAATTTGATAATATTTATAGAAAATTAAATTATGGGTCCAGGGTTAAACGGTACAATTTTCTCATACATCAAGGAGTTTGTCAGATTTTATGGTGTTTTGTTATATGTTATCTTAGACAGAAGTACCTGGTTTACCTCTCCTTTTTTGATAGCATTCCAAAATGGTTTGGGTACCCAAATTCATCGCAGTACAACCTTTCATCCTCAGACAGATGGTCAAGCAGAAAGTACCATTCAGATGTTAGAAGATATGCTAAGGGCGTGTACAATTGATTTCAAGGGAAGTTGGGATAACCACTCAACTTTGATTGAGTTTGAATACAACAAAAACTATCATTATAATATTTAGATGGATACATTTAAAGCTCTTTATGGTAGGATATGTAGATCTCTAATTGGTTGGTTCGAAGTTAGTGAGGCCTCAGTCATCAGGACTGACTTGGTATTTGATGCCTTAGGGAAAGTCCAGTTGATCAGAGAAAGACTCCAAACTGCTGAGTGCCAATAGAAGTCTTATCCAGATTTTCGTAGAAAATATCTCGAGTTTTAGATTGGTGATCATGTCTACCTCAATATCTCTTTTATGCAGGAAGTGAAAAGATTTGGCTAGAAGGGAAAACTAAGTCCCCGATATGTTGGTCAAATCAAGTTTCTTAGTCGATTTGGCAAGGTAGCTCATGAGCTCCAATTGCCTTCAGATCTAGCCTCACTTCATCCATTCTTTCATATCTCTTTTCTCAAGAAGTGCATAGGTGACCTATCAGTTGTATTCCCTATTCAGAGCATCGATGTCCAGAACAGCCTCTCTTATGAAGAGATTCCAGTCGAAATCCTAGTTTATCATACTCGTACATTAATGAACAAAGAAGTCCTTCTAGGTAAATTTCTTTGGCTAAATCAGTCTGTCAAGGGAGCTAGTTGGTAAGTAGAAGAAGATACCCCACCAACTCGGATAAAGATCAAGATAGTAGTTCTCCTTAAGCTTACTCAGTTTTAAGATTAGTGTGCATTACTAATATAGTATACCATGATAATCTTGGTATCAAGAACCACCACATATTTAGTCATGCATTCATGTATAAGATCAATTATATATTTATGCTTCAGACTTGCATTCTCATTGTCAGAAAACATAGTTCTTCATAACTTTCAGTTATGCATTTATAAATCAGATACTTATGCATCAGATATGCATGTTTAGTATGTTATGGTCAGCTGGTTAGTCACGTCTGTCATGAGATCATATTCTAGTTATTCATCTTCAGCTCATTTTTTCCACTCTCAGTCATTCTTATTTGAGGACGAATGTTCTAATGGGGGCCATACCATAATACCCATGATTTTTCTTAGCTTGAAAATCATCTCAAGGATGTTAGAACTTTCTTTGAAATAATAATTCATTCTTATTCACATTTTATTTCCATAATTTTATCATTGTATCATTTGGAAAATTGAATAAGCTTTTCATCTATATATAATTTGTCCAAATCCAACACTCGAGCGAATAGTTAGGTCCTCTTTAGTGAGACAGTGTTTGACCCAAAACTTTAGCGCATCATGAAGATAGCTCAAATGGAAATTGTCAATTTCCAGTGTTGCTTCTTGATACAGGCACATCACACTAAACTTTCAGTTTATAGACAAGGTGGGAACATGATATCTCCACATCACAACATCTTAAAATTTCTCATTTTTCAATTTCCTGTGACATGGCACGCTGGTGGTGCGTCGCGCCAAGGTCCCAATTTGGGAAAACTTATTAGAAATTAAATTACGTGTCCAGGGTTAAAAGGTTAAATTTTCCCCCTATAGAAGCTTCCAAACATAGGATTAAGCCCTTACTAATCAAAAATATTGATGTTTTACCTCGAACGCTTCATATACATGATTTAGTTTGGGTCATTGCTGACAGGAAGGCCAAATTAGCTCATTTCCTTCTGGCTCATACCTCTTATTCAGCCGAGCCTTATGCTAGAATCTACATCAAGGAGTTTGTAAGATTGTATGGAGTTTTGTTATCTGTAGACAGAGGTAATTGGTTCATCTCTTATTTCTGGATAGCATTCCAAAATGGTCTTGGTACAAAATTCATCTTAATGCAACTTTTTATCCTCAGACAGATGGTCAAGCAGAAAGGACCATTTAAATTTAAGAAGATATACTAAGGGCGTGTGCAATTGATTTCAAGGGAAGCTGGGATGACCACTTACCTTTGATTGAGTTTGCATACAACAACAACTATCATTCCTGTATTCAGATGACTCCATTCGAAGCTCTCTATGGTAGGAGATGTAGATTGCGGATTGATTGGTTCGATGTTAGTGAGGCCTCAGTCATAGGGCATGACTTGGTATTCAACAACTTAGGGAAAGTCCAGTTGATCAGAGAAAGACTTTAGACTGTTGAGTGCCGAAAGAAGTCTTATATAGATATTTTTAGAAAAGATGTCGAGTTTTAGATTAGTGATCATGTCTTCCTCAATATCTTTCCTATGAAGTGAGAAAAGAGGTTCGCAAGGAATGGAAAACTAAGTCCTAGATATGTTGGTCCCTTCAAGATTCTTAGTCGTTTCTGCAAGGTAGCTTGTGAGCTCGAATTACCTTCAGATCTAGCCTCCATTCATCCAAGATTTTATGTATCTTTGCTTGAGAAGTGCATTGGTGGCCCATCAGTCGTAGTCCCTATTCAGAGCATCGATGTTCAGGACAGCCTCTTTTATGAAGAGATTCCAGTCAAAATCCTAGTCTATCATACTCGTAGATTGAGGAACAAAGAATTAGCTCTAGTCAAATTTCTTTGGCGAGATCAGTCCATCGAGGGAGCTAGTTGGGATGCAGAAGCAGATATGCGTACCAAGTGCCTTGTTCCTTTTCTCTCCAACTTAGATAAAGATCAAGGTAATAGTTCTCCTTAAACTTACTCAGTTTCGTCATTAGTGTGCATCACTAACTTAGTATACCATGATAATATTGATATCAAGTACCACCGCATATTTAGTCATGTATTCATGTATCAGATCAGTTAAATAGTTATGCATCAGACATGCATTCTCATTGTGAGGAAACATAGTTCTTAAGAACATCCAGTTTTGCATTTATGACTCAATTATGCATGCATTAGATATGCATGTTTCGTATGTTATGTTCATATGGTCAGTCACATCTATTATGAGTTCATGTTCTGGTTATTCATGTTTAGCTCATTGTTACCCCTCTCATTCAATCTCATTCGAGGATGAATATTCTGATAGGTTAGACATCATAACACCCGTGCTTTTTCTTAGCTTGAAAATCATCTAAAGTATGTTAGAACTTTCATTGAAATAAGAATTCTTTCTTATACTCGTGGTATTTCCAAAATTTTATCTTTCTTTCACGTGGAAAATTGAATAAGCATTCAATCGATATATAATTTACCCAAATCTGACACTAGGGCAAAGACTTCGGTCCTCTTTAGTGAGACAGTGTTTGACTTGATCCTTCAGCATGCCGTGGAGATAGCTCAAATGGAAATTGTCAACTTCCAGTTTGCTTTGCAATACTGGCACCTAGCACCAAACTTTCAATTCTTAGACAATGTGGCAACACGATAGCTATGCTTCGCGCCATCATGAAATTTCTCAATTGTCAATTTCTAGTGACTTGGCATGATGGTAGTGTGTTACACCAAGGGCTTAATTTGGGAAATTTTATTGAAAATTGAATTGCATGTCCAGGGTTAAAAGGTTAAATTTGACCCCTATATAAGCTTCTAAACACAGGATTTTGCCTTTGTTCATCCAAAATATTGATCTTTTGCCTCGAACTCGCCATCAGCATTATTTAGTTTGGGTCATTACAGACATGATGATCAAATTAGGTCATTTTGTTCTGGTTCATACCACTTATTCAGCCGAGGATTATGCCAGACTCTACATCAAGGAGTTGGTTAGATTGTATGGTGTTTTGTTATCTGTTATCTTAGACAGAGGTACCTGGTTTACCTGTTATTTCTGGATAGCATTCCAAAAGGGTTTTGGTACCCAAATTCATCTTAGTACAACCTTTCCTCCTCAGATAGATGGTCAAGCAGAAAGGACCATTCAGATATTAGAATATATGCTAAGGGCATGTGCAATTGATTTCAAGGGAAGTTGGGATGACCACTTGCCTTTGATTGAGTTTGCATACAACAACAATAATAATTTCAGTATTCAGATGACTCCATTTGAAGCTCTAAATATTAGGAGATGTAGATCTCTGATTGTTTGCTTCGAAGTTAGTGTGGACTTAGTAATAGGGAAAGTCCAGTTGATCAGAGAAAGACTCTGGATTGCTGAGTGAAGACAAAAGTCTTATGCAAATGATTGTAGAAATGATCTCAAGTTTTAGATTGGTGATCATGTCTACCTCAATATCTCTCTTATGAAAGGAGTGAAGATTCGTGAATAAGGGAAAACAAAATCCTAGATATGTTGGTCTCTTCAAGATTCTCAGTATTTTTGGCAAGATAGCTTGTGAGCTCGAATTGCCTTCAGATCTAGTCTCAGTTCATCCAGTCTTTCATGCCTCTTTTCTCTAGAACTGCATAGGCGACCCAGCAATTGTAGTCCCTATTTAGAGCATTGATGTTTAGAACAAAATTTCTTATTAAGTGATTCCAGTAGAAATCCAGTCTATCATACTCGTAGATTAAAGAACAAAGAAGTCCCTCTAGTAAAATTTCTTTGGCAAAATCAGTCCATCGAGGAATCTACTTGGGAAGTAGATGTAGATATGCCTACCAAGTACCCTCACCTTTTCCCCGCCAACTAAGATAAAACTCAAAATAATAGTTCTCGTTAAGCTTACTCAGTTTCATGATTAGTGTGCATCACTAACTTAGTATACCATAATAATATTGGTATCAAGTACCACCGCATATTTAGTCATCCATCTATGTAACAGATCAGTTATATGGTTACGCATTAGACATGCATTCTCATTGTGAGAAAACATAGTTCTTTAGAACTTTTAATTATGCATTTATTACTCAGTTACACATGCATCAGATATACATATTTAGTATGGTATGTTTAGCTGGTCAGTCATATCTGCCATGATATCATGTTCCAGTTATTCATGTTCAGCTCATCGTTTTCGATCTCAGTCAGTCTCATTCGAGAACGACTATTCTCATGGGGGAGATATCGTAATGCCCATGTTTTTTCTTAGCTTAAAAATCATCTCAATGATGTTAGAAGTTTCTTTGAAATAATAATTCATTCTTATACATGAGGTATTTCCATAATTTTCTCATCCTATCATGTGGAAAATTGAATAATATTTTTATCGATATATAATTCACCCAAATCCGATACCCGGTCGAAGAGTTTGGTCTTCTTTAGTGAGATAGAGTCTAACCTGAGCCTTCAGTACGTCGTGGAGATAGTTCAAATTGCAATTGTCAATTTCCAGTGTTGCTCCAAGATACTGGCATGTTGTGCCAAACTTCCAATTTATAAACTAGGTGGTAATGCAATAGCACCGAATTGCGCCACCGTGAAATTTCTCATTTGTCAATTTCCAGTGACTTGGTGCGATGGTGGCGCATTACGCCAAAGGCCCAATTCAAAAAATTTTATTAAAAATTAAATTACGTGTCCAAGGTTAAAAGGTTCAATTTTCCCCATATATAAGCTTCCAAATACGGGATTTAGCCCTAATTAATCCAAAATATTGATGTTTTACCTCGAACTAGTCATCATCATAATTTAATTTGGGTCATTACATATAGGATGACCAAACTATATTATTTCCTTCTGGTTCATACCTCTTATTCAGCCGAGGATTACGCCAGACTCTACATAAAGGAGTTAGTCAGATTGTACAGTGTTTTGTTTTCTGTTATCTTAGACCGAGGTACCCGATTCACCTCTCATTTCTATATAGCATTCCAAAAGGGTCTTGGTACCCAAATTTGCCTCAGTATAGCCTTTTATTGTCAGACAGATGGTCAAGCAGAAAGGAGCATTCAGACAATAGAAGATATTCTAAGGGCATGTGCAATTGATTTCAAGAGAAGTTAGGATGACCACTTGCCTTTCATTGAGTTTGCATACAAGAACAACTATCATTCCAGTATTTAGATGACTCCATTCGAAGCTCTCTATGGTAGGATATGTAGATCTTTGATTGGTTGGATTGAAGTTAGTGAGGCCTCAATCATAAGGCATTACTTGGTATTCAACGCCTCAGGGAAAGTCCAGTTGATCGTAGAAACACTCTGGACTGCTGAATGCCGATAAAAGTCTTATGAAGATGTTAATATAAAAGATCTGAAGTTTTATATTGGTGATCATTTCCACCTTAATATCTCTCCTATGAAGGGAGTGAAGAGATTCGTAAATATAGGAAAACTAAGTCCCAATTATGTTGGTCCCTTCAAGATTATCAGTCGTCTTGGCAAGGTAGCTTCTGAGTCTATTTGCTCAAGAAGTGTATAGGTGACCCATAAGTCGTAGTCCCTATTCATAGCATCTATGTTCAGAACAACGTCTCTTATGAAGTTATTCTTGTCAAAATCCTAGTCTATCATAATCATAGATTGAAGAACAAAGATGTCCCTCTAGTTAAATTTCTTTGGTGAAATTAGTACATCGAGGGAGATAAGCAGTAGAAGATATGCGTACCAAGTACCCTCAACTTTTCCCTGACAACTCATATCAAGCTCAAGGTAATAGATCTCCTTAAGCTTACTCAGTTTTATGACTAGTGTGTACCATTAACTTACTATACCATGATAATCTTGGTATTAAGTACCACCAAATATTTAGTCATGCATTCATGTATCTGATCGGTTATACAATTATGAATCAGATATGCATTGTCATTGTGAGGAAACTTAGTTCTTCAGAACTTTCAGTTATGCATTTATGACTCAATTATGCATGCATCACATATACTTGTCCAGCATGTTATATTCAGCTGGCCAGTCACGTCCATCATGTGATCATGTTCCAGTTATTCATGTTCAGCTCATTGATTCCCCTCTGAGACAGTCTCATTCTAGGATGAATATTCTCATGGGGGAGATATCGTAATACCCGTGCTTTTTCTTATCTTGAAAATCATCACAATGTTGTTATAACTTGATTTGAAATTAGAATTTATTCTTATACATGTGGTATTTCCTTAAATTTCTCATTATATCATATAGTAAATTGAATAAGCTTTCCATTGATATATAATTTGCCCAAATCTGACACCCGGGCAAAGAGTTAGGCCTCTTTAGTGAGACAGTGTTTGACCTAATCCTTCAGCGCGTCACAGAGATATGTCAAATGGCATTTGTTAGTTTCCAGTATTTCTCCTCGATACTGGCGCACCGTGCCAAACTTCTTATTCGTAGACTAGGTGGCAACACGATATCTCTGCATTGCGACACCATGAAATTTCTCATTTGTCTATTTCCTGTGACTTGGGGTGATAGTGGCGCGTCGCGCAAAGGGCCCAATTCAGGAAATTTTACTAAAAATTAAATTACGCAACCAAGGTTAAAAGGTTTAATTTGCACCCCTATAAAAGCTTCCAAACATAGGATTAGCCGTTATTTATCAAAAATATTGATATTTTATCTCGAACTTGTCATCAGCGTTATTTAGTTTGGGTCATTGTAGAAAGGATGACCAAATTAGCTAATTTTCTTCAGGTTCATACCTCTTATTCAGCCAAGAATTATGCCAGACTCTAAATGCAGGAGTTGGTCAGATTGTACGGTGTTTTGTTATCTATTATCTTAGACAGTGGTACCCAGTTCACCTCTTATTTCTGGTAAGCATTCCAAAAGGGTCTTCGTACCCAAATTCATCCTAGTACAGCCTTTCATCCTCAGAAAAATGGTCAAGAAGAAAGGACCACTCAGCCGTTAAAAGATATGCTAAGGGTGTGAGTAATTGATTTTAAGGAAAGTTGGGATGACCACTTCCCTTTGATTAAGTTTGCCTACAACAACAACTATCATTCTAGTATTCAGATGGCTCCATTTGAAGATCTCTATGGTAGGATATGTAGATCTCCGATTGGATGGTTCGAAGTTAGTGAGGCCTCATTCATAAGGCCTGACTTGGTATTCGACGCCTTATGGAAAGTCCCGGTTATCAGAGAAAGACTCCGGACTGCTGACTGCCGACAAAAGTCTTATGAAAATGTTCATAGAAAAGATCTCAATTTTTAGATTGGTGATCATATCTACCTCAATAAGTCTGGTATTAAGCGAGTGAAGAGATTCTAAAACAAGGGAAAACTAAGTCCCCGATACATTGGTCCCTTTAAGATTCTCTGTCATTTCGGCAAGGTAGCTTATGAACTTGAATTGCTTTCAAATCTAGCCTCAGTTCATCCAGTCTTTCATGTCTATTTTCTCAAGAAGTGCAAAGTGACCCATAAGTCGTACTCCCTATTCAGACCATCGATGTTCAGATCAGCCTATCTTATTAAGCGATTGCACCCAAAATCCTAGTCTATCATACTCGTAGATTGAGGATCAAAAAAGTCCCTCTAGTCAAATTTGTTTGGCAAAATTAGTCCTTCGAGGAAGCTACTTGAGAAGCAAAGGAAGATATGCATGCCAAGTACCCTCACCTTTTCCCCGCCGACTCAGAACAAGCTCAAGTTAATAGTTCTCCTTAAACTTACTCAGTTTTATGATTAATATGCATCACTAACTTACTATACCATTATAATCTTTGTATCAAGTACCACCAAATATTTAGTCATGCATTCATGTATCAGATCAGTTATATTGCTATGTATCAGACATGCATTCTCAATTTGAGAAAACTTACTTCTTCAGAACTTTCAGTTATGCATTTATGAATTAGTTACGCATGCATCAGATATGCATGTTCAGTATGTTATGTTCAGCTGGCAAGTCATGTCTGTCGTGAGATCATGTTCCAGTTATTCATGTTCATCTAATTGTTACCACTCTCGGTCAGTCTCATTCTAGGACGAATGTCCTCATGGGGGAGATATCGTAATACCCATGCTTTTTCTTAGCTTGAAAATCATCTCAAGGATGTTAGAACTTTATTTGAAATAACAATTCATTTTTATGGATATGGTATTTCCAAAATTTACTAATTCTATCACGTGGGAAATTAAGTAAGCATTCCATCGATAAATAATTCGACAAAATTCGACAGTCGGGCGAAGAGTTAGATTCTCTTCAGTGAGGCAGTGTTTGACCTAAGCCTTAAGTGCGTCACGGAGATATGTGAAATAGAAATTGTAAATTTCCAGTGTTGCACCGTGATACTAGCGTGTCGCACCAAACTTCTAGTTCATAGATAAGCTGGCAATCGATAGCCCCGTATCGCGTCACCATAAAATTTCACATTTTTCAATTTCCAGTGACTTGGCGCAATGGTGGCGCATCGCGCCAAGGTCCCAATTTGGGAAATTTTATTGAAAATTAAATTACGTGTCCAGGATTAAAAGGTTCAATTTTCCCCCTATATAAGCTTCCAAATACAAGATTTAGCCCTTATTCATCCCAACTATTAATATTTTTTCTCTAACTCATCATCAGCATGATTTAGTTTGGTTAATTGCAGACAGGATGAAAAAATAACTCATTTCCTTCTAGTTCATACCTCTTTTTCATCCAGAAATGTTGTCAAACTCTTCATCAAGAAGTTGGTTAGATTGTATAGTGTTTTGTTATCTGTTATCTTAGTCAAAGGTACCCAGTTTACCTCTCATTTATGGATAGAATTCCAAAAGGGTATTGGTACCCAAATTCATCTTAGTACTGCCTTTTATCCTCAAATAGAAGGTCAAGCAGAAAGGACCATTCAGACGTTAGAAGATATGCTAAAGTCGTGTGTAATTGATTTCAAGAGAAGTTGTGATAACCACCTACTTTTGATTTTGTTTACTATCATTCCAGTATTGAGATGACTCTATTTGAATCTCTCTATGGTAGGAGATATAGATCTCCGAATGGTTGGTTTGAAGTTAGTGAGGCCTTAGTCGTAGGGCCTTACTTGGTATTTGATGCCTTAGGCAAAGTCCACTTGATCAAAGAAACACTCTAGACTGGTGAGTTCCGATAGAAGTCTTATGAAGATGTTCATAGAAAAGATCTGAAGTTTTAGATTGGTTATTATTTCTACCTCAGTATCTCTCCTATGAAGAGAGTAAAGAGATTCCCAAAAAAGGGAAAACTAAGTCCACGATATGTTGGTCCCTTCAAGATTCTTCGTCATTTTTGCAAGGTAGCTTGTGAGCTTGAATTGCCTTTTGATCTAGCCTCAGTTCATCAAGTCTTTTATGTCTCTTTGATCAAGAAGTTAAGAGGTGACCCATCAGTTATAGTCCCTATTCATAGCATGGATGTTCAAAACAGCCTCTCTTATGAAGCTATTCTAGTCGAAATCCTAGTCTATCATACTCGTAGATTGAGGAACAAAGTAGTCCATCTAGTTAAATTACATTGGCAAAATAAGTCCATCTGGGGAGCTATTTGGGAAGAAAAAGCAAATATGTGTACCACGTACCCTAACATTTTTACCTCCAACTCAGATCAAGCTCAAGTTAATAGTTCTCCTTAACGTTACTCAGTTTCATGATTAGTGTGCATCACTAACTGAGTTCTTTTGAACTTTCAGTTAAGCATTTATGACTAAGTTACGCAAGCATCAGATATGCATGTTCAGTATATTACGTTTAGCTGGTCTTTCACGTCCTTCGTGAGATCATATTCCAGTTATTCATGTTCAACTCGTTCTTTCCCCTCTCAGTTAGTCTCATTCGAGGAGGAATATTCTCATGGGGGAGATATCGTAATACCCGTGCTTTTTCTTAACTTGAAAATCATTTCATGGATATTAGAACTTTGTTTAAAATAAGAATTCATTCTTATACACATGGTATTTCCATAATTTTCTCATCCTATGACGTGAAAAATTCAATAATTTTTCCATCGATATATAATTCGCCCAAATCTAACACCCCAACAAAGAGTTAGACCTCTTTAGTGAGATAGTGTTTTACCTGAGCCTTCAGCGCATCATAGAGATAGCTCAAATGGTAATTGTCAATTTCCAGTGTTGCTCCACAATACTAGCGCATCGCACCAACCTTTCTATTCATAGTCTAGGTGGCAACGCGATAGATCTGTATCACGCCACCATTAAATTTCTCATTTGTCATTTTCCAGTGACCTGGAACGATGGTGGCGTGTCGCACCAAGGGCCCTATTCAAGAAATTTTACTAAAAATTAAATTATGTGACTAGGGTTAAAAGGTTCAATTTCCCCCTATATAAGCTTCCAATCATAGGATTTATCCCTTATTCATCCAAAATATTCATGTTTTGCCTTGAACTCATCATGAACATGATTTAGTTTGGGTCATTGCAGACAGGATGATCAAATTAGCTTATTTCCTTCAGGTTCATACCTCTTATTCAGCCGAGTATTACGCCACACTTTAAATCAAGGAGTTGGTTAGATTGTACGATATTTTGTTATCTATTTTCTTAGATAGAGGTACCTAAGACACCTCTGATTTCTAGATACCATTCGAAAAGAGTCTTGGTACACAAATTCATCTCAGTACAACCTTTGATCAGCAGATAGAAGGTCAAGAAGAAAGGACCATTCAGACGTTAGAAGATATGCTAAGGGCATGTGTAATTGATTTCAAGGGAAGTTGGGATGACCACTTGCCTTTCATTGAGGTTACATACAACAACAACTATCATTTAAGTATTCAGATGACTCCATTCGAAGCTCTCTATGGTGGGAGATGTAGATATCTGATTGGTTGGTTTGAAGTTAGTGAGGCCTTAGTCATAGGGCCTGACTTGGTATTCGAAGCCTTAGGGAAAGTCCAGTTGATCAGACAAAGACTCAGGACTGCTGAGTGCCGACAGAAGTCTTATGCATATGTTTATAGAAAATATCTAAATTCTCAGATTAGTTATTATGTCAACCTCTATATCTCTCATATGAAGGGAGTGAAGAGATTCGCAAAAATGGGAAAACTAAGTTGCCGATATGTTGTTCCCTTCAAGATTCTCAGTCGTTTTGGCAAGCTAACTTGTGATGTCAAATTTCCTTCAGATCTAGCGTCAATCAATCTTTCTTGTCTCTTTGCTCAAGAAGTGCATAGGTAACCCATCAGTCGTATTCCCTATTCAGAGTATTTATGTTTAGAACAGCCTGTCTTATGAAGTGATTCCAGTCGAAATCCTAGTCTATCATACTCATAGATTGGGGAACGAAAAAGTACCTCTAGTTAAATTTCTTTGATGAAATCAGTCCGTCGAGGAAGCTACTTGAGAAGCAGAAGCAGATATGAATACCAACTACCCTCACATTTTCCTTGCCGACTCAGATCAAGCTCAAGGTTATAGTTCTCCTTAAGCTTACTCAGTTTCATGATTAGTGTGCATTACTAACTTACTATACCATGTTAATCTTTGTATCAAGTACCACTGCATATTTAGTCATGCATTCATGTATCAGATCCATTATATAGTTATGCATCAGACATGCATTCTCATTGTGAGAAACCTTAGTTCTTTAGAACTTTCAATTATGCATTTGTGAATCAGTTATGCATGCATCATATATATATATATATATATGTTCAGTATTTTATATTTAGCTGATAAGTCACGTCCATCATGAGATCATGTTCTAGTTATTAATATTCATCTCATTGTTTCCCCTCTCAGTCAGTCTCATTCGAGGATAAATGTTCTCATGGGGGAGATATCGTAATACCTATACTTTTTCTTACCTTAAAAATCATCTCAAGGATGTTACAACTTGATTTGAAATAAGAATTCATTCTTATACATGTGTTATTTCCATAATTTTCTCATTCTATCATGTAGGAAATTGAATAAGCTTTCCATTGATATATAATTTGCCAAAATCCAACACCCAGGCAAAGAGTTAGGTCCTTTTTGGTGAGATAGTGTATGACCTGATCCTTCAGCGCATCACAGAGATAAATCAAATGGCAATTATCAATTTCCAGTGTTGCTCCATGATATTAGTGCATCAAGCCAAACATCAAGTTCGTAGATAAGGTGGCAATGGGATTGCTCCGCATCGCGCCACCGTGAAATTTCTCATTTTTAAATTTATAGTGACTTGGTGCGATGGTAGCGTGTTGTGCCAAGGGCACAATTCAAGAAATTTTACTAAAAATTAAATTATGTGTCTAGGATTAGAAGGTTCAATTTTCCCCCTATATAAGCTTCCAAACACGGGATTTAGCACTTATTCATCCCAAATATTGATGTTTTGCCTAAAACTTATCATCAACTTGATTTAGTTTGGTTAATTGCAGACAGGATGACCAAATTAACTCATTTCCTTCTGGTTCATACCACTTATTAAGCCAAGGATTATGCTAGACTCTACATCAAGGAGTTGGTCAGATTGTACAGTGTTTTGTTCTCTGTAATCTAAGATAGAGGTACCCGATTTACCTCTTATTTTTGGATAATATTCCAAAAGGGTCTTGGTAGCCAAATTCATCTTAGTTCCACCTTGTATCCTTAGACAGATGGTCAAGCAGACAGGACTATTCAGACGTTATAATATATGCTAAAGGCATGTGCAATTGATTTCAAGGGAAGTTGGGATGACCACTTGCCTTTGATTGAGTTTGCATACAACAACAACTGTCATTCAAGTATTCAGATGACTCCATTCAAATCTCTTTATTGTAGGAGATGTAAATGTCAGATTGGTTGGTTTGAAGTTAGTGAGGTCTCAGTCATAGGGCCTGACATGGTAATCGACGCATTAGGGAAAGTTCAGTTGATCAGAGAAAGACTCTGGACTGTTGAGCAACGACAAAAGTCTTATGCATATATTTGTAGAAAAGATCCTAAGTTTTAGATCAGTGATCATGTCTACCTTAATATCTCTTCTATGAAGAGTGTGAAGAGATTTATATAGAGGGGAAAACTAAGTCCCCAATATGTTGGTGTCGTCAAGATTCTCGGTCATTTTGGCAAGGTAGCTTGTGATCTTGAATTGCCTTGAGATCTAGCCTCAGTTCATCTAGTCTTTTATGTCTCTTTGCTTAAGAGCTGCATAGGTGACCCATCAGTCGTAGTCCCTATTCAGAGCATCGATGTTCAGAACAACCTCTCTTATGAAGCGATTCCAGTAGAAATCCTAGTCTATCATACACATAGATTGAGGAACAAAGAAGTCACTATAGTTAAATTTCACTAGCGAAATCATCCCATCTAGGGAACTACTTTAGAAGCCGAAGTAGATATGCATACCAAGTACCCTCACCTTTTCCCCGCCAACTCAGATCAAGCTGAAGGTAATAGTTCCCCTTAAGCTTACTCAGTTTCATGATTAGTGTGCATCACTAACTTGATATACCATGATAATCTTTGTAACAAGTACCACCGTGTATTTATTCATGAATTCGTGTATCAGATCAGTTATAGAGTTATGTATCAGACATGCATTCTCATTGTGAGAAAACTTCATTCCTTAGAATTTTAGTTATACATTTATGACTCAGTTACTCATGCATCAGATATGCTTGTTTAGTATGTTATGATCAGCTGGTTAGTCACGTCCATCATGAGATCATGTTCAGATTATTCATGTTCTGCTCATTGTTTCCCCTCGCAGTCAGTCTCATTCGAGGACGAATGTTCTCATTGGGGAGATATCGTAATACCCATGTTTTTTCTTAACTTGAAAATCATATCAAGGATGTTAGAACTTTATTTTAAATAAGAATTCATTCTTATACACGTAGTATTTCCACAATTTTCTCATCCTATCACGTGGTAAATTAAGTAACCTTTCCATAGATATATAATTTGCCCAAATCCGACACTTGGCCAAGAGTTAGGTCCTCTTTAGTGAGATAGTGTTTCACTTGATCCTTCAGCGCGTCGTGGACATAGCTCAAATGGAAATTCTCAATTTCTAGTGTTTCTCATGTTACTGCTGCGTTATGCCATACTTCCAGTTCATATATAAGGTGGCAACGTGATAGCTCCGCGTCGTGCCATTATGAAATTTCTCCTTTTTAATTTTCTAGTGACATGGTACGATGGTGGTGCATCACGCCAAGGGCCCAATTTAAGAAATTTTAAAGAAAATTAAATTATGTGTCAAAGGTTAAAAGGTTCAACCCCCCCCCCCGTATAAGATTCCAAACATGGGATTTAGACCTTATACTTTCAAAATATTTATGTTTTGCCTCGAACTCATCATCAACATTATTTATTTTGGGTCATTGTAGAAAGGATGACTAAATAAGCTCATTTTCTTTCGGTTTATACCTCTTTTTCAGCGAGGATTACTCCAGACCATTATCTGTTATCTCAGACAGAGGTACCCGATTCACCTCTCATTTCTGTGTAGCATTCCAAAAGGGTCTTGGTACCCAAATTCATCTTTGTGCATCCTTTCATCCCCAGACAGATGGTCAAGTAGAAAGGTCTATTGAAACGTTAGAAGATATGCTAAGGGCGTGTGCAACTTATTTCAAGGAAAGTTGGGATGACCACTTGCCTTTGATGAAGTTTACATACAACAAATGCTATAATTCCTTTATTCAAATTTCTCCATTTGAAAATATCTTTGGTAGGAGATGTAGATATTTGATTGTTTTTTTCAAAGTTAGTAGGGCCTCAGTCATAGGGCCTGACTTGGTATTCGCCGCCTTAGGGAAATTCCAGTTGATCAGGAAAAAACATTGGACTGCTGAGTGCCAACAAAAGTCTTAAGTAGATGTTCATAGAAAAGATCTCAAGTTTTAGATTGGTGATCATGTCTACCTCAATATCTCTCCTATGAAGGGAGTGAAGAGATTCGGCAAGAAGAGAAAACTCAGTCCCCAATATGATACTCCCCTAAAGATTGTCAGTCATTTTGGCAAGGTAGCTTGTGATGTCAAATTACCTTCAGATCTAGCCTCAGTTCATCTAGCCTTTCTTGTCTATTTACACAAGAAGTTTGTAGGTGAAACATCAGTCGTAGTCCCTATTAAGAGCATCGATGTTCAAAACAACCTCTTTTATGAAGAGATTCTAATCGATATCCTCGACTATCATACTTGTAGATTGAAGAACAGCAAAGTCTCTCTAGTTAAATTTCTTTGGAAAAATTAGTTCGTTGAGGGAGCTACTTGGGAAGCAGAAGCAGATATACGTACCATGTACCCTCACCGTTTCCCCATCAACTCAGATCAATCCCAAGGTAATAGTTCTGCATAAGCTTACTCAGTTTTATGATTAGTGTGCATCACTAACTTAGTATACCATGATAATCTTGGTATCAAGTACCACCGCATCTTTAGTTATGCATTCATGTATCAGATCACTTATATAGTTATGCATCATACATGCATTCACATTGTGATAAAACTTAGTTCTTCAGAAGTTTGAGTTATGCGTTTATGATTTAGTTATGCATGCAATAGAACTTGTATGCTAAGTATGTTTGTTCGGATTATCAGTCACATCCGTCATGAGATCATGTTATAGTTATTCATGTTCAACTCATTGTTTCGCCTCTCAGTTAGTCTCATTCGAGGACAAATTTTCTCAAGCGAGAGAGTCATAATACCCGTGCTTTTTCTTAGCCTGAAAATCATCTCAAGGATGTTAGAACTTGCTTTGAATAAATAATTCATTATTATACATGTGGTATTTTTATAATTTTCTATTCCTATCTCGTGGTAAATTGAATAGGATTTCCATCGATATATAATTCGCCCAAATTCGATACCCGGGCATAGAGTTAGGTCCTTTTTAGCAAGACAGTGTTTGACCTGAGCCTTCAGCTTGTCATGAGAAAGCTCAAATAGAAAGTGTTAATTTCCTGTGTTTCTTCGTGATACTGGCATGTCACATAAAATTTCCTGGTCGTGGACAAGGTGGCAACGTAATAGCTCCGCGTCGTGCCACTGTGAAATTTCTCATTTGTCAATTTCCACTGACTTGGCGGGAAAGGGCCCAATTCAGGAAATTTTATTTAAAATTAAATTATGTGTCTAGGGTTAAAAGGGTTAATTTCCCCACCCCCATATAAGCTGTAAAACACAGCATTTAGCCCTTATTCATAAAAAAATATTAATGTTTTTCCTCGAACTCATTGTCAGCATGATTTAGTTTGGGTCATTGTAGACAGGATGACGAAATTAGCTCATTTCCTTCCTGTTCATACCTCTTATTCAGCCAAGGATTACGCCAAACTCTACATCAAGGAATTGGTAAGAATTCACCGTGTTTCATTATCTATTATCTCAGATATAGGTACCCGATTCACCTATCATTTCTGGAAAGCATTCCAAAAAGGTCTTGGTGCACAAATTCATCTCAGTACAACCTTTTATCCTCAGATAGATGGTCAAGCAGAAAGGACTATTCAGACCTTAGAAGATATGCTAAAGGCGTGTGCAATTGATTTCAAGGAAAGTGGGGACGACCGCTTGTCTTTGATTGAGTTTGCATACAACAACAACTATCATTTTAGAATTCAAATGGCTCCATTCGAAGCACTTTATCGTATGAGATATAGATCTCCATTGGTTGGTTCGAAGTTAGTGAGGCCTCAATCATAGGGCCTGACTTGGTATTCTACTCCTTACGAAAAGTCCAGTTGATCAAGGAAAGACTCTGGGCTGCTGAGAGCCGACAAAATTCTTATGTATATGTTCATAGGAAAGATCTCAAGTTTGATATTACTAATCATGTCTATCTCAAGATCTCTCCTATGAAGGGAGTGAAGAAATTTGGCAAGAAGGGAAAACTTAGTCCCCGATATGTTGGACCGGTCAAGATTCTTAGTTATTTTGGCAAGGTAGCTTATGATAGAAGATGTAGATCTCTAATTGGTTAGTTTGAAGTTAGTGAGGACTCAGCCATAGGTCCTGGCTTGGCATTCGACGCCTTAGGGAAAGTCTAATTGATTAGAGAAAGACTCCGGGCTGTTGAGAGATGATAGAAGACTGTTGTAGATGTTTGTAGAAAAGATCTCGAGTTTGATTTTAGTGATCATGTATACATCAAGATATCTCCTATGGAAGGAGTTAAGAGATTCGGTAAGAAGGGAAAACTCAGTCCCAAATATGTTGGTCCTTCCAAGATTCATTGTAGTTTTTGCAAGGTATCTTATAAGCTCAAATTGCCTTCAAATATTGCCTCAGTTAATCCATTTTTTATGTCTCTTTGCTTAAGAAGTGCATAGGTGACCCATTAGTGTAGTCCCTATTCAGTGCATCGATGTTTGGAAAATCCTCTCTTTTGAAGAGATTCCAGACGAAATCCTAGACTATCACACTCATAGATTGAGGAACAAAGAAGTCCCTATAGTTAAAGTTCTTTGGAGAAATCTGTCCATCGAGGGAGCTACTTAGGAAGCAGATGAAGATATGCGTACCAACTACTCTCACCTTTTCCTCGCCAACTCAGATCAATCTCAAGGTAATAGTTATCCTTAAGCTTACATAGTTTCATGATTAGTGTGCATCACTAACTTAGTATACCATGATAATCATGGTATCAAGTTCCACCACATATTCAGTTATGCATTCATATATTAGATCAGTTATATAGTTATGCATAGACATGCATTCTCATTATGAGAAAACATAGTTCTTCAGAACTTTCAGTTATGCATATATGAATTAGTTATGCATGCATCAGATATGCATGTTCGGTATGTTATGTTTAGCTTGTTAGTAACGTCCGTCATGAGATCATTTTCAAGTTATTCATGTCCAGCACATTGTTTCCCTTCTCAGTCAGTTTCATTCGAGGACAAATGTTCTCAAGGGGGAGATATCATAATTATCGTGCTATTTCTTAGCTTGAAATTCATCTCAAGGATGTTAGAACTTGATTTTAAATAAGAATTCATACTTATACATGTGGTATAAGTATGAATTCTTACTTCACATGGAAAATTGAATAAGATTTCAATCGATATATAATTCGCCTAAATCCAACCGAGGGTGAATAGTTTGGTTCTTTTTAGTGAGACAGTGTTTGACCTGAGCCTTCAGCACATCGTTGAGATAGCTCAAATGTTAATTGTCAATTTATAGTGTTACTCTGGGATACGGGGGCGTCGCGCAAAATTTTTAATTCGTAGATAAGGTGGCAATGCTATTTCTCCATGTGGTGCCATAGTAATATTTCCCATTTGTCAATTTCGAGTGACTTGGCATTAAGGTGGCATGTCGTGCCTAGGGCCCAATTCAAGAAATTTTACTGAAAATTAAATAATGTGTCTAGGGTTAAAAGGGTCAATTTTTCCCCCCTATATAAGCTTCCAAACACGGGATTTAGCTCTTATGAAAAATATTGATGTTTTCCCTCAAACTCATCATCAGCAAGATTTAGTTTAGGTCATTGTAGACAGGATGACCAAATAATCTCATTTACTTCTAGTTCATTCCTCTTATTCAACCGAGGATTAAGATAAACTCTACATCAAGAAGTTGGTCAAATTGCATGGTGTTCCGTTTAATATTATCTCAAACGGAGGTACCCAGTTCACCTATCATTTTTGGAAAGCATTTAAAATAGATCTTGGTACCCATATTTATCTCAGTGCAACCTTTCTTTCTCAAACAGATGGCGAAGTAGAAAGGACCATTTAGACGTCAAAATATACGCTACGGTCGTGTACAATTGATTTCAAGAGAAGTTGGTATGACCACTTGCCTTTGATTGAGTTTGCATACAACAACTATGATTCAAGTATTCAGATGGATCCATTTAAAGCTCTCAATTGTAGGAGATGTAGATCTCCGATTGGTTGGTTTGAAGTAAGTGAGGCCTCTGTTATACGGCCTGACTTGGTATTCGATGCTTTAGGGAAAGTCCTATTGATTAGAAAGACTCTGGGATGCTAAGAGCCGACAAAAATCTTATGCATATGATCGTAGAAAATATCTCGAGTGTGAGATTGGTGATCATGTCTACCTCAATATCTGTCCTATGAAGGTAGTGAAGCGACTCAACAGGAAGGGAAAACTCAATCCCCGATAGGTCGGTCCCTTTAAGATTCTTAGTCGTTTTGGCAAAGTCGCTTGTGAGATCGAATTGCCTTCAGATTTAGCCTCAGTTCATCCAATATTTCATGTCTCTTCTCCCAAGATGTTCATAGATGACCTATCAGTCGTAGTCCCTATTCAAAGCATCAATGTTCAAAACAGCCTCTTTTATAAAGAGATTCCAGTTGAAATCCTAGACTATCATACTCGTAGATTGAGGAACAAAGAAGTCCCTCTAGTTAAACTTATTTAGCAAAATCAGACCGTCGAGAAAGCTACTTGGGAAGCAGAAGCAGATATGCATACCAAATACCCTTACCTTTTCTACGCCAACTCAGATCAAGATCAAGGTAATAGTTCTCCTTAAGCTTACTCAGTTTCATGATTAGTGAGAATACCATGAAAATCTTGGTATCAAGTACCACCGTATATTAAGTCATGCATTTATGCACCAGATTAGTTATATAGTTATTCATTAGCTATGCATTCTCATTGTGAGTAAACATAGTTCTTCAAAACTTTTTTTATGCATTTATGAATCAGTTATGCATGCATCAGATATGTACGTTCAGTGTGTTATGTTCATCTTGTCTGTCACATCCGTCATGAGATTATGTTTCACTTATTCATGTTCAGCATATTATTTCCCCTCTCAGTCAGTCTCATTCGAGTATGAATGTTCTCAAGGTGGAGATATCGTAATGCCCGTACTTTTTTATAGCTTGAAAATCATATAAAAGATGTTAGAAATTTCTTAGAAATAAGAATTCATTCTTATACACATGGTATATCCATTATTTTATATTCCTATCACGTGGGAAATTGAATAAGCATTTCATCGATATATAATTCGCCCAAATCCAACACCCAGGCAAAGAGTTAGGTCCTTTTTAGTGAGATAGTGTTTGACTTGAGCCTTCAACGCGTCGTGGAGATAGCTCAAATGGAAATTGTCAATTTCCAGTGTTTCTCTACAATACTTGGGTATCATGCCAACCTTCCATGTCGTAGAAAAGATGAAAACGCGATAGCTTCATGTTACGCCACTGTGAAATTTCTCTTTTGTCAATTTCCAGGGACTTGGTGTGATGGTGGTGCATTACGCCAAGGGCCCAATTTGGGAAATTTTACTGAAAATTAAATTACGTGTATAGGGTTGAAACGGCTAATTCCCCCCCCCAATATAAGCTTCAAAACACGGGATTTAGCCTTTATTCATCTAAAATATTGATGTTTTTCCTCAAACTAGTCATCAGAAAGATTTAGTTTTGATCATTGTAGATAGGATGACCAAATCAGCTAATTTCGTTCTGGTTCATACCTCTTATTTAGCCAAGGATTTCTCCAAACTCTACATCAATTATATGGTCAGATTGCATGGAGTTTTCTTATTTATTATCTCAGACAGAGGTACCCAGTTCACCTATCATTTCTGGAAAGCAATTCAAAAGGGTCTCGGTACTCAAATTCATCTCCGTATTGCCTTTCATCCCAAGACAGATGGTCAAGCAGAAAGGACCATTCAGACGTTATAAGATATACTAAGGGCGTGTGCAATTGATTTCAAGGGAAGTTGGGATGACCACTTACCTTTAATTGTGTTTGCATACAACAACACCTATCATTCAAGTATTTAGATAGCTCCATTCGAAGCTCTCTATGGTAAGAAGTGTGGATCTTAGATTGGTTGGTTCAAATTTAGTGAGGCCTCAGTCATAGGGTCTGACTTGGTATTCGACGCCTTAAAGAAAGTCCGATTGATTAAAGACTTCGGGCTGCTAAGAGACGATAGAAGATTTATGTAGATGTTTATAGAAAAGATTTGGAATTTTAGATTTGTGATCATGTCTACATCAAGATCTCTCCTAAGAAGGAAGTGAACAGATTTGGCATGAAGTGAAAACTCATTCCCTGATATGTCGGCCCCTTTAAGATTCTTAATTATTCTTGATAGCTAGATTATGAGCTCAAATTACCTTTAGATATAACCTCTGTTCATAAAGTCTTTCATATCTCTTTGCCCAAGAAGTGTATAGGTGACCCTTTCGTCGTATTTCCTATTCTGAGCATCGATGTTCAGAATAGCCTCTCTTATGAAGAGAATCCAGTCGAAATCCTATACTATCATACCCGTAGATTGAGGAATAAATAAGTCCCTCTAGTTAAAGTTCTTTAGCGAAATTAGTCCGTTGAGGGAACTATTTAGGAAGCAAAAGCAGATATACGTACCAAATACCCTCACCCTTTCCCCTCCAACTCAGATCAAGTTTAAGGTAATAGTTCTCCCTAAGCTTACTCAGTTTCATGACATATGAGTATACCATGATAATCTTTGTATCAAGTACCACCGCACATTCAATCATGCATTCATGTCTCAGATCAGTTATATAGTTATGCATCAGACATGCATTCTCATTGTTAGAAAACTTAGTTCTTCAGAACTTTTAGTTATGCATTTATGAATCAGATACACATGCATCAAATATGCATTTTCAGTATGTTATGTTCATCTTGTCAGTCATGTCCATCATTAGATCATGTTCTATTTTTTCATGTTCATCTCATTATTACCCCTTTCAATCTATCTTATTCAAAGACGAATGTTCTCAAGGGGGAGAAATCGTAATACACGTTCTTTTTATTAGCTTAAAAATCATTTGACGAATGTTAGTACTTGATTTGAAATAAGAATTATTTAGTTTACAAGTGCTATTTCCATCATTTTCTATTCTTATCACCTGTAAAATCGAATAAGCTTTCCATCGATATATAATTTTCCCAAATCCGACACCAGGGCGAAGTGTTAGGTCCTTTTTAGTGAGACAATGTTTGACATGTGCCTTCAGCGCGTCATGGAGATAGCTCAAATTGCATTGTCAATTTTTAGTGTTTCTCCATAATACTGGGGCGTCGCGCCAAAATTCAAGGTCGTAGACAAGTGGTAAAGTGATAGCTCTGCATTGCGCCACTGTGAAATTTATCATTTGGCAATTTCAAGTGACTTGGTTCGATGGTGGCGCATTGCGCCAAGGGCCAAATTTGGAAAATTTTACTGAAAATTAAATTACATGTCTATGGTTAAAATGGTCAATTTGCTCCCCCCATATAAGCTTTCAAACATGGGACTTAGCTCTTATTCATTCAAAATATTAATGTTTTGCCTCGAATTCTTCATCAGCAAGATATAGTTTGGATCATTGTAGATTGGATGAACAAATTAGCTCATTTTCTTCTATTTCATACCTCTTATTCACCCGAGGATTTCACTAAACTCTATATCAAGTAGTTATCCAGATTGCACGGTGTTTTGTGATCTATTACCTCAGACAGAGGTACCCAATTCACCTCTCATTTCTGGAAAGCATTCCAAAAAGGTCTTGGTACTCAAATTTATCTCAGTATAGCCTTTCATCTTCAGACAGATAGTCAAGCAGAAAGGATTATTAATACGTTAGAAGATATGCTAACACCGTCTGCAATTGATTTCAAGGGAAGTTGGGATGACCACTTGCCTTTGATTGGGTTTGCATAAAACAACACCTATCATTCCAGTATTCAAATGGCTCCATTTTAAGCTCTCTATGGCAAGAAATATAGATCTCCGATTTGTTGGTTCAAATTTAGTGAGGCCTCAGTCATAGGGTCTAACTTGGTATTTGATGCCTTAGGGAAAGTCCGGTTGATTAAAGAAAGACTTTGGGATGCTGAGAGACGACATAAGGTTTATGCAGATGTTCATAGAAAATATCTTGAGTTTGAGATTGGTGATCACGCCTACCTCAAGATCTCTCCTATGAAGGAAGTGAATAGATTCTGCAAGAAGGGAAAACACAGTACCCGATATATCGGTCCCTTCAAGATTCTTAGTCATTTCGGCAAAGCATCTTATGAGATCAAATTTCCATTAGATCTAGCCTCATTTCATCCATTCTTTCATGTCTTTTTTCCTACGAAGTGCATTGGTGACCCATAAATCGTAGTCCCTATTTTGAGCATGGATGTTCAGAACAGTCTCTCTTCTGAAGAGATTCCAGTTAAAATCCTAGACTATCATACTCGTAGATTGAGTAATAAATAAGAACCACTAGTTAAATTTCTCGAGAAAAAGTAGCCCATCGAGTGATCTACTTGGGAAGCAGAAGCAGAAGCAGATATGCGTACCAAATACCCTAACCTTTTCCCCGCCAACTCAGATCAAGCTCAAGGTAATAGTTCTATTTAATCTTAATTAGTTTCATGATTAGTGAGTATACCATGATAATTTTTATATCATGTACCACCGTATATTCAGTCATGCATTCATGTATCAGATCAGTTATATAGTTATGCATCAGACATGCATTCTCTATGTTAGAAAATTTAGTTCTTCAGAACTTTTAGTTATGCATTTATGTATCAATTACGCATGCATCAGATATGCATTTTCAGTATGTTATGTTTATCTTGTCATTCACGTCTGTCATGAGATCATGTTCAATTTATTCATGTTCAGCTTATTATTTCCCCTTTCAATCAGTCTCATTCGAGGACGAATGTTATCAACGGGGAGATATCATAATACCCATTTTTTTTCTTAGCTTAAAAATCATCTCAAGGATATTAGAACTTACTTTTAAATAAGAATTCATTCTTATACATGTGGTGTAGCCATAAATTTCTATTCCTATCACTTGGAAAATAGAATAACCCTTCCATCGATATATAATTCACCTAAATCTGACACCCAGGTGAAAAGTTAGGTCCATTTTGGTAAGACAGTATTTGAGGTCCATTTTGGTAAGGCAGTGTTTGACCTGGGCCTTCAGCGCAACATGGATATAGATGAAATGGTAATTATGAATTTTTAGTGTTGCTCCGTGAAACTAGAGCATCGTGCCAAACTTTCAGGTCGTAGACAAAGTGGTAACGCAATAGCTTTGCGTCACACTACCATGAAATTTCTCATTTGTTAATTTCCAGTGATTTAGAGTGATGGTGGTGCGTCGCGCCAAGGGAATAATTGACTAAATTTTACTGAAAATTACATTACGTGTCCAGGGTTAGAAGGCTAATTCCCCCCTATATAAGCTTCAAAACATGTGATTTAGCCCTTATTCATAAAAAATATTGATGTTTTGCCTAGAACTCATCATCAGCAAGATTTAGTTTGGGTCATTTTAGATAGGATGACCAAATAAGCTCATTTTCTTTCGGTTAATACCTCTTATTCAGCTGAGGATTACACCAAACTCACCATCAAAGAGTTAGTCAAATTGCACGGTGTTTCGTTATCTATTATCTAAGACAAAGGTACCCAGTTCACCTCTCATTCCTGTAAAGCATTCCAAAAGGGTCTTGGTACTAAATTTTATCTCAGTACATACTTTCAACCTCAGATAGATGGTCAAGAAGAAAGGACCATTTAGACGTTAGAAGATATGCTAAGGGTGTGTACAATTGATTTCAAGGGAAGTTAGGATGTCCACTTTTCTTTGATTGAGTTTTCATACAACAACATCTATCATTCCAGTATTTAATGGCTCCATTGGAAGATCTCTATGGTAGTAAATATAGATCTCCCATTGGTTCTTTCGAAGTTAGTGAGGCCTCAATCATTAGGCCTGACTAAGTACTCTATGCCTTAGGGAAAGTGCAGTTGATTAGAGAAAGACTCTGGCCTACTGAGAGCCGACAGAAGTCTTACACAGATGTTCGTAGAAAATATCTTGATTTTGAGATTGGTGATCATGTCTACCTCAAGATCTCTCATATGAAGGGAGTCAAGTGATTTGGCAAGAAGGGAAAACTCAGACCCCAATATATCGGTCCCTTTAAGATTTTCAGTCATTTTGGCAAAGTAGCTTATGAGCTCAAATTGACTTCAGATCTAGCCTCAGTTCATCTAGTATTTCATGTATCCTTGCTCAAGAAGTGCATAGGTGACCAATCAGTCGTAGTCCCTATTTAGAGTATCGATGTTCAGACTAGCCTCTCTTATAAAGAGATTCCAATCAAAATCCTAGACTATCATACTCGTAGATTGAGGAACAAATAAGTCCCTCTAGTCAAAGTTTTTTGGTGAAATCAGTCTGTCAAGGGAGCTACTTGGGAAGAAGAAGCAGATATACATACCAAGTACCCTCACCTTTTCCTAGCGAACTAAGATCAAGCTCAAGGTCCTCCTTAAGCTTACTCAGTTTCATTATTAGTATGCATCACTAACTTACTATACAATGATAATCTTGGTATGATGTACCACCATATATTTAGTCATGCTTTCATGTATCAGATTAGTTATATAGTTTTGCATCAGACATGCATTCTTATTATGAGAAAACTTAGGTCTTCAGACTTTTTAGTTATGTATTATGAATCAGTTATGCATGCATCAGATATGTATGTTCAATATGTTATGTTCAGATTGTCAGTACCGTCCGTCATGAGATCATGTTCTTGTTATTTATGTTCAACTGATTGTCTCCCCTCTCAGTCAGTCTCATAAAAGGATGATTGTCCTAAAGGGGGAGATATCATAATATCCAGATTTTTCTTTGCTTGAAAATCATCTCAATGGTGTTAGAACTTGTTTTGCAAAAATAATTCATTCTTATACTCGTGGTATTTCCATCGATATATAATTTTCCAAAATTTGTCACCCAGGGAAAGAGTTAGGTCATTTTTAGTGAAACAGTGTTTGACCCGAGCCCTCAACGCATCGCGGAGATTGCTAAAATGATAATTGTCAATTTGTAGTCTGCGTTACTTGGGCATCGTGCAAAACTTCTAGGTCATAAATAAGGTAGCAACGCACTATCTCTGCATCACGCCACTGTGAAATTTCTCATTTGTTAATTTCTAGTGACTTGGCATTATGGTGGCGTGCCGTGCCAGGGGCCCAATTCAGGAAATTTTACTTAAAATTAAATTATGTGTCTAGGGTTAAAAGCCTAAATTCGCCCACCTCCCCCCTTCTATATAAGTTTCCAAACATGGGATTTAGCCCTTATTCATCCAAAAAATGATGTTTTGACTCAAACTAATCATCAGCATGATTCAGTTTGGGTCATTATAGATGGGATGACCAAATCAACTCATTTCCTTTTGGTTCATACCTCTTATTTAGCCAAGGATTATGCCCAACTCTTTATCAAGGAGTTGGTCAGATTGCACGGTGTTCCTTTATATAATATCCCAGACAGATGCATCTAGTTCACATCTCATTTCTGGAAAGCATTCTAAAAGGGTCTTGGTACCCAAATTCATCTCAGTACAACCTTTCATTCTCAGATAGATGGTCAAGCAGAAAGGACCATTCAGACATTAGAAGATATGCTAAGGACGTGTACTATTGATTTCAAGGGAAGTTGGAATAACCACTTGCCTTTGATGAAGTTTGCATAAAGCAGCAACTATCATTCTAGTATTCACATAGCTCCATTCAAAGATCTCGATAGTAGGAGATTTGGATCTCCGATTGGTTGGTTCAAATTTAATGAGGCCTCAGTCATAGGGCCTGACTTGGTATTCAACACCTTAGGGAAAGTCCAGTTGCTCAGAGAAAGACTTCGGGCTGCTGAAAGCCAATAGAAGTCTTATACAGATGTTCCTAAAAAAGATCTCGAGTTTGATATTGGTGATCATGTCTACCATAAGATCTCTCCTATAAAGAAAGTGAAGAGATTCGATAGGAAGGGAAAACTCAATCCCCGATTTATCGGTCTATTCAAGATTCTTAGTCGTTTCAGCAAGGTAGCTTATGATGTTGAATTACATTCATATCTAGCCTAATTTCATCCACTCTTTTATGTATCTTTGCTCAAGAAGTGAATAAGTGACCAATCTGTCGTAGTCCTTATTCAGAGCATCGATGTTCAGAACAACCTCTCTTATGAATAGATTCCAGTCGAAATCCTAGACTATCATACTCATAGATTGAGGAACAAAGAAATCCCACTAGTTAAAGTTTATTTTGGAAATCAATCTGTCGAGGAATCTACTTGGGAAACAGAAGCAGATATGCGTACCAAGTACCTTCACCTTTTTCCCACCAACTCAGATCAAGCTCAAGGTAATAGTTATACTTAAGCTTACTCAGTTTCATGATTAGTGTGCATCACTAACTTAGTATCCCACGATAATCTTGGTATCAAGTACTACCATATATTCAATCATGCATTCATGTATCAGATCATTTATATCGTTAAGCATCATACATGCATTCTTATTGTGGGAAAACTAAGTTCTTTAGAAATTTCAGTTTTGCCTTAATGAATCAGTTATGCATGCATTAGATAGGCATGTTCAGTTGTTATGTTCAACTTGTTAGTCACATCCATCATGAGATCTTGTTATAGATATTCATGTTCAGCTCATTGTTTCCACTCTCAGTCAGTCTCATTCGAGTATGAATGTTCTCAAGGGGCAGATATTGTAAAACTCGTGCTTTTTCTTAGATTGAAAATCATCTCAAGTATGTTAGAACTTGCTTTGAAATAAGAATTCATTCTTATAAATGTGTTATTGAAAACCTTCCTATCACGTGGAAAATTGAATAAGCTTTCCACCGATATATAATTTGCCAAAATCCAACACTCGGGGGAAGAGTTAGGTCCTTTTCAGTAAGATAGTGTTTGACCATATCCTTCAGCGTGTTGCGGAGATAACTCAAATGTCAATTTTCAATTCTAGATCGTAGACAAGGTGTAAATACGATATCCCCACATCACGACACCATGAAATTTCTCATTTGTAAATTTCTAGTGACTTGGCGAGATGGTGGCGTGTTGCTCCAAAGTACCAATTCGAGAATTTTTTTAAAAAATTAAATTATGTGTCCAGGGTTTAAATGGTCAATTCCCCCCCCCCCTTTAAAATCTTCCAAACATGGGATTTAGCATTTATTCATAATAAATATTAATGTTTTGCCTCGAACTCGATATCAGCATAATTTAGTTTGGGTCATTGTATACAAGATGACCAAATCAGATCATTTCCTTCTGATTCATACCTCTTATTTAGCTAAGGATTATGCCAAACTCTAAATCAATGAGATGGTTCGATTGCACGCTGTTACGCCATCCAATATCCCTGACAAAGGTACCCAGTTAAACATTCATTTTAGAAAGCATTCCAAAAGGGTCTTGGTAGCCAAATTCATCTCAGTACAGCCTTTCATCCTCAAACAGATGGTCAAGAAGAAAGGACCCTTCATACGTTAGAAGATATGATAATGGCGTGTGCAATTGATTTTAAAGAAAGTTGGGATCACCACTTGACTTTAATTGAGTTTGCATACAACAACAACTATCATTTCAGTATTCAGATGGATCCATTCGAAGCTCTCTATGGTATGAGATATAGATCAACGATTGGTTGGGTCAAAGTTAGTAAGGGCTCAGTTATAGGGCATGACTTTGTATTTGATGCCTTAGGGATAGTCTAGATTATCAGAGAAACACTATGCCTTGTGGATAGCCGACAAAAGTCTTATGCAGATCTTCGTAGAATAGATCTCAAATTTTTGATTGGTGATCATGTCTACGACAAGATCTCTCCTATGAAAGGAATAAAGAGATTCGGCGAGAAGGGAAAACTCAGTCCTCGATATGTCGGTCCCTTCAATATTCTCAGTCGTTTCAGCAAGGTAGCTTATGAGCTCGAATTGCCTTCATATCTAACCTCAGTTCATCCAGTCTTTTATGTCTCTTTTCTGAAGAAGTGCATAGGTAACCCATGAGTCATAGTCCTTATTCAGAGAATCGATATTCAGAACAGCCTCTCTTATGAATAGATTCCATTCAAAATCCTAGACTATCGCACTTATAGATTGAGGAACAAAGAAGTACCTCTAGTTAAATTTCTTTGTTGAAATCAGTCTGTCGATGAATCTACTTGGGAAGAAGAAGTAGATATGCGTACAAAGTACCCTCACCATTTCCCTGCCAACTCATATCAAGCTCAAGGTAATAGTTCTCCTTAAGCTTACTCAGTTTTATGATTAGTATGCATCACAATCTTAGTATACCCTGATAATCTTGCCATCAATTAACACCATATATTCAATCATGCATTTTTATATGAAATCAGTTATATTGTTTAGCATCAGACATGCATTCTCATTATGAGAAAACTTAGTTCTTCAGAACTTTCCGTTATGCATTTATAAATCAGTTACGCATGCAATAGAACTTGCATGTTCAGTATGTTATGTTCATCTTGTCAGTCATGTCCGTCATGAGATCATGTTCAGCTCATTGTTTCTCCACTCAGTCAGTCTCATTTGAAGATGAATGTTCTAAACGGGGAGATATCGTAATACCCGTTCTTTTTCTTAGCTTGAAAACCACCTCAAGGATGTTATAACTTGCTTTGAAAAAATCATTAATTCTTATACATAATGTATTTCCATAATTTTCTATTCCTATCCCATGTGAAATTGATTAAGATTTTCATCGATATATAATTCTAACAAATACGACACCCGGGCAAAGAGTTAGGTCCTTTTTAGTGAGATAGTGTTTATCCTGAGCCTTTAGCGCATCACGGAGATAGCCCAAATGGTAATTAGCAATTTCTAGTTTGCGATACTGGAGCGTCGTACCAAATTTCTAGGTCATAGACAATGTGCCAATACGATATCTCTGCATCGCCCCATCGTGATATTTCTCATTTGTTAACTTATAGTGACTTAGCGCAATGGTGGTAGGTCATGCCAAGGGCCCAATTCGGGAAATTTTATTGAAAATTAAATTACATGTCTAGGGTTAAAAGGGTTACTTTGCCCCCTATATAACATTCCAAACATGGGATTTAGCCCTTATTTATCCAAAATTTTGATATTTTACCTCAAACTCGTCATCAGCAGGATTAAGTTTTGGTCATTATAGATAGGATAAACAAATAAACGTATTTCCTTCAAGTTCATACCTCTTATTCAGTTGAGAATTACACCAAAGTCTACATAAAGGAGCTGGACAGATTACACGGTGTTCCATTATCTATTACCCTAGACAGAGGTACCCAGTTCACCGCTCATTTCTATAAAGCATTCCAAAAGGCTCTTTGTACCCAAATTCATCTCAGTACAACTTTCATCCTCAGACAGATAGTCGAGCAGAAAGGACTATTCAGATGTTAGAAGATATGCTAAGGGCGTGTGCAATTGATTTCAAGGGAAGTTGGGATGACCACTTGCCTTTGATCGAGTTTGCATGCATCAACAACTATCATTCTAGTATTCAGATTGATCCATTCAAAGTTCTCTATGGTAGGAGATATAGATCTCCGATTGGTAGATTTGAAGTTAGTGAGGCCTCATTAATAGGGCCAAACTTGGTATTCGATGCCTTAGGAAAAGTCTAGTTGATCAGAGAAAGACTCTAGGGTGCTCAAAGACGACAAAAGTCTTATGTAGATATTCGTAGAAAATATCTCGAGTTATAGATTGGTGATCATTTCTACCTCAAGATCTCTTCGATGAAGGGAGTGAAGAGATTCAAGATTTTTAGTTGTTTCGGCAAGGTAGCTTATGAACTTGAATTGCCTTTAGATCTAGCTTCAGTTCATCAAGTATTTCATGTATCTTTGCTCAATAAGGGCATAGGTGACCGACATATTCAGTATCAAATAAGTTATATGGTTATGCATCAGACATGCATTCTCATTGTAAGAAAACATAGTTCTTCAGATTTTTCAGTTATGCATTTATAAATCAGTTATGCATGCATCAGATATGCATGTTCAGCATGCTGTGTTCAGCTAGTAAGTCACGTCCGTCATGAGATCATGTTCCAGTTATTCATATTCAGCTCATTGTTTCCCCTCTTAGTTAGTCTCATTCAAGGACGAATGTTCTCAAGGGGGAAATATCATAATACCTGTGCTTTTTCTTAGCTTGAAAATCATCTCAAGGATGTTAGACTTTATTTGAATTAATAATTCATTCTCATACACATGGTATTTCTAAATTTTCTCTTCCTATCATGTGGAAAATTGAATAAGCTTGCCATCGATATATAATTAGTCCAAATCTGACACCCGGGCGAAGAGTTATGTCTTTTTAGTAAGAGTATTTTACTTGAGCCTTCAGCACGTCGCGGAGATTGCTCAAGTAAAAATTACTAATTTCCAGTGTTACTCCAGATACGGGGCTGTCACGCCAAACTTCCAGGTCGTAGACAAGGTGGCAACGCGATTGATGTAATGCTCCAAAAATGGGTCCTGGAGCGTCACACGGTGCTTGAGGCTACGAGTACCCCCAAGATAACCCTTTGAGCCATTTTCATTCAGTTCAACACAAATCAATGGGTTTCAATAAATAACCCTCAAATATCAATAGAGTACTCATCATCAGAGAATAAAAGAATTTCACAAAGATCACAAAATACGACTTATTAGTCAACTATTAACATCTATACTAGTCTGACAAGCCTTAAAGAAAATCAATAAAACTTACGAGCCATTGAGACATGCCCCAGCTGACTTATACTCAGTTATCAAATGTAAACAATTCCGTGAAACCAACATCAGACATCACATCCTTAGAATATGAGTACTTACCACAACAGAGGATGTAGAACATCGTGCCCAAAGAATCACTGTCGAACCTAGAACTAAGCACCTAAACCTACATTCCGAGAAAATGCAGCCTACATCAGAAGATATGTGTCAGTACCATGGAAAGGAATCGAGTATATGGGGCTGTATGAGTTTTATAAACATCATCACCATTAATATTTATAAGAAATATGTAGGATGTATGAAAGACTCACATTGCCCAAAGAAAATCATCATAATCATGAGAGGATGAAATAAGTATAATAACACATGTGAGTCATCATATAATTTTTCAATCACTATCAGTTCATCAAGAATATCAATTCCCATAATGTAAATATCATTTAAATCTTTAGAAAGAATAACTTTCACTATTCCACTTTCAAATCACTTCACCATTCACCATAGACACAAGGAAACACACACACACTGGAGAAACTATAACCGACATAAACCATGTGAGCCACATGGAGTCCAACATCCAACCAACATTGGGGAGAGCCATCCTATCCTTGCCATCAGAGTAGGACTATCGATATCAAATCCACAAAAACTAGTGATCACTATATAAATTAGTCTTAGGCTTCCTCCTATAGGGGCACGTAGTTCTAGGGAAGTAAGGTCACTTTATACCTCCCACTCGATGCTAAAGATTTATCCCGGACTTAGCTTAGATCATTTCAAAGACAATCCACAACTAAACAATTACAGTAATATATAAATATACATCGGGAGCTATCATGCTTCCCATCTATCAAAATCAACCACGTTGTGGATTTCTTTCACACTCGATTTTAAAACAAATCCATTAAGACCAAAAGGTCAAAGCATTCAAAATCTCTCAAATATTCAACATCAACGTGCTTATAACATACACTTTCTAAAAAAACACAATTTCCAATGGGGATTCACGACCCAAATATCAAAATCATGATAAATATCGTTGAAGATTCATGTTTTATGTCTCCACACATGTAAATCCATCTTTCAAAATCATAAACATAAAGATTTCATAATAATCATCATAAGATATGGGTTCAAGCTTTGAATTCATAAAAATCAAATAAAAATCATGCCTTTGTAAAGAAAATTACTTTTGAGCACAAGAACAAAAGAGAGTTCTTGTTGAAAAACCCCACATACCTTGAATGATGAACTTTAGATCGATACTCATTTTTGAGATGTTAATAATGTCTTTGAATGATGGTGGTTCTTGGTGTTCTTGAACTAGGAACTTGGAATCTTGAATAAATTTGCTGAATTAATGGTGAACTTCGGAGGATCTTGAAGTTAGATGTAGGAGCTTAGGGTTTTCTTTTTGAGGTAATGTGATGAAATATAATATATAATACTTCTAAGAGGCTTTAATATAAGGTTTGGACGGATTTTGGGTGAGGGGGAATGACTAAACGCCCCTAAAAATTAAAAAAATTCTCGAATCTGTCCTTTGGTGGACTGTTTTGATAGTGTGAAGTAGATCAACCATAATGTTTTACTCTGATATCCAAATTGGATGAAACCAATTTCATTAGAAAGAGGACTCTCATATATTTCCGTTGATATATAGTATTTCACCCAGATCATTGTGTACGAGGAGTTATGATCATTTGAAGTTGATCTAAAAATTCACTTTGATAGGCTGAAGTAGATCGACCATAACGTTTTTCTCCGATAGATAAATTGGATGAAACCAATTTCATTGGAAAAAGGACTCGCAGATCTTTTTGTTGATATATAGTAGTTCACCTAAATTATTATGTGCAAGGAGTTATGATCATTTAAAGTTGGAGCAATAATACACCAGGCCTCAGTACTTTTTCCTGCACGTTTTACTGTTCACTACTATTCACGGTTCGATCGGAATGTTCATAACTCATCGCTCGGGTGTCCATTATGAATTATTCACATATTGTTGGAAAGATTATTCGATACTCTATGAAATGGTGGGTCATAATATATGACATTCCACACAAAAAATTTATAATTCATTTTAGAAAATAGAACCCAACACGTTTATGCACAAAATTTCAATGAAAAATTTCCCGGGGTATGATGTAACCCTTGGAAACATTCATCCTCGAATGAAGCTAGACATGCCAATATTAGATAGGGAATAGTGCATACAGCTAAAACCATTCGTTAGACTCATCACCATATCACTTCTCACTCTGAATGCAACATAGAATGCATGAATTCAAGAAACTATATCTGAACACATAATAAATGATAGCTGAACTGCTGCAACTTTTATCAAAAGTGAATGATTTAGGAAATAACAGTATCTTCAACTTGATCGGAGTTAGCAGAAAATAGTTGTGGGTACTTGGATCGCACATCCGCCTCAGCTTCCCAAGTTGAACCCTCAACATATTGGTTTAGCCACAATACCTTGACCAAGGGAACTTCCTTGTTCCTTAGTCTTCAAACACTGATATAAAGAATCTCAACAAGAATGTCATGAAAAGAATGATTTTCTTGAATGTCAGCACTCACAGAGGCTATAACAGCATCGCTAATATGCTTTCTAAACGTGGAGACATGGAATATTGGATGAACAGAGGACAGCTCAGAAGGAAACTCGACCTTATAAGCTACCTTACCAACACGACTAATAATTTTGTAAGGACCAACATAACGGGGACTAAGCTTCCCCTTCTTTCTGAATCTCTTCACCCCCTTCATGTGTGAAATTTTTAGATACACTAGGTCACCAACTTCAAACTCAAGGTCTCTCCTTCTAACATCCGCATATGACATCTGATGACTATGCGCAGTTTTCAACCTTTCCTAATCAACTTATCTTTTTCCATAGACTTAAATACCAAGTTTGTAACGCCCCAAAAATGGGTCCCAGAGTGTCACACGGTGCTTGAGGCTACGAGTAGCACCATGCTAACCCTTTGAGCCATTTTTATTCAGTTTAACACAAATTAACAGGGTTTCCATAAATAACCCTCAAATATCAACATAGTAATCATCATCCAAGCATGAAGAAATTTTAGAAAGATAACAAAATATGACTTATTAGTCAACTCTCAACATCTATACTAGTGTGACAAGCCTCTAAGAAAATCAATAACACCAACGAGCCATTGAGACATGCCTTAAATGACTCATACTCAGTTATCAAATGTAAACAATTCCCTGATACCAACTTCAGACATCACGTCATCAGAATATGAGGACTCACCACAACAGAGAATGTAGAACAACGTGCCTAAAGAATCACTGTCGAACCTGGAACTGAGCACCTGAACCTTCATTTCGAGAAAATACAGCCCACATCCAAAGATATGGGTTAGTACCATGGAAAGGAATTGAGTATATAGGGGTGTATATAGTTTTATAAACATCATCATCATAAATAGTTATAAGAAATATGCAGGATGTGTGAAAGACTCACATAGCCCAAAGAAAATCATCATAATCATGAGAGGATGAAATAAGTATAATAACACATGTGAGTCATCATAGAATTTTTCAGTCACTTTCAGTTCATCAAGAATATCAATTATCATAATGTAAATATCATTTAAATCTTTTGAAAGAATAAATTTCACAATTCCACTTTTAAATCACTTCATCATTCACCATAGACATAAGGAAACACACACACACTAGGAGATCCTATAACCGACATAAACCATGTGAGCCACATGGAGTCAAATGTCCAACCCATGTTGAGGTGAGCCATCCTATCCTTTCTGTCATAGTAGGACTATCGATATCAAATCAACACAAACTAGTGATCACAATATAAATCAGCCTCAGGCTCACTCCTATGGGGGCATGTAGTTCTAGGGAATTAACGTCACTTTATAACTCCCACTCGGTGCTAAAGATTTCTCCTGGACTTAGCTTAGATCATTTCAAAGACAATCCACAACAAAACAATTTCAGTAATATATAAGTATACATCGGGAGCCATCATGCTTCCCCTCTATCAAAATCAACCACGCTGTGGATTTTCTTCACACTCGAGTTCAAAACAACTCCATTAAGACAAAAAGTTCAAATCATTCAAAATATCTCAAATATTCACCATCAACTTGCTTATATCAAACACTTTATAAAAAAAACACAATTTCCAATGGAGATTCATGACCCAAACATCAAAATCATGATAAATATCATTCAAGATCCATGCTTTATATCTCCACGTATGTAAATTCATCTTTAAAAATCATAAACATCAAGATTTCATAATAATTACCATAAGATATGGGTTTATGCTTTGAATTCATAAAAATCAAATAAAAATCATGCCTTTGTAAAAAAAAATACTTTTGGGCACAAGATAGAAAGAGAGTTCTTGTTGAAAACCCCCACATAATTTGAATGATAAACTTTAAATTAATACTTATTTTATGATGTTAATTGTGCCTTTGAATGATGGTTCTTGGAGTTTTATAACTAGGAACTTGGAATCTTGAATAAATTTCAAGAATTGAAGGAGAACTTTGGAGGTTCTTGAAGTTGGATGTAGTAGCTTAAGGTTTTCATTTTAAGGCAATTTGATGAAATATAACATGTAATGCTTTTAATAGGCTTTAATATGGCGTTTGGACTGATTTTGGGAGAGGGAAAATGACCAAAACAACCCTATAAATCAAAAAAAAATTTGAATCTGTCCTTTGGTAGACTGTTTTAATAGTCTGAAGTAGATCAATCATAACGTTTTACTCTAATATCCAAGGAGTTATGCATCAGACATGCATTCTCATTGTAAGAAAACTTAATTCTTCAGAACTTTCAGTTATGCATTTATGAATCAGTTACGCTTGCATTAGATATGCATGTTCAGTATTTTATGTTTAGCTTGTCAGTCACGTCCATCATGAGATCATGTTTCATTTATTAATGTTCATCTCATTGTCTCCCCTTTCAGTCAGTCTCTTTCGAGGACGAATGTTCTCAAGTGGGAGATATCGTAATACCCATGCTTTTTCTTAGCTTGAAAATCATCTCAAGGATGTTAGAACTTGCTTTAAAATAAGAATTCATTCTTATACACGTAGTATTTCCTAAATTTTATCTTCCTATCACATGGTAAATTTAATAAGATTTCCATAGATATATTATTTGCCCAAATCCAACACCTGGGCGGAGAGTTAGGTCCTTTTTAGTGAGACAGTATTTGACCTGAGCCTTCAGCACGTCGCGGAGAGAGCTCAAATAGCAATTGTCAATTTCTAGTGTTAATCCGAGACACTAGGCATCGCGCCAAACTTCCAGGTCGTAGACAATGTGGCAACACAATTGTTCTGCATTGCGCCACTGTGAAATTTCTTATATGTAAATTTTGAGTGACTTGGCGCGTTGGTGGCGCGTCGAGCCAAGGGCCCAATTCGAGAAATTTTACTAAAAATTAAATTACGTGTCCAGGGTTAAAAGGGTCAAAATTACCCCCCTATATAAGCTTCCAAATATGGTAATTAGCTCTTATTCATCATACATATTGATGTTTTATCTTAAACTCATCATCAGCATAATTCAGTTTGGGTCATTGTAGACAGGTTGACCAAATTAGCTCATTTCCTTTTGGTACATACCTCTTATTCAGCTGAGGATTATGCCAAACTCTACATCAAGGAGTTGGTCAGGTTGTACGGTGTTCCGTTATCTATTTAGACATTAGAAGATATGATAAGGGCGTGTCCAATTGGTTTCAATGGAATTTGGGATAACCACTTGCCTTAGATCGAGTTTGCATACTATAACCGGTATCATTCCAGTATTCTGATAGATCCATTCAAAGCACCCTATGGTAGGATATGTGGATCTCTAATTGGTTCATTTGAAGTTAGTGAGGCCTCAATCATAGGTCCTGACTTGGTATTCGATGCCTTAGGGAAAGTCCAGTTGATCAGGGAAAGACATCGGGCTGCTCGAAGCTGACAAGCGTCTTATGCAGTTTTTCATAGAAAAGATCTCAAGTTTGAGATTGGTGATCATGTATACCTCACAATATCTCATATGAAGGAAGTAAAGAGATTTGGCAAGAAGTGAAACTCAGTCCCGGATATGTCGGTCCTTTTAACATTCTTAATTATTTTAGTAAGGAAGTAAGGGACTGAAGAGATCTGGAAGAAGGGAAAACTCAGTCCCTGATATGCCGGTCCTTTTAATATTCTCAATTATTTCAGCAAGGTAGCTTATGATCTTGAATTTCCTTCAGATCTAGCCTCAGTTTATCCAGCCTTTCATGTCTCTTTGATCAAGAAGTTAATAGGTGACCCATCAGTGTTAGTCAATTTTCAAACCATCGATGTTTAGAACAACCTCTCTTATGAAGAAATTCTAGTCAAAATACTAGACTATCATTCTCATAGATTGAGGAACCAAGAGGTCCCACTAGTTAAAGTTCTTTCGAGAAATCAGTCCATTAAGAGAGATACTTGGGAAGAAGATACAACTATGCATACCAAGTACCCTCACCTTTTCCCCGCTAGCACAGATAAAGCTCAAGGTAATAGTTCTCCTTAAGCTTACTCAGTTTCATGATTAGTGTGCATCACTAATTTAGTATACCATAATAATATTGGTATCAAGTACCACCACATGTCTAGTCATGCATTCATGTATTAAATCAGCTATATAGTTATGCATCAGACATGCAATCCCATTGTGTTAAAACTTAGTTCTTCAGAACTTTCAGTTATGCATTTATAAATCAGTTGCACATGCATCAAATATGCATGTTCTGTATGTTATGTTAAGCTTTTCAGTCACATCAATTATGATATCATGTTCCAGTTATTCCTGTTTAACTCATTATTTTCCCTCTCAGTCAGTCTCACTCGAGGAGGAATGTTCTCAAGGGGGAGATATCGTAATGCCCATTCTTTTTCTTAGCTTAAAAAGTATCTTAAGGATGTTAGAAGTTGAATTTAAATAATAATTCATTATTATACATGTGTCCAAGGTTTGAGATTGGTGATCTTGTCTACCTCAATATCTCTCCTATGAAGGGAGTGAAGAGATTCGGCAAGAAGGGAAAACTCAGTACTCGATATGTCGGTCTATTAAAGATTCTTAGTCATTTTGGCAAGGTAGCTTATAAGCTCGAATTGCCTTTAGATCTAGTGTCATTTTATTAAGTCTTTTATTTCTCTATGCTCAAGATGTGTGTAGGTGACCCATCAGTCGTAGTCCCTATTTAGAGCATCAATATTCAGAACAACCTCTCTTATGTAGAGATTCCAGTCGAAATCCTAGACTTTTATACTCGTAGATTAAGAAACAAAGAAGTCCCTCTTGTTAAATCTCTTTTGAGAAATAAGTCTGTCAAGGGAGCTACTTGGGAAGCAGATGAAGATATGAGTACCAAGTACCCTCACCTTTTCCCCACCAACTAAGATCAACCTCAAGGTAATAGTTTTACTTAGGCTTAATCTGTTTCATGATTAGTGTGCTTCACTAAATTCTTATACCATGATAATCTTGGCATCAAGTACCAACACATATTCCGTCATGCATTCATGTATCAAATCAGTTATATAGTTATGCATCATACATGTATTCTCATTGTGAGAAAACTTAGTTCTTCAAAACATTCAGTTATGCACTTATGAATCAGGTACGCATGCATCAGATATGCATATTCAATATGTTATGTTAAGTTTGTCAGTCACGTCATCCAAGAGATCATCTTCCATTTATTTATTTTCATCTCATTTTTTCTCCTCTCAATCAATCTCATTTGGGGATGAATGTTCTCAAGTGGGAGATATCGTAATACCCGTGCTTTTTCTAAGCTTGAAAATTATCTAAATGATGCTAAAACTTACTTTTAAATAATAATTCATTCCTATACACATGATATTTCCATAATTTTATCATTCTATCATGTGGAAAATTGAATTAGCTTTCCATTGATATATAATCCGCCCTAATCCGACACCTAGGCAAAGAGTTTGGTCCTTTTTAGTGAGACAATGTTTGAACTGAGCCTTCAGCGCATTACAGAGATAGTTCAAATGTCAATTGACAATTTCTAGTGTATATCCGCAATACTGGTGCGTCACTCTAAACTTCCAGGTCGTAGATAAGGTGGTAACGCAATAGCTCTGCATCGCGCCAATGTGAAATTCTCAATTGTCAATTTGCAGTGACTTGGCGCGATGGTGACGCATCGTGCCAAGGGCCCAATTCAGGATATTTTACTGAAAATTAAATTTTGTGCCCAGGGTTAAAAGGGTTAATTTCCCTACCCCCACCCCTATATAATCTTCCAAACACAGGATTTAGCCTTTATTCATCCAAAATATTTATGTTTTGCCTCAAACTCATCATCAGTATGATTCAGGTTGGATTATTATAGACAGGATGACCAAATCATATCATTTTCTTGTAGTTCATACCTCTTATTCGGCCGAGGATTATGCCAAACTCTACATTAGTGATTTATTATCTATTATATCAGAGCCGATAGAAGTCTTATACATATGTTCATCAAAATGATCTCAAGTTTAAGATTGGAGATCATATCTACCTTAAGATCTCTACCATGAAGGGATCAAAGAGATTTGCCAAGAAGGCAAAGCTCAGTCCCTCACATATCGGTCCATTCAAGATTCTTAGTTATTTTAGAAAGGTATCTTATGAGATCAAATTGCCTTCAAATCTAGCCTCAGTTCATCCAGTCTTTCATGTCTCTTTAATCAAGAAGTGCATAGGTGACCCATCAGTGTTAGTCCCTTTTTAGAGCATCGATGTTCAGAAAAACCTCTTTTATAAAGAGATTCTTGTAAAAATCCTAAACTATCATACTCGTAGATTGAGGAACAAAGAAGTCCCTCCAGTTAAAGTTCTTTGGAGAAATCAGTCCATTGAGGGAGATACATGGGAAGAAAAATAAGATAAATGTTCCAAGTACCCTCACCTTTTCCTCGCTAACTCAGATCAAGCTCAAGGTAATAGTTCTCCTTAAGCTTACTCAGTTTCATGATTTGTGTGCATCGCTAGCTTAGTATACCATGATAATCTTGGTATCAAGTAGCACCACATATTTAGTCATGCATTCATGTATCAGATCAGTTATATAGTTATACATCAGACATGCATTCTCATTGTGATGAAACTTAGTCCTTCAAAACATTTAGTTATGCATTTATGAATCATTTACGCATGCATCGGATATGTATGTTTAGTATGTTATGTTAAGATTGTCAGTGACATTCTTCATGAGATCATGTTCCAGTTATTCGTGTTCAACTCATTATTTCCCCTCTTAGCCAGTCTCATTCGAGGATGAATGTTCTCAAGGGAGATATCGTAATTCTTCTGCTTTTTCTTATATTGAAAATTATCTTAAGGATGTTAGAACTTGAATTTAAAGAATAATTCATTCTTATACACATTGTATTTCCATAATTTTCTCTTTGTATCACGTGGGAGCTGAATAAGCTTTCCATCGATATATAATTCACCCATATCCAGCACCCGAACAAAGAGTTAGGTCCTTTATAGTGAGACAATGTTTAGCCGGAGCCTTCAGTACATTACGGAGATAGCTCAAATGGCAATTGTTAAATTCCAGTTTAGCTCTGGGATACTAGCACGTTACACCAAACTTCCAGGTCGTAGAAAAGGTGGCAACGCTATAGCTTTGAGTCGCGCCACTGTGAAATTTCTCTTTTGTCAATTCCTAGTGACATGGTGCTATGGTGGCGTGTCGTGCCAAGGACCCAATTTGAGATATTTTTTTTAAATTAAATTACGTGTCCAGGGTTAAAAGGGTCAATTTTCCCCCATACATAAGCTTCCAAACATGAGATTTAGCCCATATTCATAAAAAATATTGATGCTTTGCCTCAAAATCATCATCAACATGATTTAGTTTGGGTTATTGTAGATAGGATTACAAAATTAACTTATTTTCTTTCAGTTCATACCTCTTATTCAACTGAGGCTTACGCTGAACTCTACATCAAGGAGTTTCTTTGATTGCATGTTATTCAGTTATCTATTATCTAAGAGCCGATAGAAGTCTTATACAGATGCTCATAGAAAAGATATCAAGTTTGAGATTGGTGATCATATCTACCTCAAGACCTTTTCTAAAAAGGACTGAAGAGATTCAGCAAGAAAGGAAAACTCAGTCCCTGATATATTGGTCCCTTAAAGATTCTCAGTCATTTTGGTAAGGTAGCTTATGAGATTGATCTGCTTTCAGATCTAGCCTCATTTCATCCTTTCTTTCATGTCACTTTGCTCAAGAAGTGCATAGGTGATCCATCATCTTTAGTCCCTATTAGATCATCAAAGTTCAGACCAGTCTCTCTTATAAAGAGATTTCAGTCAAAATCCAAGACTATCATACTCTAGATTAAGGAAGAAAATGTCCCTCTAGTTAAAGTGCTTTGGAGAAATTAGTCCGTTGAGGGAGAAATTTAGGAAGCAGAAGTAGATAAGCATACCAAGTTCCCTCACCTTATCCCCGCTAACTCAGATCAAGATTAAGGTAATAGTTCTCCTTAAGCGTACTCAGTTTCATGATTAGTGTGCATCACTAACTTACTATACCATGATAATCTTGGTATCAAGTACCATCGCATATCCAGTTAGTCATCCATTCATTTATAAGATTAGTTATATAGTTATTCATTAAACATTGTTTCTTAATGTGATAAAAAATAGTTCTTAGAACATTCAGTTATGCATTTATAAATCAGCTACGCATGCATCAGATATGCATGTTCAGTATGTTATGTTCAACTTGTCAGTCAGGTTCGTCATGACATCATGTTCCAGTTATTCATATTCAGCTCATTGTTTTCCCTCTCAGTCAGTCTCATTCGAGGATGAATGTTCTCAAGGGAAGAAATCGTAATACCCGTGTTTCTTCTTAGTTTGAAAATCATCTCAAGGATGTTAGAACTTTCTTTAAAATAAGAATTCATTATTATTCACATGGTATTTTCATAATTTTCTCGTCCAATTATGTGTGAAATTAAATAAGATTTCCATCGATATATAATTCTCCTAAGTCTGACATCCAGGCAAAGAGCTAGGTCCTTTTTAGTGAGACAATGTTTGCCCTGATCCTTCAGCACATTGCAGAGATAGCTCAAATGGCAATTGTTAGTTTCCAGTTTAGCTCCATGATACTGGCGCATCACACCAAACTTCCATATCATACACAAGGTGGCAACACGATAGCTCTGCATCGCACCACTGTGAAATTTCTCATTTGTAAATTTCCAGTGAATTTGCGCGATGGTGGCGCATCGCACCAAGGGACCCATTCGGGATATTTTAATAAAAATTAAATTATGTGTCTAGGGTTAAAAGGTTTAATTTTCCCCCCTTTATAAGCTTCCAAACATGGGATTTAGCCCTTATTCATCTAAAATATTGATGTTTTGCCTAAAACACATCATCAACATAATTCAGTTTGGGTCATTGTAGACAGGATGACCTAATCAATTCATTTTCTTCTGGTTCATACCTCTTAATTAGATGATTATTATACCAAACTCTACATCAAGGTGTTGGTTAGATTGTACAGTGTTCCATTATCTATTATCTTAGACAGAGGTAGCTAGTTTACGTCTTATTTCTAGGGAGCATTCCATAAGGGTCTTGGACCCCAAATTTATCTCAATACAATCTTCATCCTCAGACAGATTGTCAAGCAGAAAGAACCATTCAGAAGTTAGAAGATATGTTGAGTACATGTGCAACTGATTTCAGGGGAAGTTGGGATGAATACTTGCCTTTGATTGAGTTTGCATACAACAATAGCTATCATTCCGGTATTCAGATAGCTCAATTCAAAGCTCTCTATGGTAGGAGATGCAGATCTCTGATTGGTTGGTTTGAAGTTAGTGAGGCCTTAGTCATAGGGCCTAACTTAGTATTCGAAGCCTTATAGAAAGTCCAGTTGATTAGATAAAGACTTCGGACTGCTCAAAGCCGACAGAAGTCTTATAAAGATATTCGTATAAAAGATCATGAGTATGATATTGGTGATCATATTTTCCTCAATATCTCTCCAATGAAAAAAGTGAAGATATTCAGCAAAAAGGGAAAACTTAGTCACCGATATATCGGTCCTTTTAAGATTCTCAATAATTTCGGTATGGTAGCTTATGAGCTCGAATTGCCTTTAGAAATAACCTCAGTTCATCATGTCTTTCAGGTCTCTTTGCTCAAGAATTGCATAGGTGACCCATCAGTGTCAGTCCCTATTCAGAGCATCGATGTTTAGAACAACCTCTCTGATGAAGAGATTCCACTCGAATTCCTAGACTATCATACTCGTAGATTGAGAAACACAAAATTCCCTCTAGTGATAGATTATTGGATAAATAATTCCATTGAGGCAGCTACTTTGGGAAGCAGAAACAGATATGTGTACCAAGTGCCCTCACTTTTTCCCCTCTAACTCAGATCAAACTCATGGTAATAGTTCTCCTTAAGCTTAATCATTTTCCTGATTTGTGTGCATCACTAACTTAGTATACCATTTTAATCTTGGTATCAAGTACCACCGCATATTTAGTCATACATTCATGTATCAGATCAATTATATAGTTATACATTAGAGATGTATTCTCATTGTGATAAAACTTAGTTCTTCAGAACTTTCAGTTATGCATTTATGAATCAGTTACGCATGCATCAGATGTGCATATTTAGTATGGTTTTTTATGCTTGTCAGTCATGTCCATCATGAGATCAATTTCCAGTTATTCATGTTCAGCTCATTCGTTTCCCTCTTAGTTTGTCTCATTCGAGGATGAATGTTCTCAAGGGGGAGATATCATAATACCCGTGCTTTTTCTTAGCTTGAAAATCATCTCAAGGATGTTAGAACTTAATTTGAAATAATAATTTATTCTTATACACGTGGTATTTCTATAATTTTCTCTTCCTATCACGTGGGAAATTGAGTAAGCTTTCCATCGATACACAATTGGCCCAAATTCGATACCCAGGCAAAAAGTTAGGTCCTTTTTAGTGAGACAATGGTTGGCACGAGCCTTCAGCGCATAATGGAGATAGCTCAAATTAACATTGTTAATTTCTAGTTTAGCTCAATGTTACTGGTACATCGTGCCATACTTCCAGGTCATAGAAAAGGTGGCAACATGATAGCCCCGAGTCACGCCACCGTGAAATTTCTCATTTGTCAATTTCCAATGACATGGCGCGATGGTGGTGCATCATGCCAAATGCCCAATTCGGGATATTTTATTGGAAATTAAATTTCATTGTACATAGTTAAAAGGGTCAATATCCTTCTCCCCCTATATAAGCTTCCAAATATGAGATTTAGCCCTTATTCATCCAAAATATTGATGATTTGCCTCGAACTTATCATTATCTTGATTCAGTTTGGGTCATTGTAGACAGGATGGCAAAATCAGCTCATTTTCTTCAGGTTCATACCTCTTATTCAGCCGAGGCATACGCCAAACTCTACATCAAGGTGTTGGTTAGATTGTACGGTGTTCTATTATCTATTATCTTAGAGACGATATAAGTCTTATATAGATATTCGTAGAAACAATATTGAGTTTGAAATTGGTGATCATATCTACCTATGGATCTCTCCTATGAAGGGAGTGAAGATATTGGGAAAGAAGAAAAAACTCAGTCCCTGATTTGTCGGTCCCTTTAAGATTATCAGTAATTTTGGGAAGGTAGCTTGTGAGCTTGATCTACCTTCAGATCTAGCCTCAGTTCATCTTGTCTTTTATCTCACTTAGCTTAAGAAGTACATAGGCGACCGATCAATTTTAGTCCCTATTTGGAGTATCGAAGTTCAGACCAGCCTCTCTTATGAAGAGATTTCAGTCAAAATCCTAGACTATTATACTAGTAGATTAAGGAAAAAGAAGTCCCTCTAGTTAAAGTTCTTTGGAGAAATCATTCCGTTAAGGGAGTAATTTGTGATGCAGAAGCAGATAGGCGTACCAAGTACCCTCACCTTCTCCTCGCTAACTCAAATTAAGCTCAAGGTAATAGTTCTCCTTAAGCGTACTACGTTTCATGATTAGTGTGCATCACTAACTTACTGTACAATGATAATTTTACTATATAGTACCACCACATATTCAGTCATGCATTCATATATTAGATTAGTTTTATATTATTATACATCAAACATGCATTCTCATTGTAATAAAACTTAGTCAGAACTTTCAGTTGTGCATTTATGAATCAGTTACGCATGTATTAGATATGCATTTTCAATATGTTATGTTCAGCTTGTCAGTCATGTCCATCATGAGATCATGTTCCAGTTATTCATATTCAACCCATTTTTTCCCCTCTCAGTCAGTCTTATTTGAGGACGAATGTTCTCAAGGGAGAGAAATCGTAATACTCGTGATTTTTCTTAGATTGAAAATAATCTCAAGGATGTTAGAACATACTTTGAAATTAGAAGTCATTATCATACACGTGGTATGATAATTCGCCCAAATTCGAATTTGGGCGAATTATATTTTCATAAATTTCTCTTCCTATCATGTGGGAAATTAAATAAGCTTTCTATCAATATATAATTCGCCCAAATTCGACACCCGGGCAATGAGTTATGTCCTTTTTAGTGAGATAATGTTTGGCCTGAGCCTTCATCGCATTGCGGAGATAGTTCCAATGCAAATTGTTAGTTTTTAGTTTATCTCTATTATAATAGCGCATCGCGCAAAACTTCCATGTCATAGACAATGCGGCAATGGGATAGCTCCACATCGCACCACCATGAAATTTCTCATTTGTAAATTTCCAATGACTTTGCGTGATGGTGGCACATCACACCAAGGGCCCAACTCGGGATATTTTACTAAAAATTAAATTACATGTCCAGGGTTAATAGGTTCAATTTTCCTCCCCTATATAAGCTTCCAAACATATGATTTAGCCTTTATTCATCCAACATATTGATGTTTTGCCTAGAACTTGTCATCAACATGATTCAGTTTGGGTCATTGTAGACAGGATGACCTAATCAATTCAATTTCTTCTGGTTCATACCTATTATTCAGACGAGGATTATGGAAAACTCTACATCTAGGATTTGGTCAGATTGCACAGTGTTCCTTATCTATTATCTTAGACAGAGGTACCCAGTTCACCTCTCATTTTTGGAAAGCATTCCATAAGGGTCTTGGTATCCAAATTCATATCAGTACAATCTTATATCCTCAGACAAACGGTCAATTAGAAAGGCCCATTCAGAAGTTAGAAGATATGCTAAGTGCATGTGCAATTGATTTCAAGGGATGTTGGGATGATTACTTTCCTTTGTTTGATTTTGCATCCAATAATAGCTATCATTCCGGTGTTCAGATAACTCAATTCGATGCTCTCTGTGGTAGGAGATGTAGATCTCCGATTGGTTGTTTTGAAGTTAGTGAGGCCTTAGTCATAGGGCCTGACATGGTATTCAAAGCCTTATGGAAAGTCCAGTTGATTAGAGAAAAACATTAAACCACTTAGAGCCAACAAAAGTCTTATAACGATGTTCGTAGAAAATATCTCAATTTTGAGTTTGTTGATCATAACTACATCAAGATATCTCCTATGAATGGAGTGAAGAGATTCAGTAAGAAGGGAAAACTCAGTCCCCGATATATCGGTTCCTTCAATATTCTCAATCATTTTGACAAGGTAGCTTATGAGCTTGAATTGCCTTTAGATCTAACCTTAGTTCATCCTGTCTTTCATGTCTCTTTGCTCAAGAAGTGAATAGGTGACCCATTAGTGTTAGTCTCTATTCAGAGCATCGATGTTTAGAACAACCTCTCTTGTGAAGAGATTCCAGTCGAAATCCTAGACTGTCATACTCAAAGATTAAGGAACAAAAAAGTCTCTCTAGTTAAAGTTTTTTGGATAAATCAGTCCATTGAGGGAGCTACTTGGGAAGCAGAAACAGATATGTGTACTAAGTACCCTCATCTTTTCCCTGCTAACTTAGATCAAGCTCATGATAATAGTTCTCCTTAAGCTTAATCATTTTCATGATTAGTATGCATCACTAACTTAGTATACCATGATAATCTTTGTATCAAGTAATACCGCATATTTAGTTATCTATTTATGTATCAGATCAGTTATATAGTGATGCATTAGACATACATTATCATTCTGATAAAACTTAGTTCTTCAGAACTTTCAGTTATGCATTTATGAATCAGTTACACATGCATTAGATATGCATGTTCAGTATATTTTTAAGCTTGCCAGCCACGTCCATCATGAGATTATGTTCCAGTTGTTCATGTTCAGCTCATTTTTTCCCCTCTCAGTTAGTCTCATGTAAGGATGAATGTTCTCAAGGGGAGATATCGTAATACCCGTGCTTTTTCTTAGCTTAAAAATCATCTCAAGGATGTTAGAATTTTCTTTGAAATAATAACTTATTCTTATACACGTGGCATTTGTATAATTTTCTCTTTCTATCATGTGGGAAATTGAATAAGCTTTTAATCGATATATAATTTGCGCAAATCCGACACCCAGGCAAAGAGTTAGGTCCTTTTTAGTGAGACAATGGTTGGCCCGAGCCTTCATCGGATTACAAAGATAGCTCAAATGACAGTTGTCAATTTCTAGTTTTGATTTGGGATAGTGGGGCATTGTACCAAACTTCCAAGTCATAGAAAATGTGTCAACTCAATAGCTCTGAGTCGCACCACCGTGAAATTTCTCATTTGTCAATTTCTAGTAACTTGGCACGATGGTGGCGCATCGTGCCAAGGGCCCAATTTGGGACATTTTACTAAAAATTAAATTATGTGTAAAGGGTTAAAAAGTTCAATTTGACCCCTATATAAGCTTCCAAACATGAGATTTAGCCCTTATTTATTAAAAAAATTGATGTTTTGCCTCGAACTCCTCATTAGCATGATTCAGTTTAGGTCATTGTAGACAGGATGAAAAAATCAGCTCATTTGATTACGGTTCATACCACTTATTCAATCGAGGCTTACACCAAACTCTACATCAAGGAGTTGATTATATTGCACAGTGTTCCATTATCTATTATCTCAGAGATGATAGAATTCTTACACAGATGTTCATAGAAACGATATCAAGTTTGATATTGGTGATCATATCTACCTCAAGATCTTTTCTATGAAGGTAGTGAAGAGATTGGGCAAGAAAGGAAAGGCAGCTTACGAGCTTGATCTTCATTCAGATCTAGCCTCAGTTCATCCTATGTTTTACGTCTCTTTTCTTAAGAAGTGCATATGTGACCCATCAGTTTTAATCCCTATTTAGAGAGTCAAAGTTCAGACCAGCCTCTCTTATGAAGAGATTTCAGTCAAAATCCTACACAATCATACTCGTAGATTGAGGGAAAAGAAGTCCCCATGGTTAAAGTTCTTTTGAGAAATCAATACGTTAAGGGAGAAATTTAGGAAGCAGAAGTAGATAAGCATACCAAGTTCCCTCACCTTATCCCCGCTAACTCAGATCAAGATTAAGGTAATAGTTCTCCTTAAGCGTACTCAGTTTCATGATTAGTGTTCATCACTAACTTTTTATACCATGATAATCTTGATATCAAGTACCACTGTATATTCAGTCATGTATTAATGTATAAAATCAGTTATATAGTCATGCATCAAACATGTATTCTCATTGCGATAAAACTTAGTTCTTCATGACTTTCAGTTATACATTTATAAATTAGTTACGTATGTATCAGATATTCAAGTTTAGTGTGTTATGTTCAGTTTATTATTCGACTCCATCATGAGATCATATTCCAGTTATTCATGTTCAGATCATTGGTTCCCCTCTTAGTTCGTCTAATTAGAGGATGAATGCTCTCAAAGGGGAGAAATCGTAATACTTAGGCTTTTTCTTAGCTTGAAAATCATTTCAAGGATGTTAGAAATTTTTAATGAGACTATGTTTGACTTTGTCTTCAGCGCATTGCGAAGTAGCTCAAATGGCAATTGTTAATTTCCAGTTTAGCTCCGCGATACTGGTGCATCACGTCAAACTTCCAGGTCATAGACAAGTTTAGCTACGCATTGTGCCACCGTGAAATTTCTCATTTGTCAATTAACAGTGAATTTGCACGATGATGGCGCGTCGCTCCAAGGGCTGAATTCAGGATCTTTTACTAAAAATTAAATTATGTGTCCAGGGTTAAAATGGTCAATTCCCCCATATATAAGCTTCCAAATATAGGATTTAACCCTTATTCATCAATAATATTGATGTTTTGCCTCAAACTCATCATCAGCATAATTCAGTTTGGGTCATTGTAGATAGGATGACCAAATCAGCTTATTTTCTTCTGGTTCATACCTCTTATTAAACCAAGGATTATGCCAAACTCTATATCAAGGAGTTGGTCATATTTCATGGTGTTCGATTATCTATTATCTTAGACACAGGTACCCAGTTCACCTCTCATTTTCGGAAAGCATTCCACAAGGGTCTTGGTGCCCAAATTCATCTCTGTACAGCCTTCCATCCTCAGACTGATGGACAAGTAGAAAGGATCTTTCAGATATTATAAGATATGCTAAGTGTGTGTGCAATTGATTTCAAGGGAAATTGGGATGATTACTTAGCTTGGATTGAGTTTGAATACAACAATAACTAAGATTCCAATATTCAGATATCTCAATTTTTTGCTCTCTATGGTATGAGATATAGATCTTTAATTGGTTGGTTAGAAGTTAGTGATGATTTAGTCATAGAGCCTGACTTTGTATTCGAAGCCTTATGGAAAGTTCAGTTGATCAGAGAAAGACTTCGGACTGCTCAGAGCTAACAGATGTCTTAAATAGATGTTTGCATAAAATATCTTGAGTTTGAGATTTCTGATCATATCTATCTCAAGATCTCTCCTATGAAGGGAGTGAAGACATTCGACAAGAAGGGAAAACTCAGTCCCCCATATATCGCTCCTTTCAAGATTCTCAGTAATTTTGGCAAGGTAGCTTATGAGCTTGAATTTCCTTCTGATCTAGCCACAGTTCATCCATTCTTTCCTATTTCTTTGCTCAAGAAGTGCATAGGGGACCCACCAGTGCTAGTCCCTATTCAGAGCATCGATGTTCAGAATATCCGCTTTTATGAGGAGATTCCAGTCAAAATCCTAGACTATCATACTCATAGATTGAGGAACAAAGAAGTCCCTCTAGTTAAAGTTCTTTAGAGAAATTAGTCCGTTGAGGGAGCTACTTGTGAAGTAGAAGCAAATATGTGTACCAAGTACCCTCACCTTTTCCCCACTAACTCAAATCAAGCTCATGGTAATAGTTCTCCTTAAGCTTAATCATTTTCATGATTAGCGTGCATCACTAACTTAGTATACCATGATAATCTTGGTATCAAGTACCACTACATATTTAGTCATGCATTCATGTATCAGATCAGTCATATAGTAATGCATGAGACATGCATTCTCATTGTGATAAAACTTAGTTCTTCAGAACTTTTAGTTATGTACTTATGAATCAGTTCCACATGCATCAGATATGCATGTTCAATATGTTATGTTAAGCATGTCAGTGACGTCTATCATGATATCATGCTCCATTTATTCCTGTTCATCTCATTGTTTCCCCTCTCAGTCAGTCTCATTTGAGGACGAATGTTCTCAAGGGGAAGATATCGTAATGCCCATGCTTTTTCTTAGCTTGAAAATCATCTCAAGAATGTTAGAACTTGCTTTTAAAGAATAATTCATTCTTATACACGTGGTATTTCCATAATTTTCTAATTTTGTAAATTGAATAAGCTTTCCATCAATATATAATTTGCCCAAATCCGACACTCGGGCGAAGAGTTAGGTCCTTTTCAGTGAGACAGTGTTTGACCTGAGCCTTCAGCGCGTTGAGAAGATAGTTCAAATGGAAATTTTCAATTTATAGTGGTGCTCCATGATACTGGCGCGTTGTGCCAAACTTCCGAGTCATAGACAAGTGGTATCGCGATAGCTCCGCAATGCTCTACCATGAAATATCTCATTTGTCAATTTCCAGTGATTTGGCCGATGGTGGCGCGTCACGCCTAGGGCCTAATTCAGAAAATTTTACTGAAAATTAAATTATGTGTGCAGGGTTATAAGTGTCAATTTTCCTACCCCTATATAAGCTTAGAAACATGGGATTTAGCACTTATTCATCCAAAATACTAATGTTTTTCTCAAATACTCTCAAGAACTCAAGCTAGGCTTTTCATAGAAGGTCCAATTTCAGGAAAGTTTACCTATCAGTATTCACAAAATCATGAACTAAAGTTTTCATAGTGTAATACCCCACAAAGTTCTCTCATAGCCTAAGCTTAGAGCATTTTCGGTTAAGCAAAAATTTGAGTCTAAAAATTTCAAAAATATCTTCACAAGTATGAAACACTTTGAATCATGTTCTATTTCTCTAATTTCAACATTTTTTTCTTGTAGAGCATTGAATAATATTTCCATCGATACCAATATCATCAAAATTCGACATCCAACAAGGGAGTTATGGCAATTTTACTAAACAGTATCAAAATCGCCCAGGTTTGACAATCGACCTGGCGAACCGCCAAGTCCTTGGTGGACTTTTAAGTGTCCCATCAGCCCAAGACAAAACATCCCTTTTCTAGCCCCTGAGTAACGGCCAAAGTGGTGGACCATCAAAAAGTTGATGGAGCGTCAAGGGGTCTGTCAGGTCGAAACAGACTGGCCCATTCCTAAAGGACTGTCACTTCGACCATCACGTCTAGGCAGAATATTCCAATTTTGGTACTCTAGTAATGAATGACTTGGTGGACCGTTAGTCCCTCTGATGGACCGTCAGATCGACCGTCATAGACCTTAATCAGTAGTTTTAAACTCTTTTTCTTTAAAGGGAATTTTGGTATTTCTCACTCTTTTCCCAACCTCTATAAATACCCACTTAAGGGTTTAAGGCCTTATTTCTTTTCTCTTCTTTCACCCAAATACTAGGGTTTCCAAAATAAAAAATTCTCTCTTCTTTCAGGAAAAATTTAGAGAGAATCAGGAGCAAAAATCAAGAATTCTTCCAAAGGATTTCAAGAAAGAATTTTCCCAAGGCAATTAGATATTGAGTCTTGGGCCCCTTTCATCCAAGAATCTCAATTAACCCTTTTCTTAATCTTAAAGATTTCATGTTTGTGAATTTCTAATGATTTCTGTGAGTTAAAATATATGTTCCTTCTATGATTGAGTTGTGATTTATGATTTTGTAAAAGATTATAAATCCTTTGCCTTAGTATCTGGTATTTGAGTGTTAAATGGATTATGTACTCATTGATTATGTTGATTGATTTCTAAGATGGAATGTTTATGTGGTTTGTATGAATCTATGAGATTATACGGGTTAGAAACAAGTAAATTTGGTTGTTTATGATGAGTAGTTGGGTTATTATTCCTATTCCTAAGTTGTTAATGTGAGGTGTTTGATAAAATGTCTATGAGACTAGAAATCAAGCAGTGTAGTTAAATAGTGATCTAATGACTTCTAAAATATGGTTATGTGTCATAGTCATTGATGTGTTCATGACTTTTGGGTGTAGAATTGGTTGATTAAGTGGAGTATTTCTCCCATAGTTTTGATAAAAGGTCAGGAGAAGCATTTGGTCCATGATTGTATGTTGAATAGGAAGACCCAAATTATGAGCTAGTCTATGCATGCCTAGTGTTTGATAAAATGTCTAAGTGAATGAATTATTCCCCAAATAAGTGCGAACCTGTACATGTCTAGTGTTTGTTGAAGGAACCTAGTGAGTGAGTGTAGATGTGATGGTTCTAAATTCCCCAATTGTGGGATCTTTGTTATATTCTATGTTTTTAACACATGTCAAATGATTAGCAGTTTCTCGATAATTCCAACCGAGCCATGATTCTCAGAACTCACTAAGCTATAGAACTCTTATCCTGAGACGAGTGCAAAGCTTAATAAAGCTCAGTAATCTCAGTTATCTCTGTAATCTCCGTATCATCAGTCAGATACCATAATTCGATAGCCTTTCCATTAGATACGGAACTAAGCAATCTCAGCATAATTCAGTCAGTTCTTTGAGAAACACGATAAGTATCGGATTCAGCTCAATCTAAGTTTAGTTAAGAATCAGATCAATGTCTTTTATTTGGGGTATAAACTAGCACCGAGAGAGATCAAGGATGGGGACTCACCTACTAGTGAAGGGTGTAATCCTTATATGCGATCCTTGTGCTCCAGAACTATGTAACCAGCGTATTTTGACACATCACACCTATTAGATGAGGGTGGATGAGAGACATCATACCTGCTAGATAAAGGTAGACAAGGTGGATTGACCTGATAGATGAGGGTTCCAGTATTTTCGTATGAGGACCGGATAGATGAGGGCCATATAAAGATAAGGTCTTAACCCATGGCACGGTATTGATACCATCCCAACTGGGGGTAGAGGTTAGAACCCTAAGAGATAGTAGGGACATGTCAATTAATTAACTACTTCCCATAGTTTCAGGTTCAGATTCAGTCTCAATTTTAGAATCAGTCTTCAGAAATCAGGGCTGTCAGATACAATCATATATCATTGTGAGGAACTCAAATAGTTCCAATGATTTATGGACCATCCGATCAGATAGACTTGGTCTCACATGCAGTTATTTGATATCATATTCAGAGGTACGCTGCCAGATAGGCTTGATCATAGTATCAGATTCCTGTTGAGTATTCTTGTTATAAGATTCAAATATAATTATATTTCTTATCATTGATAAAGCTTCTAAAGTTATCTGTTAAAAGGGTTGATCTCTAATCCTGTCAGTCAAAAGAAGTAAGTCCAAGAATTCATTCATAGATATAAGTACATCCAGATCCTCAGTTAATAGTATCAGATGAGTCATTGATTTAGTATCTCAGTGTCAATAGTGAGTTCAGTCTATAATAAAGTGGTATCTGGGTTTCAGAATCTAGAGTTGCGATAATTTTGTGCATGTTCTATACATAAATGTATATGTTCTCGTTCGATGTTAACATGATTATTTAGTTTACATATTGTGCATGCATGAGCCTTTGCATTTAGCCTTACCTCATCTACATACTCGGTATATTTTTGTACTGACGCATTTGCGCTATGGTGTTTTATTTGACACCATAGTTTCAGAGGCACAGGATTTTGAGTTTCCTCAGCAGTTCATTCCCAGTTAGCAGCAGTAGCAGTGAGTCATCTTCCTTTAAGGAAGAATCTCAATTTACTATTATTGCGTTAGATTTTGTTTATATTCTCAGTTGACAGAGTTAGTTGGGTACATATCCCATCAACTCCATAGTTTAGATAGTTTAGAGGCTTTTCAGATGGATGTTGATGTATTAGTATTCAGTTTTCAGTTTGAGTATGTATCGATGTGTTGAACCTTATGGCTAGTTTTCCCATTTATTTTGGATATTACACAGTGTACAGGTACAGATATCAGTAAAGGATGTGTTGAACCTTCGGGTCCATAAGCACCGTATGACGTAACGAGATGGGATCTTGAGGCATTACACATAGTGTTCATTCATGTACTCCTTTCGTCCATGAAGTTCAAGAATCCCTTTTCTAAAATAAAGTTATGGATTTTCTATATGTTTTTATGTTTTGGCTGCTCATGTTCATTTTTGATAAATGTGAAATTGGATTCTATTCCATGATTGTTCATAGTTTCTATGTGGGTTTAATTACTATAGCCATAGATTCATGCAACCCTAATATTTAAACACTTGAATGATGAAATTAGAATTGAATAATATTGTTTACATGTACCATGCCTATCATATGTTTGATTAAATGCCTAGATGAAGGAATATTTTCTAACTAGCATGATATTATGAAATCCCCATGTATGTCTAAGTTCATGCCTATTAGATGATTGATGAAACACTCCTATGAATGTAGTATGTATTATGATGTTAGTAAAGTCTTCAAGTAAATCATGTTATGTCAGTTTCCTTCTATCGAGTCCCGGGGGTACTTGTACTCAAAATATTGGTTATGTGCCTAAAGCCATGTCATGTTTTCACAATAATCTCTGTAGAGCTATGAACTCTTAGACTTCAGATAGTCTCATGACTCAGGAAAAATCTCCATGATCTCATGACTCGATTAGTTTTCAGATATCAGTAGTATTTCGTCAGCCACTGAAATTCAGTAACTTAGTCTGTGCTCAATTTATTTTAGTAAATCATTTTTAGCATCCATTCAGATGGGAGTAGGATTTAGCAACGATTGAACCCAAGGATGGGGACTCATCTGTTATATAAGGGTGTAATTCCTAGAAGCAATCCTTGTATTCCAGATGTATGTAGCTAGCATAGGTTGAGACATGGTAGCCTGCTATATGAGGGTAGATGAGGTGGCTTAACCTGTTATGTGAGGATTCCCACCATTCTCACTAGAGCTACTTGTTATATGAGGGTTACACATATGTTGTGCTTAGCAGTGGCGTGGTATTGACACCCTTCCAATTAGGGCATCGATTGGACCCCAGCTCAGCTATTATTGTATATTTGGGGTATGTCAGTGAGATACTACTTCCCACAGTTTCATCTTGTAGAACCAGGACTGTCAAATACAGTTAATCAGTCTCAGTAATAGAACTCAGATAGTTTTTTAGATTTTAGGACTGTTAGACACAGTCAACTTAGATACAGTGTGGAACTCAGATAGTTCCATCTAATTCAGGACTATCAGCTACATTCACTCATGCTATCATTATTATTTAGATATAGTCCTTCATGCAATCAGTCATATCAGTTACTAGCATTTCACATTATCAGTATACAGACTCAGAAATCATGAAATCACGTTGTCAGTTTCAATTACGCAGTTATGCATGTATTCTCACGTTCATGTTAGACAGTAAGTTAGGATTATTCATGCATGTGAACCATTGCATATAGCCTACCTCACTTCTATACTCAGTACCTACGTACTGACGTCTTTATGATATGTGTTTTCTTTTTATGTTACACCATAGGTTCAGAGACATGAGTTTTAGATCAGCAGTAAATTCCAGATTCAGTAGACAGAGTACAAGTGAGTCCTCATCCTTCGAGAACATAAAGATTTTCTAGTATCTCATTGATTAGCTTATTAGTTGTAGTTAGTTGGGGACATTTCCCATCACCTCATTATTCAGATTCTTCAGACAGTAGAGGCTTTCAGACTAGTTGCAGACTAGATACATACTATCATGTTTTAGACTTCAGTTTTATTTTGGGTTTTCTATTACCTCACACAGATGTTACGTTATTCAATTATGTTCATGATTGAACCTTATGGACTTTCAGTGCATGTTTCCATATTATTATGTTATCTTATGCAGTATATAGGTACAAATATCAGTCATGGGTTAACTTGTGGTTGTTCGAGGTTATTAGCACCATGTAGCATTCTGGTTCAGTAAATTTGGTTGTTACAAACTTGTTATCCGAGCCTAAGGTTAAATAGAGTCCTAAGAAGTCTGAAAGCCCCATCTAGTAGAGTCTTGTGCATGGATGTATCACACACCACATTTATGTGCAAGAGTCTATGAGATGTTTAAGGACGGTTTCCCTTCTTTAAGTATTCAAGTCGTGTTAGTAAGCATAATCACAAGTCAGTCTCTCAGTCTAATCTTCTTCTTCTTTTTATTTCAGAACTTGTCTCCTATGAGAAGAAATCAGTCAGTCCCTCAGCCCGACGAACCTTTCGGCAGTCATGTTTATCATGCGGAGTTCAGAACCACATTTACCACTCTTTCTCAATTAGCGCTTCTCATAATGAATGGCCAATAGTTGTTCTATCCTAGTGGCCAACTTAGCTGTAGAGAGGATTTAGGACTTCATCCGAATAAATCCTCCAACCTTCCTTGGGTCTAAGGTAAATAAAGACCCTCAGGAATTCAGTGATCAAGTTCAAAAAGTGATAGACATAATGGGGGTGACTACTGTTGAGAGTGCTGAGCTAGTTGTATATTAGTTACAGGATGTGGCTCATACTTTGTACAAACAGTGGAAGTCTGAAAGGGTAGATTATGCAGGTCCTATGGAGTGGGAGGAGTTCACTACATTCATAGATATTTTCTTTCCCTAAGAGCTTAGAGAAGCTAAGGTGCTAGAGTTCATCAACCTCAGATAGGACAATATTATGGTGAAAAAGTATTCTTTAAAGTTTACTCTATTATCAAGATATGTCCCTCATGTGGTTGTAGACGTAGAGCCCAAATGAGTAAGTTTGCTTTAGGGGTGAATGATAACATGGTTAATGAGTACAGATCTGCCATGCTGAATAGTGACAAAACCTTAGCTAGGCTTATGACTCATGCTCAATAGATAGAGGAGCAGAAGATTAAGTAGAGAGAGAAACAGAATAAGAAAGCAAAGATAGGCAGTTTCAACTTCGCTCAGCCTAAGTCAAAAGGAGCAAACCATTCCCAGTTTTATCCAAAGTCATCAGTTCTAGCTTCCTCTACAGCCAGTGCTCTAGTTCCTATGTTTAAAGAGTATAACAAAGATAGAGCACCAGGATCTATGACCCAGGGTAGTGTTAGCCGTGCCTACACCTATCCTCTTTTTCCAGACTTATGGTAAGCACCATCAGGATGTGTATAGAGAAGGTACTGGCATTTGTTTTTTGTTGTGGCAAGCTAGGACATAGAGTTAGAGACTGTCCGCAATTAGGTCCTTAGGGTCAATAGAATCTCTCTTCAGCTCAGTCCTGTTGCCCAAATCAGCAGGGTGCTACTTCTAGTGCTACTAGCGGGCAATGCCTAAATCGTCTCTATACTTTTTAGACCCGACAGGATCATAAAAATTCTCCTGATATAGTTACTAGTATGTTATAGATCTTTTATGTGCATGATTAGAATTTGTTAGATCCAAGAGCTTTCTTGTCTTTTTTACTCCTTATATAGCAGTTGATTTCAGAGTCAGTCCTAAAATTCTAGCAGAATCCTTTTTAGTATCTACCATAGTGGGTAAAACCATCATAGCTCAGTGGGTATACAGGAATTTCCTGGTTATGATATTTTAGACAGTCACGTCAGTAGATTTAGTTGAGTTAGAGATGACTAATTTTGATGTCGTTCTCGTCATAGATTGGCTTTATTCCTAATATGCCACAATCGACTACAGAAACAAAATAGTTCAGTTTTAGTTCCCGAATGAACCCATCTAGAGTGGATAGATAGTGCATCCGCTTTTAATAGTCAGTTTATTTCCTACCTTCGGGCAAGTAAATTTATATCTAAGGGATGTATTTATCATCAAGTTCATGTTAGAGATTCTAGTTCCAAGCCTTCCAGTCTCGAATCAGTCCTAGTAGTGAATGAATATTCAAATGTCTTTCTCAAAGATCTTTCAAGAATTCCTTCCAAAAGGGAAATAGAATTTGATATTGTTCTTCTTTCAGACACTCAGACTATCTCTATTCCACCATATAGAATGGCACTAGTAGAAATCAAGGAATTAAAAGAACAGTTGAAGGATCTCTTAGATAAGAGATTCATCAGACCCAGCATTTCCCCGTGGGGCATACCAGACTTATTCATGCACAAGAAAGATGGTTCTCTCTGAAAATGCATTGATTACCATCAACTCAATAAGGTTATAGTCAAGAACAAGTATCCTCTTCCCAGAATCGATGACTTGTTTGACCAACTTCAGGGTGCCAGTTATTTCTCAAAGATAAACCTCAGATCCGGCTATCATTAGCTCAGAGTTAGAGAATGTGACATCCTAAAAATAGCTTTTCATACTCGGTATGGTCACTTCAAATTTTTAGTTATTTCGTTTGGTCTTACAAATTCCCTAGTATATTTCATAGACTTGATGAACAGCGTGTTCAAGCAGTACTTGGACAATTTCATCATAGTCTTCATAGATTCTATTCTGGTTTATTTCCGCACTGAGAGAAATCATACAGATCATCTCAAAATAGCACTTTAGACTATCAGACATCATCAGTTATTTGCCAAATTTAGTAAGTGAAAATTTTGGCTATGGTCAGTAGCATTCTTTGGTCATATCATTTTCGGTGATAGCATTTTCGTAGATCCTCAAAAGACCAAAGCAGTATAAAACTGGCCTTACCTTAATCTCCATCAGATATCAAGATTTTCTTGGGTTTGGCTGGCTATTACAGATGGTTTATTGAAGGATTTTCATCCATTGCATCCCCTATGTCCATATTGACTCAGAAGAAATTCAAGCTATAGTGGTCAGATCCTTGCGAGATGAGTTTTCAGAAATTGAAGACTCTTCTCACCTCAGCTCCAGTCTTAGCTCTTCCAGATGGTTTAGATCGATTCGTAGGGTATTGTGATGTATCCATAGTAGGTTTAGGTTATGTCCTGCATGGTAAGGTCCTAGCCTACACCTCCAAATAGCTTAAACCCCATGAGAGGAATTATCCTACTCTTCATCTTGAGTTAGCAGCCATAGTCTTTGCCTTAAATATTTGGAGGCATTATCTCTACGGAGTTCATGCAGATGTCTTTACAGATCATAAGAGCCTTCAGTATGTCTTTTCTAAAAATGATCTTAATCTTCATCAAAAATGGTGGTTAGAGATCTTAAAAGATTATGACATGAGTTTCCTCTATCATCCGGGAAAGGCCAATGTAGTGGACGACGCTCTCAGTAGACTCTCTATGGGTAGTGTTTATCATGTTTAGGATAGTAAGAAAAAGTTAGCTCAAGAAGTACACTAGCTTGCTAGACTAGGAATTTTCTTAGTCAATTATTTAGAGGGTTATGTATGTGTTCAGAGTGGTTTAGAACCATCTCTAGTTTTTGAGGTGAAAGAAAAAATAATAAGGATCAGAGCCTTGTCAATTTAAAAGAGTTAGTTTAGGATTACAAAATTGAGGTTTTCTTCCAAGAGGGATATGGTGTTATTCATTATCAGGGTCGTATTTATTTTCCAGACATAGATGACATAAGGCATCGAATTCCTGCAGAAGCACGTGGTGCGCGCTACTCTATTTATCAAGGGGCCACAAAGATGTTCCACGACTTATGGGAGATCTATTGGTGGAGCGGGATGAAAAGAGATGCTGCAAAATTTGTGGCTAAGTGCACTACATGTCAGTAGGTTAAGATAGAGCATCAGAAGCCAAGTGGGTCTATACAAGAGTTCAGTATTCCTATCTGGATGTGGGAAGTTGTGAACATGGACTTCATGATGGGTTTGCCTCAAACTAGTCATAAGCATGATTCAGTTTGGTTCATTATAGACAGGATGACCAAATCAGCTAATTCCCTTTCGGTTCATACCTCTTAATCAGCCAAGGTTTATGCCAAACTCTACATCAAGGAGTTGGTCAGACAGCATAGGTTGACACATCGTAGCTTGCTATATGAGGGTAGATGAGGTGGCTCAACCTATTATGTGAGGGTTTCCACCATTCTCGCTAGAGCTACCTATTATATGAGGGTTGCTCACATTTTTTCCTTACCAGTGGCGCGGTTTTTACACCCTTCCAATTAGGGCCTAGATTGGACCCTGGCTCAGTTATTATAGCACATTTGGGTCATGTTAGTTAGATACTACATCCCACAGTTTCATGTTATAGAACCAGGACTGTCAGATACAGTCAATCGGTCTAAGTGATAGAACTCAAATAGTTCTTCAGATTTTAGGACTGTTAGCTACAGTCAACTTTGATACAGTACAGAACTCAGATAGTTCCATCAGATTTAGGACTGTCCACTACAATCACCCATGTTATTAATATTATTCAGATATATTCCTTCATGTTTTTAGTCATATCAGTTAATAGCATGACACGTTATCAGTATATAGACTCAAAAATCATGAAATCATACTATTAGTTGTAGTTACGTATTTATCCATGTATTCTAACATTCATGTTAGACACTCAGTTAGAATTATTTATGTATGTGAACCGTTTCATATAGTCTACCTCACATGTATACTCAGTACATATGTACTGATTCATTTGTGCTATGGTGCTTTCTTTTTAAGTTACACCATAGGTTCAGAGACACGAGTTCTAGATCAGCAGTAAATTGTAAATTCAGCAGTCAGAGTAGAAGTGAGTACTCATCCTTCGAGGACATAATGATTTTCTAGTGTCTCATTAATTATTTTATTAGTTAGAGTTAGTTGGGGGCATATCACATCGACTCTTTATTTAGATTCCTCAGACATAAGGGCTCTCAGACTAGATACAGACTACCATGGTTGACTTTAGTTTTGTTTTGGGTATTCTATTACCCCACACAGATGTTACGTTATTCAGTTATGTTCATGATCGGACCTTATGAACTTTTAGTGTATTTTTCCATCTTATTGTGTTATCTGATGCAGTATACAAGTACAAATATCAGTTATGGGTTAGCTTGTGGTCCTTCGGGGTTATGATCACTGTATAGCATTCTGGTTTAGCAAATTGGGTTGTTATAAAGACCAATAATCTGATCTGAAATGAGGAAAATAAGCCAAGGCTAATGCTTGATAAGGACGTAGAGATTCCAACTGATCCACTGGTTATAGGTACTAATTCAGCACCTAATGCAGAGATGCATTATTCTGAATTTGTACCTCCAACATCTGCAACAATGGCAGAATCATCAGTGCCCAAAACTGAGATAATTCCTCCAGCTGTAGTGCCTACAACAGAATTTACCTTCAACTCTATGAATTTTAGGAGAGTAGAAAAGCAATCCAAGTGGTGCGAGGATCATCCTAAACTCTTTGCCAAGCAATTCGCAGCTGTAGTTTGCAAAAGAGTTAAGGCTGCACGTGATCCTTACAAGGCTCTTCCGGGTATGATTGATGAATTAAACTATTGTTTGAATGTGCAGTCGAGACAGAGGTCAACTCCAGACATGGCATTATTATGATCAAACCTAGACAAAGTAAAGGCAGAGGTTGGAAAGCTACAGCAGTACCACTTTATAGTGTCAGTAAAGAAAAATAAGAAGAAAGGTGACAATAAAGGAAAAGAAAAGAGAGAGAGGCCCGATAGTGGTGATGAAAGAAAATCAAAAAAGAGGGCAAGAAAGACGTCTAAAAAGAGGAGATAAAAAAGACGAGAATTGAGTCTTTAGTAGACAATAAGAGATTGGAGGCAACCATCCGAGCGAGAGCCATAGGTGCCTCTACTAGTAGGCCTTCACAGACTGATAGACCAGCTGCACTAGAACAGAGAGAGTCTCCTAATAAAGATACGGAAGTAGGGTCAGAAACCCATGACCCCCAGGATTGATCTATTCCAGGAATACTCTAAACCTTAGTTTAGATTTTCTTTGATTTTAAGTTGAGGGTGTAGGGTAAATTTGTTGTTGTAAAATTTTTTATTCAACTAGGAGAAATACTTGTACTTGAGGCAGTTGAGTTGTTTTTGTGATTTTTGTACAGCTCTTCAAGTTGTCTACTACTTTAAACTGAGTGATTTGCATTTAAGTGTGACCATTATGCATCTTTATATGGCATTAGTTCTATTAACATAATAATCATTGCTAAATAGCTTAACGAACTGAATGAGTAGTCAAGTGTGAAATACCTGTGTGTCAAGTGTGTGTGTGTGATATGTTACTCAGTTCCTCTATATGCTGAAGCTAGAACTTGCCCGATTAGTATTACCTAGGTTGAAGGATAAGGGTTATGAAAGGATCATAGGATATTTTAATATTACCTCACTTTATCCTAAATGACCTTCCCTATGTATATCATATCCCTTGATCCCTATTTTGAGCCTAATTAGCCTATTTCTTTATATGACACCTGTCACCTTCTAATTTAGATCATAATGAACTTGTGTGGCCCTAGTCTTCCTTGGACACTGTGTATCCTAACTTAGGCAAATGGCCTAAGTTGAGGATGGCTATTATATAGGTGTGTGATATAGAATGAGTCTGAAGAAAGGTTGTATAAAAGAAAAGAATTAAAAGATGGTTGTAGAGAAAAAGAGCAAGAAAAAGAAAAATTGTGAAAAAATATAACTAATTGAGAAAGGAATGCACCCATCCTAAATAATTGTGATCAAGAAAAGAGAAGAGCGGAAAAGGCTAATGAGTGAAACCCCAAAAAGATAGTTTAGTGCAAAGGAGGCTTTGACACTTTAAATACCGTTGAGTGTTATACCAGCCCCTTGCCTACATTACAAGCCTCAGAGAAGTCCTATAGTTATCCTAGCTGACCTATCTAACGATTCAGATAGTGAAAATAAGGGCAAGCCTATAGTACTTGGCTGACACTGATTAGAACTTTGTTCTGAGAGTGAGTGTTTTGATCGTCCCCATGGTTACATATATAATTCCTAATATGAGATGAGGGGGAATTCTTTGCTGTGAGGGCACACTGGCTACATTGCTAGTTACTAACTTATTCGGGTAGTGTAATACTGGTCTATGCATGGTTGTTATATCTGAATTAATGCCATATTGTAATTCCTATGTGTTGCATTGGTGTTCTTCATAGTACTTAAATTGACTAAATTTGGAGATGGTGAAAGCGTTTTGAGGTGATATGGATGATTGACTGCCAAATGTACTTTGTATTCTCTTAGTTGTGCTGAGTTGCTTGAGGACAAGCAATTGTTTTAAGTTGAGGGTGTTGATGTGTGCGCTAATGTAACATATTTAAGGCTTTAAACTAAGAGAAATTATGAATTCTTAAGCAACTTTTGCCATTTTTGATTATTTTATGTTTGATTTTACAGAAGAAACTAATGAGTTAGAGAACCAACAAGAATGATAGCAAATGAGCTGAAATTTGAAGTAAATAGAGGCAAAGTGTGGCTGACTAAATTTGTGATAATTTTTCAGCCTTGTGATAATCTATCAGCTTCATCATTAGATATAGACAGAGAATTAGCCTAAGTTAAAAGTTGTGACGACATTTTGTGATAGGTTGTCAAGGAGCTGATAAGTCCTCGAGAATGTCGTCGGCCTAAGGAAGCACATGACAAGTGAAGCAGAGACTTGATAACATTTCTGAGAAGTCATCAAGGAGCTCATAGGGCGTCATCATTTATTATCAGCGTTAGGCAGTAAGTGTCCAAAACAAAGTAGAAGCTGACAACATTTGTGATAAGTCGTCAGCCTCTTTACAGGCTATCACAAATGGCATCACCTAATCTGAAGAATTTTTGAATTTTATTATTTTGTTTCCATAATTAGGGTGACGTATTTAAAGCCTTGTCTAGGGTTTTCTTGAGAGTTCCAAACCTTGAGTTTTGAGACGAGACTTTGATATTTTTCTCCCTCTTCTTTTGGCTTGAAAAAGCCTTTACATTAAAGAGACTATCATTATTATTTTGTGATTTTCTTTGGTGATTTAATCGAAGAATCTCTTATTTATACTCATCTTTTGGTAAGGTCATCTTTCAAGGAATGAATTCATCTAGTTGCTTCTATTATTACGTCATGAGCAGCTAATTCCTTTAACCTGAATTATGGGATCTAGGGGTAGCTCTTGATAAGGTATTGAGTTTTCAATATGTGAAAGGCAGTAGGACTCCTTGATAATTCTGATGTTTTAAATATTATCTGTTGGTTGCAAATGATCGATAACACCTTCTTTGATTTGATTGAGAAAAGAAATCAAATATAATGGGAAGTGAATTATCAATAGGGACTTGGAATCACAAAACATCCATTTAATAATCAGCATTGTAACAAGGTTGATTAACCTGAGGGAAAATCTGAGCAGTGAATATAAATTCCCTAAGTTCGAAAGGATTAGGTAATTAGATACTTAATTAGGTCGAGAGAAATTTAAGAATAACGTCGCTAAAGATAACTTGTTGTCCTACCTACCATAAGATTCTTGAACCACTAGTAGCATTTGTTAAGTACCAAAACCCCTAATGAACATAATTCTAGTTTCTTATAAACTATTGATTATAAATATTTAAACTAAAGTGACCAAAAATCACTTGCTAACTAAAACCCCCTGTTTCTAGAAACATCCAACTATCAGTTGATTAAATCACAAACGACTTAAGTTTACACCATATTCCCTATGGGATTTGACCCCAACCTAGTTAGGTTTTATATTGACAATGATAGCTTACATCTTGTTGATGTGTAAGCTAATTCTAACATATTTGAGGATTTTTACTAAGAATAATTGCAAAGTCTTAAGCAACTTTTGTCGTTTTTGATTACTTTATGTTTGATTTTGCATTTAGGATGAATTGAACTAGGCTTACCCACTTGATGTTTGTAATGGGGAAGCCCTCCCAAACATCTAACAACTTTATTATCTCCTTTTTACTACCTCTTACATTGGCAGATTTAGTCACCTTTGATGCTCAATACTGGAAATATTGTCTAGCTCAAGTTGTATGTTGCATGTGCATATACATATTGGAATCCACATAATGTCTACTATGGTCCACCCGATAGCTCTCTTGAATTCTTGCAACACTAATATCAAATTTTCTACCTGTACTCTTGCCAAATCTATCACAATAATTATTAGTAGGGAATTATTGGACCCCAAGAAGACATATTTCAAATGAGATAGGAGGTCCTTCAATTCTAAGACTAATGACTCCTCAATGGATGGCTTTACGGGAGGTGTGGTTCTGTTTTTCAAGTCAACATCCATCTTCTGAGGGAATATTTATTAGAACTTATAATATGTAATATATTAACCATCTCATTATATTCATCTATCCCATCACTATCAAAGTTTATAATCATTGTTGCTAATGCTTCTACCCCTAATTTTTCCTCAATAGGCACATTCATTGCAAACACGTTATCATTTACAATATCCATTACTTCCACCACTCTCATATTAACTAGCTATTGTGTTGTCATACACACAGTAAACACTATTTGCTCATTATTTAGTTTGAATGTGATATCCTCTAAGTCCATATCAATCAACAATCGATCAGTGGATAAGAAGAGTCTACGAAGATAATCGAGGCTTAGGTATCCACTATACAGTCTAAAGTCATGAAACTCACTGGGAAGGTGAAGCATACCACTTTTGCTTCTACGTCATGCAAAATATCCATTAGATCCTTTAAAGATAAATCAACCATCAATAGCCTTGCATGTCTAGGCTTGAGTTCTCTTAACCCTAACACCTTTTATATCACCAGCAGTATCAAATTTATCCCTCCTCCCAAATCACATTGAGCCTAATTAATATCAAAATGCCTAATAAAGTATAGGATGGTGATTGCAACTGGGTCTCACTTCTTTTCTACAGATAGTGCATGTGAAATCATCCTAAAATGTTGTACTTCAACTTTGGTCTCATATGTGACCCTATTGTCACCGTACTTACTCACATAATCATCATCACTACAAGTCAGCTTCTAAAACTCAACTTTAGCTGGCACATCAATGATAATATTATCCTTTTTTTCATATTAGTAGTAGCACAGAATGGTCATGGATCCACTCCTTGTGTTGATAGCCAAAAAATTAGCAAGTGTTGGATAATTTTGCACAGTGTCACTATGATAGGAACCTGGTTATCTATGAGTCAAAGTGGCAGATATTTGTCCTTACAGATTCTCCAACTACTTGACCACATTTGCATGTGACTCAACCTTTTCGTTCAATCCTAAAGTATATAACTTAAGTTCTTTAAGGAAAGTTTCTTGACTCTCTTGACCCTTCATCAATTTAGACAAAATGTCTTCTATTTTTGAATCTGCATCTAGTCTTTCAAGTTGAATATATTTGTTTCCCTTTTTCTTTTAATTATCTTACCATTTCTAGTCACTTTCTCTATCTTTATTATAATAGTTCTGACCTTGGTTTATTTTCCCTTAGGCAAGGGAAAACAAACACTCCAATTGATAATCCAAATACTTTGCCTCATCCTCTAATTTTGAATTATGAACTCCAAAGGTTGCACCCTGTGCCCCTACTTTATTAAGCTTTGAAGAATTTATCATTTCAAATTGTTTGGCCAACTCAACAATATCAGTCTGTAATAGTGAAATCTCTTAAGCTATAACATACTCAGCCACTCTCTGCTCCCTAGAAACTCTAATGGAATAAGTTCTAGGACCTCTTTCGACCTCCTAAGTTTTCTACCCTTGAACTATCAATGATACTAGAGGTTATCTCCCATTACAATCTCATAAAGTCTCATCCAAAGACAATGTCTTCCATTGCTCTTGAACTGATGTTTAGGCCTCTATAGAATATCTCCAACAAGCTGACCCTTGTAATTCAATGGTTGAGCACCATGCTATGCTTTATTTTGAACCTGAACCAAGCCCCATGCATAGATTCTGACTGTAGTTTCCTAAAATTATAAATCTCATCTTTCAGTTGCAACACCTTGGATGGAGGAAAGAATTTGTTCAAGAATTATCTATGTAACTTATTCCACATAGTGATACATGCTCTTGGAAGTTCCTCCATCCATAAAGATGCTTCTCCAGTAAGTGAGAAGGGGAATAACCTTAGTCTAAGCATCTCTTAATCTACCCTAGAAATGGTATATGAAGTGTATATCCCAATAAAATTATCCAGATGTATGTTCGCATCATGTATAGGTATCCCCTCAAACACATCCTCTAAGTATAAGAGCTGGATCATAGCACTAGGGATATTAGACTTAACATCAAGGGAAAAATTGGGGGAATAATGGCTCCAGTCTCAGCTGGATAACGTACCCTAGACCTCTTCATCATCCTTGTATAGTTTCACATACTGATATGATATATCCCTTAAGGACAAACACTTCTAACTCTATTCAAATTTCCATTGAGTGTTGCTTGGCGGTCTTCTTCTTGTCTCTATTTAGCTAGCTCTACCTCCCTATGTATCTACTGATCTTCTTTATTTTCCCTCCTTTTGTTAGTGTCTTTTACTTAAACCACCCTTGTTTGTTGAACAATAATGTCCTAAACTCCTTGTAGAGGAGGGGGAGGCATATCATCACGAAACCCTTCAGGAATATCATCTCTTGTTGGTTCCATCATCCTACTAAGTTTTTATAGGATCCTCTTTTAATTTTAATTAACTACGATTAAGGTATTGCCTCTACTTCATATGTAAGGCATACAACGGCATATACCTAACTGAGAACAATAACAAAAAGACCCGTAAACTACAACAACCATAATTCACAAATCAAAACTGTTTTTTCCAACAATGGTGCCAAAATTTGATAATGCCTAAGATACACCTTCACTCCAAAGATTTTACAATTATTGTTAATTATAGTAACCTAACAAATATTTTGGTTGAATCCCAAGAGAATATGTCGAATCATGGCTCTAAGCATTTGTAATCAACTGGCAAAACTGGAAAAGTACATGCAGATTTAAGTAGCAATATCAGACAAGTAACTAATATCAACTTCGGTTGTAATTAGTCATAGGTGAATACTACGATTGTGCTCCCCTGGCTTCTCAACTCTGTAGTCTTATTGTGCTTTGCTAAACCAAACCTGATACCTTGCATGCACAATCTGATAATTTATGTACCAGTAACTATTTTTTATACTAGCTAACCAATTTTACCCTTTACCATTTAAGTCTTAAGATTTTGCCTTATCAACCCTTATCCTAGATCCCAGTGAGTCTCTAGTTATTAGATAATAGCTAACCATCTTACATAGATAATACCTAGTAGCATGGATCAATAGCTAAACTTAAAATTACTATTGTAGTTATCTTTTCCTGGTCACTACTCCTCTTTTAGTGTAAGTAGAAATAAGCTAGGTGGGATCGTAACATTTGCAACTACTTAGATAACTATTAAAGTGAAGATAATACAATGCATGCATGGGTATCAGTTCAGAACAACATTAGCACTTTATCTAATTCATCAATCTCTAAGGTTTTCATAACCCTGGCTATGGGTTTCTTGCTGCTCATGCTTGTGAAGTAATCAAGAACATTTATAATTGAAAGCATAGGATGAAATAACAATAATCAAAAGTAAAAATCCAAAACTTTAACTAAATTAATCAACCAAAATCAATATAAGAGAATTTCAAGACCAAAATTAAATCTCAAAATAAAATATCCTTGTAAGTATCAAGAGTGTGTAAATTCTACAAAGATACACATCAGGGGTATTTACAGTACATAAAGAAACCCTAAAATCAAATCCTGAATGAAAAAGAACAAAAAGGGTTCGGTGGCCAGTTATCTGTGTGTACATGTAGCCTGGCCTTGGGCCATGTGCCACATATGGCCTTAGGCTGGGCGCATGTAGAGACCTACAAGTGCTAGGAAAAAATCCTGCAGCTTTGGCACTTTGGATTTTGTTCTTCTGATACTTACCTTACCCACATGCATTCCACATATAATACATGTGGTTCACATATTGACATAGGTAAGTGCTGGATGTTCTTTTTTGACCTATGGATCTTAACTTCTGGTACTTATATTATTCTTAGATAGACCACATGTGCTACATACTATCCATATGTAGACATAGGTTAGCGTCAGGCCTTACAATACTTGCAACCAAGCTTTAAATTTTCAACTTTCATCACATAGTTTGGTCACGTACATCTAATAAGTGCTAAAAAAGCTCACAAATGATTATGTTAGTATCCAAAAACTCTATTTTCATCCTTTTTTTTAACCTTAGTATCCAAAACCTAGTTTCCTGCAAAATATACCCAAAATACATCATATCTAAGAAAACGACCTAAGAAACTTACCTATTTTCACATTTTTAAGTATTGAAAGTTCTATATTTCTATAACACATCAGAGGGTGCTTTAGTGATAATCATTAGCTTTAGCGGAGGAGGCCTTTGGGGCATCCGCACTAGGGTTGACTTATCGCTTTAGTGACGACCATTTAATCGATCATCACTTGGCATTAATTTCTTTATTTACCCAATTTTGCTCATTTTTTCTGAGTCCTAACACTCCATTAAACCCTAGAAAACTTGGGAAATTGTGGAGCTTAATATTTAGGTGATCGGGGTGAGTTGCTGAGTTCATGAGAATCCTTTTCTCGTCAAGATTTCCATAACTTTCTTTTATTTCATAACAAATTATCTATTTTAAACATAAACCCCTATTACTGTGTGGGCTGAGTTGAGGGTATAATTGTGCTCGAACTCCATCTATTCTTAGGATAAATGATCTTTAAGCCTAGTGGGACATTTTGACAGTTTGAAAGTTATGAATTTGCTAGTGAGCCCCACATAGTGTTATTGCTTGATTTGGTACCTAAAGCATTTATATGAATTGTGGGTATCATTAATCTATATTATTGTGTATATCCTTATTTTGATAGTGTGTCATCATGTGGAGGTATCTCAAAAGGGAAAATCTCAAATGTAGTAGAATTTCTTGGGCATTCGTCGGCATTTAGGTAGTGCAAGCTTACTTTCCACATAGAGTGAGATTTTTTATGATATTAGTATGGTATTATGTCGGGTTTGGGTTTAAAATTGCATTGAATATCTAAAATATTTAGCCTATTATTGGGTCATTTTAGTTAGAATTGATCCATTTATTCTTTCCTTGGATTAAATTGTGAAACTAGGACTTGTTTGGACATAATTTACACCTTGTAACAGGATATTGATGCCCTAGTCTAGTTTGTGTAGAAGTTTCTTTTTTGTGAACTGTCGGGGTTAGAAGAGATTAGTTCTGCCCCTTTTTTAGGCCAAAAATCCTAGTTAGATCCTCATAGATCTAGGAGGCCTTCCTTCATTATTTTATATATATATATTCTTGGACCCTAGGACGATTTAGAAATATTTCTAATTCTTGAATAGGCTTTGTAACCTATATTTACTTTAAATACCAGTTTAGGTCCAACAATTGCTATTCATTTATTATACTACATTCCAGTTTGAGTTCAGTTTATGTAATACTAAAGAATGATGCGAGTTCGATCATAGTCTTACATGTTATATTAAAGGATCTAGTTAGATTCTGGTGTTTATGGTGCAAAAGTATTCGCCATGTCGGTGGTTGGCTACTTTATGATTATTACTATTGGTGCTTCTTTTTTGCTTATATCCATCAGGATTATTGGTTATCGATTAGGTTCTTTCCTTATATTTGTGCCTTTTAGGCTTATGGGGTCTAGTTAGGTTGTTGTTAGTTTGTATTGTTTTTTATACTATCTACCTTACTATTCATTAACTTTCAGTTAGAACATTATTTCAGGTTTGCCCTTTAATCGCTAATTTTAGTTTGCATTATCACATCTTATTATGTTGTTATTATGATTTTGCTTATTTGGTCAATGATGCATACTGAGTATGCATTATTTTTATACTCGTACTAAACTACTAAATCTTTTTCTTATACAAATTCAAGTACTAGTTGTCAGCGTTGACATTTTATCTAATACATACTCAGAGTTCAGAGATAAGGTGAGCTTTCTGAGTCGGTGTTGATTCTATCTCCTTCCATTTGTTTGTACAATCTTTACATTCAATACTATCTATATATTGATATTATTAGTACTCTTATTCTTTTGATTTATGGCTATTATACTGACGTTACTATATCGTGTGATATTATTTTGCTATTTTCTCTTTCTCATTTATATGTATGCTATTATGGTTATATTTTATCGCTTACAATCTATTTCTATGGTTAATTTTAGTATTTTATACCTTCCACCAACTTGCCCATTACTTATTGTTCTAGGAAATAGTTTGACTTACCTACTGGTGCATTAAAGTAGGTGTCATCATGACTCTTAAATCCAGGTGACACCTTGTTTATGAATTCTATGTTTATGGATTAATTAATGATCCTTCTTTACCAAATATATCTCTTCATGTTTTAAATTATTTTTTCCACATATATTATTTAAATGTTTATGTCACATGCAGTATATGGATATGCTTGGACCACTAATACTATGGGGTGTTGGCCACACTATAGGTGTAGATTTGAGGCATAAAACCTAGGGCAAAGCGCTATAACTTCTTACATAAGGGGTGAGAATAGGAATTTTATCTTTTCTAGAGCCAGGACTATTCCAGGATCCACTAATATAATTACATAAGCAAAGGCTAGTAGAGATAGCGTGGAGTACCCCTGTGAGCATAATTTCTTCCTTTTGATCATTAAGGTTGTTGTTTTGTTCATGAAGAATAAGGTCTCAATAGTGATGTCAATAAAATCAATCTTATAAGGGCCAAATAAAATCATCAAGTCACATATGCAATAAAAGGGAAACAAGGTGACTAGTTTTTTTTCACTAACCTAATTTTTAGTTTGCAGGCATACATGATTTCACAACATACAGTAGTTATCACGTATGAAAAAATCACTATATTCCTAACGTCGGATTCAAAAACAGTATGGCTAGAGGACCAGACTAAATACACGATAACATAACTTCAATAATATGTTTATATATACATAATTTTTACAATTTTAACATTTGAATAGAAGCTGAATTTCATTGATAAATCCAAAAATACTCTTTTCTAGTGTATTTTTACCTTAAGCAATATCACTTACTTTTTAATGGTGGTATCAAATTCTTTAAAACCTATCAGAAGGCAGAGGCAAATATTAATGGTTTGAATGTTCATAGAGTTATCATGTGTGTTTTTAATTGTGAGGCAGTTTCTGAAATCACCTAATTATCGAAAATAAAAGTTCCATAGTTACAAAAATTGGAGAAATCTTCCACAAAGGGATAGACTACATAGTGCTCGTGTTAGAGCTTGAGGTTGTTGATTTATCATCTACATATGGTTATGCATATCAAAATTTGACCTTTTCATCAACTTGAGTATAGATTTAAGCTCTTTTAAACCAGTTTTAAGCCATTTTCTTGAGATTCATGACCTTCTCTACCTCAAATTCCTATCAAATGAGTTAAAATAGTCAAAATCATAGAGCTGATAGAGGAAGAAGAAGAAGATAGGAATCGATGTATAGATAGTTGAGGAGATTACTTAATCAAAATTTTGGAAGCTTTCACCAGCATCCGCTAAGAAGCTAAAGAAAGATTGTCAAGGAATAACTCTAGTACTTTCTAATGAGTGTCTTGCATTTACCTCCAAAGTGGGTTGGGTCTTTATTTCAATTTAGATTAATTGTATTTTTTTCCTATACTTTTTAGGCCCTAATAAGTTGTGATTTTACCACATATTAGTGTTTATTTTCTTATGATTTTGTGTTTTTAATCTATGATATGAGGTTACTTATCATTTGAGTTATGCTTCTTTTAGATATTTTAAGATTTATAAGAAGATTTGAGTATTAAAGTGGAATCAATAGGAAAAGATATAAAAAGGACCAAGTTTAATGCTATCATATGTTATAAAAGGCTAGAAAATCACAAAATTATAGTCAAATTGACCATTCCAGAAGATTGCAAAATTAAAGTCAAATTGACCATGTCACTACTACTAAAGAGGACCTAAGACTACAAATGTGGTACATTGACCCAAAAAAGTTATCATTGACACAACCCAAAACCGAGCCATTTCGTATGTGCAATTAGAAGCTAAACTAGGACTAGAGATCGCCCCATTAACCAACTTAACCATCACTGTCAACCACAAGTGTTGAATGAATTCCGAACACATACAGAGGAGCAAAAATAATACCAAGGGTCATAGCTAAATAAATTTAAATTCAAACCATTTACATCAATATATATTAACCCAATATACCTAAGTCCACAGTCATCCACAAAGCCTCTACAAATCCAATGCCTAAACATGTCAGAACATGCCCCAAACAATAGCCAATATCGAGTCAAAATAAAACAAGTGTATGTAATAAAGTAAAAGACCATGAAATGTATGCCTTTTGAATAATGGAAGATCACTAGTTCAATGTTAACACACGATCCGCCCAAACACTATGTCACTGTGTGGGAAGAGAAGAAAAAGCTTTGCCCCCTATGTCGTTTGGGAAGATAATGTTTGAAGATGGTTAGCAGTTGGAGCGCTAGCTTGTAACTAAAGGATAAGGATGAAATAGTGTGGTTTTTCAAACCAAGCCAAACCATAATAGGCATCCATATTTACATTAATATAGGCATATATGAATATACGTATACACATAGTTACATAGCGTGCCAAATAATATAACAAGTCATAATATACTTTCTTGAAACATTCATTCAGAAGGCATGGAGTGAAGGAATCCAAACCTTCCATATTTACATTTTAGAACATTTATGTTGTCCATTACATTGGAAAAGATGACCCAAACATCATGCCGCTAAATTTTATATGGTAAGTGGACCCGAGCCACAGAAAAACTTATATTATATAGTAAGTGGACTTGAACAACAGACTTTCACACCTTATACGGTACATAGACTTGAACCACAAACCTTCACATCTTATATGGTAAGTGGACCCAAAATGGTAAATGGACCCAAACTACAAACCTTCACATTTTATACGGTAAGTGGACCCAAACCAAAAACCTTCATATTTTACTTGGTAAGTGTACCTGAACCACAAACCTCACACCTTATATGGTAAGTGGACCCAAACTACAAACTGACATATTAGGCAAGGGACCTAAAACACAAGCCCTCTTATCCTCATTACTAGGAGACATTTGAACTCTAACACTTTTTTCACATATATTAACGCCAATTAAATTCAACATATAAGAACTCGAGCCTATTTAGACAATTCAAGCCACCAAATCTATGATTCAACATTACATATATAACTTGATAACACTTAAATTACACTCTTGAATGGGTGTAAGTGATCGTTGTCAATATAATAACCCAACTTAAGTTGGGGTGGAATCCACAAGGAGTGAAAGCATGGAATACAAACCTCAAGAGTATTAATAGTCTACTAAAAGATGACTCGTAGTATGAATAAAGCAAGCATAAATTTAAAATGGAGGGGGGGTTAGTTTGAATGTGGTTATAAATGACAACTACTTCAATTTTAGTGCAATAGCTTCACGTTGAAGAATGTTAGGAGTGAATTCAATTTAGAATAAGCCTTGGGGTTATACAATTATAGTTGTGGGATCATGACTGGGTATTTGGCCAATTATTCAATTTTTAGCTAAAATTCATGGGTAGGATAGATGTCAATCTTTAAATTACAACACAAAATTTCACAAATGGGTTCTTTCAAAATCCTCACAAGTGTGACAAATTCCCACATATATTGCCCCAATTGACATCGTTATGTCTAAGAGATATCATTAAATGAAATGAATCAAGTTATTGGTTGCATTTATTCCTCACCTATGTCCTCTCTTTCAAGAATGACATGGGTTCTAGGGTGTTTGGAGTTTGCAACCTTCAACTCTCAAATAATTCATCAAATAAATGCAACAACATCACAACTAACTAATTAGAAAAATAATTATCTAAAACCCATGCACTACCACTACCTAAGAAAGCATAACCCCAAGATTGAAAATTAGCTACTCATAGATAAAAGGAAGAACAATACACCAAAGTTATCATTAACTTCATCCATGAGAAATATAGAAAATGTAGCTCCACACTTGGGGTTTGAATAATTCTTTAATGGAAAATCACTAACATATATTTTTCATTCAAGCTTAGTACAAAATTTTCAAAAGATGAAAAGATAGATGCTAAAAAAGAAGAGAGAAGCTAAAAAGTTAAAAGGGAGGCAATCTCTAAAAGATGAAAACTAGGTAGTGAAAAAGGATCTAAAATCCTCCTTTTAAACTCCACTCTACATTTGATGAAAATTACAAAACTACCACGTTATTCTTGATCTTCTTGAGCGGATCCAAAGCGGATAAAGAGCAGAAAGAGAGCAGATAGCTAGCAGCACCAAAGCAGATGTGAAGATGATACAAAGTGGATGACTCATTTCCTTTACATTTTGCCTCTTGAGGAGTTGAATGACTTGCTCAATCTCCTTTTTTTTTATTTTACCTATATAAATGGTCATTACATAAGAGAGTACCATCAAATTAATGGAAAAAACATAATAATTTAGGCTTAAAAGGTTCTAGCAAGTCGTCAAATTGATGACTTATCATTCCCTGAAAATTAAAGTATTATTTGTCCTGAAGAAACCAAGAATAATTCAATGAGATAGGGTATTTAACTCAAATCCACCTAGAATAAAGCTATACTAAAGGAATAGGCTAACAAAACTCTATAAACACTTTCCACACTTGTCATGGCAACAAGTAAACCAAAGCTTTTCAATAAACACATATTTATGAAGCAAGGATGCAAGTTTGTATCAAATGAATTTTCCAAATCACAAAAAATCTTATGATAAGACACAAAATAATCAAAGATGGTCTCAATCTTCACAGTGAAACTTACTTCACTCATTTACCCAAACCAATAGTAAAACATCACCCTCTACACAAAAGTACTAATATCGCTCACTTGCAAGAGTTAGCTCCACACACCAAAGATATTTCAATTCTTAAGGGAGCTAAAATAAAGAAAGAATTCATACTAAGTTCAAATAAAGAAAGAATTCACACTAACTCCCACAAAGAAATTCAAGTACATTGAATAGAACCATAGGCTTTCCTTTTGTGTTTTTTGCCACTAATGTAGACTTACTTATTTGGAATCATCAAAGTCTTGTGGGTCAAGATGAAGGTTTAAGGTGCGAGAAGGAATACATATGGATCAAGTGACTAAAGGACCTCCTTCAATGCAATCGCTCAATCCTTTCTACCCCCCAAAATTTTCAAACCACCCACCTTATTCTTTTTCAAGTCATTTCCCATATTTTCCTAACTATTTGTTTATCATTTACCCAACCATTCAAAACCACCATTTTTTTTCACTTCTTTGAATTTTTCAATAGATTTTATACCGATAAGACTTTCTTAGGCCCTCACTCATTCAATTATAGTATTAATTTCTATGGGCTACGCTATTCAGATTTATCATCAAGAACATCTCTTATCTTTCAAGCATATGTATTGACAACCTTCCGTACACCTTTCTTATCTTTTCTTTATTCATCTTCTCCCAAATACACCCCCCCCCCCAAAAAAAAACTTTGGTTTTTTCCTATAATCCATTATCTAGAATCATACAACATATCAAAGGAGGTTAAGAGCCAAAAGAGAGATTTTCAAAAGGGTTTAGGTGTTTTAGCATGGTTATATTATAATAAGAAAGAACAAAGCACAAAAAGGTTCAAATGGGTTAACTAGGGAGTAATGTTAAGCTGGGAATTTTTCTATATCATTGGTCAAAAAGGGCCTCAAGTCATCCAACAATCCAAGCTTTCCTAGAATTTTGCTTTGAATACACTCGAGGCAAGTTCTAGACTAAACAAATGCACAATAATTATTCAAAAATCTCACCACTCATGGCATCGTACTCATAGAGCAAAAAGTTAGTCTCCCAACCAATTTGAGAAATTTGAGCTTCATAAGTTACTCCGAGTCAATGACTCATCCTTGTAAAGAGAGACAAAAATTGAGTTTAATGGTCTCACTCAAAAGAAAACTCAAGACATCCTTGATCTTACAACTATATTTTTCATGTTTTTCACAAAAATATTTTATTCCTTTCCAATGACATTTTTGAAGTATTTTCAAATTTTTTCTTCTTCTTAGTTAACCAAAATGACTGGATACTTCACCTAAGGATGTCTCCTCATCATCACTCATAGATGAATTATCACTCGGTTCAATAAAGAAACTAAACTAAGAAAACATTGAAAGAAAGAGAAAATAACAATTCGTTCCATTGGAAAGAACCGAGTTTAGAAGAAAACCCTTGGAGTTTATTAGACACGTATATACAAAAGGCTACAAGAGTAATGCGCACAATCGGATACCACATTTAAATTAAGTGTAGGACACAAATTCAAAAATCAAATGACAATATTTGACATCATTATCAATATTCCCTACAAGGGCTCATGCAAAGCAATGTTAATCATGATAATAAAATTAAATAATAATTAAAAAATTGCTAGAAACATCAAAGTAATAACATAGAGTGTGTCCCTACAATTTTTCCACAAAATGCCAAAAAGGGAAAATAGTGGGTACCAATCATCGAACAAATCATAAAATGTCCCACCCCTACTAAAGATATTGCATTGTCCCTAATATGAAAGTAAAAGAGGGTAGAGGAAGGTAGAGAATCCCTACGGAGCACTAGGCTTTCAGATCCCTATTAGTGAATGATCCTGGTTTCATAATAGGAGCCTCATCAGATTGGGCTCCTCCCATTAAGTATTCTATAAAGGGTGACTCATCATTATATCAAGTACTAGAACTAGTTCATAGGACATCCATAAACTCTAATGGATACAAGAATGACCAATACCCATAAGAATGATGTCATCCAATCTATCATAGGGAAAGGGAAACATTTATGTTTCCCGGTTAGGCTTAGCAACCAACAAGAACCATGGATGCCATATTTTTGAAAAATCTTCCTCAACCAATGAATACCAACTATTTCATTATTAGAATCAATTAGACTCAAAACAATGCATAAAAATGACCACACCATGCCCTAAGTCATATGGGCTATTACAAGTATACAACACATTCCTCTCTTATTGTCATTTCAACAAACACGTAGTGGGCATGCCAACCAAGAACTTAGAGAAAGAGAATAAAAGCACAAGAGAGAAAGCTCATCTCACCAAATCATCTCCAAGAATATTCAAGGTGTTCATACTATCGTACTTGAGCAACCCACTACACAAAATAAGAAAGAAAGGTTCAATGGATATTTTATCAAACACATGGTGCACTATCTTCATTAAGAGAGTATCATGAATCAAATTAGTTAAACAAGGCACCAATGACAACATAATTATTCCAAAAAAGTATTAATCATCCCAATAAGCTCAAAAAAACTTAATTGAACTGTACTTAGTCTGAATAATTAGACTAAAATTATGGGAGGCATTATGTAACTGCATGCCCCAATTGGAGCTAATCGAGGTCCAACCTATAATTCCAGTGTGAAGGGTGTCAGTACCATGTCAGAGGTACTAACACTAGCTGTGTAGATCAACTAAATTGATGTCCCAAAGGACTAAGGAGTCACCCTTTACTGGCAGGTGCTCTCATCAGATATGTGTCAACCCTCAACTAGCAGGTAGACATCTCAAACCTACGCTGGCTATATAGTTCTGTAACTTAGGGATTTCTACTAAGGTTCACACCCTCTACTAGCAGGTGAGCCCCCATCCCTAGGTTTTCTTGGTTTTAAATCCTACTCCCTACTGAACTGACACTAGTACTGAACTAAGCTAAATTAACTAAAAATTATTTTTGATTGTTCTTATCACGAACATATCAATTAAAGTAATAGGAATATTCACGGTTTAACTGAATCATTGCTTGAAAATATAAAATTATGTAAAACACATAGGTATCAAGTGTTCATAACTCGCTAGCACTGAATGACCATAATTTACGATAACTAGCTTACAAAATAATAATATGGGATTATGGTTCAAACCCAAAAGCATTGACATTTCATCGAACATGTAAGGATCATAAACTAGAACGTGAGAATGTGTGAAACATAGGAAATCGAGATCATTCACATTATAAAATTCATAAATTGGGAAATTCATCATGAATTCACTTAAACAAGACATGGGAACTAAAATTTAATGCATGAGGAAATTGAATATTTCATGGGATCATACATGAGATGAACTTAATTTGAATTACCTAGGAAAAACATGAATTAAACCCATCTTAAACATATAAAATACCATAGTGAAGGAAAACTCCATAATTTAATAAAAATAAAAGGTTTTAAGGCTCAATGGGTGAAAGAGACTCATTGATAAATACCCCAAATACCTTAAGCTTCTTAACTTGAAAGGAAAACACTAATATTGATGCTTTCTTGAAGGTTTATGAACTTGGGAAACTTGAATTCGTTATTTCTTGATAAAAAAATATATTATGCTTTGAAAAATAAGAAGGTTTTCTTAAGAGGAATTTGGAAAAGAAGTGAAAATAATGCCCTAATTGATGCCCCAAATCGTGCTATGAACAATTGGGTTGAGAGGGGAATGACTCAATTTTCCCTCAGTGATTTAAATTCAAAACTTGATGCAATAATATCACTATGAGGAAATTTTATCATAGTCATTTATTTCCCATACTACAATGTGGTCTACAAGACATCGGGACTAATGCTGCATCGCAGACTTATCGTAATGACCCACTAGTTTTGTGATCCAAACATAATCCAAACCTTGTTCGAAAAATCTAAAACTCCTCGAAGACATAGCTTTGACATTCCTAAATATGAATTAACACAAAAACAAATGTCTCAGGGTTTGAAAGACCAAAATTATAATCCTCAAATTGAGAGTGTCATGAAAATAACTAAGTCCCCAACATTTAGTGAAAGTTTCAAGCCTTAAGCCCCTTATGTATGCAACTTAAAGCTGAATCAAGCTAAGATTAGTATTAGGCATTACATCATATGACCCTTAGTATTCATGTACAGATATTGGTAAGAATAACGATTTCTTGTATAAACCAAGTTTATCTACTTACTTGATATACATATATATGGGTTCCTTGAGTGAAAAGGGTATATTTATTTACTTGATTTTAATGGGTTGCTTGAGTGAATTGGGTTTGACAATTAAATGAATATACATATATATGGGATCCTTGAGTGAATATAGTTTTCCTATTTAAATCATATATATATATATATATATGGGTTCCTTATCTATTTACTTGACATATATGTATATATATATATATATATAAAAGAGGGTTTCTTGAGTGAATTAGGATTTGTGTTTACTGACTTGTTTATGAAATTATATCCTTTAGTGGTCTAGGCTAAATTATTACTAATTGATATATCTATTAACTGTCTATTTACTTTTAATTAGAGACATGATTAACTTATTGTTACTAAGTCATTATTTATTGACTTGATTATGCTAGTAGTTGGTTTGTGACTTAAGTTATTTCTTAATAAACTTCCATTTTATTAAAATCTATTGTATGTTGAAAAGACGAAGTGTTCTTAATGTATATAAGTTACTTGAAAGGTATTCAAGATCGTGCTTATGGCGTGATTATAGTTATTGATCCACTATTTGGTTTATTTAAATTGAGTTTATGGGGTATTGCTACCTTGTTATGTAATTTCTCATAGTCTTAGCATAACCCAAATATTAAAACAAGATTGAGTGCTACATAGGAGTCTAAATGAAAGATTGTTAAGGGTAGGAAACCCTGTGGCTAAGTATGGATGAATTTATATTTAATTATGTGATAAGGTCTAACTTAATGACACTATAAGAGGGTGGTAATTAGGGTTGAATGTAATAAGGTGAAGTTTACCCATAATTAGTAAGGCTATTAAAGGCTATGGTTGCCAAAAAGTTAATGGATTGAGTGTCTTGACTAATGAACTCCTAGGTTGCATATTTGTTTTTGTATATTTAGATGATTTAACTTTAGTCGATTGATAATGCTTATTAATAAATGTTGTTTGTCCTGATACTACTCTTGCTAAACCCTTTTGTTTAGTATAGTCTGGTTGTAGGATCATTATATGTTTCATACTTGATAAGTAAAGATCTCAAATAGCTTCTATCTTTGTATCTTATGGTGCAAGTTGGATCATTTACACTGTTTCATATTTTCTCATAGTAGCTCTTGTATCTATAAGACTAAATCCTTGAGGAAGGTATAGATTATTGTATTTAATTTTTGTCAATCAGTTGTGATAAGTAAAGGTATTTTATTATTTCCTAATAACTTTTGCATATATTTCAATTGAGTGGTGAGGGTTCTACTATCTCGTTGGATTATAATAGGTGTCCACATGATCTGTTAAGTCAGACCATGACAATTATTTGGTTAATTTTTACATTTTATATTTGCATTTTAGGTTCACAAAATATTTGGACCACACAGGGAAAGACTACACTTGATACGTGATGCAAAATGTAATTTCTTGGGAAAAGTCATTTATAAGTAAAATAATAATATATTCAATGATTTTTTGTTATAATGAGTATGAAAGAACAACTGTGTGCACATGTTTTGTAGGTTACTAAGTCTTGTTTGTTGTTGTAAATGATTGAAGACCCCAATAGGGATTGAAGTGCTAAAGTACGTTAATCTTCATGAACATCTATATCTAATTCTTATTTATTTTTAATATGCAAGCTTTGTCTACTATTATAAGTGAATGGCATAATCCATAGATTTTATGATTTTATAGTTTTTAGATATATGAACATTACTACTAGCATTTTATGATTTCCTTATATTTTTTAAGGATTATGAATGCAAGAGGTTTATTAGTATTTTAATTTGAGTTATAATGTTTGGTTGATGACAAGAAGGGGAGTCTTAGAGTAATCGATAAATAGGTTTCTCCATGTGAAACCCTTGTGATCCAATTCTTCTTCCGAATCACGCACATAATGATATATTTATTGTAGTGGGTTGATTTTTTGTTGTTGTTGATGTCATATTGATGATTGATTTATTTTTTTCTTTCAAATAAGTAATAAGAAATATCTCTTAATTATTAAACTTTGATTGTCATCTCTGTTGGTCTGGACAATATCTAACCATCTTGAATATGATAAATAAACCACTATAGAACGATACTTGCATATTGATCATTCCTAAATATTTATACTCATCATTAATTACATAAAACTATGTTTTAATAATTTTTATATTACCCTACCAAACTGCGAACTATTTAATTGAATATATTTGTACAATGCATGTCCAACAAATTAGTGTGTGTGTATATATATATATATATATATATATATATATATATATATATATTATGTCATGAGTTAATTTATCAGGTTATGATGACACGTATTATAACCCACCATTAGTTAAGCTGACCCATGGTCCAAAACAGCTAGTAACAGACTATCGAAAGAAATAAAAAAAAGATATGGGATAAATACGATACAAGGGTTGATATATGTATATATATATATGTATATATATATATATATATATATAGTAACGGACTATTAAAAAAAAATAAAAACAAGATATGAGATAAATATGACACAAGGGTTGATATATATATATATGTATGTATTTATGCATGTATAACTATTGTAGTCACAAAACAAAGTGAAATCAGAACAATAGTTTTTAATATAATAATAGTACAAAGTCAAATACTGCATAACTACGTAGGTACAACCTATCTCTGCATACAACATAGAGATCAGTCTAACCTATATGAGCAAGTAAAATAGTACTCCGAATGCTAGTAGCTCAACCCAATATTTGATCCATAGATGCTCCATACAATGCATAAAACAACATACTATGTTATGCAGGCTACAGAAGTGTAGTATGATTACCAAACACATGGTACTCATTAAGAAACTACCAACTAAGCTCCAAAGATAATCAAAATATTGATAACATACAAATTAGGAATATAAACTACAAGTAACAAACAAAGGGAGCTAATATAATAACACTAGTGAAGCATTAAGTATAAACTACTTATTCTATCCATATTTAAGAACAAAAGTACTATACCTTATATCACTAGTTCCTTTAACTTGATGGCTGGAAAATATAGGACCTACAACCATATATCTTCTATGAAACGATTAATCACAAACCAAGATGCCCCTTGAGGATTCAAGACTATCCATATATACTAATGTGGTTCAAGGATTTTCAATAATCATCGACTTCGGTATCCTTTGTCCAGTACCAAAGAGAAATATGTATAACAAATTCACGAAATCAAAATATGGATAAAATAGTGTATGTTTGTAAATCTATTGCATGACATCAACTCTTCAACTAAATTAATATCCAAGAGCAGAAAGGGTCAAAATCTCTCTCGACCACACTAAACAGTAGTGGTAAAAGGGTAAATAAGATATGGAATAAAATCTATCTATGCCTAATTTATTAAACATCATTTTTGTTCAATAATTTAATAAATCATTATTAAGGTGTTATGACTTCCTTTATAAATAAATTGGTTTAAAAGTAGAAAGTAAGGGATAAAACACCCTGGGTTTAGGACCCTTAGAAGTTTTTTAGATTTCTATGTTCTGGACAACATACGATCGATGGGTACCGGTCGTATAATAGTTTATGAGTGGTATTCCTTGGTCGTATGCTGACTAGTGTATGTTGGTGGGTTGGATTAGGTTCTGGAATACGTATAATTTGGGTTGGTATGAGTCATATAGATGGATACAGGTTATTTAGTTTTGGTTTTTTCTTCACTTAATCTTAGACTAGGTAGCATAACTTGGATCTAAGTAAGAGTGGCTCACCATGAGCTATAATATAGGTTATGAGTCATACCATTGACTCATATGGTAAATAATATTCCAACCTCTTGTGCTCTTTTGCCAGGGGTATGGGTCAAGGGTACTAGTTGTATGCTTGGGTAGACTTAGTTTGGGTAAATCATACCTTGGACAGTGTTGGGTCCAAGGGGGAGGCCTATAGTACAGTGCTAGATACCACTCGTATTGGAATGTATGACTAGTATGTTTAGTCATACCCCCTGACTGGAATTTATGTTATTTAAGTGAGGAAAATATAGACATTTCACCACTTAACCGATTTAGGCCCCATAAATTTTAATACACATGGAAGGTTATTTTCTCTATTATTCTATTCATTAACACCTATAAAACACTCTCTAATCCTCTCTAAGCCTCTTGGAAAAAAAAAGCTAGGGTTTTATCTTAAGGATTAATTTGGGGCTTGTGTTGGATATTTTTCTCCATCATCTACTCAATTTAAGGCATTTACTCCTTCCCTCATTGTTAGTTTCAACTAAATGCATATTTTCTAAATTATTTTCATGGCATAATTGTTATATGGTTTAGGGTTTTTAAATAAATCTTTGGGGTTTTGGTCACAATGAGTTAGTTATCATTTTTTCATATTTTAATTATGTATTTATATATTTAATGGTGGTTTGGATACTTGGTTTGATGGTAATGGTTAACTGGTATTTGATTTTGGTTTTGGAAACACTAGGCCCCCAATATGTTTGACAAAATGCTTATGAGAATGTTTTTACTATATTGTTGTACTTTTTAATGGAACTGTTGTATGATATGATTTTTTAATGGAACCCTAAATTGTATAAATAGTTTAAATTGTTTGGAATGGTTAAATGGAATGGTTTGGTGGTCGTGGTTATGGTTAATTTAATTGAACTCCTTGTGGGGTACAATGGAATACCCCCAGTAAACATGCTAATAAACAACTTGAGTGGTATATGGGACTACTGCAAGAAAACATAATAAAGTAACACTTATAGCTTACATGGGACATTCCCAATTTAACTTGGTAAATGGGTATATAGGAATCCATTAACCTCTTAACGTTTGGCTAAAGACAATACTTGCAAGTTATAGTTGGTATGATGATACCACTATTAATTTCCTTGGTTAATAATAAATAGAATAATGGATTGGTTGGTTGGAAATGGTTTTAATTAGCAATAATGGTGAGAGTTCAATGAATAAACACTAGAAACTCATGTTTGCCAACATAAGGGGTTGGTCGTGGTGACTATATATGATACTATATGGTACATGAGAGTACTCTAAGTATATAGTGTATATGTATCATGGAGAGAAAGGGTACATGGGAATCCCCAACTCTTATGGTATCTTTAGTTCGTATGACTATATGCATCGGGGCCCGTTCAGGGAGTTACACTGGACCCATATAGCGTATGGGTTATTTTAGGATGGTTAATTTACACATATCCAATTTAATGGTTTTAAATGAATTCTAAACCCTATTCCTTTTACAGGCATTATTTTATATATATATATATATATAAATATATATATATGTATGGTTTGTATGCATATGGTTAGTTTACTTGGTTTTGCTATTGGCATTATGTATCCTTAGCGTATGTTCATGCTAGTGTTCACCTACTAACCCATCTTTAGGTGTCTGTATCCCCACACAATGCAGGAATCAACTATTCTACTCCTCCTTCATAGTGATCAAATTTTAGGATAAACTTTATGGATTTAAGTGGTGAGATTCTATCTTTCTAGAAGGCTCCATTTTATTTCGTAGATATTTTTACACACTTTGATTTATTTATGGGTATTAGTTTTGTACATGGTTGGTAGCATGTCCCAATCGGATATTGGTTTTCTTGTTGTTAGAGGCCTTTGTGAAACTTCTATGGGTCGGTATAGGTAGGATCGATATTGGTGTTAGCCTTAGTATTGGTATTGGCATAGGGGATGATACTATTTTGTTAAATTGTTAGTTGTTCCATCCTTTTGTATTATGTTATGGAACTTGGTTAAGTTATTGTTTTGGTTTTGGTTTACAATTTGGTTATAGTTATCGATTGGTTTGGGATGTTTTCATTTATTTTAGTTGGTCACTATTATAGAACTATACTAGAGTCCAGATTTGGATAATTATATACAACCTTGTGATATATTCAAAATTCATCCGACTAAGTATATACATTGGACGGTTGGGTTGGAAAATAGGGATGGTTCACCGTCCTGGTTAGACTTTGGATGCCTATTACGATAATGCACACAATCAGTTTTGTAAAGTTTGTATCAGAGCTTTAAGCTCATTGTCAATTGAGATTCCACAAAGCCGTGTCGAGTTGAGTCTCTTTTAATTATATGTAGCACATCACCGTTATAAGGGAGAGGCTACAAAGAATTTAGGAATGTATCACTTTCTTGGTATTCTATTTTAAGCTATAAGGTATAAGGTCCTTTATAATCCTTGTTTGTTTTATTTTTAGATCATACCACTATGATTTAGAACATAATAGAACTCTTCTTTCCTATCTAGTGACAACATGGAAGGGATACAAAGGACCCATACTTGTTCTAGTGGCCCAGTCCCTAATATTTCTGGAATTCCACTGGTTGCTACTAGTCGTCTTTAGGTTAAGGTGTAGAATGCAAAATTTTGTCAATCAATTCATACTATTTCTCAGTTGGTTGTTGCTCAGGCTGAGCGGGATGCATCAAGTATTTCATCTGTTGTGGCCACAAGGGTTGGCCAGTTTATAAAGATGAATCCTCTTAATTTTACTGGTGTGAAGTTGAAAGAGGATCCATAGGGTTTCATGGATAAAATAGAGAAGATATTCAGGGTGATGTAGGCCATGAATTTTGATGGGATGAATTTGTTAACTTATCATCTCAAGGATATTGTGTACCAGTGGTATGAGAAGTAGGATAGGTGATATTGAGTAGCTGTCCTTATGGGAGGCTTTCTCAAATGCTTTTCTAGATTGCTTTTTCCTCAGGAGATGAGGGAAATGAAGGCGAAGGAATTTGTCAATCTAAGACAAGGAAAAATGTCAATCGAGGAATATGCCTTGAAAATTCTTCAGTTGTCAAGATATGATCTAGAATTGATTTTGATATGAGGGCGAGGATGAGAAAATTTGATTTTATACTACCTCGAGATTTGATCCTTAAAAGTAATATTGCATTGCTGATCAAGTATATGGATATGTTTAGGTTGGCAGTTCATATGCAATATGTGGAGAAAGAAAATAAAAAGCAGGCAAAATTTGGGAAAGTGCAGAGTAAGAAGTTTAAGTCTTCTGAATAAGATGGTGGGTAATATCAAGGTAATCAAGATGGCAGGAAGTGGCCAAAAAAGAAGTGGGGGAGTTTTGGTTCTTTCTTTTCTGCTAGTGCTCCTTACCCGAAGACTTTAGGTGATAGGTGTTAGTATAGTGGCGATAAATTTTGAGCATAGGGTGCCCAATCTCAGGCGAGTGGAGCACAATCGAATTCTTCATGCCCTTTTTTTCGGTTCTGTGTTCGCCTTTATCAAAAATTTATGATGGAGGGAAAAGTGTTTGAAATGTGGTCAACTAGGACATATGCTCAGAAATTGTCTGATTAGTAAGGGTGATTCTGGAGCGGTCAAAGCTCCAATTCCTTCATCTTCTTCTCTTATGCCTAGTGGTATTGCTTCGGCATATACTCCTTCTTTTATTGCTTGTATTGGTTGGATTAGGTTATATGCTTTTTCTACTAGGCAGGAATCTGAGGCAACTCTTAATATCATGACTCGTACATTATATTGCTTTTCTTGTAATGTTTATTTCTGTATTTATCTAGGGTCCACCCTCTCTTATGTGACCCCATATGTGGTTTTATGTTTTGGTTTTGATCTAGAGATTATTTTGGAATCTTTTTTCTTTTTTGACTCTGGTTGGTGACTCTGTGTGGCTAAAAGAGTCTATAGGGGGTATGTGGTATCAATTGGTAGCAGAAAGGCTTTAGGGGATTTTTTTAAACTGGATATTATTGATTTTGATGTTATTCTGGGGATGGATTGGTTACATTGTAGTTATGCATCTTTAGATTGTCGGACACGTAAAATTGTCTTTAGGTTTCTTAGTGAATCGGTTATCTAGTGGGAATGTGGTTCCCTTTCTCCTAAAGGGAGGTTTATTTCTCATGCTAGAGCTCGGAGATCAATCTCAAAAGGGTGTCTCTATTATTTTTTCCGAGCTAAATTTTCTAACTTAGAAGTTCTTTCTTTCATTCGGTTTCAGTGGTAAATGAATTAGCTTAGGTCTTTCAAGATGATCTTCTTGGTGTTTCTCCAGATAGGGAGATTGAGCTTTATATTGACTTAATTTCGGAAACTCATCCAATAGTTGTTCCTTCTTATAGAGCTCTGGCCGAGTTGAGGAAACTCAAGGAGAAACTTAATGATTGATAACGCCCAAACTACAGCTCTCGTAAGAGTGTAAGCGGTCGCTGTCAAATATAGAACCCAGCTGGGTTGGGTGTCGAATCCCATAGGGAATACTTGGCCACTAAGTGTTGTAATCATTAGTAGACTGTTGGTTGAAAAATTCTACGGAAAGGGGGTATTTGAATTATGGCGTGAATTAATGTAACCAAAGTAACGAATGAAACAATTTGTGTAGTAGGATTTAATAACAGATAAAAATAAGTTAGGGTTATGTCCAGCTTATGAGTTCTACGTATCTATTAACTATGAGTTATGCGGAATTCAGACATGCATGCACTTATAGAGGTTTGTATTCTAATGGTAAATCCTAGTGTTTCTCAACCATCAAAGATTATTTCACTTTAACTCTCTCGAGCTTAAAGTGTATAACTAACGGTACAAACTCTCCAAGAGGTTAATCCAGTTACGACACTAACGTGTAAATAGGGGTTGGTAGCCCTATTTCCTTGTCACACTCTCTTTTCCAAACATATAACTTTTCACTCGAACAATTTAATGATATAATGTCGTATTCTATATGTTTGCAACCACAAGAATATAATTAAGATGAAGAGAGTAATGATATAAGTAGCATACGTATCAAGAATTTACAAACTCGTAGAAATAGATAGTATATCATAAGGCTTCCATAACCCTAACAAGAAGTTTAGCTACTCATGATTACAACGGAGATCACAATAAACATCATCATCATACCAAAGCTCGAATGATATCACGTTGAGGATAAGATTGGCGTCAAAAGAGAGATTGACATTTTTGCCCTTTTCTGATTTCTCAAGAGTAGCGTTTTTCCCTGTTGTACTTACAAAATCTGTAAATTAAAAGTGTCAAATAAAAGAAAATAATGACAATAAGAATGAATGCTGAAAAATTCAGCAAATAGGGTTTTTATAACATCCTTGTCCTAGTCCTACTAGGTTACTGTTGCACCCCTAAGTATTACGAAATACTGATTTTGCCTGGGACAACTTCTCCATGCGTCACATTCAGTCCATAAGTTTCCACAAGCTGCCTTCATTCTTACGTGAAGTTTTCCTTGCTCCCAAAAGGTCCACAAAGTGCTGAAATCTTCATCATAAATACCTGAAAACATGCTAATCACATAGGTTAGCTCACTTACAGGAAAAAGGGACTAAAAGTGCAGGAATTATATATTTTATCCTCCAAACTTAGCCTAAAATATGGGTAAATTATTGTGTTTAGGCGTGTAAATATGCGCGACATCAACGATCTTATGGATAAGGGTTTTATTCATCATAGTATATCCCTATGGGGTGCATCGGTATTATTTTTGCATGAGAAATATGGTTTCCTTCGGATATGCATTGACTATAGGCAGTTAAATAAAGTAACGGTCAAGAACAAGTATACTTTTCTAAGGATAGATGACTTGTTTGATTTGTTACACGGTGCCAATTTTTTTTTCAAGATAGATCTTTAGTTTCTGTATCATCATCTTAAGATTAGGAAGGAGGATATCCATAATATGGCTTTCCAAACTCGGTATGGGTACTATTAGTTCTTTGTTATGTCTTTTGGTTAGACTAATGCCTCGATGGCATTTGTGGATTTAATGAATAGGGTTTTCAGGCAGTTTTGGATCTTCTTGTCACTGTGTTCATTGATAATATCCTAGTGTATTCTAAGAGTGAGGTGCATCATGCCAGTTACCTCCGTGTGGTGTTGAATACCTTAAGGGAATAATAGTTGTATGCCAATTCTTAAAGTATGAGTTTTGGTTGAACGTTGTAACTTTTCTTTGTAATATTATTTATAGTAAGAGGTCATGGTGGTTCATCAAAAGGTGGTTGTTGTCTAAATATGGCCTAGACCCACAACTCTAACAAAAATTTAGAGTTTCTTTGGTTTGGTTGGGTATTATAGATAGGTTTGTGAAGAGTTTTTCTTTTATATCTGCCCCATTGACTATGCTAACTCAAAAGAAAAAAAGTTTTCTTACTCGGAAACTTGTGAAGGTAGTTTAAAAAATCTTAAGGACAAAGCTAATTTTGGCTCTGATTTTGGCATTGCCTAAAGGTAATGAACGGTTTGTAGTTTATTGTGATATGTCCGAGGTTGGATTTCGTTATGTCTTAATGCAGCATGGGAAGGTGATTGCCTATGTTTCCAGGTAGTTGATGGAGCATGAGAGAAATTATCCTACTTATGATTTGGAGCTTTTAGCGGTGATTTTTGCATTGAAAATTTGGTGGTATTATTTTTATAGAGTGCACGTGGACATTTTTACAGATCATAAGACTCTAGAGTATGTGTTCACTTAGGTGGAGCTAAATCTCAGGAAATAGATGGTTGGAGCTTTTCAAACACTATGCTATGAGTCCTTACTACCACCTAGGTAAAGCTAACATGGTTGCTGATGCTCTTAGTAGGTTATCCATGGGGAATTTGGCTCATGTGGAAAAGAAAAAGTGGGAATTGGTAAACGATATACACCGCTTGACTAATCTTGGAGTCTATCTTCTAGACTCCGATGATAGTGCTATGATGGTTCAGGAAGTGGTTCGGTTATCTCTTGGAGTAGAGATCAAGGATAAACAAAAGATAGATCCTATCTTGATGAAGATAAAGAGTGATGTAGTTAGGCAAAATGTAATGTTATTTGAGATTAGTGGTGATGGTACTTTGTGGTACCAAGGGAGTATGTGCTCCTAATGTGGATGGTTTGCATGAAAGGGTATTGCCTGAGGCACATTAATCGTGCTATGTTGTTCATCCTAGTTTGTCTAAAATGTATCATGTTAGCAAATAGGGGTATTGGTGGAATTGTATGAAGAGGGATGTGACAAACTTTGTATCCAAGTGATGGAGTAATAATAAGTAAATGTTCACCACATAAGGCCTGGTGAGTTTTATCAAGAAATTAAGTTGCCCGAATGGAAATGGGAGGTAATCAATATGAATTTTGTTAATGGTCTTCCTCGATCTCGGAATAAATTTGATTCAATTCGGGTCATCCAGGATAGGATGGCAAAGTCTTCTCACTTCTTGCAAGTAAGGAATAAATTTTTTGCGGAGGACTATGCGAGGTTGTATCTCCATGTGAGATTGTATTTGAAATCCGCAATGAGTAGAGTCTTGTGCATGGGTATGAAGAGCGCCACATTTATGGACAATAGGCTATAAAATGTTATAGGAAAGTTTCCCTTCTTTTAGTGTTCATGTCGTGCGAAAGAGAATGATATTATATTTAAACTCTCTTTCCAACACACCCTTCATTCCATTTATTGACAATGCCTCCCAAAAGAAATAGTAGAAGAAGAAATAGGGATCAGCCCGCACCACCGCCTATTCAAGAAGATCCCCTGAATGAGCATGTCTCCCACGCTGAATTCATGGCTGATTTCACTACCTTATCTCATTACGTAACTGCTCAGAAAAACCAGCGAGATTCTACCCCAGTCAATCTAGTGGCTAATGTAGCTGCAGTTAAGATTTGGTATTTCTCTTACATGAATCCCCCTCTGTTTTTGAGATCCAATTCAAAAGAGGATCCGTAGGAGTTCCTCGATATGACTCAGAAGGTGACAAATATTATGGGTGTCACTTCAAGTGAGAGTTTAGAGTTGGTTGTATACCAATTGCAGGATATAGCTCATACATTTTTTAAGCAGTTGAAGGAGGACCAAGGTGTGGATGTAGGGACTATGTAGTGGGAAGAGTTTTCCACATCTTTCCTAGACAGTTTCTTTCCATTAGATGTTTAGGGAATCTTAGGTTCAGGAGTTTATTCATTTGAAGCGAGGTAATGTGAGTGTGAAGGATTACTAAGCATAATGCAGACAAGGAGTCACACACTTAATTCATTATCAAAATGAATGCTTTAATTTGGAACATTAGATCTGTCAATACACAGAAAGCATTCACAAGATTGATTACAATGCATAGAAGATCTTATTTTAGCTTAAGTGGTTTAATGAAACCTTTTCAGGAGAGTCAAGGTGTAGAGCAGTATAAAAGGAGATTAGGAATACAACATACAATAGTGAATTTCTTAGGAAAGATATGGGCTTTCATGGATAGTTTTATTGAATTTAGCATTATCAGGGATGAAGAGCAGCTAATTACTCTTAAGTGGAGAATCAGAATAAGGGAATAGAAGTATTAGTCATACTTGTGTTCGCAAAATGTAGTCAAAATAAAAGTCTAATATTGTGGGAATCATTATAGATGTCCAATACTATGAAACACCAATGGTTAGTAGGAGGTAACTTTAATGTAAATAGAAATAAGGAGGAAAAGTTGGTGGATTACCTATCACAGTAGTTAAGACTGATGATTTTAATAATTATATCAACATGTGTAATCTGGAGGAATGTGATTTAAAAGGAAGTAAATTCACATGGCCAAATGGAAGAATAGATGCAGATTGTATATTTAAGAGGCTGGATAGGGTGCTGATTAATGACAAATTGCAGGATACGTTTCCAATTATGGAATTGGAAAATCTAATCAAAAGGGGATCTTATCAATTCCCTATGTTGTTGCATTTTAGCAGATCAATGGAGCAGCTAATCAGGCCTTTCAGATTTATTAATTTTTGGCTAATGGAAGATTCACACATGGATATTATTAAGGAGAATCGGTCGACTGAATATAAAGGAAATCCCTTTATCAAATTTTACTAAAAACTTAAGAAAACTATGGTTGCATTGAATAAATGGAGTAAGTAAACTTTTGGAAATATTTTCCTAGAGATTACTACTTTGGAAGAGGTAATTAAGGTCAAGGAACAACAATTTGAGCAGGAACCATCAGGTTTTGATAGAACCAATTTGTCATAATCACACGCAAAATTGGCTATGTAGATGAAAAAAAAGAAGACTATTGGAGGCAGAAAGTAGGTTTTAAGTAGTTTAAAGATGGATAAAAGAACACTAAATTTTTCCATACTATAGTCAAAGGAAGAAGAACTAGGCTAAGAATACAAAGAATTCAAGATTCATAGGGGCACTGGTTAGATAATTAGGAAAATACAGCTGAGGTAGTAGAGGTTTTCTTTCAAAAACAATTTGAGAAATAAGTGTATCTAGGAGATTTTTTGATGTTAGACTAGCTACCAAGGACGGTAACAGATTCCCAGAATGAATAGTTAAAGAAAATACTAACAATGGAGGAAGTACATAATGTAGTCATAGGTTTGAATAGGAATAGGGAAAGAGGTTTAGATGGCATGACTGGGGCATTCTACCAAGATGCATGGAATATTATCTCACAGGACTTATATTAGAGGGTAGCATTTTTTTCTATGGTTTTGATCTTCGAAGATTTATCACTCATAAAAATTTGGTATTATTGCCAAAGAATCTAGTAGTAAGTACTTTCTTAGATCTTAGAACTCTATCCCTTAGTAAGTTTTTGAATAAAAAATTTCAACAATTATTCATGAAAGGATTAAGCGTATTCTTCCTCTTATTGTCTCTAAAGAATAAGCTGGTTTTGTTCAAGGAAGAAGTATAGATGAAAATATTTTGGTGGTTCAGGAGATAGTGTCTGAAATCAGGAAAAGGGGTAAACCTCCAAACGTGATAATAAAGATTGATATGATGAAAGCATATGGTAGAGTAGAATGATTGTTCTTGACCAAAGTATTGAGAAGAATTGGTTTTGGTAAACATTTGATTGATATGGTATTCAGACTTCAGGCAAATTATCTATACTCCATTTTGCTAAATGGACAACCAAAATATTTCTTCAAATCCACTATAGGTCTCAAGGTGACCCGTATTCACCTATAATTTTTATCATTGTAGAAGAGGTTTTATCAAGAAGTTTGAAGAAACTAATGATTAAAAAGGAATTCAGACTCTTTGGGATACCTAGACGAAGCCCTAAAATTAACCACCTAGCTTTTGCAGATGATATGATCATTTTATGTAAGCCAGACCTACGTACCTTATAGATGGTGACAGGTACTCTTGAGGGGTATGAATGTGTTTTAGGATAGAAAATTCACAGAGAGAAAAGTACCATATATCTTCATGATAATGTTTCTAATGGTGTAATAGTGATGGCAGAAGTTCCAATAGGTATTTTGAGGAAACAACTCTCTTTCAATTACCTAGGGTGTCCTATATTTTACATGAGAAAGAAGAAGGTGTACTATCAGTACATTATGAACAAAATCAATTCCAAATTACAAGCATAGAAGGGGAAGTTGTTGTCATATGGTGGTAGATCAGTCCTTATTAAACATGTCTTACAAAGAATTCCAATTCATTACCTATAAGTAATGAATCCCCCCAAGAATGTTCTAAACACTATCCAAAAGACCTTTTCCAAATTCTTTTGGAGTAGCACTATTGGAGGTAGAGAAATATATTGGGTTTCTTGGTAAACAATGTGTCTACCAGAAGTTGAAGGGGGACTTGATTTTAGAAGAATTCAGGATGTTTCAACAACCCTCTTCAATAAAATATTGTGGAATTTAGAATTAAAAAGACAATATAGAGTGAATACATGTTTAATAAGTATTGCTAAAAATTATATTCTAAGATAGTCATGTAGAAAGTGGGCAGGGAATCTCAGGTGTGAAAAAATATGTTGCAAGTTAGATATGTAATTGGTCATCTCATTATATGGAACATCAGGAGAGGAGATGCTCATATATGGTTTGATAACTGGAGTGGTCTGGGAGATATGTACTAATTATAGAGGAAAGAAAGGAGTGGGATGATAATTATCAATGTGTTAGTGATTTAATGACTAATGGGAATTAGAATGTTGAGGTTCTAATGTGTATTTTTCCTGATGATATAGTAGAGCATATAATTTGTAAAGTAAGGGTAGGTGAGCTACATAATCAAAAGGATAAGCCAGTATGGAGCTTGAAAGCAAAAGGAAATTTCACAAGTAGGTCTGCATGGCAATATATTAGGAAGAGGGGGGACTCTATTAAATTCTATAAGCATCTATGGATAAAAGGGATACCTTTCAAGGTAGTATTATTTATGTGGAGAATGTGGAATAGAAGGATTTCAATAGATGATATAGTGAGAAATTGGGGGATTCATGGTCCTTTCAAGTGCCAGTGTTGTCAAAATCTAGCATAAGAGACCATCTCATATGTGCTATTGAGATCACTTTTAGCTAACGGGACATGGTCCTATTTCTCTTCTTTTATAGGAATAAACATACAAGGAAGCAGTATGAGGGAGAAAATTTATGTTTGGTGGAATGCTCAAGTAAAACAAAAAGAGAAAGCTTATTTCAGAGTAATACCAACAATCATAATGTGTGAAATATAGAAAAAGAGGAATGCAAAGAAGCATAAAGACAAAGATATAACCCTGCATAGATTTATATTCAAAGTTACAAGACATTTAAGGATGTTACTAAAAGTGAGGAAACCAGCACTAGAGTTTGCAATGGATTGGACAAAAGTTTGACTCAACTTAGTCAATTGAAATCTAGAGTTACAACTAAGGTTATGTTATGGAAATTGCCAGAGTAATGTTGGTATAAATACAATATAGAAGGAGTCTTAAAATGGAATCCAAAAAGCAGTTCATGGGCATTTTTAAGGGATGAAAAAGGGGATAAAATGCATGTAAAAGGTTCAGTAATGGAGCATACAAATAATATGGTAGCATAAGCTGAAACAATAACGGAAGAAGTTACTCACTGTTGTCAATCTAGGAGAGATAAAGTTATCATTCAAATAGACTCACTGGCAATACAGAGATTCTTAACTCAATAATGGGATGCACTATGAAAGATAGTAGATATAATAAATAGAATAAGAAGTTTGTTACAAGTCAAGCAAGTACAAACAAAGCATATACTAAGGGAAAGGCAACCAACTTGCAGGTTACTTAGCTAATTTAGCATTTGAGTAGTAGAGGTTCATATTTAGATCTTTCAGTCAGTTACCAATATCAGGTAGAAAGATCCTTAACAGTGATAAAAATCAATGACGATATCTTAGTCTAACATTAGTCAAAGAATAAGGGGATTGGGAAGGCTATAGCATGGTTTTTCACATTTAGCATATTTACAACCATCAAGGAGTTCAAACAAAAAAGTGAAAAAGGTAAGCTTCCTATTTAGAACAGCTATCAAAAAAAGAAAGTTTAGTGGATCAGGTGTCGCCATGTCAGAAAATATTCATGCAACTGAGACACTTATTCCTCTTCAACTATCTTTGGGTCCGAACATCCCAAAATCTCTATCCTTATTTAATCTATAGATGGAGAAGAAGTAAATATTCAAAAGAAGTACATACATCAAGATGTAAGCTCAAAAATGCAAGGGACATACTTGAAGAAAGAAACAAGGGTTAGAAGATAAGACCCATCAGAGTAGCACCAAAAAGCACTGGCCACATACTGAAGGTTTAACCTGAAAAAGTGAGTAAAAAGGAACAAAATAAGAGTTTTAGTGAAGATATGCTATGCAAAAAAATAAGAAACTTACTTATGAAAGTTGGAAGCTGTATCTTGGAGAAACAAGGAAATAGTGTTTATCACCCACAAATAGAGAAGAAGAAAATGAAGATTAATAAAGATATCCATGGTGCAGGAGGCATAGAAAGAGTGATATCAGCTCTATAGATGATTTTGGAAACCCTACTCTTTTTATATGACTGTTTTGGACCGGGTTGGCTCTTTAGGTTGATCCATTTGTTTTGTAGTAAGGTCAAGTGTTATTTGGATTATTTGTTTATTTGTTGTTATACTTGTAAGATGTATTAATCATTATGATTCAAATTGATATTATAAATAAAATCACAAATTAAACAAAACAAATTGCTTAAGTTTACTTAGTTGGCGAGGTATACTCCTACCATGGTGGTAGATAATATGTCTAGAATGAGTAAGTTCATGTCTAGTGTAGCTGATAGTATGATCGAAAAGTATAGGAACGCCATATTGATTAAGGAGATGGACTTATCTAGACTTATGGTTAATGCTAAGTAGATTGAGAAAGATAAGCATAAAGAGAGGGAGAGAGAGAACAAAATGGTCTAAAAAGGTAGTTTTAATTTTTCTCAACTAAGGTCAGAAGGTGGCAATTATTCTTAGTTCCATCAAAAATATTCAGCCCCAGCTCTATCTATAGCCAGTGCTCTAGTGCCTAAGTTCACGCAAGATAATTAAGATAGAGCACTAGGCTCTAAGTCCTCGGGCAGTGTGAATTGTGCACGTACTAATCTGCTTTGTCAAAAGTATGGTAGGCATCACTAAGGTGAATTTAAAGTGGGTCATGATGGTTTTTTTGGATTTGGAAACACTTGCCATAGTGTTAAGGATTGTCTAAGGGATGGTCTGCAGTTAGTCCAATCTTCTTCAAATCCGGTAGGTCACCCGACTTTGCAGGGTGCTACTTCCAATGCAACCAATAAGCAGTGTCAGAATAGGTTATATGTACTCTAGGCTCGGCTCGATCAGGAGTGTTATCTAGATGTAGTTTCTAGTATATTGAAAGTTTTTCATGTTTATGTGTATGTTTTACTTGACCCTAGATCTTCACTTTCTTTTGTGACTCCTTACATATAAGTAGACTTTGGTGTCAGTCCCAAAACTTTAGTAGAACCTTCTCAGTGTGTACTCTAGTAGGTTTCTCTATTGTAGCTAGGCGAGTATACAAGAATTGCTTGGTTATAGTATCTCAGAAAATTACCTTAGTTGATCTTGTGAAGTTAGAGATGATGAATTTTTATGTCATTCTTGACATAGATTGGCTCCACACATGTTATGCCTTAGTTGATTGCAAATATAGAGTTGTTCAGTTTTGGTTTACGAATGAATCAGTTATTAAATAGAGGGGTAGTGCTTCTTTGTTTAGGGGCCAGTTTGTTTCATATCTCTGAGAAAGAAAGATAATAACTACAAGGTGTGTTTACCATCTTGTATGAGTCAAAGACTTTAGTTTCGATACTTAACACTTCGAGTCAATTTTAGTAGTGTGGGAATTTCTAGATGTGTTCCCTGAATTTCTTCTCAGAGTTCCTCTAGAAAGGGAAATAGACTTCAAAATAGATCTCTTTCTAGAAACCTAACCTATCTCTATCCCACCCTAAAGAATGACCCCAGCTGAGCATAAGGAGTTGAAAGAGCATTTAAAATAACTTTTCGATATGGGTTTCATCTGGCCCAGTGTTTCCCCATAGGTCCCTCTAGTCTTGTTTGTTTGTAAGAAATACGGTTATCTTAGAATGTGTATTAACTACTGTCAGTTGAAAAAAGTCACAATAAAATATAATTATCCACTCCCGAGAGTTGATGACATGCTCGACCAACTTTAGGGTGCCAACTATTTCTCTAAGATAGACCTAAGTTCCAGCTCTCCTCAACTTAGAGTCAGAGAATGTGACATTCCAAAGATAGCTTTCCAAACATGGTATGGTCACTATGAATTCTTATTTTTGTCTTTTGGACTAATGAATTCCCTTCCATCTTTCATGGACTTGATGAATAGCGTGTTCAAGCTGTACATGGACATTTTTATCGTAGTCTTCATTGATTATATCCATATATATTCCCATAGTGAGAATGATCATGCAGACCCACTAAGAATTGTGATACAATCCCTTTGAGCTCACCAGTTATTTACCAAATTTATTAAGTGAAAATTTTATCTAAGATTAGTAGCATTCCTTGGCCATATTATTTCCAGTGATCGTATTAGAGTTAAAGAAATGAGAAATTAGCCCAGACCCATCTCTTCATCAAATATTAGGAGTTTCTTAGGCTTAGCTCTCTATAATAAATTGTTTGTTGAAGGGTTTTCCTATATTATGTCTCCTATGCCTCGATTGACTCAGTAGAAAGTCAAGTCTTAGTGGTCAGATTATTGCGAGAAGAGTTTACAAGAGTTAGAGACTTGACTCACTTCCGATCCAGTGTTAACATTGCTAGATGGTTCAAATGGATTTATAGTTTATTATGATGCTCCAGAGTTGGTCTTGGTTGTGTATTTATGTAAAGTGGTTAGTTCATAGCCTATGCCTCTAGACATCTTAAAACCCATTAGAAAAATTATCCTACCGATGATCTTGAGTTAGAATTTGTTGTTTTCTCCTTGAAAATTTGGAAACACTATTTTTATGGGGTTAATGTTGATGTGTTCACTGACTACAAAAGCTTACAATACGTGTTCATGTAGAATGATCTGAATCTTGATCTGAGATGATGGCTTGAGTTGTTGAAAGATTATGATATAAATATGTTATATCATTCGGGCAAGGACAATGTAGTGGTAGATGCCCTTAGCAGGTTTTTTATGGGTAGTGTTGCTCATGTTGATGAGGATAAGAACAAATTAGTCAGTAAGGTTTATTCAGCTAATTAAAGATCAGAACTAGTTAGCTGAAGGTAGTTTGTGGGTCCAGAATTAGTCAGAATCTTCATTGGTTGCAGAAGTGAAAGAAAAGCAAGATCGGGATCCTAGTTTTGTTAAGCTAAAGGAGATTTTTAGAGATCAGAAGGTCGAGGTCTTCTCCCTTAGGGGAGATCTATGCTACATTGTCAGAGGAGATTATTTGTTTCTTGTGCTGGTGATTTGAGGCAAAATATACATGCAGAAGCATATAGTACGCGATACTTTATCCATCAAGGAGCCACTAAGATATACCATAAATTATGGGAAATATATTGGTAGAGTGGTATGAAAAGGGATATTGCAGAGTTTATGGCTATGTGTATGAATTTTCAACAGGTCAAGGTTGAGCACCAAAGGTCTAGTGGTACATTATAGGAGTTTTGTATCCCGACTTGGAAGTGGGAAATGGAGAACATGGACTTTGTAACAGGGTTGCCTCGCTTACGTCGTTAGCATGATTTTTGGAAAGAATGACCAAATTAGCTCATTTCCTACCAATTCATACTTCTTAATTAGGTGAGGATTATACTTGGATTTACGTTAGGGAGCTGGTTAAGTTTTATGGGATTCCATTTTCTATCATTTCAAATAGAGGTACTCACTATACTTCTCAGTTTTAGAAGGCTTTTCAGAAGATTCTTGGCTTCTATGTTTATCTCAGTACCACTTTTCATCTTTAGATAGATAGTCAGGTAGAGAGGACTATCCATACCTTAGACGACATGTTGAGGACATGTATTATTGACTTTAAAGACAGTTGAGATGACCACTTACCTTTGATTAAGTTTTTTTATAATAACAGTTATCACTCCAGTATTTAGAGGCTCCATTTAAGGTTCTCTCTGAAAAGATATGTGGACCTCTTATCAGTTGGTTTAAAGTAGGTGACGCTGCAGTAATAGGGCTAGATTCCAAGGTGATGAAGAAGGTTAAGTTGATTTGGGAGAGGTTGAAGACAACCCAAAGCGGTCTGAAATCTTATGAAGGCATGAGGAGAAGGCGTCTTGAGTTTAAGTTAGTTACTTGGTCTCTTTGAAGATTTCTCCTATGAGGGAAGTAAAGATATTTGGTAAGAAGGGGAAAATCATCCCCCTTTATGTTGGACAATATAAAATCTTGATTCATTTTGGAAAAGTAGCTAATGAGATAGAGTTGCCTGCAGATTTGGCATCAGTAGATCCGGTATTTCATGTTTCTTTATTAAAGAAATGTATTAGTGATTTAGCAGTAGTTATTCTTTTAGATGATATAATTGTTAAGAATGGTCTTTCTTATGAAGAAGTTCCAATTAAGATCCTTGAACGTCGAAATTGTAGACTAAGGAATAATGAATTTCCCTTAGTTAAAGTTCTTTGCTGGAATCAGTCCGTTAAGAGATCCACTTGGGAAGCAGAAATAGATATGCGAACCAAATACCATCATCTTTTCTCTGCAAACTCTAATTCTTCTTAAGGTAACTATCTTTCTTAGATTGACTCTTTTTAGTTCCCTATTTAAGCTATGTATCTATCATTGTTTCATTTCATGGATTCAAGAAATCAGTTCAAATCATGTATCATGTCTCAAACATAGTTAAATAATCATGTTTCCAGGTGTACATGTTCTGTATATGATTTCAGTTTTCCCCAATATTCTCAGTATAACCAGTCTTATTCGAGGATGAATGTTCCCATGGGAGAGATATTGTGATACCCCATAAGATCCTAGTATAATTCAACTCACGATTTACATGTTGAATGGGTCCAAGACTTGGAAATCTCACTAAGTGTTGAGGACTTAGTCATTTTTAAGACCCTTAAACTTCGATGTTTTTTTTCTTCCTGAGCTCAAGACGTCAATTTTGGAGTTGATTCATGATCCTTGTTGTTCAAATTGTGTCTTGGGTGAGTTTTGGAATTTTTAGACAAGCTTAGGGGGTATTTTGGAAAACCAAAATAGAAGGACCACTGGGATAGGTAGTCACCACCCCCTCTAGTCCACCGGGGTACAGCGGGCACTGCCCGGGTTAGTCCTTCGCCCTAAAGCAGGCGCCTTCAAGGATAGGTCATCACTCCAGGGATCATATCACCCCTACCTATTCCATCAATCTTTTGATCCTTATCATTTAACAGTAATTTGGTTAATTCCCTTCACCCAATTCATCCATAAAATGAAATTGGGGCTCCCAAGGAGCATTATTTACTATTTTACTCATTAATTCTCTCAATAAAACCATTCTTTCATCCAAAGAAAAAAACCTAACTCTTTAATATGAAATCAAGGAATTCAAGCTTCAAGTTTAAGAAATGCACAAGAAATATTCAAGAATACATTTAGTGAGGTATGTGGGATGTTAATATATGGGTCCCCTCCACCCGTAAAGTCCAAAAAATTCTTTTTTATTTAAATTATGAGTTTTACATGTTCTAGATGAATTAGCTCCATGAATCTCTTGTTAATTCAAGGATAAGATACGTTTACAAGTATTTCCAAGTGGAGTACCCCATTTCATATGCTTAGTGTTGATATTTCTATGTTAAACCCCAAGATTAAGAAAATTGTCCATGTAATCATGTCATTTCCCATGTTTAAGGGGATCCAATGTTCGGTGGTCATATTCTCTCATAATTGGGAAGAGTGTCTATGCCTTGAGTTTTTAACTATGATTTCTGTATTGTTGTTATAAGTTTTGATATTGTATTATTGTTGTTTCATTTAGTGCTGGTTGTTTTCGAACATCTGATACCTATGTGTTGTTCATGATTTCAGCTTTTCAAATACTAAGATAGGACATCTACGAATTTTATCACTATACTTACACATTTGTGATCATGATAAGTTCCAATTGAACTCAGTCCAGTACAGTACCAATTTTAGTTCTGCTGGGAGAAGGATTTAGCACCGAGAAAATCCAGGAATGAGGGGTTACCTGCCAGTAGAGGGTGTGACCTTTAGTAGCAGTCCCTGAGTTCTAGAACTAAGTAGCCATCCTAGGCTTGAGATGTCAACCTGCTAGTCAAAGTTTGACACATATCTCATGAGAGAACCTGCCACTAGAGGTGAATCCTTAGTCTTTCAGGACACCAATTAGTGGATCCACACAACCAGTTACCCATGGTGCGGTACTAACACCCTTCCAACTATGTTACAGGTTGGACCCCAATTATCTTATATTGGGGCATGTTAGTAAGATGACACCTCCCATGGTCTCAATTTAGTATTCAGTATAAATCAGTTTTGGTTTGCTTGACAAAGTGTACAGAATCTCAGTTATTCAGTTTTATAGATTTCAGTGATTCAGTTTATAGATAAATTTAGAAATATTTTATACTTGGTCTTGCAATCTCATATATTGCATGTTTATGCATTCATTCTCAGCTATCTCATACATTTCAGCCAATCCTAATCTCATATACCAGTGCTTTCAAAGTACTAACCACATACTATTCTTTGAGCTATGATGTCTTATATCATAGGTTTGGATGCTCAGTTTCCCGATCACAGTTTAACAACCCACGTCACTCAATAGTTATAGTGGTAAGTCCTCATCTATTGAGTACATATTATTTATTATTCAATTGCTTTAGTATTTTATTATGATTAGTCATTTGAAGTTAGTTGGGGGCCTGTCCCATCAACTCCTCAGTCAGATAGAGGCTTTCAGACTATTAAACATTTAGTTAGATAGTTAGTCAGTCATTTCAGTAATATCATTTGTTATAATATATTTCAAATACCTAAGTATTTTAAGTCTTAGTATCCAGGTTTACAGTGTTTTATCAGTTTATTCTTTGCATACACTATATCATTGATATTATATATACAGTGCTACCGACAGGTACCAACTCATGGGTTAGCTTGTGGTCACTTGTAATTGTATAAATTTTGTCTTGACTAGGGGTAGCCTCAGGTCGTGACAGTAGGTGTCGTCTTTCCCAATCCAAGTTTGTGGAATATTGCATAAGGAATTATACGTACCCTTGCTCCGAAGTCACACAATGCCTTTACAAACTTAATAATTTGATGATGCAAGTAATGGTAAAAGCACCGGGGTCTTTCCACTTTTTCACCAATGGGCTTGACTTAATTACACTACAGTAATGTATTACTTCTATTGTTTCATCATCCCCCAGCCTCTTCTTAGATAACAAATCCTTCAGATATTTAGCATATCCCCATATATCTCACAAGGCCTTATTTAGAGGAATATTAATAGATAAAGTACTAAATTTATTGAAGAACTTGTTAAGCTTTCCATTTTCTCCATTTTGCATGAACCATTTAGGGAAAATAGGTGGAATAGTGTTTTTTGGAATGGAGACAATTTTGCAATCATTTGCCTTTGACTTTGCAACCACAATATCACTTGGCTTTGGCTTATCATCATTGGACCTTTTTATCTTCGACTTTGTTTGCTCATCATCTATTTTTATACAAGGGTTCTCAAACTCAATATCATTTTCAATGCTTTTTCTATCCCAAGTGATCATAGTATTTACTACCTTCCCACATGGTATTTTTTCACTTTGCCTCTACATGAGATAATTTGATACTTGATTCAATTTTTCTTGTAGTTTTGAGTGGGGGTTAAGTGGGATGCAACCGTTTTGTAGAGCTTTGAGAAATCTCTTTCTAGTTCTTTCACAATTATACCACTCCTCTCAACACTTCTCAAGACTCGAGCCAAAGTTTCTTCATTGATACCCCCTTCTCTTTTACATGGTGCCATGCTTAGACTTTTATGGTTCCATCCTTGATTCATGCCTTACCTATGAGAGTAAAGATAGAAACCCTCTAAAAACTTAGGCAACAAACTCAACTTGTCATCAAGCAAATCTTCCTCCACACTTTCACATAGTGTAACCTCTCTTTCACTTATCATATTTACACTTTCCATTGGGACTCCAACATATACTCAATTAGGAGATCTAGATATGAAATCATGTTGACCATATTTTCATCCTTTTTATCCTCTTCACCTTTTTTCCCTTGACACATAAAGAATGAGGAGGGATCCCCCACGGCCACCTCGGCATCCTTCATGTCCCAACCCTTTGACAAAATTGCTACTTGATTCAAAACTTTTGATGCAAATCCATATGTCGATCTAATGAATGAACCACCTGATACATTGTCCACTATGACTTTTTTAGTTGGTCCGATTCCATATAGAAAACTTGGAGAATTATTTTCTTCGGCATCTATGGTTAGGGCACTTCAAGATCCTCCTTGAAACTTACCCAAACTTCGTACCACAATTTTTCATGGAATAGAAGGAAATTAACAATTTCATCCGACAATTGTAACATCCTCAAAGGTGAGAAGTATTGACTTACAAAGGCCTCTGTAAGACTCATCCATGAGGTGAGGGACCCGACGGGCAAAGATCTTAGCCAAAACACTACCTTTTTTGTTAAAGAGAATGGGAAAAGGCGTAATCAAATGGACTCTTGAAATATATGTGCAGTATTGAAAAGGGCACAAACTTCTATAAAGTTCTTCAAGTGTAAATTCAGGTCCTCGTGAGCTTGAACCCCCAATAGCCCCTTTAGATGTATCAATGGTAGAATTACACTAGTAACATAAAATACTCCACTTCCCTTGATGGGGGGATGCAAATAGAACTCTCATGATCTCCTGTACCAAGATAATCCGACCCCTCTTGAATCATGATTTTGTTGAAATAATAATGATTACCTAATTAAAAATCAAGAACAAACAAGAAATTAAATCAAAATCACCATGGGTACACCCAAGTAAAAATCACAGAGCATAAGTGAAATCTAGATTCCACTCCCCAACAACAATGCCATTTTGGTAAAGCTCACCTATACCATTTAAAGTAGTAGAGGATGGTCATTGTCAATATCCTAACTCGCGTTGATGTCAAATCCACAAGGAGTGAAATTTAAACTTCAAATACTATAGGTTATTTAATTACGGTAACCAAGGTGTAAACAAAATGAAATACAAAAAAATAAAGTAGGGGGTTTGGTTTGGAGTTGGAATTTTTTCAATCTTGAGTCACACAACAAGCTACGATAACACTTCCTACTTTGAACTCGATTGTAAGGGAGCACTTGGGATTATGTGTACCTAAAGTCAAAGTGTGTGTGGGATCATGATAGTTTGACATTAAATCTAGTCGTTGAGTACGAGATAGGCTAGGTAGAAAGTCTTTCTGGTTAGTTTGTTAACAAAACTGAAAGTGCCCAAGTGCACACATAAATTTATGTGGTCTGCCAAGTAATATAGTGGCCTTCAAGAAAGCTGAATATCGCTCCCATAGAGACTTGCTCTAATGACTTTCCAATTCTAGAATATTTGTAAACTAAAATATAGTAAACAATGCGTAAAATAAATACTTGAGACAATCAATGGAGTAAAGCCCAGGGATAAAGTACTTTGAACTATCATACTACATTATTGAACTTCATTCATTAATTTTCTTATCTTAGTAGTTGATTCATAGGGTTTAGTGCATGATCATGGTCTCCTGACCACTATCGTCTACTTAACTTGAACATTACGACTACATAATTGAGCTGGTAAACTAATTAAGTTCTTAAAACTAGCATCGTACATGTAAATTAAGTAAGGCTTCTAGGTACATCCATGTCCTAGATTCTAATTTGAATTTCTTATTTCATAAAAGAAAATAAACCCTAGTTTGTTCATCCCCACATTCTATCTCCCTATCCCCCCTCCCTAGATCATAAGTTTGACAATATGTGTATTCTACGGGTGATCATTCCTTAAAATAACTAAAACAAGAATAAAAAAGCAACCAAACATGATAAGAAGATTAAAAAAAATCAATACAAAACAACAGTAGTCACGTTCTTGACTTTTACCCCAAAACGGTGTTTTAAGCCACTAATAGTTATAATCATCATCCAATTAATTGTATAAAGGATCAAAATCATAAAGATGCTAAATTAAAGAATGAAAAATCTAAAAATAAAGTTATAGCAGCATCCTTTATTTTCCAAGCCATCCAAGGATATCCATAATGTGTTTTAATAAGTTCCATTTATAGTAGAATAATCATAAGAAGTGTGAAGTAGTATTTTATGTTGACCTATTATAGCTGGGCACAAATTTCCCACTTTTGTGCTTCATCATGTCGCACCCAAGTGTTCATACCTATACGCCCGTGATGCAGCATAATCGCATAAAGATGTTGGAAGTTGATAATTCTTGATTGGTTTTTTACAACGACGTGCCATAATCCTCATCGCTATAGTCACCACAAAGAACCCTTATCGCGGTGAACACCCAGGCATCTTTTTCTCTTCATGTTGTGTCATGTGCTTCTGCTGGTCCATTCTAAACCTTTGTATGATGTTTCCAATTAATTTGAGGCTTGTAAATCCTTTATGTATCATTATAATCAACTCACCAAGCCACCTATAATGTTACACATCCTAAATTAAAGCTTAAAACAACTCAACATTCAAGACGATGAATTAATTACTCAAGGTAGAATACTAGTTTTCTCGTCTAGACTTTAAATGCTTAATTTGAATCCAAAATCATGTGAAAACATCTTCAAACATTGTTCACACATACTTGAAAACTTATATGCAAATTCATATCATTATTAAAACGTAAAGCATATGAATTGTCCTCATAACAAGGCTTAGTAAGCTAAGATAACCATACTACAGTGCACAAATACACCCAACATCACAAATCATAAAGATTTAACCTATTGGATCTTTAGATCACCTAACGAGTGTGTCATTAATAGTCCCCAAAAATCTCAATTAGGTATTTCTATTTCTAGAATGATACCCATATCATGGCTCACTCTCTATTTACACATAATTCTAAGATTGCAATAGAAAGTAAACCATATGATCAATTATCCACCATTAACTTATCTTCCTACAACCCTTTTTCAAGGATGATATGGGTTCCCAAAGGTTCACCCTCATCCCTCTTTTAAGGATGATGAAGGTTTTCAAGAGTTTAGGGTTTTCACCCATCAAACCTATTTTTACATTTGGGGTTTTCACCCATATATTCCATCTATTAAGCTCAAGCAATGGTGGAATACATAGTCAAGACCTAAAAGTCATGGAAGTCCATCAACACCCACAACACAAAGAGCACTTTCGTTCAACATAATTCTAAGACCAGAGAAATTAGCTACTCATGAAGTGAAAGAGAAGAAATATACCAAATAATTCATTCATGGAATCCATAACAATGTTGATTAAAGAAATTCATCAATTCACACTTCAAGTTCACTAATTTTCTCTTGAAATCCTAAATATTCAAAGAGAAGATATTTTTCCCCCAAAATCTAGTGTTCTACAATTTCTCCATCTTTTTCTCTCACAATTCCATAATTTCCAGGGGAAAAAATATTTGGGTCTTATATGGAAATTTGAATCAGCTATACCATTTAACCAAAGTAACCTTGCTTATTAATCCCTCTGGGCTATGATCACAGAGGCTTTTCCACTATCATAGAGAACATGACCGCGAACATAGCTATGTGATCATGAGATGTGCTACCATCATAGTCAGACCTATGCAATTGTAGTATGTTAACCTACTTAACTGGCCATGATCGCAACCCTCAGAATGTGAATGTGGTAACTGAGGCTACGTTTGCTCCAAGTCTCAATACTGTACTTCTTTTCTTCTTTGATATCTTTTAGATCCAATGCACATCTTTTGCTCTCATTATATTTGTGCCTGCAAAATATGTATACTAGTGCATTTAATCAAAATTATGTCTTAAGTATTCATTAGAAACATGGTAATGTACACGAATATGAATTTTAATTTAGTGGTCAATTAACAACTCATCAGTGAGGCATATATGATCAGTTCAAATAAGGTTTATCAAGCTATGAAACAGGTAAAGGTGATTCAGGATAGGCTTAAGGCTACCCAAAGTCACCAAAAGTCCTATACAGATGTTAGTCATAATTACTTAGAGTTTGAGGTTAGGGATAAGGTTTTCCTAATAGTATATCCCAAGAAGGGACTAATGCGGTTTCATAAAAATTGGAAGCTTAGTCCTCGGTATATTAGTCCTTATATGGTTTTACACAGGGTTGGTAATGTGGCATATGAATTGGAGTTTCCTTCTAGTTTGAGCTCCATTCACCTAGTATTTTGTCTTTATATTAAGAAAGTATCTTGGTGATCCTTCTTCGGTGTTTACTTTAGAGAGATTTGGTATCTCAACTTCTCTATCTTATGATGAAGTCCCGATTCAGATCTTGGATAGGTAGGTGCATTGAATATGGACCTAGGCTGTGGCCTCAGTTAATGTTCTATGGCGGACCCACAAGGTGGAATCGGCTACATAGGAAATAGAGGAGGACATGAAGTCCTAGTATCCACATCTAATTTTTGCTCTTAGGTTTTGTGCAGAAGGTATGTTTTCTACAACATACTTTTAGATTCCCACTTGGTTCATAAAAATATTAATATCTTTGCATCTTTATTTTCTTTCTTGGTTAGAGGTTGGATTGATATTTGATAATGCAAATGACTCTATTTGATTCCCTTATTCTTTGTTAATTGTCAGAGTAGAGGCATCTAAGGGATGTAAATCATGCTTGTACCTACATTGTCTGTCAGTCAAGGATGAATGTTCCTAGTGGGGGAGACTAAAACACCTTGGGTTTAAGATGCTTAGAAATTATTTTGGATATTTAGGTTCTAGTCAATATACGATAGGTGGATAGCAGTCGTATACTTGGGTACAATAAGTATGACTTGGTGATATGCTGACAAGTGTTGGTTGGTGGTTTGGATTGGGTTTTGGAATTGGTATGATTTAGGTTAGTACGAGTTGAATAGATGTATATGAGTCATTTGGTTTTGGGTTTTTCTTCACTTAATCTTAGACTTGGTAGCATAACCTCGATTTGAGTACCAGTGTCTCACCATAAGCTGTAAACTACGGTACGAGTCATACCATGGACTAGTATGGTGGATAGTGTTAAAACCTTTTGTGATTCTATAATTTCAGGGGTACAAGTCAAGGATACTATCCATATGCTTGGGTATAACTTTTTTTTGGTAAGTCATACCTTGGGCAGTGTAGGATCCAAGGGGGAGGCCTACGGTATGAGTGGTGGGTACCACCCGTATTAGAGGGTACAACTTGTATGTTAGACCTGCCCCCTGATGGGAATTTTATGTAGTTTAAGTGAGGAAAATCTTGACATTTTCCCACTTACCCTATTAAGTCCCCATGTCTTTAAACCTACTTAGGAGGTTATTCACCCTATTATTCTATTCATAATACCTAGAAAACACTCTTTAATCCTTGCTACGACTGTTAGGCAAAGTAAGCTAGGATTTCATCTTAAGGATTAATTTTGGGCTTGTTTTTGTCATTTTTCTCCATTATCTACTCAATTTCAGACATTTGCTCCTTCCCTCACTGTTAGTTCCAAATAAAGGCATATTTTGAAAGAAAATTTCATGGCATAATTGTATATGGTTTTGGATTTTCAAATAAATATTGGGGGTTCTGGTCACAATGGCTTGGTTATGGTTTTACCATGTTTTAGTTATGTATTTATATATTTTAATGGTAATTTGAAGATTGTGTTGCATTGGAATAGTTAATTTTTATTTGAATTTTTTTTGGAAACACTGTGCCACTAATAATTTTTATAAAATGCCTATGAGAATGCTTTTATTATATTGTTGGACTCTTTAATAGAACTATTGCTTGGTATGGTTTGGTAATGGAACCCTAAATGGTCAAAATGGTTTAAATGTTTTGGAATGGTTAAATGGAATGGTTTGGTGGTAATGGTTAGGGCTAATTTAATTTAACTCCTTGTGGATAAAATGGAATCCCCCATGTAAACATATTAATAAACTATTTGCAGGGTACATGGAGCTCCCCCAAGAAAATATAATAATGGAACACTTGTGGGGTAATGGGACTTCCTCAATTTAACTTGGTAAATAGGTACATAGGAATCCCTTAACCTCTTAAGGTTTGGCTAAGGATCATACTTCCAAGTTCTAATCGGTATGACGATACCACTATGAATAGCCTTGGTTAATAATAAATGTAATAATGGATTGGTTGGTTGGAAATTATTTTAATTGGGCAATGATGGCGGGGTGTGATATGTCGTGAAGGTGAAAGTTCAATTAATGAACACTATAAACTCATGTTTTCCCACATGAAAGGTTGGTCATGGCTACCGTATATGATATTTTGTGGTACACTGGAATCCTCTAAGTATATTTTACATATGTATCATGGAGAGTATGAGTACTTGGGAATCCCCTAATCTTATGATATCTCCGGTCTGTGTGGATACGAGCATCAAGGCCCATTTACGGGGTTATATTGGACCCATATAGCCCGTGAGTGGTTTTAGGATAATTAAGCTACACATACCTAGGCTAGTGGTTTTAACTGCATGCTAAACCTAGTTCCCTTTCCCGGCATGGTTATATATATATGTATGGTTTGTATACATATAGTTGGTTTACTTGATTTTACTGGTTGGCATTATTTTATCCTTGTCTTGAGTTCATGCTAGTGTTCACCCGCTAACCTTTTTTTTGGAGGATTTATCCCCATATGATATAGGAATCAGTCGCTCTACTATTTTTTAAAGTGATCGAATTTTGGGATCAACTTTTGGGATTAAAGTGGTGAGATTCCATCTTTCTGCAAGGCTCTATTTTATATTCATGGATATTTTTACACACATTGATTTATTTATGGATATTGTTTTTGGCTATGGTTGGGGGCATGTCTTAACTGGATATTGTATTTCTTTTGGTTAGAGGCTTTTATGGAACTTCTGTGGTTTGGGATAGGGGAGATCGATATTGGTGTCAGCCTTATTATTGGCATTGGCATTGGGGTTGATACCATTTTATGTTGGTTCTTCAATCCTGTTATGTGATGTTATGGAACTTGGTTTGGTGATTGTTTCGGTTTTGGTTTAAGGTTTCGTTATGTTTCTCACTTGGATTGAGATGGTTAGACTCATATGGGTCGGTCACAGTTATTGACTTACTAAAGTATGGATTTGGACAATTTTACGCTATCTTGTTATATGTTTAGAATTCATTCAACTCAGGGTATGTGTTGGATGGTTGGGTTGGATAATGGGGGTGGTCCCCAGTCTTGGTTGGACTTTGGATGCCCATTACGATAAGGCCCTCGGTTGAGTCGGGTCGTATCAGGAGATGAATCCTCTTTTTAGAAAATACTAGTAAAATCATGATTTATTTAGAATCTTACCAAAACATAAGCATGAAAGTACCAAATCCTATGCATACTATCATTAGTATCCAAATAATACAATCATAAGACGCCAAGCCTCTATAGACTAAAGACATATCTTATATAAAAATAGAATATTCACCTTGTATAGTGACCCTTAAGGTCATTTTCTATATTTCCACGTATTTTCATCATTTAGTGCTTTTCTATAGCTGCTCCAAGTAATTTATGGCTTACTGGAACTAACAGTTCGATGACCGGGCAGTTTGATTGATTTTTTTAGCAAATTTTCTGTTTTGAAGCCTTTGTTAGTTCAAATTGGCTACCAAGAAAAAGCTCTAGCTAAGTCACCTCATATGCTAATTTTTATTATTCTAACAGCTTCAAAATATTGATTCTTGGTTAATTGGACCCTTGGTTCAAGACTCAAGCCTATCAGACTCATTTCAATCTATTAGTCGAAAGTTAAAAAATGGCAAGTGGGGGTGGGACCCACTTTTTATTGAAAAAACCTCAGATGGAAATTTAGGTTGAGCCGTTGAGTTTGGAACTTTAAATTTAATAGGTTATCATAGTTTTGTTACGTATATGGGATTTTGGATGAACCTATAGGGCTAGTGGACTCAGCATTGGTGCATCGCATTTGCAATGCCTTTAATCACTTAAACAATCTTCTAGACCCCAATGAGTACCGCATAAGTAATACTTTTGTCGCTTATGAAATCTATATGGTAGTGGATCAAGTATCGTGTATGCTTTTATCGCGAATATGACATCTGCTCATTTGACTTAGTATCGCATAAGTAATCAGAGGATCATATAAGCAATTTTTGTGCCAGAGACAACTACCATTTAAGAGATCCAAAGTTTGATTAAACTACACCCGAGCACCTGAAAAGGATATAAATACCTCATATAGCTCATTTTTACCCTTTCTCATCCATTCTCTAAAATCTTAAGCCCTAAAAAGTGGGAGTTCTTATGAGAATCAATTATGGGTTATTGTGGAGATTTAGTTTCATTAATTTATGTGAGTTACCATCAAATTTGTGGTAAGATTCCATTATTTTAATGGTTAATTTCACTATTTTTATCTAAAATATCTGAAAGCATGGTGACTCAATTTTAGCGCTAATATAGCTGGAAATCCACCCAATTTTAGGATAAAGGTTCCTTGAGCATAAAGGGATGATTTCTTGGGTTCGAATATGCAATTTCTCTAAATGGGTCCTACATGGGATTCTTACATAATTTTGGATCCGAAGCATAATAGTGCAATATGGGTATTATTGCTCTTATTTTGATGAGTAGATTATGATTTTTATAGCTTGATACCTTGCAAAAGCTTCTCGAAAGAAGAAATCGGTCATTTAGAAGGTTCTTTAGACTTTCTTTAGCACCTAGGTAGGCTAGAGTTACCTTCTTCATAGAATGATTTATTTCATAGTATGAGTACGATATTATGCAAGATATGGGGTAATACTTAGGTAGTGGAAGTATGAATGAGATTATTGGTATAGTTTGAACATTTAGATTACCTTACAACCGTAAACATGGAATAATTAGAGTAGACATTCTTGCCTTGGGCGAATTGGGTTTCATCATTAATATTTAGAATGGTAATTCCTTGATTACTCGAGCTAGTTGCTTTAGTTATTCATGTTAGGGTGGAATCGTCCTTCGTTGCTCAAGATAAGGGAAGATTATCTTGGTGGCTATCATTAAGGATAGGATTGCTTTAGATGTCATGTTTAGGAAGGATTTCCATCTTAGGGATATTTATGGTTTACTTGATATGTAGTAATAAACTTAGATACTTAGCCTATTTCAAGGTAGAAATGGCCTAAATATACGTTTCAGGGATTAAAGTGGGCCCCTCTGGCGCACTTTAAGCTAAGATTTGTGATAGCCTTGTAGGCTTAATTATGTATTATATTCAAACATTAATGGTTAGTTTGACACTAAGGAGGTTAAATACATGCATGAAGTATATTAGTTAGATATGGGAGGATTGATGCTAATTCTTAGTATCTCTAAGGATATTGCTCATATGCATGATTAAGGATATATTATATAATTTTGGCTATTGATATGGCTTATAGATATGATTAATAATATGGCATATTAACATGCCTAATGATACATATATCAACATGATGAAAAGATACGACTTATACAAATAAAATGTCCTATACATATGATATGTCTTATAGTTATGATGTAGCTTATGGAAGTGATATATCTCGCATACACGATATTGCTTATATACATGATAAGACTTATAGATATGATATGGCTTATAGATATGATATGGCTTAGAGATATGAGATGACTTATAGCTGTGATTTGGCTTATAGATTTGGTATGGATTACATACATGATATTGCTTATATATATGATATTGATTATAGATATGATGTGACTTACAGATATGATTTATGACTTGATATGATTGGTGGCTTGCAGATTCGATTATTGAAATAACTTATATATTTGACTATTAATAAAGCTTATGGTCATGGTTATTGGCATGACTTATTATATATGGTATTTGTATTGTCTATTAGGTTATCTATCTATATGGTTTGGCGATATGGTTTGTTGATACGATTTATAAATATGTGTACCGGTTTGAGTCTGGCAGTTGTCAATGATCTTGATAAAATGAGTATTGGTTCAAGTTCGGCAAATGTAAAATTGATGATGATGCTATTGAGTTTTGGTTAAAGTCCGGCATTGGAACTTATGTATAATATAATACGGTTTGGATTGAATCAATGTGGTTTGGATTGAATCTTCGCAATGGAATTATAATTTTTTGATTTATGGCTATTTGTTTTCTTTGTTTCATGGATTGTACCCTCTAGTCTTATGGGGACTGAGTTGGTTTATTTACATCCGCACACGTATTGGCTTATGGGGGCCAATCTTGTAGTTGTAATGGTATTATCTTTATGATTTTTATGTTATTATCATATATGTATTTATTTATCTATGCACAGTTGTGTCAGAGCTTATTTCCAGATTTGAGCCTTTTATCTAACTTAGCTTTATTTATCTTGTATCTTATCATATTTGAATCATGATTTAGCTTAGTTGATTGATAATGACTAATGAGTACCCACAGTTTTGGTACTTATACTACTCTTTTTTATCTTTTTAGTACAAATTTGAGTCCTAGTTGCCACTGTTGATTTGACATTCGTGCAGATTCGATTTCAGAGATTAGGTTAGCTCTTGGAGTTAAAGTTACCCTTTTTTCATTTATTTATCTATGACTAGTCTTTCATCTTTGAGACAGATTGTATTTTGATATTTAGTACTCATAGTTTATCGTTGCAGCTCTAGTACCTACTTCAATAAGTCTTAGGATGCTTCTTGGCATTCTATCTAACCATTAGACCATTATGATTGTATTGTTGATATTTAAGCCTATAATTGTTAAATTCCAACCTTTAGGCTTTGTTCCAATAAGTTAGCCAATTGCAATTAGTACAGACCAAGGATACGGTTGCCTAATGGAAGGATAGAGTAGGTTCCATTATGACTCATAAATTGGGTCATGAAAAATTAGTATCAGATCCTAGGTTTCACTGATATTTTTTATATAAGATCAAATGTTTAGTAAAGTACCACAGATCAGAATTATGATGTCTATTTCTTATTTTTGGAAGGCTATAGGACATTCTTAAGAATTCTTCACTTCTTTCACTTAGATCGTGATAAGAATTTGAGTTGGTTTCGAAAGCATTCCTTTGGTTTCACTCTTTTATAGATGGTTAGGACACGTGTTTATGCTATATGAGATGAGGGTCCTAAGACAAAGTTTAGTGATCCTGTTGTTGTTTTTAGATGAACCAAAGGTCGTGGAAAGCCTTGAGATATGTCCCTATCTAGGGTCTAGGATATTCCACCCTTCCCCGTACCCTATTCCTACTCTTGATCAAGAGATTCTTCTGCCACTACCATCGGCGTTCCAGGGAGCAACCCCAGCTCCATTGGGATTTATTTCTTCTTTAGTGCTCAGGGATGCTTTTGATTAGATTTTGGTATTGGTTGGTTCTCACCTTCTGAAGGTACACAGTCTATAAATTAGAGAGGTATTGAGGTGGGACCGCAACCTATAGTTGAATCTCTCAGAGTTGAGGTGTAACGACCCGAAATCGCCTCCTGAGACGTCATACGATGCTTAAGGCTACAAGTAGCCCCAAGCTAACAATTTGAGCCTGTTTCTAGTAATAACACTCATTTCAAGATGAAATAATTCAAACACTAGCATCGCCATATCATATGATAGGAAATAAGGAGAAAATGCTTGGTCCAAACGACCATAATACTGGAAACCTCAATAAAACCACAATCTGATAACTAGTCTGACAAAGCCTCTACTAATCCATGAACTCGAGAGCCATTGGGACTGGTTCCCAACTAACTCAATGGACTTGAAATAACGACATAGTCTCTCAAAATATAGAGAAGTTTGAATATAGGTCCTCAAACCATAAGGACTCACCACTGTAGGAATGTAGATAGAAGTACTCGAAAATCAGTGACGAAGTTGGGACAGAGCACCTGAACCTACATTATAAGACAATGTAGCACATAGACGTATATATGGATCAACACTTGAGATTGTACTGAGTATGTGGGGTTGCATGCATTTATATAAAACAACATCAATACTCTTTAATCAAATCATGCATGTAATAAGTAATGACTCTCATGGCTTGAATAAGTATAAAATGTGAAGCTCAAGAATCATGTAATAATGGAATATGTAACACAATCGCCTGAGTCATTATACTTTAAGCTTTGAAATTTGTACTCTTCTCCTACTCTCTTACTCAAGGCTAAAGGAAACTTTAAGCAATATTTTCAACTCATGCATATGTCTCATGGAGAGTAAAACTTCTTCAATGCTCAAAAACTTATAACTCTTTTGAACTCAAATATTTGAAATTCGAAACCATATAACTTTGGAACATACTTGAAGACATTTCATTCACGTTAGGAAAATATCTCATTGCAAGCTTTAGGGAAAAATACTCATATTAAGGGAAAGTATTTTAGTTTTAAAGGAAAATATCTTTTCTCAATGGAAATTACTTTAGTTTAGGGTGTTTCTATTAACCGACATAAACTATGTAAGCTACATGGAGACCAACGTTTTGTCCTCCTAAGGAAAGGACCTCACGTTGGAGAGAGGGGTCATACTCTTGCCAGGGAGTATAACCTAGGTCCAGTGATAACTAAACAAACTCGGCCTTAAGCCTAATATCAACCCTACCTTACGCCCAATAATCATCTCAACCTTAGACCTAACCTACGGTGGCACATAGTTCTGGGGTAACAAACCATGGTAACTTACCCAACTCAGTGCTAAATACTTCTCCTTTTAGTCCATCTCGCTCATCTCATGAACATCCACTTTAGAATAATCTCATAGTTCAATAAGAACCCAATAATCAAATCTGTAATCTCTTATAGTAGAGTGGATTTCAAAACTCAATGACCATTAGGTCAAAACATTTCTCAATAATCTTAGAGTAGTCAAATCATGGGTGCTTATATCACAAGAGTTCATAAAAATCTCAAGTCTCAAGTAGGGCTTAATAACCCATAATTCAATCTCAAGTTAAAACACTTCAAAAGCATAATAGATAGCATATAGATTTATAACTCATGTAGAAATATGGAAATTTTAGCAATTTGTCTCAAAATATCAACATACTCATATACTTCAATATCTCAAACGTTTCAACTATTAACTTCTGAAGGATTAAAATCATGGAGTATAGACCCAGCTACAATTTCTCAAGAAAACATATAAAAATCATGCCATTTGACTCTCAATTCAAGGGAAACATCAAAAGCTTGAAACCAATAACAATGGGTAAAAAGCCCCAATTCAATTTCATGTAAAATCTCATAAATTGCAGAGAATTGTAGTTTAAATGAGCCTTTGGGTACAAGGGTAAAAGTAGTACCCTTGTTCAAAAGCCCACAAACCTTGAATTAGAAGCTTTGGATGAACTTTCTCTTTTGGAACTCCATTCGTACTCTTGAGTGGGGGTTCTTGAAGCCTTCGACTTGGGAACCTTGAATCTTGACTCAATTTATAAAATCTATGGTGGATTCTCGAGATTCTTGGAAGAGGTTTTGGATACTTAGGGTTCTTGTTGTGAGAAAATTAGAGAAACACTTCATAGAATGCTTGTAGATGACTTGAACTTAGTGTTTGTACGTTTTCAGAGGCTTGTAAAAAGTATAAAGTGCCCTTTTTAACTTCTCTACAAAGTTGGAAAAATTGAACTGCGAATCAAATTTTATGGGCCACCGTGATGCTCCACTATCACGGTGGCTCACTAATTGACAAATGGGAATCTAGGAGTCACAGTAATGCGTAGCCATCACGTTGTCCCACTTGTTGGGACCTGGATCTTCAGTGCGACGCATCACAATCACACAAGGCCACTGGAAATTGACTATTGGGAAATTGGGATCCTACACGACGCACCACTCTCACAAAGTTCTATTAGAAATTTACAATTGTCAAATAGACCCTCTCCACGATGCGCCAAGCACTAAAATGACGTTTTACGAGTAGTCCTTAAATTATCCATAACTTCTTACCCGGGTAGCGGATTCGGGCAAATCTTATATCGACGGAAAGCTTATCAAATTTCCAATGTGATAAAAAGTTGAAATAGGGAAATTCTATATGGTTAAAATGATACTCACTTAGGAAGTCACTTCTCAATCTTTTAGGATCGAAATTATTCCTCACTTGACATGCCCTAAGGTTCACTCTACAAGAGAATTTTGCGGGGACTTACAATATCTCCCCCTTGGAAACATTCGTCCGCGAATGTTGCTAGTTGGACTAGGAACATAGGAAAAATAGAGTACACATAGCTGAATCTCTCTAAACTCTTGAATACCTCATAAATTGCACGAGCTCATGATAGAATAGATACATATCTGAACTTTAGATTAGAAGGGATAAATTAAGGAAGAATAATACCTTCAGATTGATCTGATTTCACAGAAAAGAGGTACGGGTACTTGAATTACATGTTTGCTTCTGCCTCCCAAGTAGCGCCCTCAACTGACTGGTTCCACCATAAAACTTTTACCAAGGAAACCTCTTTGTTCCTCAGCCTATGGATCTGAAAATCTAGGATCTTAACAGGAATATCATCGAATGAAAGACTGTTCTGAATATCAGCACTCTCTGAAGGATCTACAATAACAAAATCACCAATATTCTTCGTAAGCATGGCGACATAAAAAATAAGATGAACAACTGACAAATTTACAGGAAACTTAACCTCATAGGCCACCTTACGAACATGACTCTAGACTCTATACGGGCCAACATAACAATTACTAAGCTTCCCCTTTTTTCGAAACCTCTTCACCCCTTTCATGGGTGAACTATTCAAGTACACCAAATCACTCACCTTCAACTTAAGATCTCTTCTCCTTATATTGGAATATGACTTTTGAAGACTCTGAGTGGTCTTCAACCTCTCTCCAATAAACTTAAATTTCTCCATAGCTTCAAACATTGCATCAGGCCTAATTGTGGCAGCTTCACCCACTTCAAAACACCCTATGGGTGACCTACATATCCTAGCATACAAGGCCTCAAATAGTGCCATACCGATGCTAGCATGGTAAATTTTGTTATAAGCAAACTCTATCAATGGAAAATGCTCATCCCAACTACCCTTGAAATCAAGAGCATACGCACGCAATATATCTTCTAGGGTATGAATGGTCCTCTCAGCCTGACCATCTATCTTTGGGTGAAAAATATAAATCAAAAGAACGTGGGTACCAAGACCCTACTGAAATCCCATTCAAAATTTAGAAGTAAAATGAGTACCCCTATTCAAAATGATAGACGAGGGAACTCTATGCATCCTGACTAACTCCCGAATATACAATCTAGCATAATCCTCAGTTGTATAACATGTATGAATATGTAAGAAATGCACAGACTTAGTTATCCTATCCACAACAACCCAAATCGAATCATGATGATGACGCAAAAGAGGCTACTCAATTACGAAGTCCATATTCACCACCTCCCACTTCCAAGTGGATATACCAAACTCTTACATCACACTGCAGGTCTTAAGTGATCTACCTTAACCTGTTGGCATGTTCTACAGTTTGCTACAAACTCGGCTATATCCTACTTCATACCATTCTACCAATAGATTTTTCGTAAGTCGCAGTACATCTTGGTGGTGCCGGTCGAATAGAATACCGCACGCCATGCATTTCAGCCATAATCCTCTACCTCAGATCACCAACAAATGGAAAACACAATCTACCTTGCACTCTCAACATGTCATCTCCCCCTTGGAAGAAAACCTCTACCTTTTGGTCCTGAACTGACTCCTTTAGTTTGACAAAACTAGGATCCTTGTCTTGCTTCTCCTTCACCTCTGAAAGTAAAGAGGATTTATAACTACTACATACCAAAGTACTTCCCTCATCGGAATCAAGCAACCTGACACCCAATCTAGCTAGAAAAAGCATATTATGAGCTAACTCTTTCATACCTTTCTCTATATGAGAAACACTACCCATAGACAACCTGCTAAGACCATCTGCCACTATATTGGCCTTGATCAAGTTATACAGCACACTCATATCGTATTCTTTCAATAACTCCAACCACCTTCTCTGCACAAGATTCAACTCTCTATGAGTAAACACATGTTGCAGGCTCTTATGATCAGTAAACACATCAACATGGACACCATAAATATAATGTCTCCAGATTTTCAAAGCAAAGACCACAATAGCTAAATCAAGATCATGGGTTGGGTAATTCTTCTCATGCAGCTTTAACTGTCTAGAGGCATAGTCTAAAACCTTAGCTCTTTTCATCAATACACAACCCAATCTAATTCTAGAGGAATCACAATACACCACAAAACCATTTGTACCATCAAGAAAAGTCAACACAGGGGCTGAAGTAAGTCGAGTCCTTAACTCTTGAAAAATCTTCTCACAGGACTCTGACCACTGGAATTTAACTTTGTTTTGGGTCAACCAAGTCATGAGAGATGCAATAGAAGAGAAACCCTCGACAAAATGATTGTAGTACCCCGCTAGACCCAAGAAACTTCTAATGTCTGACGGAGAGATATGTCTAGGCTAATTTCTTATAGGTTCTATCTTTTGGGGATCCACTCTAATACCCTCGACTGAAATGATATAACCCAGAAAAAGTACAGACCTTAGCCAAAATTCACACTTACTAAATTTGGTGAACAACTGATGATCTCTAAGAGCTTGCAAGATAATTCTAAGGTGGTTCGCATGGTCATTCTCATTACATAAGTACACAAGGTTATCATCTAAGAAAATAATGACAAATATATCGAGATATTGCTTGAACACTCGATTTATGAGTTTTATAAAAGTTGTTGGGGCATTGGTTAGCCTGAAAGACATGACTAGAAACTCAATGTAACCATAGCGGGTTCGGAAGGTTGTCTTTGGAATATCATATTCCCTTACTTTATGTTGATGATAGCCAAATCTAAGGTCTATCTTGGAGGAAAAACTTGCACCTTGCAACTGATCAAACAAGTCATTAATTCTTAAAAGAGAACACTTATTTTTCACTGTGAACTTGTTAAGCTGATGATAGTTAATGTACATACACAAAGAACTGTCTTTCTTACGCATGTATAAGACAGGTTCACCCCAAGGAGTAATATTGGGCCTTATGAAACCTTTGTCTAAAATATATTTGAGTTGCTCTTTCAACTCCTTAAGTTCAGCAAGTTCCATATGGTATGGTCGAATAGAAATAGGTCGAGTATCGGGAAAAAGGTCAATCCCAAATTCTATCTCTCTATCAGGAGGTACCCCAGGGATATCTTCCAATAAAACATTTGGAAACTCACTAACAATATCGACTTACTGAATAGTTGGAGCCTCAGACTTAGTTTCTTTGACTCTAACTAAGTGATTGATGCAACCTTTGGATATTAGCTATTTGGCTTTGAGATAGGAGATAAAATGAATATTAGGAGATACCAAACTCCTGGACCACTCAAAACCTGGTTCTTCAGGTAACTGAAACTTGACCACATATGTACGACTATCTATAGATGCATAACTAGAATGAAACCAATCCATACCCAGAATAAGGTCAAAATCCACCATGTCTAACACTATCAAATCAACAAGTATGACTCTATGATGAACAGTAATTGAACAATCTCTATACATTTGTTTAGCAACAATTGTCTCCCCGATGGGTGTAGAAACTAGGAAAGGCTCAGGAATCATTTAGGCACTCATTTGAAATTCATAGCTACAAGTGGGGTCACATTAGAAAGAATTGACCCGGAGTCCAACAACAAATGGACATCAAGGCAAAAGACACAGAGCATACCAATAACAATATTGGGAGAGGCCTTTGCTCCTAATGGGTGGTAAGGCATAGAATCTGTCTCACAAGTATCTCCCTTAATTGAATAGTTCCACCACAAAACTTTTACTAAGAAAAATATATTGAGTACCTCTATCTAAAATGATAGACAAGGGAATTCCATGCAGCCTGAGTAACTCCCGAATATGCAATCTAACATAATCCTCGGCTATACAAGATGCATGTATGGGTAAGAAATATACGGACTTAGTCATCCTATCTACAACAACCCAAATTGAATTATGATGATAATGTGAAAGAGGCAACCCAATCACAAAGCCCATATTCACCACCTCCCACTTCAAAGTGGAGATACCAATCTCTTTCATCACACCACCAGGTCTTTGGTGCTTTACCTTAACCTGTTGGCACGTTGTACACTTTGCTATAAACTTGACTATATCCTTCTTCATACCATTCCATCAATAGATTTCCCGCAAATTGTAGTATATCTTGATGGTGTCAGGATGAATAAAATTCTGCATTCCATGTGCTTCAGCCATAATGTTCAACCTCAGATCATCAACACATGAAACACATAATCTACCTTGCACTCTCAATATGCCATCTCCCCCTTTGGAGAAAACCTCTACCTTTTGGTCGTAAACTGACTACTTCAGTCTGACCAAACTAGGATCCTTGTCTTGTTTCTCCTTCACTTCCGAAACTAAAGAGGATTTGGAACTACTCTGCACCAAAGTACTTCCCCCAGATGAATCAAGCAACCTAACACCCAATCTAGCTAGACAATTCACATCATGAGCTAACTTTTTCTTATCTTCCTCTACATGAGAAACACTACCCATAGACTACCTACTAAGGGCATCCACCACTACAGTGGCCTTGCTCGGGTAATATAACACACTCATATCATAGTCTTTTAATAAATCCAACCACCTCCTCTACTAAATATTCAACTCCCTCTGAGTAAACACATACTTCAGGCTCTTATGATCACTAAACACATCAACATGGACACCATAAAGATAATGTCTCTAGAGTTTCAAAGCAAAGACCACAACAGCTAACTCAAGATCATTGTTTGGGTAATTCTTCTCATGCGACTTTAACTGTCTAGAGGCATAGGCTATAACCTTACCTCTTTGCATTAACACACAACCCAAACCAATTCTAGAGGCACCACCATACACTAAAAAACCATCTATACCATCAGGAAATATCAACATAGGGGCTAAACTAAGTCGAGTCTTCAACTCCTGAAAACTTTTCTCACAGGAATTTGACCATCAGAACTTAACTTTCTTTTGGGTCAATCGAGTCATGGGAGACGTAATAGAAGATAAACCCATAACAAAATGATGGTAGTATCCCTCTAGACCCAAGAAACTTCTAATGTCAGATGGAGAGATAGGACTAGGCCAATTTCTTACAGGTTCTGTCTTTTGGGGATCACCTCTAATACCCTCGACGGAGACAATATGACCCAGAAAGGCTATAGACCTTATCAAAATTTCACACTTAATGAATTTGGCAAATAACTGGTGGTCTCTAAGAGTTTACAAGACAATTTTAAGGTGGTTCACATGGTTATTCTCATTGCAGGAGTGCATAAGGATATCATTTATGAAAATAATGACAAACATATTAAGATATTGCTTTAACACTTCCATAAAAGTTGTTGGGGCATTGGTTAGCCCAAAAGACATGACTAGAAACTCAAAGTGACCATAGCAGGTTTGGAAGGCTGTCTTTGGAATATCACATTCCCTCATTTTATGTTGATAATAGTTGGATCTAAGGTCTACCTTGGAAAAATAACTTGCACCTTGCAACTGATCAAACAAGTCATCAATTCTCAGAAAAGGATACTTATTTTTTACTATGACCTTGTTATGCTAACAATAGTCAATACACATATGAAAGAACCGTCTTTCTTTTGCTCAAATAATTCAGGTGCGCCTCAAGAAGAAATACTAGGCCTTATGAAACCTTTGGATAAAAGATCTTTGAGTTTCTCTTTCAACTACTTAAGCTCAGCGGGTACCATATAATATAATTGAATAAAAATAGGCTGAGTATTGGGATAAAGGTCAATCCTAAACTCTATCTCTTTATTGGAAGGTACCTCTGGGAGATTTTCCAGAAAAACATCTGGAAACTCACTAACAATATCGACTGACTAAATAGTTGGAGCCTCGGACTTAGTGTCTTTGACTCTAACTAAGTAATAGATGCAACCTTTAGATATTAGCTTTTTGGCATTGAGATACAAGATAAAATGACTCTTTGGAGATACAAAACTCCCATACCACTTAAAAGCTAGTTTATCAAGAAACTAAAACTTGTCCACATGGGTACGACAGTCTATAGATGTATAACAAGAATGAAACCAATCTATACTTAGAATAAGGTCAAAATCCACCATGTCTAACTCTATAAACTCAATAAGTATGACTCTATGAATAAGAGAAATAGGACAATCTCCATACATTTGTTTAGTAATAACTGGCTCCCCGGAGGGTATAGAAACTAGGAAAGGCTTAGGAATCTTTTTGGGACTCATTTTGAAATTCATAGCTACAAGTGGGGTTACATAAGACAGACTTAACCCGAGGTCCAACAATACAAAGACATCAAGACAAAAGACACGGAGAGGCCTCCTGCACCTGATGGGATGGTAAGGCATAGAATCTATTCTGGCGCTGGATGCCAGCAACCCTGGATTCCAGCAGCACTGGATGAAAGCAACGCTGGATAAGAATCCTAAGAAGGGGCGGGATGGGGTATAGGAGCTTATGCACTAGTAGCCTGTGCCTGAGGTCTAGCATGTTTGTTTCCCTATCTGGCATGAGGACAATATCTAAGCCTGTGGCCCTGCTTTCCACAACCCAAACAACCTCTCAGGTCTACAAAACACTCACCTAGATGATCTCTACCACACTTAGCACAAGGAGGATAACGGGGCCTGTTACCAACAATGTTCTGCAACCTAGACCTAAAGAATCTTCCCCCTTGCTCCTACCTACTTCTAGGTGCGGGAGCACTATCTGATGTAGGCGTTGTCATAGATGGACACCTCTGAAACTGAGGGGAGCTACCTTCATAGAACCTAGGATGGCAAAACTAATACTGCTCAGATCTAGACCTCTTGCTACCCCTCACTTGATCTCTCTCCCTAATCTTATCCGCCTCTTTCTGGTGGGCATGTATCATCAACCTAGTAAGATCCATATCCCTATGCAGAATTGAAGTTTTACTAACCCAGAAACACCGGTCATAAACTTTTTCATACTAGCTCAGGTGCTCGAAATCAAATCAGAAGCATACTTAGCCAACTGATTGAACTTCAAGCGGTACTCTTTAATAGTCATGGAGCCCTACCTCAAGTTCATTAACTCTTCAACATTTGCTTCCCTCATTTTAAATAGAAAGAACTTGTCCAGGAATAGTTCCTACAATGCCTACCAAGTCATAGGAGTGGCATCCTCACCACTACCCTTTCTCCACGATACAACCCAATCATAATATATATCCTTCAACCTGTAAAACACTAATAAAACACTTTTTTCCTTAGAAACATGCATCACCTGCATGATCTTTTTTTATATCCCCAAGGTACAACTGTGGGTCCTTATCTACCTTAGACTGATAAAACTTTGTCGGATTCATCTATATGAAATCACAGATCCTAATCATTACTACATCACCTCCCGACTGATTCACAACTACGACCAGGTTATTAGCCTGGACATTAGCGGTGACTTTTTGGGCTAATGCCTGAAAGGCTTCCCAAAACTTGGCATGACACAGTCTCATTCAAAGGATTAATAAGTTGGGGTTTCTCATCATCGTTCCTATGGGTATTCACTTTTTGGAGAGGCATTTTCTGAAATAAGAGAGCATAAATTATTAGATGAGAGGGACAACTATAGGAATGATGGAGTATGAAAGAAAGAAATAATTTTTTCCAAAAACATCTTATAGCCTCTTTCTCATAGATGTGGCATGTTATGCACCGATGATCAAGACTTTACTCAATGTAGCTTGTTAGACTCCCTAGGACTCACTTAAAACCTTAGGCTCTAACACCAAGTTTGAAATGATCCTAAATCACCTCCCAGAATGTCACACAGAGCTTAAAGCTATAAGTATCTCCAAGCTAACCCTATGATCCTATTTCTAGTAATAACACTCATTTTAAGATAAAATAATTCTAACACTAGCCTCATTAGATCATATGAATGGAAATAAAGAGAAAATGCTAGGTCCAAGTGACCACAATACTAGAAACTTCAACACAACCAAAATCTGATAACTAGTCTGACAAAGCCTCTACTAATATATGAACTAGAGAGTCGTTGGGGTAGTGTTCCCAACTAACTTGAAATGAACTGGGAATATTGGCATGGTCTCTCAAAATATGAAGAAGTCTAAATATAGGTCCTCGAACCATAAAGACTCACCTCTATAGGAATGTAGATACAGGTACTCAAAAATTACTAACGAGGTTAGGATTGAGCACCTGAACCTACATATTAAGACAATGTAGCACATAGACATATATGTGAATCAGCAATTGAGAATATACTGAGTATGTGGGGGTGCATGCATCTATATAAAAAACATCAATACTCTTTAATCAAATCATTCATGTAATAAGTAATGACTCACATGGCTTGAATAAGTATTAAATGTGAAGCTCATGATATATGTAAAAATGGAACATGTAACACAATCTCGCAAGTTATTATACTTTCAGCTTTGAAATTTGTACTCTTCTCTTATTCTCATTACTCAAGGCTAAAGGAAACTTTAAGCAATACTTTCAACTCATGCATATGTCTCATGGAAAGTAAAACTTCTTCAATGTTTAAGAACTCATAACTCTTTTGAACTCAAATACTTGACATTCAAAATTATAAAACTTTGGAACATACTTGATGGAATTTCATTCACGTTAGGAAAATATCTCATTTCAAGCTTTAGGAAAAAATACTCGTATCGAGGGTAAGTATTTTAGCTTTAAAGAAATGTATCTTATCTCAATGGAAAATACTCTAGTTGCAGGAGTTTCTCTTAACCGACATAAATCATGTGAGCTACATGGAGTCTAAGATTTTGTCCTCCTAAGAAAAAGACCTCACGTTGGAGAGAAGTATCATACTCTTTCTAGGGAGTATAACCTTGCTGCAGTCATCACTAAACAAACTTGGCCTTAGGCCTAATATCAACTTGGCCTTAGGTCCAATAATATTCTTGTCCTTAGGCCCAACCTACGGTGCCATGTAGTTCTGGATAAGAAGCCATGGTAACTTATCCAACTCAGTGCTAAATACTACTCCCTTTAGTTTGTCTCACTCATCTCATGAAAATCCACTTTAGAATAATCTCATGGTTTAATAAGAACCCAATAATCAAATCTGTAATCCCATGTAGTAGAGTGGATTTCAAAAATCAATGATCATTAGGTCAAAACATTTCTCAATAATCTCAGAATACTCAAATCAAGGGTGCTTATAGCACAAAAGATCATAAAATCTCAATTCTAAAGTAGGGATTAATAACCCATAATTCAATCTCAAGTTAAAACTCATCAAAAGCATAATAGATGGCATATAAATTCATAACTCATGTAGAAATCTGGAAATTTCAGCAATTTGTCTCAGAATCTCAACATACTCATATACTTCAACATCTCAAACATTTCAACTATTAACTTCTTATAGTTTAAAGTCAGGGGTACAGACCCAACTGTAATTTTTCAAGAAAACATGTAAAAATCATGCCATTAGACTCTTAATTCAAGGGAAACATCAAAAACTTTCAACTAATAACAATGCGTGAAAAACCCCAATTTAGTTTTATGTAAAATCTCATAAATTGCACAGAATTGTAGTTTAAATAATCCTTTGGTCACAAGGGTGAAAGGATTATCCATGTTCAAAACCCCACATACCTTGAATTAGAAGCTTTGGATGAACTCTCACTTTGGGGACTCTATTCGTACTCTTGAATGAGGGTTCTTGAAGCTATTGACTTGGGAACCTTGAATCATAACTGAATTTAGGAAATTCATGGTGGATTTTGGAGATTCTTATAAGAGGTTATGCATACTTAGGGTTGTTGTTGAGAGAAAACTAGAGAACAAATTCAGAGAATGCTTCTAAGTGACTTCAATTTGGTATTTGCATGGTTTAAGAGGTTTTGAAAAAATCTAAAGTGCCCTTTTTAACTTCTGTAGAAAACTGGAAAAATTGAATTAGTAACCTAATTTTATAGGCCAGTGCGACGTGCCACTATCGCGGTGGCTCACTGGAAATTGACAAATGGGAATATGAGAGTCACCACAATGCGGAGCCATCATGTTGTCCCACTGTTTGGGACAAAGAACTTTAGTGCGATGTGTCACAATTGTGCTAGGCCACTAGAAATTGACTATTGAAAAATTAGGGTCCTTTGCAACTTGCCATTGTCGTGGAGTTCTACTAAAAATTGAAAATTGTCAAATAGACCCTCTCCATGACATGCCAAGCCCTACAATGATGCTATTTTATGACTAAAACTTAAATTAGCCATAACTTCTTACCTGGGTATCAGATTCGGCCGAATCCTATATCAACGGAAAGCTTATCAAATTTCACTATGTGGTAAAAATTTGAAATTAGGGAAATTCTATATGGTTAAAATGATACTTACTTAGGATTTCACTTCTCAATATTTTTGAGCCGGAATTATGCCTCACGTGATATGCCCTAAGGTTTATTGTACAAGAGAATTTTGTGGGGTCTTACATGAGGTCCCTCCTACAACGACGATTTCTCTGCTAGTTGTTTATCAGATAGTAGTTTCCCAGCCTGCTATGACTACTGTAGAGTAGAATATGTTGGGTAGATTATTGAGATTAGCTCTACCTATATTTTTTGGTGCACTGTGAAGATGGAGGTCTTATTATTCAGGAGAAGTGGGCTTTAGATCCCACACTTATGTAGATTAAGGATAATGTGAGTTAACAAAAGGTTCTGGACATTCTAGATTGGAGATGGTATTCTTAGGTACCAAGGTAGGTTGTGTGTTCTAAATATTGATTGGCTTGGATAAAAGATTCCAACTGAGGCTCATGAGTCCCAATACATAGTTTATCTTAGTTCTACTAAGATATACCAAAACATGAAAGAGATCTATTAGTGGAACAATATGAAGTTAGATATTAAAAATTTTGTTTCTAAGTGTATGGTTTGTAAGCAAGTTAAGGTTGAGCACTTGAGGCCTGGTGACATTCTCAAAAGATTAAGTTAAAAATATGGAAATGGGAGATGATCTATATGGATTTTACTATAGGTATTCCACGGTCTCACAATCAGTATCATTAGATTTAGCTCATTATTGATAGAATGACTAAGTCCACTCACTTCTTAACTGTGAGGAGTACTCAAGAGAGGATTTTGCAAAGAGTTGCATTCAGGATATTCTGAAGTTGCATAGTTCTCCAGTGTCCATTATTTCAGATCAAGGTATGCAGTTATCATCTCACTTGTAGCATTTATTTCATAATAGCTTGGGTATGCAGGTGAATCTCCGTACTGCTTCCACCCTCAAATGGATGGGCAGATAAAGCATACTATTTAGACTTTGGAAGATATGCTAAGCACCTACATTATTGATTTCAAAAGAAGTTGGGTTAATTAATTTCCTATTATTAAATTTGAATATAATATTAGTTATCATTCAATCATTCAGATGGATCCTTTTGAGGCTATTTTTGGTAAAAGGTATACGTATCCTATTGGATTGTTTGAGGTTTGTGAGACTAGGTTTTTTTGTCCTGACATAGTTCACCAATCCATGGAAAAGGTAAAAGTTATTAGTAAAAGATTTAAGACTGCTCGAATTATCCAAAAGTCTTATGTGGAGGTAAGGCAAAGAGAATTAGAGTTTGAAGTGAATGATTGGGTATTATTAAAGGTATCTCCTAAGAAAAGAGTCATAAGAGTTTAAAATAAGACGAAGCTCAGTCCTTATTACGTTGGTCAATACTAGATTTAGAGGAGAATTTAGGAACATTGCTTATGAGATGGACTTACTTCTGAGTTAGGGTTCTATTCATCCCGTATTCCGTGTATCCAAACTGATAAAGTGTGTGGGTGATCCTTCCTTGATAGTACATGTCGAGTATGTTGGTGTTATGGATTCCTTACCTTATGAGGAAGTCCTAGTTGAGATATTGGATAGGCAAGTTTGTAGATTGTAGGCCAAGTATGTATCTTTGGTGAAGGTCCTTTGGAGAAACCAAAAGTAGAAGAGGTTACATGGGAAGCTAAAATATAAATTTTTCACTTTAATTGTGTTTAAGGATGTCAAAAGGATGTTCTAGGTAAGTTTCAGAATTTTTGGAAAGGGTTCGGGGATGTTTTGGAACTTCAAATCAGTAAGCCTCTGCATTATCAACATTCCATAGAGGTTAACATTCGCATTTTTGCTGTGTCACAGAGATATCCTCCATGATATTGGTATGGAATGAAGGATAGTCTCCACAATACTGGCTTACTACACCAAGGCCTAATTTTCTTGCAGTTTTGTTTCTGTTTACTTAAGCTGAGGGACTTTTGGGTCTTTCTTCCCTTTAACAACCCTGATGCATGAAGTAAGATTATTTCCTTTTGTTTTCAAGGATAAAATTACTCTATTTAACTCTCAAACTCAAAACCCAAGAAAACTTAAGGGTTTCATAGAGAATTCATCATCTAGGCTCCAAGAATTAAATTGACATTGAATTTTTTTTAGTTTAAGGCATGTATCTCTTTCCTAAATTGATTTTATATGAAAGCATGTATTTAATTATTATCCATGTGGTTTAATTATTGGTTTTTTAATATGGATTAAGGTATTTGGAATGGTTATTGAATGAATTGAATTTCAATAGTTTTGAATTGATTATTTATATCTTATTATCATGATTTTGAACTAAATAAATGCATGGGTGTGGGAATTGGAATGGGGAACATGGGTTTCCCATAAATTAATAGTTTAATGGTTTAGAATTGGGTTTAACCTCAACCCAACTTATGAAATTGGTTTGAAACATGGATAAATATGTAAATTACTTTACTTTTGAACCCTTACATTACATAAAAACTCTATGGCACATAAATTGATTTTTGGAAAGGCCTTGGTGGCCATGGATTGGTTTATAATTGAAAACTAAGGAGTCAATTTGGCTAATTGGTTTTGGAATGGCATAATGAAATTGGCTTGCAAGCATAATGTTTATTTGGCATGACGATACCAATGGTAAAAATGCCTAAGTTACATACTCTATGGTTAATGGATGGGAATGTTTGTAAATAATCTTAATTAGGCTTAAATAGGGTTGTGCATCTCGCTGTGGAAGGTAGAGGCCCCATGGGGGACCGATACTAGTAACCACATTTTTGAGCGTGGGGGTCTTTATGACCGTGTGCATTTTCCATAAATTATATATAATTTTTGAAATTTTTGGAGCATCGATATCTTAGGCCCTTTCTAAAATTTCTCTAATTCATATGGCTAATATGCACTAGGCCCTTCTGGTAAGGGAGCCAAACCCATATAACCTGTAGGCATTTTTAGGATAGTTAGAGCAACATATTCTAAGTTAATGATTTTAAACTCACATGCTTAAATATTGTTCCCTATCCTAATATCTTATATATGTATATAAATGTGTGCATTGTAGTTTTGACTTATTTTCGATCATGACATTGTGTTATCATACCCCTTGAGTAACATGTGAACGCACACTTTTCTAATCGTCCTAGGATTCTATATTATTTCATAATGTAGGGTCTGAAGACAATTATTTTACCTCTATGAAACATTAGGTTAGTTAGCATGTTCATTGAGTAGCTGTGAAGTGATGACCTTCCATCCTCTGGAAGGCTTTATCATTTCTATTTTCTTTTATTTTGACTTGGTACTTTTTAATTCCTTTGGTCATAGTCAGGGCATGTCCCGACCCATTTGGTTTCTGGTTTTAGAGGATATTGTGGACAAATATGGGTTGATTGGCTATTTTTTTACACTTATTTTTGTTGAGTCATTTATCCATCTTCTTATTACTATTAACTTGGCTTCCACATTGTTATTATGATTATTATTGTGTTCTTAAGGTTGGATTAAGGGGATGGTCTCCAGTCCTTGGTGGACTTGAGATACCTATCATGGCTTGGCACTGGTTCAGGATATAACATTATTTCATGGAGTGCCTTGTGAGATCTTTATGGATCATCATTGTCTTTAGAATATTATAATGTAAAGAGAGCTTAATACTAGGCAGTGTAGGTGTATGGAGTTGCTTAAGGATTATGATATCTCTATCTTGTATCTTCAGAGAAAAGCAAATGTGGTAGCAGATACCCTAAGACAAAAAGTAGTGAGTATGGGTAGTTTGTCTTGTATTTTAGTTTCCCAGGGGCCGTCAGCATGGGACATTCAGACCTTTGCAGACGTTATGATAAGTCTTGATTTTTTATTCCTTAGGAGGATCCTTTCTAGAGTTGAGGTAAGATCCTCATTATTTTAGTACATTTTGGGATCATTGGTTTGAGCAAAAAAAATTTGCATTCTCTATGATCAGTTATTAATTGGTGAGTCCAAGGGGTCCACCATAGATTATGGGGGTGTCTTGAGATTGGATAGCTACATTTGTGTTTCAAGGGTTTATGACTTCATTTATTGAATTTTGTCTGAGGGTTGCAACTCCAAATATTCTACTAATGCAGGTACAACTAAGATGCATAGATATTTTATACAATATTATTGGATAAGTGGTATAAAGAGAGATGTGGTAGACTTTGTAGCTCGTTACTTATATTGTTAGTAGGTTAAGGTCGAGCATTAGTGACATGGTGGTTTGATTTAGAGATTGTCCAATCCTAAGTGAGAATGAGAGAGTATTACCGTAGACTTTATTATTGGTTTGCCTCATACTTTCTATGGTTCCAATAGTATTTGGGACATTATGGATTGTTTGACCAAGTCAGCATATTTAATTACTATTCAAACTTCTTTTAGTGTCAAGAGGTTGGCTCATTTATATGTTAGTGAGATAGAACATTTACATGGTGTGCCTATATCTATCATCTTAGATTCAGGCTTAGTGTTCACTTCTAGCTTTTGGCAAGCTTTCCAGGAGGATTTGGATACTCAGGTGGATCTTAGTGTACCTTTCTATCCACAGATCAATGGCTTGTCGAAATAGACTATTTAGGTTCTCAAAGATATGCTTTGAGCATGTGTTATGGATTTTTGAGGTCAATGGGAGAAGAACTTAGACTTTGGTAGAGTTTTCATGTAATAATAACTACCATTTGAGTATTAAGATTGCGCCTTTTGAGGCTTTATATAGCAGGAGATGTCGTTCTCTAATTATACAGTTTGAGACATATGAGATTAGACCCTATGGGGCTAAAATGCTTCAGGATTTGTTGGATAGATTTAGTGTTATTCAGGATAGGTTGAGGGAAGATCAGAGTAAGAGTAATCCTTATGTAGATCATAGAGTTTGCGCCTTGATATTTGGAGTTAGTGACCAAATATTCCTTCATGTATCACCCATGAATAATGTGATAAGGTTTAGGAGGAAAGGCAAGCTCAGTCCCAGATATATTTGACCCTTTGAGATTCTTACCATAGCTGGTTAGGTGGCTTTTAATTTAGCCTTACCCTTTGATTTTACTAGTGTAAATTTAGTTTTCCATGTTTCTATAATGACCTTTCAGGTGATGTCTCATGTTCCTTCTTATTTCTGCCGATGGAGTTTTCCCCTAGCTACCCTAAGTCATTTATGACTTACTAAAACGGATAGTTTGGTTACCCGGTAGTTTATTTCATTTTTTATGAACCATTTTCTCATTTAGAAGTTGCCATTGGTTCCAAATGTCCACCGATCAAAAAATTTTGTAAAATAATGTGGAATGAAAATTCCTACTGTGCCAACAGCTCCAAAATATTGACTTTAGGTTTTGTAGACCTTTTGATTTGGTCCCACCACACTCGAGTCATAATGTTAAGAAATTGGAAATTTGGGTATAAGGTTCACATTTGGTTATAAGGACCTCAGATTGATAATCTGACTTTGCCAATGCATTCAGAATGTCAAAATTAGTATGGTTACTTATTTTATTTACTCATATTAGATTCTGAATGCATCCTGAAGCATTGGTCAAAACTTGAAATAAAATTCCAGGTTTTAGATATAGACTATAATGGAGAGAGATATCTCGATTGAGGTAGGTTAGTGCAATCATGAGAGTCGAGATCCCGACTTAGCGCATGTGCATGACCACACTTCTTAAGGCATGGACAAGGCCTATTTAAATGTTGTCTTGATCGAGAATTGGTCGTTTATGCATCTCTCTTGATCTTTAAAATGCTAATAGAGTGTAAAATCTTTACGATAGTCTTGTGGGTTGATTGGGAGCTCGAATAGCTTTTGTAATCGTGTTTTACAATGAATCTAAGGTATGAGTCCTTTAATTTTTTGTGTTGAATTCTTGTTTATTAAACCTAAAACTTCAAATGGATTGAGGCTTGATTTTAGCCCCAAATATGGTTGTTTTGCACAAATTTCTTAAGGCCTTTAACTCCCTAATGGTATTTGAAAAATAGCTTGGTCTTGAAAACTTATTTTCCGTATATTGGACGCACTTGGAGGTTTTTGGTGTTATTTGGACCCATAGCACAATTGGTATGATATAGGTGTTGTTTGTCTCGTAATAATGCATAGATTATGTTGTTGATAGCTTGGCTCATGGAAGAAGCTTTTAGGAAAGGGAATGCAAAGATTGTTGTTTCGTGAGATATATTTTGACTCAATTTAGTTTGGGATTAGTTGTGTTAGATTGAGTTTTATTGTAAAATAATTGTGATGTCTTGATAAGATTGGTGAGGTTTTAGGCATTAAAATGGTAGATGGCAATGCATGGAACTAGTTGAATCACTTAGGCCACTGAACTTATAAAGTGTGATGCTTAACCTATAGCCTAGAACCTTAGCTAGTTGGATTTGTAATCTCATGAACAACATGAGAATACTCTAGTTACTCTAGTAGGTGATAGTCACCCTATTCACTCCCCTTAAATGTTTGTTGACCTAGATATGCTTTGTTGTGGAATGACTTCAGGTGCTTGTTGTGACTTAGAACTAATCCTTGAAGAAGAATTGGCCCATAGAACTAGTATGGATTGGTAGGCCCTTAATGAATGATTTAGATAACTTAGTCTAATACCGAGAAGATGTTAGACTTGTTGAAGAGAACTTTTGGGGATTAATAGAAGATGAACATGACCCTCCTTAAGCTTGACCTTGTAACTTCTTAGTGAACTATATAGGTGTTAAATGCCTAGATTATGCTTTTGGTGATATAATGGCTAAACCCGATAAGTAGTTTATGCATATTTTTGATGTTGGCATAATGTGTGTACTTAATTTATTATCTTGTTGTCATAATATGGATAGCATTAGAAAGTATTATGAATTGAATCTATGATTATGCTATCACTTAACTTATTAGCTTGTCTACAATGTGAGCCTTTAATGATGTCACAATTCTTATTATGATTCAAGCTTAATGACTAAGCTAATGTTTTGTAAAAGAATCACTTTCTATAGTATTGTGAGCTATGTCGGTAAAAGACGGATTCTATAAGGATACCTATGATTTATAATTGACTTGTTAATAATCATGATAAAACTTGTAAAAGTGGTAATTGCTCAACTCATTTAGATATGCATGCCCACGCAGCTACTCATATAATAAGGTGATGATTAATGGTAAAGTACCTTGATATGTACTTCCTTGTATCTTTCTTACTCTCTGTTGTTGTGAGCTTGTACTTATTATTAATTTGGCTACATATGTATTTACTTATTATTGTCTTGGTGGTTACTTAGGATATGATGATGCCCAGTGAAACCAGAGGATATATTGATGATGTGATGATGCTCCGTGAATTCAGAAGAGGTATTTATGTTATGATGATGCCCAGTGAATATAGAGGATATATTGTTGATATTATGATGCCCGGTAAATCCAGAAGAGGTATTAATGTTATGATGAAGACTGGTGAATCCATAGGAAATATTGATGATTGTGATTCCAGGTAAATCTGAAAGACGTATTTATGTTATGATGATGCCTTATGAATTCGGAGGATATATTGATGATATAGTGATGCCCGGTAAATCCGGAAGAGGTATTGATGTTATGATGATGACCGGTTAGTCCATAGGATATATTGATGATGTGGTGATGCCCGGTAAATTCAAAAGAGGTATTTATGTTGTGATAGTACCCGATTAAATCGGAGGATATGCTAAGGTTATCGTGATGTTACATACGGTAAGTATATATGAATATGTTGGTATATGTGTGGTTTTGTCATTGTATGGTTAAGTTCTTGTGTTCACTTTTATAATTTTTCCATTGAATGTTGTCTATTATTCTCTACTATTAATCACTAGTAAAGTGGTGTGGCTCTTGTGAATACTAAATAGTTAATAGAATCAGAATATGCCGACTATTGGGTTAACATAAATTTATAAGTGTAATAATGTGTAGAATTAAGGATTCACCTAGTGAATATATTTGGATTGAATAAACTATTATGTTATGGAATTTGTCATAGTCAAATGAGCTATCTTGATAACTAGTTGTCTTTATAAAGTGGTTACATTATTGGATTGCTAGATGCCTAGAATACTAGTTGGTAGACCTTGTTTAGTTAAAAGGTGGTAACTAGTTGTTATGGTTGTTAAATGGATAATGATGGTAATATACTTAGCATTGTGGATGGTTAGTGCTAGTGATTTGTAGTGTGCAATGTCGTTGGTTGCTTAAATGAAGACTTAGATAATTATGGTGCTAGCTAGAAAATGGCGTTGGTTAATATAGATAAGAGGGTTGGTGAAATGTAGCTTCTCACTTATTTTATGACTAGTGTTCTTGTGATAACTAGGAATGAGTTATTAAATGATGATTGTGGTTTAGTTGTGCATCTTGACTAAATGTGCATGTTAGATTATTAGTAGATAACAATTAGTTGCTATTTTGTGAAGTAGGAGTATATGAGGAATTTGTTAGGCTAATCGTTGGAGACCTTATGTTGACTAGAAAACTAGTAGCTTATAGTAAATGAAGGTTAGTTAATATAGACTAGATTGAGTATATTATTGAGTAGAGGTGTAAATTACTATATATCTAGGGTTATGATTACATTGGTATATGTTGGTTAAGATTGCAATAGTTAATAATGGTCTTGGATATCAACATGTGACCATGACGGGTAAGGTGGAAACCGTGGTAAATGTGAGTTGTTGTGTACTTTTATATATATCTTAATACATTGATGATTTGATCTATTGGCGCACTGTCGGTGGTATGAGACGTCGTGATGAGTTCTTTACTTGTGTTCTTTTGGGTGTACTTCCCTGTGGTATGGGACATCATTGTAAGTTCTTTTACTTTATGATTTATTGATTGTATGTGTGTTGAACCTGATATTTATGTGATTGTAATTATTTATATACATGTTGCTTTATGCTTCCAAATTGATTATTCACTTTGTTTTATGGTCGTGGTACGTATTGATAAGAAATGTTGAATTATATTTCTAGTTGGTTAGTTGTTTTGTATAGTGATGATGAAAAAGATCAGGTTTGATTTTGTATCTTGACTTTGTAACGCCTTGGGAGTACAACCTGGATGTCACTGAGTGCTTATGGCCACAAGTGACCACAAGCTAACCCATGAGCTAGCACATGCTGTAAGCACTAAATGAAAAGAATAACAAAATATACACATATGTAGAAATAACTGAATTCACCATAAGGTTTTAAGTACAAAAACATTACTAAAGTATAAGTTTGAAAACAACTTGTCTGAAAAGTGACAAAAACAATGACAAACTGACTAACTGTCTAAAAGTGTCTGAAAGCCTCTAAAACTGATAGAATAAGACTTGATGGGACAGGCTCCAACTGTCTAACTAAAATAAAATACTGAAATAAATATAATCAGTTCTCTAAGTATGAGGACTCACCACTGCTACTATGTTGATGAGTTGGAACGCTTAAGTGCGGTCGGGAACCTAAGCGTCCGAACCTATGATATGAGACATCATAGCGCAAGAAATGAGTATTGGTTAGTACTTTGAAGGTACTAGTATACTAGATGAGGTTAGGCTACTATGCATGGATGCACGTACAAAAATAATAGCTAACTGAATGAATAGCATGAGATAACAAATGCATAATATGTGTGAAAGCTATAAAATCTGAGAATGAATGAACAAGCATATAACATGATATTGAAATAGTTTATATACTACAAGCAGTGAAATTCGGTAACTGTCTGCTATGGTAATAGAATCCTGAACTAAATTACACTGCAATGTAGACTAAAACTATTGGAACTAGCTATAACCGAAATGCCCCAATATATTATCAATTTTCAATATGTAACCCAGTTGGAAGGGTGTCAGTACCATTCCATAGGCACTAACGATGCGTTGTGGATCCACTATCTGATGTCCCAAGGATGAGGGTGTAATGCCTTACTGGCGGGGGACCACTCAAAGTCTATGGTGGAACCAATTGTATGGAACCTAAGGACTGCTACTAATGCCTCATACCTAACTGATGGGGGAAACTCCATCCCTACATTCACTCAGTACTAAGTGTTACTCCCAACTGAGAACTCTAATTTCTACACTAAACTGGGCTTAATTGGACTCACAACTGACCATATTACTGACAGGTTGATATTACTCATGGTATAACTAAAAAATCATTCTGTAGATACTGGAAACTACGTAAACAACTAAATTTCAGGCAATAAGAACATATTGATGTTTCCAAAACCCTAATAAAAAATCATTGTTCAAAACCCAAATATTTTGGGCATTTCATCAAACACTTAGAATCCATGAGTTATGTATGGGAATAGTTTAATTCATGGGATGATAACATAACTTCAATACTAAAAACATGGGTTAAGAATTTAACATGCAATTTTCATCCCTCAAACACGTCAAGGGATAATTTCAATGAAACATATGTAAACATGGTATAAAAAATCAAATTTCATGGAAGTTCTAGGATGTAATTCATGCTAACATTTAAATATCATGATTTTAAACTTTAAAACAAATTCTAGGACACCATGGGTGAAAAGGGCCCATGAATAAACATCAAAAATACCTTAATTGAAGAATTTGTAGAAGTTCTTGGTGATTTCTTGAAGCTTCAACTTGGATTTGAATAATCTTGGGTTTTGTTCTTGAGAGAGTTTGTGAAAATATGAGTGATTTTTCCCTTTTGGGACCTTAATCTCATGTTATGGGTTACGCAAAGTAATGGGAAATGACTCAAATACCCCCCACATACCCAGAATTTATTAAAGTAAACATGACTAGTAAGAAAAAAAGTTATTCACTGCATCAGTAAATTAACATAAAATGTGACGTATCGTGTTACTCCCCACCAACTTGATAAGCAGCGTGTCCTGGCCATATTACGCTGACTCATTATTTTGAACATCCAAACATACCTCAAGCCTCGTCTGAAAAATCTAAAACTTCCCCGAGACATGCTATCAACCACCACGATCTTGAATCAACTTAAAAATCAACGTTCTAAGGCCAAGAAGGTTGGAATTAAAATCATCGAAGTTTAAGATTCTTTGGAAATGACTAAGTCTTAACACTAAGTGAAATTTTCTAGGTTTTGGACCCCTTTAGCATGCATGAGTGAGCTGAAATGAGCTAGGATCTAACGGGGTCTTATAGTATCTCCCCCTTTGGAACATTCATCCTCGAATGAGACTGATTAAGCTAAGAATTACTGAGGTACTGAGATTACATGTTGAATATGCACAACTGAAACATGATTACAGGACTGAGTTTGAACATGGTGACTAACTAAAACTAATTCTTGAAAGCATGCAATGGCATGAATATGATCATATGGCTGCGACTGGGAATAGAAAAGAGATAATCTAAGTGAAAACAGTTACCTTGAACAGAGTCTGAGTTTACGTAGAAAAGGTGAGGGTTCTTTGTTAACGTATCTGCTTTAGCTTCCCAAGTGGCTCCCTCTATGGACAGATTTCGCCAAAGAACTTTGACCAAGGAAACTTCTTTGTGCCTTAGTCTACAAATCTGACTATCTAGGATCTTGACTAGGATTTCTTCATAAGAAAGGCTATACTGAACATATGTACTTTTTAAAGAAACAACTACAGCTGAATCACTAATACACTTCTTTAATAAGGAAACATGGAATATTAGATGCACTGATGCCAAATCTACAGGCACTCAAGCTCATAAGCTACTTTTCCAAAATGGCTCAAGATAATGTAAGGGCTAATATATCGGGGACTAAGCTTTCCCTTCTTGCAAAACCTCTTCACTCCCTTCATGGGAGAGATTCTCAAATAAACTAAGTCGCCAACCTCAAACTCAAGATCTCACCTTCTCATATCTGTATAGAATTTCTAACGTGTTTGGCCTATCTTAAGCCTCACTCTTAATAATTAAACCTTCTCCATTATATCAACTAATAAATCGAGCCCTATCAATGCAATTTTTCCAACCTCAAACCAACCAATAGCAGATTTATATCTCCTCCCATACAGAGCCTCAAATAGATCCATTAGAATACTGGAATGGTAACTATTATTGTAGGCAAACTCAATTAAAGGCAAGTGATTAACCCAACTACACTAAAAGTCAATAACATATGCTCTCAACATGTCCTCTAGTGTTTGAATGGTCCTCTCGGCCTGACCATCTATCTAAGGGTGAAAGGCTATACTGAGATGACTTGGGTACCAAGATTCTTCTGAAAAGCGTTCCAAAAGTGTGAGGTAAGTTGAGTACCTCTATTTGAAATGATAGAGAATGGTTCTCCATGAAATCTAACCAACTCTCTAATATAGAACTTGTCATAATCCTAGACTGAATAAGAAGTATGGACTCTCAAGAAATGGGCTGATTTGGTCATTTGGTCTACAATAACCTAAATTGAATCATGCTAGCGACATAAATGAGGCAACCCTATCACAAAATCCATGTTCAACTCTTCCCACTTTCAAGTGGAGATGCTGAACTCCTTTATAGTTCCACTAGGCCTTTGGTTCTCAACCTTAACCTACTAACATTAGAAAACTTGGCTACAAACTTAGAAATATCCCTCTTCATTACACTCCACCAAAAGATTTCCCGTAAATCACAATACATCTTAGTGGATCCTTGGTGAATAGAGTAACGTGCACCATGTGATTTTGCAAAAATTCACTGTCTCAAACCATCTACACACGACACTCAAATTCTACCCTTCCAACACAACACACCATGTCCCCCTTGGAAGAAAACCTCTACTTTCTGATCTCTGACTGACTCTTTCAAATTAACTAGACTGGGGTCCCTATCTTGGTTTTCTTTCACTTCGGCAGCCAAAGAATATTTCAAAATATTTTTAACCCATACAGCATGCCCAACTGAGTCAACCAAACGAACACCTAATCTAGCCAACTAATGAATCTCTTGAACTAGCTTCTTCTTATCATTCTCAACTTGAGCCACACTCCCCATAGACAATCTACTAAGGGAATCTTCCAGTACATTGGCCTTGCTTGGATGATACAAGACACTCATATCATAATGTTTCAATAATTATAACCACCTTATATAAAGGAGATTTAACTGTATCTGTGAAAACACATACTGAAAACTTTTATGGTTCACGAACACATCAACATGCACCCTATAAAGATAATGCCTCTAAATTTTTAAAGCAAACACAATAGTTGCTAACTCAAGATCATGGGTAGGATAATTCTTTTCATGTGGATTAAGATGTCTAGAGAAATAGGCTATGACATTACCTCTATGCATCAAAACACAACCCAAACCAACTTTGGAAGCATCACAACAAACAATAAACCCATCTTAACTATCTATCAAGGTCAAAACTAAGGTTGAAGTGAGTTGATTCTTAAACTCCTAAAAAATCTTCTCATAAGAATCTGACCACTAAAACTTGAATTTCTTGTTAGTAAATTTGGACATGGTGGATGCAATAGACAAAAACCCTTCAACAAACCGTCAATAATAGCAAACCAAACCCAAGAAACTCCTGATATTTGACAGATAAATAGGTCTGGTCCATCTTCTTACTGCTTTGATCTTTTGAAGGTCAACTCTAATGCCATCACCAAAAATAATATGGTCAAGTAAGGCTACTGATCTTAGCCAAAATTCGCACTTACTAAATTTGGCGAATAACTAATAGGTTATAAGAGTTTACAATATTGTTCTTAGGTGGTTTGCATTATTATTTTCATTACTGTAATAGACAAGGATATCATCTATAAAGACTATGATGAACATGACAAAGTACTACTTGAACACTCTATTCATCAATTCCATGAAATTTGATGGGGCATTTGTTATATTAAACTGCATGACTAGAAATTCACACTGACCATACCGAGTTCTAAAATCTATGTTTGGAATGTGACATTCTCTGACCCTGAGCTGATGATAGCCAAATCTAAGGTCTATCTTAGAGAAGTAACTAGCATCCTGATGTTGGTTGAACAAGTTATCAATCCTAGGGAGTGGATACTTATTCTTTATTGTGACTTTGTTCAACTGACGGCAATAAATGCACATTCTAAGAGAACCGTCTTTGTTTCACATGAAAAGAACTAGAGTGACCCATGGAGAAAAATTAGGACTGATGAATCCTTTATATTTGAGACCTTTCAACTTCTCTTTCAACTCTCTAATCTCAGCTGAATCCATTCTATAGGGTGGAATAGATATGGGTTAGGTATCTAGAAGAAAGTCTATTTCAAAGTCAATTTCCATTTTAGGAGGAACTCTAGGAAGATATTCTGGGAACGCATCTATAAATCCCCTCACTACTGAAACTGACTCGATACTGGGAGTCTCTGAACTGAAGTCATTGAGTCAAACAAGATTATAAACACAACCCTTCGATAACATTTTTATATCTAAGGGATGAGACAAGATGACCCTTAAGAGTCAAAGTACTACCTCTTTATTAATGGATTGGTTCATTCAGAAACTAAAACGAACAACTCTTTTTCTACAATCAACTGAAGTATAGCATGAGTGGAGACAATCTATACCTACAATGATCGGACAGTTCCTGTATACCTACCTGGCTATAATGGAGACACCTATTGGAGGGGACTTTAAGAAGGGTTCTACTAAGGTCTCAAGACTGATACCAAAATGCACAGCTATATAGGGAATTATAAAATAAAGTGAAGCTTTGGGGTGTAACAAAGCATAAGCACATAAATAAAAGAACTGTAACATGCTTATGAAAACATCAAGAGAAACTTCCTAATCAAGACAGGACTGGAGTTCTTACAATCTATTCTGGCAATGGCCGCTGGTGGCACTGGAAGTGGTGCCCTACTGAATTAGGTGTCTCGCTGGTGCTGTTGAAGAGTTAGCATGACCCTGCTAGAGATTATTCCTACATTTCCACATACCTTTTGGATATTTATTCAACCTATGGCCTGGATTACCATATCCAAAACAAAAATTATTGCTATCCCTGCATACCTCTTGATAATTTCTACCACACTTCTGGCAAAGGGGATTAGTTTGACCACTGTTTAGACTACCCTAAGTCTTAGAGCCTGGATCCCTATCTGGATTATGATTTTTGAACTTTGGCACTGGATCACTATCTAAAGATGGAGATAGAACTAAAGATTTTTTATGGAATTAGGGATGGTTACTAGCCTCCATCCTCTACTAAGTAAAATTAAAGCTACCTATCCTAGCCATCTTATTCTCCTTTTTCTTCTCCTTATCCTTCTCCTTAACCTTCTCCTCCTTAATGTACTGAGCATATACAAATCAATCTCCCTAATTAACATCATGGTCCAACATTTCTTGACCATGCTATTAGTTATACCAGTGACAAACTTACTTACCCTAGATCTTTTAGTAACCACTATCGAAGGAACATACCTAGCCAACGGGGTAAACTTAAGAGAATACTCCCCCACACTCATGTTATCCTATTTCAAATTTATAAACTCCTGCAACTATCTTCCTTAAAATCTAAAGGGAAGAACCTAAGGTAGTAGAAAACTCTTCCCATTCAATAGGCCCTGCATTTATGCCTCTATCTCTCTTCCATTATTTATACTAGGTGTGAGCTACATACTCCAATTGGTAAGTAGCAAACTCTGCACTCTCACTAGAATTCACACCCATAATATTGGTAAACTTCTAAACTATGTCAAGGAACTCATGCCAATCCTCAACAGACTTGGATCTCAAAAATAAAAAAGGGTTTATTCGGGTGAAGTCTCAAATCCTAGTTGCCAAAATATTAGCAAGTGGAAATGCTGGGATAGCATCTTGCAAGTTGTTATGAGCTTCTACTGATTGAGCTAAAGTAGTGAATACAGTTCTAAATTTGGCATGAGAGACTTGCACGTTGAAGGGATCTTCCTGAATAGGTAGAGTTTTGGGCTAATTTCTATTTCTCCTTCTGCTATTCTTTCTGGGAGGCATATTCTATGAATGGAAAGAAGATTTAATTAGAAAGAGAGTTTAAATTTTGATCATGACCATTCGCATGACATGAATGTTGAAAGAAGGGAATCTTTTCCTAAAACATCTTGTAGCCTCTTGCCCATAAGTGTGGTACACGTTACACCCATGCACAGGTCCCTACTCGATGTGACTTTTAGACTCCCAAGGATACTTTAAAACGTTAGTATCTAATTCCAAGTTTGTAATGCCTCGATAATACAGCCTATATGCCACAAAGTCCTTCGAGCCTCAAGTGACCACAAGCTAACCCATGAGTTGTACCTATTATGAGCACTAAAAGAAAAGAATAACAAAAGATACACATATACATAATTAACTAAATTTTCCATAAGGTTTTAAGTAATAAAAGATTACTGAAGTATAAGTCTAAAAAAAAACTTGTTTGAAAACTGATTAAAATAATGACAAATTGACTGACTATCTAAAAGTGAACGAAAGCCTCTAAACCTGATAGAATAAGAGTTGATGGGACAGGCCCTAACTAACTCTAGTTGTTTAACTTAAATAAAATACTGAAACAAACATAATTGGTACTCAAAGTATAAGGACTCACCACTGCTACTACATGGATGTGCTGGAACATCTAAGTATGATTGGGAGCCTGAGCGTCTCAACCTAGGGTATAAGACATGATAGCACAAAACACGAGTATGTGTTCTGTACTTTGAATGTACTATTATAGTAGATAATGTTAGGGTGATAGGCATGGACTCATGTACAGAAATAATACTATTTGAATGAATAGATAACTGATGCATAATATGCATGAAAGCAATAAAATCCAAGAATCCATGATTGATCATATAACATGATATTGAATAGTTTGTATACTGAAAGCACTAAAATTTGGTGACTAAATAACTTGTAACTGTATGTAATGTTCTATACAAACCTAAATTGAATTAAATGAAAAACTAGACTGAAACTGTGGGAGCTAGCTATAACAAACATGCCCTAATATATTATTCGAGTCCAACATGTAACCCTAGTTGGAAGGGTGTCCGTACCATGCCTCGGGCACTAATACTGATTTTATGGATACACTATTTGATGTCCCAAAAGTTGAGGGTGTCATGGTTAACTGACGGGGGAACACTCAAAGTCTATCGAGGCACCATAGGTCTATAACCTAGGTACTACTACTAAAGCTTCATGCCTAACTGATGGAGGAGACGCCATCCCTACATTAAATCAATGTTAAGTGTTACTCCCAACTGAAAAACACTAATTTTTGGACTAAACTGGGCTTAATTGGACTCATAACTAATTATAGTTCTTACTGGATGATATTACTCATGGTAGAACTGAAATCATTCTGTAGATATTGAAAACTAGGTAAAAATCTAAATTTTTGGTATTTATAACCTCCAAGACTCAATGACAATAACAATAAGAGAATACTAAAGTTTTGAAAACCATAATAAATAGTCATTGTTTAAAACCTAATTCATTTAGGCATTTTATCAAACACTTGGAATTCATGAGTTAAGTATAGGAATAGTTTATTTAATAGGATAATAACATAACTTCAATACTAAAATCTTGGTTTAAGGATTTAACATGCAATTTTCATCCTTCAAATATGTCAAGGGCTAATCCAATGAAAACACATGTAAACAGGCTATAAAAAATTGAAATTCATGGATATTATTCATGCGAAAATGTTAAGATCATGATTTAAAACTTTAAAATAGATTCATGGACTCCGTGGGTGAAAAAGGCACAAGGATGAATATCTAACATACCTTAATTGAAGAATTTGCAAAAAATTTTAGTGATTTCTTAAATCTTGAACTTGGATTTAAATAATCCAGGGTTTTGTTCTTGAAAGAGTTTGTGAAAAGGTGAATGATTTTACCCTTTTAGGAGCTTAATGTCGTATTATAGGCAAGGAAAAGTAAGGGGAAATAACTCAAATACCCCCCACATACCTGGAATTAATTAAACTGAACATGACCAATGGCATGAAATATGACGCACCATATCGTTAAATCAATGCAATATGTGACACTTTGCGTTGCTCCCCACTAATGCAATAAACAATGATCCGCAACCATATCATGCTTAATCCTTATTTTGAACATCCATACAAGCCTTAAACCTCCTCTAAAAAATGTAAAACTTACTTGAGATATGCAATAAACCACCCCGATCGTGAACCAACTTAAAAATGAATGTTCTAAGGTCGCAAATTTTAAGACCCCATAAAATTCTCTCATAGTCTGATCCTTAGAGTTTGTTCAATGGACTAGCCTTAAAAGGTTGAGAAGTGTCTTCCCAAGTGAGAAATATTTTAAAACATGTATAATTTCCCTAATATCGAATTTTTTTCAAGTAGATAATTGAATAAGATTTTTGTCGATACCAAATTCGCCCAAATCCGACACTCGGGCAAAGAGTATTTTAGTGACACAGTATGCCACCTGGCACTTTAGCGCATCGCGGAGCCAGCCAAAATGGCAATCATAGTGAGCCTCTACGATTTTGGCATATTTTACCAAGGGTTAATTTTAAAATTGTCAATTTCTAGTGCACCAACACAATTCCACCACATCGCGGTGCCTTTCCAGTTTGCAACCAAGGTGGTAACGCAATTTCCACCACATCGCACCATCAAGGAATTTCTTGATTGTCCAATTTCCAGTGAGCTAGTGTGATTATGGCACATCACACCATCATGTAAAATTTGGATTTTTCAGTTTAAGTCCAAAGGCTAAAAGGGTCATTTTTCTACCCCAATATATACTCCTTAACACGGTATTTAGCCTCATTTTAACCTAAAAATACTAGTTTTCACTCAAAGTTGTTCAAGAACAAGAGCTATGGCTTCTAAAAGATCAAAACCTTTCCGTCTTCTTTAAGAGAAATCAAGAAATCAAGTCTAAATTTCAAAGCTTTGATGTTTATGAGTTTTCATGATTCATATGAGTTGAAATTGACGTTCATGCTATTATTGAGTTGTGATTCATGTTTGTTTAGAAGGTTTTCAAGCTTGGCCCTAGTATGTGAAATTCATGTGATCTTCATGATAAACCCTCTTCAAGTTGCTTGTTAAGTTATGTGTTCATATTAATTAGGTGTATAAATTATTGAATAAGAAAAGCATGCTTCCCATATGTTCGATAAAATTCTTATGTGAAGGAATTAGAGCCATTCTAGCATGTTGATTAGAAATCTCCAATTGTGTGCTAGCCCATGCATTCCAAGTATTTGTTGAAAAGCCTTAGTGAATGAATTGCGGCATGATAGCATGAAATTCCACAATTATGTTCTCTTTGATTCATGCTAAGACTTTAATACATGCCAAATGTTTGATGCAAGACATTTTTGAATGAAGTATGATCCAATAGCATGTCCCCATATGTTATTACATGTTTAGGATTCCTATGTGCTTGAAGTGATTCCTTAGTGATTATGATAGTGAATAATTGTCCATAGTCTTGATTACTCAAGAATGGTTATGTTTTACTTTTATGTTATCGAGTCCTGGGGTTATTTATACCTGATAATTTAGCTGCTATCTAGAGTCCATGTCAGTTTTTACAATAATTCCAGTCGAGCCATGATTCTTAAAACTCAGCGAGTTATACAAATCTATATTCTCAGATAGATACATAATTTAAGAAATCTCAGTCATCACAATAATCACTATAATATCAGTATTGCTAGTAATCTAGCCTCAGTTTTGTACCCAGCTCAAATTTAGTAGTATTCAAGTGTTCAGTTCTGACCTTTGTAGTAATCGAGTACATTATTCAAAACTTTGGGTGGTCTAGTTAGATAATGAGATTCAGTAGTATTCCATCAGATATGAAACCAAGTGAATTCATCTTAAGTCAGTCAGATCATTCGAGAAACATAATATAAATTATATTCAGCTTAGTTTGTGTTCAGTTAAGAATAAGTTTAGAGTCTTTCAGTTGGGAGTAGGAGCTAGCATCGAGCAAGGGCAGGGATGGTGGATCCATATCAGAGAGTTAGAGTTGTTAGGAGCAATCCCTGAACTCCAGAACTGCGTATCCAGTACAGGATGCAGAAGTCACCCGTCAGGAAAGGCTGGTCACCTGTCATATAGGCTTGACTATTATATTGCCTTAGGATTGACTTCCTACAAGGGTCACCTTTTATATAATCTTGATTAGAGAGGTATTTACCTGTGGCATGGTATTGATACCCTTCCAGCTGGGGATATAGACTAAACCCCACCAGTTGAGATTCGGGGCATGTAGGTTAAGTGATTACTTCCAACAGTTACAATTTTAGTATCAATCTTCAGAAATCAGGACTGTTAGATACAGTCATCTATCTAAGTGAGAAACTCAAATAGTTCTATTGATTCATGGACCACTCATCAGATAGGCTTGGTCCCATATAAACTTACTCAGTATCAGATCTAGAGATCACCCATTAGATAGTCTTGATCTCAGTTTCAGATTCATTAAAGGTATTCAGTATTAGAGCTAGAGATCACCTATTAGATAGGCTTGATCTTAGATTTGGATTTAGTAAAATTATTCAGTATCTGATCTAGATAACACCCATCAGATAGGCTTGATCTTAGTTTTGGATTTAGTAAAGTTATTCAGTGTCAGATCTAGAGATCACCTATCAGATAGGCTTGATCTTAGTTAACGATTCAGTAAAGTTATTCAGTATTAAATCTAGAGATCACCCATTAGATAGGCTTGATCTCAATTTCAGATTCAGTAAAGTTATTCAGTATCAGATCTAGAGATCACCCATCAAATAGGCTTGATCTCAGTCTTAAATTCAGTTGAGTAATCTCATTATTAGATCCTGAGATCACCTATTAGATAGGGTTGATCTCAGTCTCAAATTCAATTGAGTAATCTCATTATTAGATCTCAAGGTCATCCATCAGATAGGCTTAATCTCAGTCTCAGATTCAATTGAGTAATCTTATTATCAGATCCTGAGATCACCTATCAAATAGGCTTGATCTCAGTCTCAGATTTAGTTGAGTAATCTCATTATCAGATCCTAAGATCACCCGCCAGATAGGCTTGATCTCAGTCTCAGATTTAGTTGAGTAATCTTATTATCAGATCCTGAGATCACCCATCAGATAGTCTTGATCTCAGTCTTAAATTCAGTTGAGTATTCTTGTTGTCAGATTCGGACATTATCATTTCTTATCATTAATATTATATTTCAAAATCATTCGTTAGAGTGGGTTGATCTCCTATGCAGTCAGTTGAGAGTAGAAAGCTCAGAATTCAGTCATTGATATGAGTAGATTTAGTTAATCAATTTTAATACTTTGAATCTCGATGATTTCATTTATGGTTCGTACATTCATGCATGTGTTCTCATTTGTTACTCTCATGATTATTCAGTTAAGTAATTGTTCATGCATGAGCCCCTGCATTTAGCCTTACCACATCTTCATACTCGGTACATTGCCGAACTGACACATTTGTTCTATGGTATTTTATTTGACACCATAGGTTCAGAGGCAGGAAATCTAGAGTACTCTCAGCAGCTCAGTCCCAGTCAACAGCAGTAGACATAGCAGTGAGTCCTCTTTAGTCGAGGATGATCCTTATTTTTATTATTATCGTATCAAACATAGTTTAGTTTAGTAGAAAATGTTAGTTAGGGACATGTCCTATCATCTCCATAGTTTAGATAGTTTAGAGGCTTTTCGGACAGATGAATTAGTATTCAACTTTCAATTTTGAATATTTTTAAATGTTTTAAACCTTATGGGTAGTTTTTGAATTTATTATTTATATTATGCAATATTTAGGTACAATATCAGTAGAGGGTTAGCTTGTGGTCCAACGGGATCGTGAGCACCATGTGACATTTTGATTTTAGAGAATCGGGTCATTACAGAAAGGTTGGAATTAAAATTATCAAAGTTTAATAGGCTTTGAAAATGAATAATTCTTAACACTTAGCAAAATTTTCTAAGTCTTGGACCCCTTTAGCATGCAAGAGTGATCTGAAACGGGCTAGGATCTTATGAGGTCTTACAGACTAATAGTTATTGTCTTACTTTATATTATTTTATATTATAATTTATATTTGTCTGTCGATGAAACCTGCTGATTACCCATTGTGTTTGTACTCATACTACACTTCTATATGATTTTGGTGTAGACCTGAGTACTAGTTGTTGTCGCAGAGTTGAGATCCTACTGCATTAATCTTCTAGAGATAGGGTGAGCTCTTAAAGTGTGAGTCACCTATTTCCCCTTGATATTTATTCTATTTTTTGGATTCCTAATGAATGAATAAGACTATTTATTACTATTAGTACTTTGAGTTGTTAATCTTGTTGTCAAACTTAGATGCTCATGTACTGATATTAGCATGTCTTAGGATTGGTATTCATATGTTTGTTGTTTTATTTTATGTGGAACACTATTGCTTATATTATGTTCACATATTTGGTCCATGTTATACTTTTCTACCAAGTTAACCCATTGCTATAGCTCCAAGTTATAGTATCATCTTACATACTGGTAGGTTTTAGTAGGTGCCATCATAACTCAAAAATTAGGTTGTGACAAATTGGTATCAGAGCCTAGGTTTCACCCGTATTATTGGTACAAGAGCATTTGTTTAATAGATCCTGCAGATCGAAACTTTGACATTTATTTTTTATTTTTGGGAGGCTATGGATCATTGTTAGAAGTCCTTCACTTCTTTCACATGTATTATGCTAAAACTCTAAGTTGGTTTGTAGTATATTTTCTTGTCTTTACTCTTTCGCACATGCCTAGGACTTGTGCTACAACTATGAGTAATGAAGGTCCCAAGATCCAACCTATAGATCTTTCCCCTATTCGAAGACAGCCTCGAGATATGTCTCTAATTAGGTAGGTTTTAATAGGTTCCATCATGACTCAAAAATCAGATCATGATAGTTTTTAAGTAGCGTTGGTACATTCCTGACCCGTCTTATGTGCTCATATGGGAATTAATTCAGTTGGATGAGCGTCTGACCTTCGTAGAGGAGACTATGTGTATTTTTGCTGGTGATGTCTTGTGATTGCAGTGTGTTATAATATATATATATATATATATATATATATATATAGAGAGAGAGAGAGAGAGAGAGATTCCATTAGATAAGGTTATATGGAGGCACCACCCAGAAGCGAAGGATACTTGGGAGATCAAGAGAGAGATGCAGACCCAATGCCCTTGCCTATTTGAGGCTTCAGGTACATCCTAATCCTTTACTTTCAGGGATGAAAGTTCTTTTAGTAGTTGATATTTTAATTACCCTTTAGGTTTTTTTCTATTTTTCCGCTTTGTTTTGTCGTTTAAAGCTTTCCTATAGCTGCCCCCATTCATTTCTAACTTGTTGGAACTGACAGTTTGGTTATTGGGAAGTTCATTTTGTTTTGAGAGTCAATTCCCTATTTTGAAGCCTTTGTTGGTTCAAAATTCGAGCAAAAACTTTAGATAAACAACCTCGTATGCCAATACTAACTATTCCAACAGCTTTGGAACATTGATTTTAGGTTGGGAGGACCCTTTGTAAGGGTCTTGAGACTCTCAGACTCATTTCAAGCTATTGGTCAGAAGTTAAGAAAAATAGCAAGTGGGTGTGGGACCCACTTTTAATCGAAACGATCTCGGATGGAAATTTCAACTAAGCCATTGAGTCCAAAATGTCAAATTTCATAGGGTAGCATCGTCTGTTTGCATGTACCAGATTTCAGATGAATGCCAAGGGGTTGGAGTAACACCCCGAGAATACCCCCCTAGACGTTTCACGGTGCTCAGGTCTATGAATTGCCCCAAGGTAACCCATGATATTTTTTCATCTAAAAACTCACATAATTAAGATAGCTAAATTATAAAGAAAACTAAATATAAGCAAACTTATAAATGGAAGTGAATCTTTAGCTTAGAAATCTTTGCACAAAATTTTTGAACTTAAACTTAAACATTCAATCTCAGACAAGTCTCTACTAATGACTAAAGAGCCACTAGGACAGACCCCAGCTGACCCAAACATGAATCTGAAATCAAAAGGCTAAGATACTTCCATCAAAGAAAACACATATCTAAAAGATAGGGTCCTCGGACAATGAGGACTCACCAAACATCGGGATGCAAGTAATGATAACGAGTCAATAGTGCTGCTAGAAACGAGCACCAGAACCTACATTATAACACAATTATCACACAAATGTATATGTGTATTAGTACTTCTGGAATGTACTGAGAATATGAGGGTACATGCATAAGTAAAATAGTAACCAAATAAATATACGAGTTTTCAAATGATACATGCTAAATGTAAATGACTCACCATGAACTTAAGGAAAACTTAAGACTGCAAGATCATAAATCTTTTATAAAGAAGCATATGAATAACTTAATGAGCCACAACGCTTAGTTTCTTAAAATCTTTGCTTTTAATTTTTCTTATGGGAGATTCTTCTAACCGACATAAACCATGTGAGATATCATAGAGACCATATCTTATCCATGTTGGGGAGAGATGTCCTACCCTTGCCATTGGAATAGAACCTAAATGTAGTGTTCACTATTCCTAACTTCATCCATATTGGGAAAAAGCTTAACCTACATTGGCTAATAGTTTCCAAGAATTTAGGATAATCTCACCCTAATTCCCATCTCGGTGCTAAATACTACTCCAAGAATACTTATATGCTCATACTTTTAGGAAATCCACCTTAGAAATGGCATAAGGGTTTGCATACTAAGAACCAATTATGCAAATCTTTACTTTAAATCATAATCAAAATGAGTACTTGTGGATTTCAATTCTTTTCATTAGATCAAAATATCAAATATTTCTTGTAAACTTAGGGCTTATGCTTAAACATTAAATCTCATCTTTGCTTTTATATAACTTGTGATACAATGTCAAGCTCAAAACTTACTTGTAAATCTTTGATAAAAATATCAAATCAAACTCTTGATATTCAAACCATAATAAAGAATCTTCCATTAAAAAGATAGATAAATGGGAACATCTATGCACTTCAATACTTCAATCACATGATAGTATTATAAACTCAAAGTAAGAGAATTTGGGTATGAAACCTAATTACTATTTATATAATTTAAACTTTAAAACAAGTTTTGGGCACAAGGATGGAAGAAATTACTTGTTCATAAACCCCACATACCTTAGATTTCTTGAATTGGTGAAGCAAACTTTGACTTTTGAGACTTAGGAGATGATCTTGAGGAAAACCCTAATCTTGCTCTTATGAATGGAATGAAAGCTTTTATTTTGTTTAATTGATGGAAGAGGGGAAAAATAACGCCCCTTTGGGGTTTAAATGTCCTGGGTTGGGGATTATAAGTGGTAAAAAAACTAAAAATCTCCTGAACTTAAATTTTCAGAATGTACTCGCCAATCTATACGAGTTGATTTTATGACTCGTATGCAAGGGTAAGACTGGTATTCGAGACTCAAAAGCTTGGAAACATTTAGGAGTATACACACCGATCAACTTACAAGTTCAACATATGGAAAAATAATGCCTCTTTAGTGTTTAAATGTCATGGGTTGGGAGTTATAAGGGGTAAAAAAACTAAAAAACTCCTGAACTTAAATTTTCAAAATGTACTCGCCAATCTATACGAGTTGATTTGACATCTCATATGCAAGGGTACGACTGGTATTCGGGACTCGTAAACTTGGAAGCATTTAGGAGTATACACACCGATCAACATACGAGTTTAACATACAAATCTTATCACCTTCTAATGACTCTTAATTCCCCACTTGTATCTTGGATAGAATCTCTTATAGTCTACACTGTTGTGAGTATAAGTCTTACATATGATTGTATGTTGTTCATACGACTCAAGAAATGAGCTGTATGGTGGATAGAAATCATTCTGAGATGGGGTATTACAATATCTCCCCTTTGAAAACATTCATCCTCGAATATGGCATCACTTATGAGTAGGAAAAAAGATCAATTACACCAACCACTTATAAATAATCTTTCATCAATTCAAGGTTCCAATCACATACAATATATGATACGACATAAGAATGCTGAAACAGACTTACAGAGAAAGATTTTTAGCTGAATGATAACTATTTACCTTCGGTAAGGACTGAGTTGGCAAAAAATAGATGAGGATATATGGAAATTATGTTTTCTTCTGCTTCCCATATGGACTCTTCAACCAATTGGCTTGTCCAAAGGACTTTTACAGATGCCACTTCCTTATTTCTTAGCCTTCGGACTTAACTTGTAAGTATCTCCATTGGTATCAGCTCATAAGTCAAGTTATCCTTGACCCCAATACTCTCTAGGGGAAATATTAAGGATGGATTTCCAATGCACTACTTGAGCATCAAAACATGAAATACGGGATGAACCGAAGCTAACTCTGATGAAAGATTCAATTCAGAAGCAACCTCTCTTACACACTATACTATCTTGTAAGGGCCAACAAATTGCTGACTCAAATTTCCTTTATTTCTAAATCTAATTATTCCTTAAATAAGATACACCTTCAAGAATACCCAATCGCCTACTTCAAACTCAAGTTCTCTTTATCTCATATCAGCATATGACTTCTGAGGACTCTTAGTAGTCTTCAACCTTTGTTTAATCAACTAAACCCTATTCATAGCCTTAAGAATATTCTGTCCCAATCAATACCTCTTCTCTAACCTCAAACCATCCTATAGGTAATCTATACCTACACCCATACAGTGCTTCAAACGGAGCCATCTGAATGATAGCTTGATAACTATTATTATAAGCAAACTTAATCAATAGAAAGTGGTCAACCAAACTTCCTTTGAAATACAAAACACATGTCCTCAACATGTATTCTAGTTTATGAATTATTTGTTCAGCCTGACCATCGCTCTGCAAATTAAAAGAAGTGCTAAGCTTGACCTTTGTACCCAGGACTTCCTAAAAAGATTACCAGAACTGCAAAGTGAACTGTGTGCCTCTGTCTGAAATTATGGATAAAGGGATCACATGACTTCTTTATAACTCACAGATATACATTCGAGCATTATCCTCCACAGTAGCTGAAGTCGTAATAGGTAGAAAATAGGATGAATTAGTCCTTCGATCTACTATAACACAAATTGAGTCATGCTGACGTCTTGAATGAGAAAAACGCATAATAAATCCCTTTTCATTACTTCTCATTTAAAAGTAGGGATACTAATATTTTGTATCATACCTCCCAGTCTCTGATGTTCAATGTTGACTTGCTAGAAATTGGGATATTTTTCCATAAACTCTGCTATGTCTCCTTTTATATCATTCTACCTATAAATTTCACCCTGGTCTCAATACATCTTAGTAGTACCTAGATAAATGGAATAGATTGACCCATGAGCCTCAGCTAATTTCTCTCAACTTCTCAACATTGGAACAGAAATTCTACCCTGATATCGAAGTAACAAATCTCCCCTTTGGGAGAAGACCTCAACTTTCTACAGTTGGACTTCTTCCAATGTCTGTCTATGTATTGGATCACTTTGTTTTTTCTATTTCACTTCCACTACCAAAGATGATTCGAAACCATTATTTACTAATACTTCCTTAACATTAGTGGCAATCAAACGAATTTGGAAATGGCCTAATCTATGTACCTCTTTGGCTAATTTTTGCCCTTCCTCTTTTACATGAGTGCATCAGACATCACATTGGCCTTACTCAGATGATAGACCATGCTCATGTCATAGTCCCTAAATAACTCCAACCACCTTCTCAGATGAAGATTCAACTTCTACTGAGTAAATACGTACTGAAGACCTGTAAAAATATCAACATGTACACCCTAGAAGTAATGCCACCAAATTTTCAAAGCAAACACTATGGCTACTCACTCCAAGTCATTATTTTGGTAATTCTTTTTGTGATCCTTGAGTTGCCTAGAATCATAGGATATCACACTCCTATTCTACATCAACACACAACTCAACCCTACTCTTGAAGAATCATAATACACAACAAATCCATCTAACCCTTCTGGCGAAGTTAACACTGGAGCCGAAGTGAATCTATCCTTCAACTCCTAGAAACTCTTCTTACACTTATCTAACCACATAAACTTTACTCTTTTTTGGGTCAGATTAGTTAATGGTGCAGCTATAGAGGAGAACCCTTCAACAAATATTCTGTAGTACCCATACAATTCTAAAAATCTCCTGATATCGAATGGAGTGATGGGTCTAGGCTAGTTATTAACTGCATCATTCTTTTGAGGATCTACAAGAATACCAGCCTCTAAAATAACATGCCCCAAGAAAATAACAGATTCTAACCAAAATTCATATTGACCAAACTTTACATACAATTGACAGTCCTTGAGGTTCTGCAGTACTATCCTCAAGTAATCTGCATACTCTTCCTTACTTCGGGAATACACTAATATGTTATCTATAAAGACAATGACAAATATTTCTCAGTACTACTTAAAGACCTTGTTATTAAATCCATAAAGGTTTCAGGATTATTTGTTAGTACAAATGACATAACCACAAACTAAAAATGGATATACTTTATTTGGAAAGCTATTTTTGGAATGTCTTGCTCCCTAACTTTCAACTGATGATATCCAGATCTAAAGTCAATCTTTGAGAACCACCTGACACCCTGGAGCTAATCAAACAAATCATCGATTCTATGAATAGGATACTTATTCTTAATGGTGATCTTATTTAGTCGTCTATAATCTATACAAATTCTAAGAGTGACGTCTTTCTTGCATATTAATAGGATTGGAGCACCCCATAGAGAAACACTAGGTCTGATAAGACCTTTATCTAAGATACCTTTAAGTTGTTCCTTTAACTATTTATGTTTGATGAGAGCCATATGGTATGGAAGAGTGGAGATTGGTTGAGTATTAAGAAGAAGATCAATACAGAACTATATTTCTCTATATAGAGGTAACCTAGAAGATCTTCAAGAAAAACATCCGAAAACACATTTACTACCTAAACTTACTTAATTGTCGGGACTTTAGACTTAGTTTCTTTAACTCATACTAAATCATAAATAAATCCTTTTGATATTAACTTTTTGGCCTTATGATAAGAGATGAAATGAACCTTTGGAGATATTGAACTTCTCTTCCACTCAAAAACTACTTCATTAGGAAACTTCACCACACAGTTGCTACAATCTATCAATGCATAGCATGAATAGAGCCAATCTATGCCTAGAATGACATCGAAGTGTACTATCTTTAACTCTATTAGGTTTGATAATATAATATTATAGAGTAAAGTAATAGGACATTCCCTATAGATTCATTTGGCAATAACTAACTCACCCATTGAGGTGGAAAATATGAAATGCTAAAAAAAATTTTAGGACTTAACCCAACATTTATGGCTACCAGAGGGGTTACATAAGAAAAACTTGATTCTGGATCTAACAACACATAAACATCAAGGTGAAAGTCACGAAGCAAACCAGTAAAAACATCTGGTGAAATTTCTTGCTCCTGATGGGATGGTAATGCAAACAACCAACTCTAGTACTGATCGCCACTGGTATTGGAATATACACCCCATAGAGGAACTGGGTAGCCTGGTTGAGGATCAAAATTAGTAGCATGTCCCTGAAAATGAGTATATATACTTTCCTTCATAGTATATAGGTACTACTTGATTCTATGGACCATCTCACCACACCTATAGCAACCTCTTTTTCCTATTAAACGCTCACCAAAATGGGTTCTTCCTCATTTTGCATATGTTTGTAAGTTGGGCCTCCTAACTACACTATTCTGAGATCTAGAATTTAAAGTCCTTTACCACTTCTCTTGCCTGGTTCTAGGAGCAGGAGCACTAGCTGAAGATGGTGCAAGCACTAATGAATGATCTAGAAACTGTGAATGGCTTCCCCTTCCTGACCTTGGCTGGCTAAACTCAAATTGTCCGATCCTAGCTCTCTTATTCCTTTTTTCTCTTTCCTTCAACTTTTTGACCTTTACCAATTGAGCATGAGTTATCAACCTACAAATATCCAAATCTCCAATTAGCATGGAATTCATACACTCTTTGTCTACCAAATTAGACAATCCAGTAAAACTTTGCTCATACGAGATCTAGAATCAGCTAACAACATATAAGAATACTTAGACAATTGAGTGAATATAAAGCAGTACTCTTTCATCATCATAGAGCCCTACCTCAGGTTCATGAACTCCTCTACCTTAGCCTCACTCATCTCATGCAAAAAGAACCTATACAGAAAAGTATTCTAAAATACCTACCAACTCATAGGAGCTACATTCTCACCAATACCATCCTTTCACATTATGACCCAATCATAAGCAATATACTATAACCTATAGAATGCCAACTCTACACTCTCTTCTTCAGTAACATACATAACGTGAGTTATTTTCCTTACCTCATCAATAAATATCATTTACCTTTGACCCACGACACTATAATACCCCATGTTAATATTAGTTTAGTTCAGCTCATAGTGCATGAATAAAAGGATTAAAACTAAAAATTTAGCTAAGTATTAGGGACTTAGCCTTAGTTTTGCCTCATCACTTTGATGATTTTTAATGATACCTTCCCAACCCTAAGACATAATTTTTTGAGTTCATTCATGTTGTGGCTGTTAGTAGCATGTCTCGGGTAAGTTTTAGATTTTTTGGATGAGGATTAAGACACATTTGAATTTTATTTCCAGCAGCTCAATGATATTGCATCGCGTCATGGTGGAATAGTGATGGCATCATTGGCGCATCACAGTGATTGCCTAATCAGCCTCCCACTTATGAATTTAAATTATAGAAGGGTAGTCTTGTCTTTTCCCAGCACCCCAATTCATAAAAACATGGGATTAAACTATTGATAGGTCATTGTATGCCCAAATTTCCCAATTTCTCTCTCAAATAAACCCTAACATTTCTCCAGATCATCAAGCTAAATCATCTTCCTTTCAAGAATACCAAGAACTCAAGTTTCCCAATCTAAGAAAGCTTTCAAGATTGTGTTTCTTCTTTTAAGATTGAAGTACTAAAGGTATGTGTGATGTTCATCCATGGTTTCCTTTCACCATAGAATCCAATAATCCTCTTTTAATGTTAGATTATGAGCTTTCCATATTTTAAATGAATTATCCCATTAATTATTTGTTATCTTGATTTCAAGTTAAGATTTCAATTGTTCTTCAAGTGGAATGAATTATAGTATGTTATGGATGTAGAAGTTCACATGTTATGTTCATGCAATTTAGGATAAATTCCTAAATTATGGTTTTTGGTCATCCAATCATGCTATCTCATCATGTTTAAAAACATCCCTATGTTAAAGTTTTAATCCCTATGTTTTGGATGAAATGCTAAAGAGAATGATTTTGTAAAATGATTTATTCATTAGGTTTTGAAATTTTTGCATGTCTTTATTATTATTTTTATTCAGTGTTGGGGGTTACAAATACTCAAAAATTATCTAATTACCTAGTTTTCAGAATCTTCAAAATGGTTTCAGATAAACCATAAAAATTATCAGTTCAGCTAGTTATCTTAGTCAGTTAAGCTCAGTTTAGTTTAGAAGTTAGTGTCTTTCAATTGGGAGTAGAATTTCGCACTGAGAAAATACAGGATGGCAGTTTCTCCATCAATTAGGAAAAGTCATTAGTAGCAGTCCTTGTATTCCAAGACCACATCACCAGCGTGGGTTATGAGGAGTCACCCATTATTTTAGGCTTGAGTACCTCCCGTAGTTTACCCGTCGTTTAGGCTTGACTCTTCCCAGGTATCACCCGTCAGTTTATGATTGATACCCTGGTTCTTCAGTAACTTAGTTGATCCACATAGTCATAGTTAGTACCCGTGGCACTGTACTGACACCCTTCTAACTGGAGTCACAGGTTGGACCCCAATCAACTTAAAATAGGGCATGTCAGTTATATGATACCTCTCACAATCTCAGTTTAGTAGTTAGTATTGTATTCAGTGCAAGTTGCTTGACCAAGGTATACAAACTATGAGTTATTCTTTTATCAGATTTTAGTTTTACAGATGATTTGAAAAATATTATATTCTTAGTCTTGCACTTTCAATGTTTTAATTTAAAGACTATTTCAAAATCATCCATTCTCAAATTTTATTGTTTTCACGCCATGATATAGTAGTTATATCATTCTATTAAGTCATTCTTTATTTTATGTGCATAAACCTTTGAATTTCAGTCTAACCTGTCATCCATACCAGTACATTCAAAGTACTGATCGCATACTCATTTTTTGTGCTATGATGTCTTATATCATAGGTTTGGATAATTAGTTTCCCAATCGAACCTAGATAGGATCAGTTAGTGAGCATCGGCAATAGTGGTAAGTCTTTATTCTTCGAGGATGATTTTATCTTTATTTATCTAATTTAACAGTTCAATAATATGGCCAGTCAGAGTTACTTGGGGGTTTGTCCCATCAACTCCACAATAGTCGATTTTGGAGACTTTTAAATATTCAAACAGTTAGTCAATTTATTAGTTATTTTTTCAGTACTTTCAGTATATTTGTAGATGTTCAGATTTATGATTCAGTGTTGTTTACAATAACTAAAACATTATGGCATTTTCAGCTATTTTCCATAAATGTCTTTATTATTAGTATATTATTTAGTGCTCGCAGCAGGTACCAGCTCATGGGTTAGCTTATGATCACTTATGACCTTAAGAACCGTTTAGCCTCTGGGTGTATTTTTGGGGAGTTAAAAACTTAGTATCAGATCATAAGGTTTTAAAGTATTATAGGAAGTCTAAAATTAGCGTTGAATAGAGTCTTGTGCATATATGTGAAGCGAGCCAAACTTATGGATTGGAGGCTACAAGAAGTTTTAGGAAAAAATTCCCTTATATTAGTAGTTATGTTGTGTGAATGAGCATGAGATCTATTTAATTCTCTTTCTAATTCATGATTTCTTCCATTTATAGAAAATGCCTCCCAGAAAGACTAACAAAAATAAATAGAAATCAACCCGTCGCTCTGCCTATTCAGGAAATTCCCCTGAATGAGCATGTATCTCATGCCGCATTCAGAGTTGTATTCACAAACATAGCCCACTAATTAGTACCTTAGAACAATTATAAAGCTGTTGTTCCAGCCAATCTAGTTTCTAATACAGCCGTCACTAAGATTCGGGATTTCACTCGTAAGAATCCCCTTAAGTTTTTGGGATCTAACTCTAATGAGTATCCATGGCAGTTCCTTGACGTAGTTAAAAAGGTGACCAATATTATGGGTGTTACATCTAGTGAGAGTGCAGATTTGGTTTCTTACCAGTTACAAAACATAGCCCACACCTAGTTTAAGCAGTGGAAGGAGAATAGAGACACAAATGCAGGGCCTATTGAGTTGGAGGAGCTTGCTATAGCCTTTTCAGATAGATTCTTTCCCTTAGAGTTGAGGTAAGCTAAGGTGTTGGAGTTTATTAATTTGAAGTAGGGAAATATGAGTGTGAAATAGTATTCAGTTAAGTTTACTCAGCTGGCGAGGTATGCTCCTCATGTGGTGTTTAATAACCGATCTTGAATGAGTAAGTTAGTATCTTGCATATCTAATAATGTGGTCAAGGATTGTAGGACTGTGATATTGATTAAGGATATGGACATATCTATACTTATGGTCCTTGCTCAACAGATTTAGGAGTAGAAGTTTATGGAGAGAGAGAAAGAGAATAAGAGAGCCAGGAATGGGTAGCTTCAGTTTATCTCAGCCGAAGTCAATGGGTGGTAATTATTCTTAGTTTTTATGGAAGTATTCATCCCCAGATCCATCTCTAGCTAGTGTATAAGTACCAAACTTTAGGAATGACAATCAGGATAAAGCACCAGGATCTAAGCCCCAAGGTAGTGTGAACAGTGGATGCACTAATCCTCTTTGCCAAAATTATGGTATAAATCATTAGGGTGTTGTAAGACCCTCCAATATTCTCTCATAGTCTGAGCCTCATAGCGTGTTCAGTAAAGTGTTAATCTATCCCTAAAAGTTTGAGAATTATCTTCCCAAGTGAGAAGTATTTTAAATCATGTAGAACTTTCCTAATATCAAATAAGATTTCTGTTGATACCAAATTACTCAAATCTGACACTCGGGCAAAGAGTTAGAGATATTTTACTAAGGCAGTGTACCACCTGGCACTTTAGCGCATCGCAAAATCAGCCAAAATGGCAATCGTCAAAATCTAGTGAGCCTCCATGATTTTTGCACGTCGTGCCAAGGCTTAATTTCAGAATTGTCAATTTCCAGTGCACCAATATGATTCCACCACGTAGATGTGCCTTGCCATTTCACAACCAAGGTGGAAATTCAATTTCCACCATGTTGCTTTATCAAGCAGTTTTCTGATTGTCCAATTTCCAATGAGATAGCACGATTATGGCGCGTTGCACCTGCATGTAAAATCAGGATTTTTTTAATTTAATTCTAGGGTGAAAAGGGCATTTTTCTTAACCCTTATATTTACTCTGTAACATGGGATTTGGCCTTATTTCGCCCAAAATATCATTGTTTTCTCCAAAAATTGTTCAAGAACAACAGCAAGGGTTCAAAAATTAAAACCCTTCCTTCTTCTTCAAGAGAAATCAAGAAATCAAGAATCTCTCCATAGGCTTTCAAGAAAGAGTTTCTCTAAGGTATGTAGATGTTGATTCTTGGGTCCCTTTTATCCAAGAAGCTCAAGAACCCTTTTTCCAAAAAAATTCAAAGATTGTATGTTTATGAGTTTTCATGATTCATGTGAGTTGAAATTGATGTTCATGCTATTATTGAGTTGTGATTTATATTTGTTTACAAGGTTTTCAAGATTTGACACTAGTATGTGATATTCATGTGATGTTCATGATAAAACCTCTTCAAGTTGCTAGTTAAGTGATGTGTTCATGTCAATTAAGTGAAGAAAAGTGTTGAATAAGCAAATCATGATCCCCATATGTTTGATAAAATGCTTATGTAAAGGAATTAGAGCCATTATAGTATGTTGATTAGAAATACACAATTGTGTACAAGCCCATGCATGCCAAGTGTTTGTTGAAAAGCCTTAGTGAATGAATTGTGACATAATAGCATGAAATTCCCCAATTATGTGCTCTTTGATACATGCTAAGACTTTAATACATGCCAAGTTTTTGATGAAAGACCTTGTTGAATGGAGTATAATCCAATAGCATGTCCCCCTATGTTATTACATGTTTAGGATTCCTAAATGCTTGAAGTGATGCCTTAGTGATTATGATAATGAATAATTGTCCATAGTCTTGATTATTCAAGAATGGTTATGTTTTACTTTTATGTTATGGAGTCCTAGGGGGTATTTATACCCGACAATTTAGCTGTTGTCTAGAGCCCATTTCAGTTTTCACGATAATTCAAGTCGAGCCATAATTCTCAGAACTCATGGAGCTATAGAACTCTGTATTCTCAAATAGATATAGAACTTAAGAAATCTTAGTAATCTCTGTACTTGCTATAATCTCAGTATCGCTAGTAGTCTAGCCTCAGTTCTGTACTCAACTTAGATCAAGTAGTATTCAAGTGTTCAGTTCAGTCCTTAGTAGTATTTGAGTAATCTATCTCGAGCTCAACGACATTTAGTTAGATAATAAGATTTAATAGTATTCTGCCAAATATGGAGCCAAGTGAATTCAGCTTAACTCAGTCAGATCATTTGAGAAACATGATCAATATCAAATTCAACTTAGTTTGTGTTCAGTTAAGAATCAGCTCAGTGTCTTAAAATTGGGAGTAGGATCTAGCATTGAACGAGGGCAGGGATGGCAGCTCCCTGTCAGAGAGGCAGAGTCATTAGAAGTAGTCTCTAAATTCCAGAACTGCATAGCCAACGCAGGATGCAGAAGTCACCCGTTAGGAAAGGCTAGTCACCCATCAGATAGGCTTGACTATTATATTTTCTTAGTCTTGACTTCCTGCAATGGTCACCCGTAAGATAGGCATGACTAGAGAGATCTTTACTCGTGGCACAATATTCACACCCTTCTAGCTAGGGTTACAGGTTGGACCCTACCAGTTGAGATTCGGGGGCATATTAGTTAAGTGACTACTTCTCACAATTTCAGTTTCAGTATCAATCTTTAAAAATCAGGATTATTATATACAGTCATCTATCTCAGTGAGGAACTCAGATAGTTCCATTAATTTATGGACCACCTGTTAGATAGGCTTGGTTCTATATAAAGTTATTCAATATCAGATCTATAGATCACCCATCAAATAGGCTTGATCATAGTCTTATATTCAGTTGAGTAATCGTACTATCAGATCTCGAGATCACCCATTAGATAGGCTTGATCTCAGTCTTAGATTTAGTTGATATTATTTTAATCAGATCGAGAGATCACCCGTAAGATAGGCTTTATCTCAATCACATATTCAGTTGAGTAATCTCATTATTAGATCCCGACATCACCCATCATATAGGCTTGATCTCAATCTATATTCAGTAAAGTATTCTTGTTATCAAATATAGAGATCACTCATTAGATAGGCTTGATCTCAGTCTCATATTTAGTTGAGTAATCTAATTATCAGATCCTAAGATTGCCCATCAGATAGGCTTAATCTCAGTCTCAGATTCAGTTGAGTATTCTTGTTATTAGATCTAGAGATCACCCGTTAGATAGGATTAATCTCAATCTCATATTCAGTTGAGTAATCTCATTATCAGATTTTGAGATTACCCAACAGATAGGCTTGATAAGATTGATCTTAATTTCAGATTCATTTGAGTATTCTTGATATCAGATCCGGAGATCACTTGCTATATAAGATTGATATCACCTTAGTACTCATTTATCAATATTAGATGATTCAGTTGTTTAGTATCTCAATATTAGTAGTGATTTCAGATGTCAGTAATGTAGCACCTGAGTTTTAGTACTCGAAGTTAAGATGATTGTGATCGGGTGGGTACAAAAATCCATACCAGTTGTACCCTTCAATATGAGTGGTACCCACCACTCGTAACTATGGTCTTCTCCCTTTGACCTAACTTTGTCCAAGGTATGACTCACCTCAAACCATATTATATCCAAGTATACTACTAGTACCCATAATCCATGAATCTTAGAAGCATTGAAAACTGACCACAATACAAGTCTATGGTATGACTCATACCCTATCTTATAGCTTATGGTGAGGCATTTCTGTAATTTAAGGTGATTGTTATGGCATAGAGATAAGCTTGCAAGAGTGACTTAAGCACTCCTTCAATAACAAGGGGGATTCAAACTTCCCAATTATATAATAAGGGGGACTCAAATCTCCAGGTCATTTAGATCCCCTCGTCAGTACTTTCATGGCATAATAATCTTGGGAAGAGTTGGACCCTTATAGCCTGGGGGTATCTTGTTATGATAGTTAGGGCACACAGTTTAGGTTTATGATTTTGAAGAGCATAATAATCCTTGTTCCCTACCCCAGCGTATTAATTATATATGTATATGAGAATGTTTACTTAGCTTTGAATTGGATATGACTTGGCATTATTTTATTTCTTATCCCTGAGTTACATGCTAGTTCTCAACCTACTTATCATCTCTAGATATTGTATACCTACACGATGCATGCACCAGAGATACTTCTAGTTTTTCTGCACACTATTAGGTGGATTGGATCGGTTCGTCGATCGTTGGTGGTGAACTGGTGAGCTTTCACTCTCTAAAAGACGTGGTCATTTATAAATTTCCTTTTCATATACTAGAATTAAAGACTTCACATTATAATTATTATGGGTTGGAGGCATGTCCCAAATTAGATTGGTATTTGATTTTGTTAGTGGCTTTATGGATAGAGTTGTGGTTGGATATTGTTGGCTAAAATTTCATAGACTTTGAGTTTTATCTATTTTATCTTGTTATATATTTAAAATTTATCTATTTTTAGGTGTGTTATGTTTTTGTTTGTCTAGGAAAAGGGAGTGGTCTCAGGCCCTTGGAAGACTTGAGATACCCGTCATGGACTAACCCTAGTTTGGGTTGTGACAAAGTTGGTATCAGAGCCTAGGTTTGGTGTCATTGGGTATCCACAAAGTTATGTCTAGTAGAGTCTCTTTTACGTGTATGTAGCGTTCCACAATTATAATAGATAGGCTTCAAGGAATTTAGAAATTTTACCTTTTCTTGTGATCTACTTTTGGGTTGTTGAGTCAAGGATATATAAATCACCTTTAATACCCATATTTTCTCTTTTTAGATAAAACATCCTAAAAGATCTCCTCTATCCCGCTTAAGGAAAATGTGGATGGGGCTCGTCCTACTTATGGAGTTTAGACCCAGTCTAGGGTCGCTGCTTTTGATTGCCCTAGTAGAGTTCCACCGATCACACTACTCCTTCTCCCACTGGTAACACTCCTACTCGGACACCTATAGGAGATATTACCAATGTTGAGTTTTACCATTCCATTACCTATTGAACCAATTGGTGAAATCTCAGTCATGTTAATCATGTTCTTCTAGTGCTGTTGTGAGTACTTCTAAGGCCACTAGAGTTAGCCAGTTTATAAAGATGAATCCTCAAACCTTTACTATATCTAAGGTTGAGCAATATCCTCATGGGTTCTTTAGTGAGATGGAGAAAATTCTTTGTGTGATGCATGTTTTTGACTTTGAGTGTGTGAAATTCACTGTATACTAGTTGAAGGATATGGTGTATTAGTGGCATGAGGAATGGGACCAATCTATGGGTGATGATGTAAAGTTAGCATTGTGAGGATTTCTCAGGTGCTTTCTTTATGCTTCTTTACTCATGAGTTAAGGATGGCAAAGGCTGAGGTGTTCATGATTTTGAATCAAGGCAAGATGACAATGAAGGAGTATGCCTTAAAGTTTTATCAGTTGTCCTATTATACAACTAAGTTGGTATCTTCTATGAGGGCTCTGATGAGGAAATTTTATTTTGGATTGTCCTATAATTTTGTGTTTAAATGTAAGGTTTCCAAGTTAAACAGTGACATGGATATCTCTAGGCTTGTGAGTATATACAGAAGGTTAAAGATGAGAAGAAGAAACAAGCCAAAATAGGAAAGAGGCACAGTAAGAGATCTCAGTATTTTTAGCACAAGGACTGCAGACAGTGGTCTAAGAAGAAATAGAGGAATTCTGGTTCTTATTCTATGGCTAGTTCTCCTTATCCCAAGTCATGGTGGTTTCCACTTTTATAATAAAAGTGGATTTAGGAAACAAGTTGCCCAATCTCAGGCAATGGACCCTAAATAGCTCCATCCTATCACCCTTATATATTTTTCGTTCAAGTTCATCGTGGGGTTTGTGAACAAGGGAGGAATCAATGTTTTTGTTGTGGTTAGATTGGTCATATGCAGTGAGATTGTCCTTCTAGGGTTGCTTCTGGAGAAAAAAAGGTTCCTATTTCCACTTCTTCAGCCCCTACACCAAAGGGTGCCACTTTTGGTTCTGGCAATGGTCAAAATCACCTTTATTCTCTTGCCTCCTGCCAGGAATTTGAGTTGTCCCCTAATATTGTTACTGGTATGCTCAAAATTTTCTCTTGTTATGTATATTGTCTACTTGAACCCAGGTCTACCCTTTATTATGTGACCCTTTATGTGGCTATTCATTTTGGTTTTGGTTTTGAGTGTATTCCAGATCCCTTTTCTGTGTCTACACCAGTTGGTGCCTCTGTTGGGGCTAGGAGAGTCTATAGGGGTCTGTGGTGTCTATTTTTGGTTGGGAGAACTTGGTGGACCTAATAGAGTTCGACAAGTTATATTTTGATTTGATTTTGGGGATGGATTGGTTGCATTTGTGTTATGCGTATCTTGATTGTTGGAGCCAAAGGGTTAGTGTCCAATCCCCTCATGAGTCGGTAATTGAGTGAGAAGGTAGTTCCCTAGTGCCTAAGGGAAGGTTTATTTCTTATCTTACAACCTGGATTTTATTTCCAAGGGGTGACTCTACCATTAATGACACAAGTTGAACTAGGGCCTGGTCGTGTCGGGTATCTCAAGTCCAACCAGGACTGGAGACCACCCCCAATACCCCACTGTTAACCACCCTACATCCGATGTCGGATGAATTTCGAACATATAATTAGATAAAAAAAATAATTTAAGGATATTAGATAAAGTCTATAACCATAATCAAACAGTCACAACCAAGTGTCCAACCAATATCAATCCCAATGCTAATACCAATACCAACGCTAACACTAATACCGACACCCCCCATGCCTATAGTTGTCCAACAAAGTCTTTAACCAAAATAAAAGAATTTTTGGTAGCGATATGCCCCTGACCATATCCAAACCCAAAGAAATAACAATAATGAAGAGAAGTCCATAACATGAAATGGGGTCTTCCGAAGAATGGAAGCTCACAACTTCAATTTAATTCAAATCTTTCCCTGAATGTAAGTCACTGAGCAGGAAGAATGGAAGTATGGTCGGTTCCTGCATCGCGTGGGGATACAGCGCCCAAAGATGATTAGCGGAGTAAACATTAGTAAGTGACTCAGGGAAAAAGATAAAATAATCCATCATTCAAAATTAGATAAAATAACCTGATGTTGTCACATATATACATATATAACGTGTAGGGATAGGGAACAAGGTTTATCATGAATTTCAAACCTTAACTTGGGTTATGTAGCTTTTCTGTTCTAAACATCCACCTACGGGCTATAAGAGTTCATCTCCCCCTGCTGAAAGGGCCCTGATGCATGTTAGCTGCATGAACCGAAGGTGTTAAGGAAGACCAGGGAATGCCCTGGCCCACGTCAATCCATGATGCGAATATATATATAGTGTGTACCATGCACACAGGTCATTAAGACCAAACCTCATATCGGCAAACAAGAATTTCCACTATTGCTCTCCCCCGGGACCTCCACCTTCTACGTCTTTGCCACACAACCCCCTTTAAGCCCATATTAAAACCATTTACACATTCTCAAAAATTTTTCAAAGGAGTCTTTTAATTAGGCATTAACCATTGGTATCGTCATACCAAAAATTAGAGCTTGCAAGTCTATTCTTTTATGCCAGATAAACCATTACACCAAAATTAGACTCCACCATTACCAATTTAAAACAATATCATGTCCACCAAGGCCTTTCTAAAACCATTTAAAATCAAACCTAACTAATTTAAGTTCCAGTACCATTTATGCAATGCAAGGATTCCAAGAATAGGCAAACTATATGACAAAATCATATTCATAGGTAATTTCACAAACAGGGTTAGGGCACATAAGTTTCACCACCATGACCAAGTAATTTGGGGAATCCATAGTACCCCAAAATCCATTTACTGTTACCATGCATCCAACAATGTTCAAAATCATACTAAAACAAGGAAAACCAAAAATTAAACCATGAGAAGCATTATTCAATCGTGAACATCCAAGAAGCCCCAACCTTTATTTCATAACCATAACAATACCATGAAAATCATACATTAAAACATGAGCTTTTAGGAAAATAACAATGAGGGAGGAGCAACATGCCTTAGACACCAAGAAGTAAGAGAGAAACCACCCTTGAAAGCCTTAATTAATTATCTTGGTGAAACCCTAGATTTTTGCTTGAGAGGGAGTTTTTAAGAATGTTTGATTGTGAATAATATGTTAATGAAGTCCCAAATGATGTTTTAAGTTGTGGTATCAAAGGGAGTTAAAATGGAAAATGTCCAAAGTGCCCTCAAATTAAAGCTATAAAAAGACCATAGGTGGTTATGAGTGGACCCCTTGACTCGTGACTACAACATATGACTCATACCCTTTAGTCGTCACCAATACAATGAGTTAGACACCCATAGACTATCCACTGTACGACTCTATGATCCCACTTGATACCAGGCCATACGACTCTTATGGTCTAGTAATATCCAAGATGGAACCCGAAAGTATTAGACATTGTACAACCTACGAATTCACCTCACGGCTCGTAACCTATCCTCACAGTACCAAGTGAGCCACTCGTACTCAGAGTTAAGTCAAGCCACTAAGTTACTGGTTTGATTAAGTATCATCCCAATGAATCATCACCACCCCTAACGACTCGTAACACCAACTTGTAACAATATATTAATCCAACCACCATCCACCGGATACCTCACGATTAGGGTCACCTAAACCGTACCCACACCATATCACTCATATGTTAAGTCATCACTAGTACAGTAATCTCAAAGATTAGGAAATTTCAAAGGGCCAAATCCTAGGGTGTCTCAATTATACCCCACTTGGATCATTCATCCCCGCATGATGGGACAAGGCACTGACTAGCACAATCAAACTCCAAACTCCTCTACTTTTACCTTTAACAAAGTTAGAAGACAACGATGTTAAGAATAACACATACCTTATGCACGATCTTCCAAAGTAGAAACATGAATGGATACTTGGACTTCATATCCTGTTCAGCTACCCAAGTAGCCTATTCAACCTTGTGGTTTCTCCATAGAACCTTTACATCCTTCATCCACAACTGATGAACTTACTGATCCAAGATTTCAAAATGGACCTCCTCATAGGACAGGAATTGCAAAATACCAATATCCTTGATAGGCACAATTTGTGATGAATCACCCACACACTTCCTTAACATCGAGAGATAGAACACCGACCGAATGGTGCTCAAACTAGAAGGCAACTCTAATTCCTATGCAATATTACAAACCCTTCTCAAAACCAAATATGTACCAACATGCCAGGGACTAAGCTTCTTCTTTTTTCCAATCTGAATCACTCCTTTCATGGGAGACACCTTTAAGAACACCCTATTCCCATTTTCAAACTCTAACTTCCTACACCTCACATCTGCAGAGGACTTCTGGAAAATTTAGGCTACTTTAAGACTATCCCTAATCACCTTCACCTTCTCTATGACTTGGTGAACCAAATATAGTCCAAACATCTCTGCCTCACCAACCTCGAACCACCCAATAGGAGACCTATACCTCCTACCATAAAAGGCCTTAAACGGAACTATGCTTGAGTGGAAGTTGTTATTACATGCAAAGTCTAAAAAAGGTAAATTCCTAACCTAACTACCACAATAGTCAATCATGTAAGTGTGAAACATATTCTCTAATGTCTAAATTGTCCTTTCTTCTTATCCGTCCGACTACGGGTGGAAAGCAGTAGTAAGACTTACCTAGGTTCACAAACCTTTCTAAAATGACTATCAAAAGTGCAAAGCAAATGGTGTGCCACGATGTGAGATAATAGAAACAAGTACTCTATGCAACCTCACAATATCTTAGAGGTACAACCTTGCATAATCCTTTACCAAAAAAATTGTCATCACTGGCAAGAAGTGAGCAGACTCAGTCATCCTATCCATGATGATCCAAATCAAATCAAATTGATTTTAAGAACAAGGAAGACAAGTAATGAAATCTATGTTGATTACCTCCCACTTCCACACAAGCAACTCAATTTCTTGACACAATCGTTCGGGCCTCAAGTGCTCAACTTTCATCTGTTGACACACTATATACTTAGCCATAAAACCAGCCATATCCCGCTTTATATTGTTCCACCAATACATTTCCTTAAGGTCATGATACATGTTTGTCGAACCAATATGAATAACGTAATGTGACACATGCAAATCAGCCAAGATCCTCTCTCGCAACCCTTCTATATTGAGAACACATAATATTCCTTGGTACTGTAAGATAACATCACCAATAATCTCAAAGACCATCATTTTATGCCCACCAATCTCTCCATTGATCCTTATCAAGATAGGATCAAATGCTTGCTTATCCTTTATTTCAGAACCAAGAGATAACTGCGCCACCTTCTGCACAAACATACCACCATCCTCATAGTCCAAGAAATGAACTCTGAGGTTAGTATAATGATGTAATCTTTCACCATCTCCCACTTCCATTTATCCATATAAGCTAGACTGCCCATGCATAACCTTCTAAGTGCATCAACAACCATGTTATCTAAACCTGGATGGCAGTGAAGACTCGTGTCACAATCCTTGAGTAGTTCAAGACATCTCCTTTGCTTGAGGTTCAGCTTTTTCTAAGTAAACACATATTGTAGGCTGTTATGACTAGAAAAAATATCCACATGCACTTTATATAAATAGTAATGCTAAATTTTCAATGTGAATACCACAACCAATAATTCCAAGTAACGAGTAGGATAATTCTTCCCATAAACCTTCAACTGTTTGGAGGCATAAGCTATCACTTTGCCATGCTACATGAAGATGTAATAAGGCCCCACTCTAGATGAATCATAATAGTTTAGAAACACATCAGTGCCTTTAGGAAAAGTCAAGATCAAACTTGTAGTGAGATTATCCTTCAACTTCTCAAAACTACCCTCACAAGCACCAAACCATAAGAACTTCACTCTCTTCTAAGTCAACTTGGTCAATGGTGTAGTTATAGAAAAGAAACTTTCCATAAAGCTTCTGTAATAACTAGATAAACCTAAGAAGATTTGAATATCGGTTGGAGTCGTGGGTCTAGGCCACGTCTTAACCACTACAACTTTTTGTAGATCTACCATGATCCCTTTACTAGAAATCACATGACCCAAAAAAGTGACAGTGTTCAACAGGAATTCACATTTAAAAAATTTAGCATACGACTACTACTCCTTCAAGGTATGCAACATAATGCAGAGGTGATCGGCATGATCCACCTCGCTCTTATAGTACACCAGAATAACATTTATGAATATGATGATGAATAAATCAAGAAACTTACAAAAGAATCTATTCATCAAGTCCATAAATGCCACCAGGGCATTACTTAACCCAAAATAAATAACTTAGAACTTGAAATTCCCATATCGAATATGGAAGAAAATCTTAGGGATATCGGCATCCCTAATCTTTAACTAATAATACCCCGATCAAAGACCAATCTTGGAGAATAAATTAGCACCGTAAAGATGATCAAAAAAATCATCTATCCATGGAAGGGGGTATTTATTCATTATCATTACCTTATTCAATTGTTGGTAATCAATACACATCCAAAGAAAACCATCCTTCTTATACACAAATAACATCGGTGCACCCCATGAAGACATACTATGATGGATGAAACCCTTGTCTAAAGTATCCTTTAGTTTATCTTTAAGCTTCATTAACTCAGCTAGAGCCATTCAATATGGGGGAATAAAAATAGGATGATTGTTCAAAACAAGATTGATCCCACTATCAATCTCCCTATCGGGAGGAATACTAGAAAGGACATCTAGAAAGACCTTAGGAATTTCATTCACTACTTGGACAAAATATAATGAAGGACCCTCCGAGTTAGAATCTTTAACCTAGACCAAATGATAGAGACGCCCCTCGAAGATTAATGTTTGAGCTCTAATATATGATTTAAACCATCTCTTAGAATCTAAGGAACCACCCTTACATTTAATAACTGGATAGTAAGGAAACTTAAAGATGACCTTATGAATCTGATAGTTTAAGATGTATAGCATGAGTGCAACCAATCCATCACTAATATAACATCAAAATCTACCATGTGTAATTTAAACAGATCTACCAAGGTCTCCCAACTACCCTTAGATACCACACAACTCCTATAGAATTTTCTAGCCACCACAGAGTCACCCACTATGTTAGAAATAGAAAAAGGGTTTGAAATACACTCAAGACCAAAATCAAACTGCACAACCACAAAAGAGGTCACATAAGAGTTAGTGGACCCTAATTTAAGTAAATAGTACACATCAAATAAAAAGAGTTTCAATATACCAGTAACGACATCAGGTGCCTCAGACTCCTGATGAGTAGTGAGAGCATAGAGACAGTTTCGACTAGTGTCGGAGCCAGATAAGGTACTCTTTGGTGTCAGAGTTCATAAAAATTCAATGGAAACTTTGTTTGCCCCAGAAAAAACCTTAGCCACTGGATAATTTCTAATTATATTCCCTAGATAAACTTAGTTGAAGAACTTATTCTTTACTTCATCGTAGTAACCCCAATACAATAAACCACGAAATCTACAGAGAGAATAGGATAGAAATAACTGGGCCCCACTACTCTGAGATTGGGCACCCTATGCCTTATAATTATTACCACCATAAAACATCTGTCACCCGAAAGCTTTAGGTAGGTAGCACTAGCTATTAAGTAAAACCCAGAATTAGCCCACTTCTTCTTGAGCCACTTTCCAACATCCTTGCTACTCTATTACTGGAAACCACCGAGCTTAGAAAATCTAAACTTATTTGTCTGCGTTTCCCCTATCTCTGTTGCTTCTTCTTCTCTTCCTCAACCTACTGCATGTACACAACCAACCTAGATATATCCATATCCTTATTTAAAAAAGAAGACTTACTCTCTAAAATAAAGTCTTATGACAACCCAAAAGAAAACTTTCTCATTGTATCTCTTATGCTAGAAACCATCTTTGGAGCATACTGAGATAACTCATGAAACTTTAAGGCATACTCCTTGACTAATATATTGGCTTACTTCAAGCTAACAAACTCTTCTGACTTTGCTTCCCTCATCTCCTGAGGAAAGAAGCAGTCCAGAAAAGCACTAGAGAAATCATCCTATAGGGCCAACTTAATATCGTCACCCCTAGACTGTTCCCATTCCTCATACTATTGGTAAGCTATATCTTTTAGTTGTTAGGCCACAAATTCTATATCCTCTATATTAGTATCATTAATTACATAGAATATCTTCTCTATCTCATTAATAAAAGCCTCGGGATCCTCTTTAACCTTAACACCACTAAATAACAACTTATCCCATAATATGGTGTTTGAATATAAGGTTGCCCTGTTAAACAGTGACATAGATATCTCTAGGATTGTGGTTTATATGCAGTAGGTTGAAGATGAGAAGAAACTAAAACCAAAATAAGAGATAGTCAAAGTAAGAGATGTCGGTGTTTTTAGTAGGGTGGTGTCCAGCATAATAGTGGCAAGGATTGTAGAAAGTGGTTTACAAAGAAGTAGAGGAATTTTGGTTTATTTTATATGGCTAGTTCTCCTTATCCCAAGTCATTCAGTGATTGAATTTAGAATAACAGTGGATTTAGGTCATAAGGTTCCCAATCTCAGGCCAATGGGGCCCAGACAGCTCCATCCTATACCCTTATATTTTTTGTGGTCAGGTACATCATAGGGTTTATGACCAGGGGAGGAATTAGTGTTTTCGTTATGGTTATATTGGTTACATGTAGAAGCATTGTCCTTTTGGGGTTTTTTCTAGAGCAAATAAGGTTCCTGTTTCTACTTCTTTAACCCCTTCACCAAAGGGTGCCACTTTAACTTTTGGCACTAGTCAGAATCGCCTTTATGCTCTTGCCTCCCACCAAGAATCTGAGTTGTCCCCTAATGTTGTTACTTGTATGCTAAAACTTTCCTCTTATGATGTATAATGTTTACTTGACTCCAGGTCTACCCTATCTAATGTGACCCCTTTTGTGTCTATTCATTTTGGTTTTGGTCTTGAGTGTATTCCAGATCCCTTTTTTGTGTCTACCCTGGTTAGTGACTCTATTCAGACTAGGAAAATCTATAGGGGTTATGTGGTGTCTATTTGTGGTAGGGAGACCTTAGTGGACCTGATAAAGTTGGACAAGTTAGATTTTGATATGATTTCGGGGATGGATTTGTTGCATTTGTGTTATGCATATCTTGACTGTCGGACCCAAATGGTTAGTTTTCGATTCTTTCATGAGTAGGTGATTGAGGAAGAAGGTAGATCCCTAGTGCCTAAGAGAAGGTTCATTTCTTATCATATAGTCTGGAGATTTATTTACAAGGGGTAGCTCTACCATTTATGACATAACCCAAACTATGGCCTATTCATGTTGGGTATCTCAAGTCCAACCAGGACTAGAGGCCACCCCCAATACGCCATTATTAACCACCCTACATCCCATGCCGATGAATTCCAAACATATAAGATAAAAGAATAATAATTTAAGGATATTAGATAAAGTCTACAACCATAACTAAATAGTCACAACCATGTGTCCAACCAATACCAATGCCAATGCCAATACAGATACCAATTCTAAAGCTAATACCGACACTACCCATACCCATAGTAGTAAAACAAAGACTCTAACCAAAATAAAAGAATATACAGTTGGGACATGCCCTAGACCATAGCTAAAGCCAAAGAAATAACAATAATGAAGAGAAATCCATAACATGAAACGGGGTCTTATGAAGAATTAAAGATCACCACTTCAATCGGACTTAAAGTTGTCCCAGAATCCAAGTCACTGAGCAGTAGGAATGGTAGTATGGCCAGTTCCTGCATTGCATGGGGATACAATGCCAAAAGATGGTTAGCGGAGTGAACACTAGTATTTAACTTAGCGATAAATATAAGATAATTCCATCATTCAAAACCAAATCAAATAACATTATGCAGTCACATAAATACATATATATCATGCAGGGATAGGGAACAAGGTTTAGCATGCATTTAAAACCTTAACCTAGGTTGTGTACTGTTGTCATTTGAACATCCACCCACGGGCTATATGGGTTCATCTCCCCCTGCTGAAAGGTCCTCGGTGTATGTTAACCGCAAGAACCAGAGGTGTAAATAAATACCAGGGAATGCTTCGATCCCACGTCAGTTGATGATATATATATATATATCAATTGTCAGAATGATGCACACAGGTCATCATGACCAAACCTCATAACGACAAATAAGAGTTTCCAATATTGGTCTCCCCAGTACCTCTACCTTCCAGGGCTTAGCCACATAACCCCCTTTAAGCTCATATTAAAACCATTTACATATTCCCAACCATTTTTCCAAGGAGTCTTTTTATTAGGAATTAATAATTGGTATCGTCGTACCAAAAATTAGATCTTGCAAGTCTATTCCATAATGCTATTTAAACCATTAAACCAAAAGTAGACTCCATCATTACCAATTTAAACCAAGACCATGTCCTCGAAGACCTTTGATAACGCTCAAACTACACTTTTAAATGGGTGTAAGCGATCGTTGTCAATATAAAACCCAACAAGGTTGGGGGCGAGTCCCACAAGGAATAATGTATGAACTTAAGTCGGTTGCAATTTAATTCACTAATAGTTTAATGTTTCATGCAATGGGGGTTTAAGTTTCACAAGTAATTTTTTGACACTTTGATTTCGATGTTTGTAACCAAGATTTTATGAGATAACCAGAATTATGTTCACTAGGGCTTATGGTACATGACAGATGCTGAAGGTGACTTAAGATTCTCACGGTGGTTAGGATAACAAGCTATCTTTATTGATGATATGCTCAAATATCTCTCAACCTGTTTAAGCATCTAATTTCCTATCCTCTCAAACTTAGGGAATCTCTATTCATTTCCCAGATTTTACCTCAGGTTAATCAACCTAGTTACAGCACTAATTATTAAATGAAGTATTTTTGTGTCCTTACTGATAATTCACTTCCTACTTTTTATGATTTCTTTCTCAAGAAAATCAAGTAGGTATGCCTACTATTTGCAACCAACTGACATCAATTAAAATCTTAGAATTATCAAGAAATCCTAACACTTATTAAATCTTAAGTGTTTAGCACATCGTCATGACCTAAGCCTAGATCCCACAATTCAAGTTAATGGAGTTTAGCTACTCATGATGCAAGGAACAAGTACACAAATTGAATTCATAAGTGAGAAGATTAACTTATAAAGATGATGAAAATCAAGAAGTATAACTTAAATTGAACCATGGTACAAAATTCCAAAATATTTTAACTAGCGAGAGAGAAATATCGTATGTTTTTTTAAAGAAAGATGAGTCCAAAAATAAAATCCTCTCTAGAAAACCCTAAAACAAGGCTTTAAAAGTTTAACAAAAATAAAATCCTCTCTAGGAAACCCTAAAACAAGTCTTTAAAAAGTTTAACCCAATTAAGGAAATAAAATCAAAGTTACAGCTTTTTCTCAGAATAAATGACGACGTCCGTGATGGCTTATCATGAGTATGACGGCTTATCGTGGATGACGTCAGCTCCTCAACACTTTAGTCTTTCGTTGCCTAAGGATGATGACAATGATGACACCTTATCACCAGCCTGATGATATGTCTGGATGTCATCACAAAACTATCTTCAACTTCCATCTTTTGTTTAAGGCTGACGACGCTCCTGATGCCTTATCACCGACCTGACGGCGTGTTATAGATGTTATTAGAAAATTGCCTTCAACTTTCGTCTTCTATTTAAAGATGATGACAACCTTGATAGCTTATCACCAGGATGATGACTTATCATTAATGTCATCAACCTCAGTTATCCTTTATTTTTCTTTACATTTTAGCCTTTTTTCTTCCATTATTTTTTGTTCTCCTACATCTCAACATTTACTACAAAAACCAAAGTAAACAAATCAGAAACAACTAAAGTTGTTTAAGACCTTACAATTATTTAGAGTTAAAAGCCTCAAATATGTTATCATAGGCTCACACATCAACACCCTCAACTTAAAAAATTGTTTGTCCTCAAGCAACCATAACATAACTAAGAGAATACAAAGTACAATTTGGCAGCTAACTACTCATAGTAGTTTAGAATATATTCAACATCTCCATGGTTAGTCAATTTTAAAGCTCAGACCACTTGGCTTGTTTAGCTATATTTTTTATATCGACCAGATGAAATGCAAAACCTGATGCTGCTGTAGGAACTGAAGGGCTGGCTTCAGTCTCAGGTATTGATGCTTCCTGTGATGAAGAAGTTGGATGCATAGCCTCAGAATCTTACACTTCCATATGAGGTGTTTCACCGGCATCTGTAACTGGAGGGTCTGCTGCTACCTCTGCACCTCTATCAAGTCTCAATCCTGGCTGATTTTTATCAAACCATATGGGGTTATGAGTCTTTCGGGCAGGAATGTCATCATCAACCCCTACAATATTTTTTACATTAGCAACTTGACCTAACTCTGTGATAAGACAAGGGAAAGGGTAAGTAGTGTCGGTTTTCAATATTCTAATCTTCATCTCATCGGTAATAATTTCCCCAAAATTTAGGGAAAGGTTTTGCACCATGCTCGCCACTAGAATAGGTCGGTCATTACCCAAAATGTTATCTCTATCAGTGGGCATCAGCCAGACATGCGCTATACCCTACCAAAACTTTACCTCTTGAGTCAAAGAGGACTTGCAGATTCTTTCATTTGGGTTTGTTACCCATGCTGGTTCTCCTTCAGCTATGATGTTGGCCAACCACGAATGTTGTTTCTCATTCCTAATCTTAGCATAGACTGATGGTGTGGTGGCTTGAGAAGTAAAGTTGGGACCATGCAAGAACCTATTGATAGTTCTGATTGAGACATCAACCCTTACGCCCCTCACTTACACTCTATCTAATAGGGGACAGTCTGTTACTCTTTCACCTGGACTGCATATGTTTTCCAACTAAGCCTGGTAGTTCGCGTAGAACTCCCAAACCAGTGTAGAGCTAAATGAACCTCCTGTTTTTGTGGTACGTCCCAAGCCATACTCTTTGTACTTCTATTCCACTTTAGGGTACCTGCTCAACCCTCTTTTTATAATCATCTTTTCTTCCTAAATTATCCTCTTATCACTCCTTCTATCAGTTCTACAGATCCCAGCAATGAAAATTCTCTCTGCCCTAGGAATTCGCCACCTATCATTATCTCAAACTTAGGGGTTCTTACATTTGATAAGTGTTCTACGAGATGGAGACTCGTTATCATCTTGTTGTTTAGGGGACGGGGATCCAGATGTTGTTCCCTCAGACTCAGACTCCTCAAACCCTTCCTGCTCCTCTTCTTTAGATTCGGCATGGTCAAACTCATGCTATTCAAAACCCTCTTGCTCAGAGGCAGTATATTCAGAAACTGCACTTTCTGGTGGTGTTGTAGTCTCAGTATCATCATTACCCTCCACTTTAATGGGTGGAGGTGGTAAAGGTTTCTTCATACTTTGCTTCTCCTTTTGCTTCCTGAGCAGGGGTTCCTCCTCCTCGTAATCAGGTCCCTCATCAATGAGCTTATGATGTATACTTTCTTTGGTGCTTTGGGTCTCTTTCTTTTTGATGCCATTTTAATGTTCCTATATCAGTAGAAAAACCATTGGTTAGTCCACAAGAGCACAAACACAAACCATTAATAATTTTGGCTTTTTCATGCTTCAGGTTTTAGGTTTGACGACAATTCTTTATAGCCGGCATAACTATGATAGCTTATCACTATGATCATCAACCTTAGACAGTACCTTCAGAATTTTAATAACTTTTGAAGACATTCCTGATAAGCCATCATAATTGTGATAGCCTATCACGAATGGCGTGAGCTCTAAATAAAAACCACTTCATTCTTGTCAGCCTTTGACGATATTCCTAATAAGCCATCACAATTGTGATAGCCTATCATGAATATCGTTAGCTCTTATCAGAACCCACTTTTGATTTTAACTCAATTTTTGGTCCCCATTAATTCTCAAAATCCACTGGAATTCTGAGTGTGAGTTGTCTTTTTAAACCCTAGGCCTCCACAGTAGACCTTAGGTACAATTTTAGCTCCTTTCCAAGTTGAACTTGGTTCAAGCATCTTGGGGACGTAGGTTGTCATCTATCAATCACTTACCACAAGAAAAGAAAATTTAAAGCTAGAGTATACCGAATGGGGGCCCTTAATCTGATTACACTCACAAGAGGAAGTAGGAAGTAGGAAGAATCTCTTGATTGTGAATTTCAAACCCACAAACAAAGGAACTTGTTTTCTTGAAGTTTTGCAAAGAGTACAAAATAAACTAAGGAAAGAAATAAACTAAAGGAAAACATTAAAACTAGAGGAAATTTGAAAAGGTTCCTGGGTTGGTCCGGGTCGGATTTGATTTAAACTGGGCCCAAAATTTTAGCTTTTAAGGCTTTGGGTTGACGAATACTTGTGATGGCTTATCACAGGTGTGACATCCTATCACAAATGTCATCACCCGTTAGCAGAAGTTGCCTCAATTTGGCCTATCTGACGACATTTCTGATAGCTTATCACAGCTGTGATGGCTAATCAGAGATGTCGTCATGGCCTTTCAGCTGACCTCCTCATTTTTTACCTTCTTTGTACTAAATCCTAATTATAAAATTAAAAATACTTTATTAAACATAAAGACTTTGGGTTGATTCCCAATAGCACCTAATTTATTATCGCGACACGACTTGGTTGTCTTGACTACTCAGACTTGGCCAAGACAACCTGTTGATAACCCCTTACCATCATCATAGAAGACGTCAATGATTGAGAAAACACTCATCTCATGTTGTTGAGTCATGGATGAGTGTATTTTGAAGCGTCCTTCTTTGTCATTAAACCTGAACTTTAGCTCGTTCAACTTCATGTCTACTAGAAATCTCCCAGTTGCAAGTAGAGGCCTACCCAAGATGATGGGCACTTCAAAATCCACTTCACAATCTAGGATTACAAAATCAGTAGGCAGAACAAAATCAGCTACCTTTACCAAAACATCATGTAGTATGCCCATAGCTTCACAGATCTACCTGCTATTACCAACCGCATATTTGTTTGGGTAGGATCCCCCTCAAGAAATCCTAACACCTATTAAATCTTGAGTGAATAGCACATCGTCATAACCTAACCCTAGATCCTATAATTTAGGTTAATGGAGTTTAGCTACTCATGATGCAAGGAATAAGTACATGAATTGAATTCATAAGTGAGAAGATTAACTTACAACGATGATGAAAATCAAGAAGTATAACTTGAATTGAACCACGGTACAAAACTCCCAAAATATTTTAACTAGCGAGAGAGAAATATCATATGCTTTTCGAATAAAGGTGACTCCAAAAAGAAAATCCTCTCTAGAAAACCCTAAAACAAGGATTTAAATAGTTTAACCTAATTAAGGAAATAAAATCAAAGTCACAGCTTTTCCTCGAAATAGGTGACGATGTCCGTGACGGCTTATAATGAGTATGACAAATTATCGTGGATGTCGTCAGCTCCTCTGCATTTTTGGCTTTTGCTGCCTAAGGCTGGCGACGATGATGACTCCTTATCACCAGCCTGACAACGTATCATGGATATCATCACAAAATTGTCTTCAACTTCCATCTACTATTTAAGGCTAATGATGCTCCTGACGCCTTATCACCAGCCTGATGAAGTGGCATAGATGTCATCACAAAACTGTCTTCAACTTCCATCTACTGCTTAAGGCTGACAATGTCCTTGATAGCTTATCACAAGGCTGATGACTTATCATGAATGTCGTCAGCCACACTTATCCTTTATTTTGCTTCACTTTTCAGCCTTTTTGCTTCCATTATTTTTTGTTCTCCTACATCTCAACATTTACTGCAAAATCAAAGTAAACTAATCAAAAACAACTAAAGTTGCTCAAGACCTTACAATTATTTATAGTTAAAATCATCAAATGTGTTAGCATAGGATCACACATCAGCCTTCCTAACCTTTTTAAATCAAACCGAATAAATTCAAGTTCCATTACCATTTATGCAATGCAAGGATTTCAAGAATAGTCAAACTATGTGGAAAAAAATCATATTCATAGGTAATTTCTCAAACAAGTTGAGGGCACGTAAGTTTCAAGACCATGACCAAGTAATTTGGGGAATCCATAATACCCCCAAATCCATTTACTATTACCATGCATCCCACAATGTTCAAAATCATACGAAAACAAGGAAAACCCATAATTAAAACATGAGGAGCATTATCAATACCTTGAAAATCCTACATTAAAACATAAGATTTAAGTAAAATAACAATGAGGGATGAGTAACATAACTTTGACACCAAGAAGTACGTAGAGAAACTACGTTTGAAAGCCTTAACTGATTATCTTGATGAAATCCTAGCTTTTTGCTTGAGAGAGAGTTTTAGAAAGTTTTTAAAAGTGCTTGATTGGGAATAATGTGCTAATGAAGTCCCAAAAGATGTTTTAAGTTGTGGTATCAAAGGGAGTTAAAGTGGAAAATGTCCATAATGCCCTCAACACAAAGCTATTAAAAGACCGTAGGTGGTTATGAGTGGACCCCTTAACTCAAGAACACAACATACGACTCATACCCTTGAGTCATCACCAAGACAGTGAGTTGGACACCCATATATTGTCCATCGTACTACATCATGATCCCACTTGTTACCAAGCCATATGACTAGTATGGTCTAATCATATCCAAGATAGAACCCAAAAGGATTAGACATTATAAAACCTATGAATTCACCTCACGGCTCATAACCTATCCTCGTGTCTCCTAGTGAGCCACTCGTACTCAGAGTCAAGTCAAGCCACTAAGTTACTAGTTTGATCAAGGATCATTCCAATGACACACACTACCCCATATGACTCATACCACCAACTCATAACCACAACAAAAACCAAACCACCATCCACTGGACACCTTATAATTAGGGTCACCAGACCCGTACCCATACCATACAACTTGTATGGTTAAGTCGTTACAAGGACAGTGAGCTCAAAGATTTGGAAATTTCCAATGAAAAAATCCCAGGGTGTTTCAATTCTACCCACTTGGATCATTCATCCCTGAATAATGGGACAAGGCATTGACTAGAATGATCAAACCCCAAACGTCTCTACTCTTACCTTTAACTACGTTAGAAGACAAAGATATTAAGAAAAACACATACCTTATGCACGATCTTCTGGAGTGGAAAACAAGAATATCACTTGGACATCATATCCTCTTCAGCTTCCCAAGTAGCCTGTTCAACCTTGCGGTTCCTCCATAGAAACTTTACCAAAGCTACGTCCTTCATCCGCAATTGACAAACTTGTCGATCTAAGATTTCAATAGGGACCTTCTCATAAGATAGGAATTCCAAAATACTAATATCCTTTATAGGCTCAATTTTTGATGAATCACCCACACAGTTCCTCAATATCAAGACATGGAACATCGGGTAAATAGTGCTCAAACTAGAAGGCAACTCCAATTCATATGCAACATTACAAACCCTTATCAAAACAAAGTACAGACAAACATACCGGGGACTAACCTTTCTTTTTATCCCAAACAACATCATTCCCTTCATGGAGACACCTTCAAGAACACCCTATCCCCAACCTTAAACTCTAACTTCCTACACCTCACATCTGCGAAGGACTTCTGGTGACTTTGGGTGGCTTTAAGACTATACCTAATCACCATCACCTTATCTATGGCTTGGTAAACCAAATCTAGACCAAATATCTCAGCCTCATCAACTTCGACCCACCTAACAGGAAACTTACACCTCCTACTATACAAAGCCTCAAATAGAGCCATGCAAGACTAGAGTAGTAGTTATTATTACACGCAAACTCTATACGAGGTAAATCCTTAACCCAACAGCTGATACACCCAAATTACACCTCTCTTACGAGAGAGTAAGCGGTCGCTGTCAAATATAGAACCCAACCAGGTTGGGTGTTGAATCCCACAGGGAATACTGTGTTACTAAGTATTGTAGTTATTACAGGACTGTTGGTCAGAGGTTCCTGAATGGGGGGTTTTGGTTTAAATTTGAAATGATAGTTACTATATAACAATGAAGCAATATGTGTATTAATATTTGATCACATAGAATGACAAGTTAGGGTTATGTCCACCTTGTAGCTTTTACTTCTCTATTAACTATGAGTAATAAGGATTTATACATGCATGCATTTATAGAGAGATGTATTCTAATTCTAAATCCAAGTGTTTCTCAACCAGCAAGGATTTATTCACCTTAGTTCTCTCGAATCCAAAGTGTACAACCAATCATATGAACTCTCCAAGTATTTAATCTTGCTAAGGCATTAACGTGTAAAATAGAGGTTGGAAACCCTATTTTCTTATCACTACTCTCTTTTCCAAAAAGTAACTTTTCTATCGAACAAGTTATTCTATAATGGCACATTCCCTATATTTACAACCACGAGAATTCAATAATAATGAAGAGAGTAATGATATAAGTGAACTAACACATCATAAATTAAAAAACACATAGCAATAGAGAGTATACTACATGGTTTCCATAACCCTAACAAATAAACTTAGCTACTCATGAATAAAATGGAAATCACAATAGAAATATTCATCATACCAAAACTTAGAACGATATTGGTGGAGAAGATGAATAGCGAAAATAAGAGAGAAAAACATTTCTCTCTCTTTCTCCTCAAGCTAAGCCACTTTCTCTCGTTTTCAAAATAATACAAAATGTTGAATAATCCCTAAAAATTCAGCCATAGGGATTTTAATAACATTATTCTCTAATAAATTTCTACTGCATCCTTAACAATTTAAAAATATTGAGTTTTCCCTGGAAAAAGTTCCCATATATCATATTCAGTCCAAAAGCTGCTTTCCTTTTATGTGAAGTTTCCTTTGATATCCGCAGGTCCCCAAAGTGTCATAATATTCCTTATTAGTACCTGAAAAGCATGCTAATCACATAGCTCAGCTCACTTAACTAAAAATAGACAAAGTGCAAGAATTATGTATTTTATCCTCAAAAATTTAGCTAAAACATGGGTAAGTTATGGTGCTTAGACGTATAAATATGCCCAACATCAACTACTACCATAGTCAATCACATAAGCTAGAACATATCCTTCAATGTCCTTATTGTCCTTTCCATTTGTCAGTCTAATTACGGGTGGAAAGCAGTACTAAGACTCACCTTGGTTTACAAACCATTCTGAAATGACTGCCAAAACTGAAAAAAAATAATGTGCCACGATCCGAGATAATATAAACAAGTTGTCCATGCAACTTCACAATATCTTGGAGGTACAACCTTGCATAGTCCTTTGCTGAAAATTTATCCTCAATGGAAAGAAGTGAGCAGACTTAGTCATCTTATCTATAATGACCCAACAACAACAACAACAACAACAACATACCCAGTGTATTCCTACAAAGTGGGGTCTAGGGAGGTTAAGGTGTACGCAGTCCATACCGCTACCTTTGAAGAAGTAGAGAGGTTGTTTCTGATAGACCCCCAATCAGATCAAATTGATTTCAAGACCAGGGAAGGTCGGTAATAAAATCCATTTTAATCACCTCCCACTTCCACACAAGCAACTCAATTTATTGACATAATCATCTGCACCTGAAATGCTCAACTTTCACCTATTAGCACACCAAGTACATAGCCAAAAAACTAGCCACATCCCACTTCATATTATTACACCTCTACATTTCCTTAAGGTCATGATACATTTTCATCGAACTAAGATGAATAGTGAAACGTTACTCGTGCGTCTAAGCTAAGATCTTCTCTTAAAACCTATCTATATGGAAAACACATAATGTTTATTGGTGCCGCAAGGTAACATCACCACTAATCTCAAAAGCCATCATTTTATGCCCACCTATCTCACCCTTGATCTTAATCAAGATAGGATCCAATACTTGATTCTCTTTTATTTTAAAACCAGAAAATGACTGTTCCACCATCTCAACAAACACACCACCATCCTTAGAGTCCAAGAGATGAACTCCAAGGTTAGTCAAACAGTGTATATATTTCACCCGGTCCCACTTCCCATTATCCACATAAGCTAAAATCCCTATGGATAACCTTCTAAGAGCATCAACAACTATATTAGCTTAACCCGAATGGCAGTGAATACTCATGTCATAATCCTTGAGTAGTTCAAGACACTTCTTTGCCAGAGATTCAGTTCTTTCTACGTAAACACATATTGTAAGCTCTTATGACCGGAAAAAATAGCCACATGCACTACATATAAATAGTGAAGCCAAATATTTAATGCGAATACAATAACTAATAATTCTAAGTAATGAGTCTCATAAATCTTCTTATGCACCTTTAACTATTTGGAGGCATAAGCAATCACTTTGCCACACTACATTAAGACGCAACAAAGCCCCACTCGGGAGGAATCATAATAGACCACAAACCCATTAGTTCCTTTAGGCAAAGTCAAAATCAGAGCTGAAGTCAGATTATCCTTCAGCTTCTAAAAAATACTCTCAAAAGCATCAGACCAAAAGAACTGCACTTTCTTTTGAGTCAACATAGTTAATAAGGTAGCTTTAGAAAAGAAATTTTGTACCGACCTTCTGCAATACCTGGCTCAACCCAAGAAGCTTTGAATATCAGTTGGAGTCATAGGTCTAGGCCACCTCTTAACCACTACAACTTTCTATAAATCCACCACGATCCCTTCACTAGAAATGAAATGACCCAAAAAAGTGACAATGCTCAACCAAAATTCACATTTTAAAAAATTATCATACAAATGCTACTTCTTCAAGGTTTGCAGCACAATAAAGAGGCGATCGACATGATCTACCTCACACTTAGAGTACACCAAAATATTATTTACGAATATACTGATGAATAAATCCATAAGCTGACAAAAAACTCTATTCATCAAGTCCATAAATGCCACTGGGGCATTAGTCAACCCAAAAAACATAACTAAGAACTCAAAATACCCATCAGATATGGAAGTCAATCTTAGGGATATCCATCTCCCTAACCTTTAACTAATGATACCCCAATCGATGATCTATCTTGGAGAAAAACTTAGCACCCTAAAGTTGATCAAACAAATCATTTATCCATGAAAGGAGGTATTTATTCGTTACTGTTACCTTATTTAATTGTCAGTAATCAATGTACATCTGAAGGGAACCATCTTTCTTACACAAAAATAATACTGGTGCACCCCATGAAGACATACTAGGATGGACGAAACCCTTGTCTAAAAGATCCTTTAGTTTCTCCTTAAGCACTTTTAACTCATCTGAAGCCATTCAATATGGGGGAATAGAAATAGGATGAGTGTTCAAAAAAATATCTATCCCAAGATCAATCTCCCTATTGGGAGGAACACCAGGATGATCATCAAGGAAGACCTCAGGAAAATCATTCACCATTGGGACAAAATGTAATGAAGGACCCTCCGAGTTAGAATTTTTAAAACACAACAGTTGATAGATATGCCCATTTGAGATTAATCTTTGAGCTCTAAGATATGATATGAACCTTTCCTTAGGAGTTAGGGAACCACCCTGCCATTTAGTAACTGGATAGTAAGGGAATTGAAAGAAGACCTTACATATCTGATAGTCAAATTACATATAGCATGAGTGCAACTAATCTGTCCCCAATATAACATCAAAATCCACCATGTCTAATTCAAAAAGATCTACCAAGGTCTCCTAGCCACCCATAGATACCACTCAACTCCTATAGACTCTTCTAGCCTCCATAGAGTTACCCACTAAGGTAGAAATAGAAAAAGGTCTGACATACTCTTGAGACCAAAACCAAAATGCACAGACACAAATAGGGACACATAAGAGTTAGTGGACCTTAAATTGAGTAAATAGTACATATTAAGGGAAAAGAATTTCAATATATCGGTAATGATATTAGGTGATACCTTAGACTCCAGATGAGTAGTTAAAGCATAAAGATGGTTTCGACTAATACCAAAGCCAGATGGGATACTCTTTGATGTCGGAGCTAACAAAGAGGAAATGAGAACCTTGTTTGCCCCATAAAAAACCTTGGCCACTAGATAGTTTCTAATTATATGCCCTAGCTAATCGCAATTGTAATACCCCGTACTTCTACCTAGCTTAAAATTCATCCCAAAAATATTAAAGACTTGTTTCAAAGATGAATCCACTTTTATACATGTGTTATTTTAAATATTTTCACTTTTATCATATTGGAAATCAAATAATATTTTCATCAATACCAAATTATCCCAAATCTGACATCCGAGCAAAGAGTTAGAGCCATTTTAGTAAGACATTGTATTACCTGAGCCATCAACGCGTCGCGGAGCCAGCCAAAATGGCGATCATCAAAATCTAGTGAGCCTCCTCATTATGGTGCATCACACCAAGGTTCAAATTTAGAATTATCAAATTCTAGTGACACACGCGATAGCGCCGCATTTCACCAGGGGTCCAGGTTGGAAAATTTTCACAGAATTAAAATATGCATCCAAGTGTTAAAAGGGTCAATTTCTCACCCTTATATAAACCCAATAATACGTGATTCAGCCATATTTCACCCAAAATACATTGTTTTCTCATGTTTCTCTCAAGAACAAGCTAGGGTTTTCAATTGGGGGTTCAAATCCAAGACTCAAATTCAATAATCTCTCCGTCAATCTTTGTAGAATCAAGAACTAAGGTATGCACAATGTTCATTCATGGATTCCTTTCATCCATGAAGCCCAAGAATCAAGTTTTAAATATTGTATTTTGAATATTTTGTTGTGGGTTGATTATGTTCATGTGATTATGGTTGTATGATTCCCAATTTGGAATTCATGTGTTGTTCATGAACCTATGTTAGTATGTGGTCTGAAGCAAGTGAAATTATATTGAAATATGAAGTTTTGTTGTATTAATTTTATGGTCATGCCTATTCCCTAAGTCATGCATCTTAGGTATTTGATAAAATGCCTAAGAGAATAGAAATTATGCATTTTAGCTTAATTATGACCCAAGTGATAAATGCATGCTTTACCCTATGACTAAGAATGACTTCCATGATATTGTGTACATTATGAATGGTTGAGAGAATGTCCATGAGATTAGGTTGATGAAAGTATGACATATTTATATGCAATTGTATTTATGTACACGACTATGATAACCATGTGCTTCATGAAATCCCCAAATTAATGTATTATGAATTATTGATATTGGTTATGTGTTCAAGAAGTGTCATGTCCTATCAGTTTTATGCTATCGAGTCCTAGGGGTACTTGTACCTAAAAATTTAGTTGTGTGCCTAGAGCTAGTATCCTGTTTTCACGATACTCTCAGTCAAGCCATGATCAGTAGAATTCAGTCAGTCACATGACTCAAGAAAGATCAGTAAACTCAGTATCAGTCTAGTTTTACTCAGTAATCTAGTAATCCAGTAATTTTAGTGATCTCAGTATTCCTAAAAATCTCAGTAACTTCAGTACTCTCCTTCAGTCCTCAGATCTCAGTAGCATTCCATCAATCAATGGAACTCAGTGAACTCAGTTTAGCTCCGCTAAACAATACCATTAGTATCAGTTCAGTTTAATTAGTCAGTTCAGTGTCTATTCAGTTAGTAGGATTTAGTACCGAGTGAACCCAAGGATGGGGACTCACCTGTTATTCAGTGGATACTGTAATCCTTAAAAGCAATCCTTGTGTTCCAGAAATAGATAGCTAGCATAGGTTGAGATGCACCCTATGCATTAAGGTATTTATACATCTTATTTGAGTTTCCTACTAGGAGGGGTTCACGGAAGAGCTCCTAGTTAGAGAGGGTATACTCATAGTTTGTCATAACTGTGGCATGGTACTAAAACCCTTGCATCTGGGTTTACAGATTGGACCCCACCAGTTCAGATTCAGGGTATGTTGATTAGATGATTACCTCCAACAATCTCAGTTTTAGATCCAATCTCAGTAATAGAACTCAATTCAGCTCTACAGATTTTAAGACTATCATATACAGTCGCTCAGCTCAATATGGAACTTAGCTAGTTCCATCAGAATCAGGAATGCCAGACACAGTCACCTAGTTAATAGTATATTAATTATACAAAAATCATGTTATCATTATTCAGTTTTAGGAATGTTAGATACAGTCAATCAGACTAGTTCTTCTTAATCAAAACTATTAGAAACAATCATTTCTTTATCTGTAATATGACATTAGTTCCTCAGTAATCAATAGACTCAATCATTCAGTATCCTAGTATTAGTAATCAAATATCAGTCAATCCATATTATCATAATTAATAAGTCAGCATTACCACAATCTCAGTTACAGTTACGTATTCATGTATGTATTCTCATGTTCATATTATTTAGTCAGTTCATATTTTTCATACATATGAACCATTGCATTTATCCTACCTCACTTTCACACTAGTACATTTAACGTACTAACGTATTTTCGCTATGGTGTTTTATACCATAGGTTTAGAAGTATGATTTCCCCGAGCATCCTTAGTAGATCAGACGTTTAGTAGCTAGACTAAAAGTGAGTCCTCATCATTTGAGGATACCATATTTATTTTATTACTTTATTATTTCAGTGGTTTGGAGTTAATTGGGGACATGTCCCATCAACTCCATAGTTCTCAGACCATTTAGAGGCTTTTAGACTATAGCATGTTTCAGATAGTTTATTTCAATTTTAGGTATTGTTATACCCTATTACAGACATTGTTTTATATTTAGTATTTGTTCATTTTTAAAACTTCTGGATTTATAGCTTACATTCAACATATTTATAGTATATTATTCAGTGCTCAGTTATAGATATCAGTCATGGGTTAGCTTGTGGTTCTTCGGGGTCATGAGCACCATGTAGCATTCTGGGTACCAGATTTAAGGTGTTACAGCAGTTGATGAACTTTTCCTTTACTTCATTAGAGTAGCCCCGATGCAATCAACCTAAAAATCTGCAAAGAGGATAGGATGGAGCTAATTTGGCCCTACTGGCCTGAGATTGGGCACCCTGTGCCCTATAATTGGTTCCATCAAGAAAATGTCTATCTCCCAATATCTTTGGTTAGGTAGCACTAGCCATCGAGTAAGACCTAGAATTGGCCCACTTTTTCTTAGGCCACTTTTCACCATCCCTACCACTCTTCTTAGAAAATCTAAACTTTTTGCAATGTTTTTCCCCTACCTCCGCTACTTCTTCTTCTCTTCCTCAACCTACTGCATGTACACAACCAACCTAGAGATATCATTGTCCTTATTCAACAAGGCAGCCTTACTCTCTAAAATCAAGTCTTGTGATAAACCAAAAGCAAACTTCATTATTCTACCTCTCATGCTAGAAACTATCTTTGCACCATACCAAGATAACTGGTGAAACATCAAGGCATACTCCTTGACTGACATTTTGTCTTGCATTAAGTTAACAAACTCTTCTAAATTTGCTTTCCTTATCTCCTGAGGAAACAAGCGATCAAGAAAAGCACAAAAGAAATCATCCCATAGGCTGACTCAGTATTGTCACCCCTAGACTGTTCCCATTCCTCATACCATTGGTAAGGTATATCTTTTAGTTGGTAGGTAGCAAATTCCACACCCTCTACATTAGTAGCATGCATTACATAAAATATCTTTTACATATTATTAATAAAAACCTGAGGATCCTCCTTAACCTTAACACCAGTGAACATAGAAGGGTTCAATATCATAAACTAGCCAACCCTTGTAGCCTCAAAAAAAATAGAGTAATAGAAGCACCACGCTCAGACTGAGAAGTTACCAATTGAGCTAACATATGGATAAACTGAAACTTAATCTTTTTCATATCAACCTGAGGAGCTCAAGTAGGACTAGAAGGGACCAGTGTAACCCCAGGAGGGCAACCAAGAAATTGACCCCTAGACTGGCTCTGGACCCCATAAGCAGGATGTGTCCCATCAACGTTGTCCTCAGGTAGGATATTGGAGTTTCTATGATCTTCATATCATCTGGGAAGCATGATATAAAAAGTGAACGAAAGGTAATTGGAGAAGGTTTTAGGACCTTAGACCCTACAGCCCAATAATAGAACACAAGAAAGAGAGTCATCTCTAAATGCCTCGTAGCTTCTCCCTTATGAGTGTGGCATGTTATACATGCTTAAAAGAGACTATACTCAACACGACTTTGTGGACTCCTAATTGACCATTTTCCTAGGGCTTTGATAATAATCTAGCATGACTGAACCAGGGCCTAGTAGTGTTGGGTATCTCAATTCTAACCAGGATCAAAGACCACCCCCAATACCCCACCGTTAACCACCCTACATCCCATGTTGGATGAATTTTGAATATTTAATAAGATAAAATAATAATAATCTAATGACATTAGATGAAGTCTATTACTCTAACAAAACAGTCAAGTACAATTATCCAACCAATACCAATGTTAATAGTAATATTAACACCACCCATGCCCATTGTAGTTCGACAAAGCCTCTAACCAGAATCAAAGAATATTTGATCGGGACATGCCATCAACCATAGCCAAAGCAAAAGAAATAACAATAACGAATAGAATTCCATAGCATAGAATGGCATCACTTCAATTTGACTCTAAGTTATCCCTGAATCCATGTCACTGAGGAGGAGAAATAGTGGTATGGTTGGTTTCTACATCACATGGGGATACAGCACCCGAAGATAGTTAGCAGAGTGAACTCTATCATGTAACTTAGGGATAAAGGTAAAATAATGCCATCATTAAAAAATAAATCAAATAACATTATGCAGTCACATATATACATATACATCGTGTAGGGATAGGGAATAAGTTTTAGCATTCATTTGAAACCTTAACCTGCATTGTGTAGCATTGCCGTTCTAAACATCAACGCACAGGCTATATGGGTTCTGCTCCCCCTGCTGAAGGGCCCTGATACATGTTAGCCAAACAAACCATAGGTACCAAGGAAAACCAGGGAATTCCCCAACCCCTTGAAAGCCTTAATTGATTAGCTTGATGAAACCTTAATTTGTTTTCTTGAGAGAAAGTTTGAGAGAGATTTCAAGTGTGTTTTATTGGGAATAATTGTAATGACCTGAATCTGGTACCTGGAATGCTACACAGTGCTCATGACCCCTAAGGACCACAAGCTAACCCATGACTGTGACTATTCCTGAACACTGCATAATATATTGTATAATGTGGAAATAAAGGTTGTAAGGTCGTAAGGTTCATAACTGAGACATAATATTTGATAAAATATAACATCTGGGTGGGGTATGAAAAAAATCAAACAACTGAAATAATTGTCTAAACATGCTAGTCTGAAAAGCCTCTAACTGACTGAACTATCTGAATAAAGGGTTAATGGGACATATCCCCAACTAACTCCATCTATTGAAATAAATTAATTAATGAGATAATAAAGTAATGGTCATTTCCTCAAAGGATGATGACTCACTGCGAACACTGATTGCTGATACTTTAATGCTTCTGATACTCTGGAGTGCGTGCTTCTAAACCTATGGTATAAAACACCATAGCACAAATATGTCAGTATATCTGAATGTACTGGTATGCATATGAGGTAGGTTGAATGCAAAAGGTTCACATGCATGAACTATACTAACTGGCTGGATAACATGAATGTGAGAATGCATGCATGAATACATAATAACTGTAACTGAGTTTGTGATAACATATTTACTGAGCCTAAGTATTGATAACATGAGATACTAATAATTGTGTAACTGAAATAACTAATACTGAGCGACTCATCTGATAGTCTAGGTTCTGATGGAACTAGCCGAGTTTTGTACTATTCTGAGTTGACTGTATCTGACAGTCCTGAATTCTATAGAACTATCTAAGTTCTATTACTGAGACTAAATAATTATATCTGACATTCCTGATTCTATACCTGAGTTCTATTACTGAGACTGAATTATTATATCTGACAGTCCTGAATGATTGTATTCCCAAACTTTTTTGTAACTATTTACCTCATACCACTCGTAATATAACTTACTGACATGACTCAAACCAAGGTCGGGTCATCTCGAGTATCTCAAGTACCACATGGATCAAAGTTGACCCATTGCACCTAACCAAACCAAACCCCACACACACCAATGATGGATGAATTCTGAACATATAACAAAATAGCGTGTAATAGCTTAAGAAAATTTTAATGCATATCTATAACCGACAACTGACGAACGGCCAAACAAGTGGCAGACACCGTTTAATTACCACAGTATCCAAACAAAGCCTTCTAAACAATGATCCAAAATTAAATATCAATAGTGTAGGGATATGCCCTTGATAATAGCCAAAAATAAGTCAAAGACGTAAGAGAAACAAAACACAAAAAGGAGACTTCTGACGTATGAAAGCTTATCACTTCAATGTCAACTCACGAGATAATCCTGAATCTAAATCACTAAGCTATATATATGCTTGCCATCTCAAACATAATATACACACACTGCTCTTACAACTCCTCTAGAACCATCATGCCATCTTGGCACCTACTACTCATTCTCTTTACTCTTAGACCAAGCTCTACCAGCCTCCTATGGACTTATCAAATGCGTACTCTATCCTTAACTCAAGTTCATTACTTTATATTTGCCCTAACCCTTCTGTTAACTCATAAATAGGCAGACTGACCTACCTCTACCTTTTATAAAACTTATACACATTTGAGTTCAATAACATATCATCAAGTTACAAATTCATTATCCTAGTTCGAATAATATTCCATCTATCCCAACTCAATGCTCGAAAGCCTAAGGCATTAAATCTTCTGACATAACTATAGTTATTACGTGCATGTAGCCTAATTCTACCATAATTAATCTATAAACTACCTCATAGATGAATTTCACTGCAATGGAGAGCTAATATTTTCCCAAACGTGTCTTGATTTTACTAACTCCAAAAGCTCTGGTAGAGAGCTTTGAAATAGCCTTCATAGAGCTTGTCCTTCAAATCCTCGTCGTTATAGGTATAGGGTTTACTTGAGGTGCTTTTGGAAGATGGAAATGACCAAAGATGCTTTTTGTTAGTGAGGGTTTCAATTAACTCTAGGACTGGCTACTGCCGACTGTTGCTGGAAGGAAGTGTCGCTATAATGATGGATTTACCGCCTTAGCGATGGATCGGTGGACCAACCTAATTTTCTCCAATTTTGACCCAATTTAATTTAGGCCATAGATTTTTCCCATGAGATAATTTCTACAAGGTTCAAGACAAAGATTTCTTAATCAAAATATTTTATCGGTATGGTATTTAATATAACGATAATTTGGGTCGTTACATGTGTGAAAAGCCTATTTGCTAACTTATTTACCTTTAATAGATTAGGGAGCACTGGAAGTCAACTATTTCATAAAAAAGAAATTCATAAAAAATAAATAACACTAAGGCCTCATTTGTTTTCACTTAATTAAGGTCTGAATCTGAATGGTTTAGACTTCAGACCATTAAGTTCATTAGTTTTTTATTAAGATTTTAGGTCTTAATAGTTCTAATAGGTCTTAATCATTCAGATATAGAATCAAGTCTTAATAGATCTGAAGAGATATTTTGGTGTTGGATAATATTCACCACTCTATTTATAATCAGCAGTCACCACCTCTACCACTGCCACCATTGTCAGCCGCTATCCACCTCTACCATCACAATAACCATCGACAACAAATATCGCTACTAGCCTCTATTATCAACGTCTACCACACCTACTACCTCTATCATTATAATTATATTCACCATCACCATCGCCGTCAACAAGAACACCATCATCAACCACTGTTTGCCAATCCCTACTACCGACCAACTCATCTATCACAACTAGCACCGCTGCTAACTACTACTAATACATTACAACCTCCACACATTTTTCTACTGCCACCACTTTTGTCATTAGTAGCTCCACTTCTACTGCTACTTCAACCACTATCATCATTACAACTTATCTCTACTAATAACCATATCCACCATCACAATAAACAACATCTTTAACTAGCACCAACACATCACCAACCATCATGTATTCATGTTTTAGCCAACATAATCAACACCTCAAACTACTAACATCAAACAACATCACATCACAACCATCACCACCATATCAATTTCTACCATCATAATAGTCACTACAATATCAATCATATTAATCATTAACATCAATCATTGCCACTGCAACCACCATTATAAACCATCTCTACTATCATTAACAAACATAAATGATTTTTCTCAATCAAATAATAATTTTGTTGTATTAAATTACATACTTTATAACCTATAATTAATTTTTTATTTGAATTATATTTTTTATTTTATTATATATACAAATAAAAAAATTGTACATTCAAATATTGAAAAATAAACAATCTTAATCATTCAGTTTTCAGATCTAGAGACAACATCTTAATCATTCAGATATGCATATAGATTCAGACACTTGAATCTTAAAAAAATACAGCATAAGTCACATATAATTGACAATTCAATTATACATGGATTGAAGCCAATCATATAGGCACGAGACTAAATTCATAAAATGAACTAACAACCAGATACATACACATAATGGTTCAATTAAATATAGATTGAAGCTAGATATACATGCCTAAGACCCATAAAAATAACTAACATCCAAGTTCAAATGCCTGATACTACAATTAAAATATAGAATGAAGTTAGGGATTCACTCATGATAATCCATTCATGAAAAGAACTAACACTCAAACGGATATGCTTGACAGGGGTGGACCTACATGCAATACAATCATTGAACCCGCTTCATTTAAAAATTTACAATAATATAAAGAAAATGGTTGTGAAATGTTTATATAAGAAATTACTTGAACCCACGTTAAACAAGGCATAACTGTGCAGCAGCGATCATGGGGTTCAAAACTACACACTTAGTGAATTCAAATCCTCTAAATTGCATTGCATGTTATTTCGCATTTTAATGGCACTGTATATACTAGCTATGTTAGGCCATTGGCTTCCTGATTTTGGCCGCTCATATTTCAATATGTTAGTCAATTTACTACCTTTATATTTTATATTTTTTTTTCTATTTTACCTTGTATATTTTACTTTCTTACTCAAATTCCATAAATAGTTATCATATATCTACTTCAAATTACATTTCACTTTTTAAAATTGAATTTTGATACTCTGTTTCATAAATTTTTGCTAAACATGCTACTATTTTTAGAAATTATATGTCATTTTTTAGTTTAATTTAGTTTTGTTAAAATAAATGTAAATAAGTTCTTTGTCAGTTTTTAGAAATGTACTTCACATTTATTAAAAAAAGACTAATCTTGTAAGAAGTGATAAAAATATACTTGTTTTATATATAAAAAGGAAGAAAGACTAACTTTTAAAGACTTTTTATAAGGAACAAAAATACAAGCAACCACTCTAGAGGTCCAAACACACCTAAATGTTAAATTGGCTTGCACGCGCCCGTTATGGGTTTAAAAAAAATTTTACCAATGATACATTGATGTGTATCTCTTATAAAGAGAGTTACAGTTTAGGTAGGTAATGAGAGGACAATTGAAGTATGAAACAAACAATTATGTAATAATTTTATTGTGTTTTTAGCAGTTAACTCTTGAATTTTTTCAAAATATGGAGAAATAGTCTAACTATCTTTACAACTAATATAATGTCACATATACAAAATAAAAGGCAAGAATAGCCCCAAAAAAATTATAAATATAATATAGTTTGAAATATCTTTCAACCACAAGCAGGCATGATACAACGGTTATTAGGCATTCGGGACCATTTTTGGGTGATTTGCAGCATAAACAGAACTATTTGAATCAACGTTCAGGTGGAAAAAAAAATGTTAAACATTGTAAATTTTCCGCCGCTCTTCCAAAAAGAGCCAAAATTCCTGATCCAGGCTTACTAGATCCTTGCATTGGTCCGCCCTATCCCTCGTAATGAATAACATGATTCCTATGGAAATAAATTATGTTATAATTGATAATCCAAGTCGTTAAGCGTTATAATCCTTTTGATCCACCCGATAAGCAGCCCTAGCTTTATCTCTATTTATAATTAGAGATAGAGAAGAAGAAAAGGTTTCATATAGGAAGTCTATAATATTAGTGATATCGGTTACTTTAATAGGTGTTGAAAGTTGTGAGTACCTCCCAAACACATCCACCAAAATATTTAAAAGCAATGACAGTGTATGCCAAGATGGAAACAGAAATATAACTTTAACAATGTTCCTACTTTCCTAACTATAAACCAATTTCATAAATAATGAACATCTTCGCATACACAAAGATATTCGCATACCTGTAATCCATTAGAAAGCAGAAAATAAGAAAAAATTTGGAGTGTCTTAATGGAATCCATAATCTTAACTAAAATATTGATAGTCGAATAATAAACTTGACAAAATTTTACGCACTTCAAAAGCTGAAGTAACTAATAGGAAAATAAATCAAATTTGTCCCAAAAATGAGAATTTCTAAACATTAAAAAGATTTGGAATTCAATAAAAACCAACTCATGTATCCTGTGTATATATATTTATTTTCTTGAAGATTCTATGAAAATAAGAAAATTATAATGTTTAACCCCACAAATGTGAGTTTTCTAACATTGTCTATCACAAGTGAGGAGTATTATGGTAGGCTAGAACCCAACTTAAAACTAGTCAATTCATGATCAGTCCTCACAATCCAAATATTTTTTGAATGTACTCAGCTAAGCACACATTACATGACACTCTTTATGACCATGGGTTTATGCCATAGATCATCATTTGAGTCATTACTTGTTTACTCTAATTATAGATGAGTTAAACAACACAATAGAAAAGTTTCTAAAGTTTATATTATTTGTTGAACATTTTAAGCTAATTGATGAAACAAATAACCCTACTGCTGATTTTTCGATGTTGGTGCATTTTAACTACCTCTCCATATAGTTAGATTATGGTATTTATGGTTTGTGGGTGTATCTGGCACGGTTCCTGGGGTGTTAATTGAGAATTTCATGTGTTTTTCATTTTGTAAGGTTATGTTGGCATGATCGACTTTGGTAAACATTTGATGATAATGAGGGTATATAAAAATTGTGTCTGTCATTAGCTCTGATGTCATTATTGAGTTAGTAGGACCTTTGATTTGGGTCTCTATGAGTTCGGATAGATTTTAGTAGTTGGTTAGGATACTGAAATTTTAAGGAAAAGAGTTGTCTTCGATCAGCATTCACTAAAAACAATCTCCATTTGGTGATTTATAGATTTTGTTGAGTCCAAAATATTATTTCTAGTAGGGAAATATGTTCGGGTTATGTTTACAAGGTTCAAGGTGAGTTATGAGGGATGATTCCATGGGGATGTTGGTTGTTATTGTTGTGGGTTGTTGATATCTTAGCACATGCAAACCTTAACCGCACCAGCGGAGTCACTCCTACAGTCGGAAGGTTGCTTATGCAGAGCCTCATCTGTATCGATGGAGTCGCAGTTGCAATGCTTTGTCACACCTGTGATCTCACTATAAAGGACGTGGTCTACTTCTATGACAAGCCGTGTGGAAAGTGACTTTTATTACTGCGGAAAATTCATTGTACCGCTGTTCAAAAGTAAAGCAAATGGAAGAGAATAAATCTTACTAGTTTTGAAGCTAAATAAGAACTTGACATGAAGGTATCACCCTACCCTTCTCAAGGAATTCTAGGAACTTACCCCAACTTTTATGAAATTGAGAAGAGTCCAGGTGTGAAAAGTGACAACAGAGTAGAAAGGAGAGGTTGTGAGGAGTGCATGAGAGGGTTATTACAACCTTATCCTAACTCATATAACTTTTTTTTAGTTGTATTGATACTTATGCAAGTATTCTTATAAGAAAACCTAATGAGGAACCTCAAAATATGAAGAATCATGAGGTACTAGAAAACTTTGTGAAGGAGAAATTATTCTCTAAAATTGATAACCAAGGTGAAGAAGATTCTTTGCCGAAGATACAAGGTAACAAAGCTAATTCTTACACCCTATTAAACTTGCAAAATCATGGCGAGGTTGATAGTTAAGTGAGGATGAAGTTTATATTTGTCTGATTTTAATGATTCTTTGTGGGTGGAATCCTATCATTGTTGAGAGTGCTCACACACTAGTTGACCCTTTTGATAACCAAATTGATTCTTCTTGTAAGATTGATTTGTGTCCATCTAATAATGACACTTTTATGTGATTGTTGGGATACTGTCATGTCATAAGAGTGTAAGAACTAGTAGGTCCTTTTGACGACCAAATCAATTCTTCTTGCAAGATCATTTTGGATCCAACTAGTGTTGGTAGTGGTTTTGACCAACTTTACTATGATTCTAATCCACTAAATGTTGAGTTTTGTGATGTGCTTAATGAACCTCAATTTAGTGGTGATGTTGATGTAGTTGGTCATATAGCTAGTAAAGAGATTCCTTGCATCTTGACAGTGATTCCTTGCATGAACATCATCATATTGTTGATTCGATTTCTTGTGTATCTTATAGAGATCATGTGATAGAATGTATTTTATGGGATATCTTATTTGATGATGCCATGACTATTAGTAGTGATTTGAATAGTGGTATGTATTTTGATGTTGAAAATACAGCCACTTTTAGAAGCTATAAGATGATTGATAATCCACTATTGGATGACACTGTAACATCCTACAAATTCAAGTTAAGATTCTCCAAGCATGTATAGAACAAAAATTAGTAACTTGGTAGTATTAGAAGTGATTTAGAAATGAATTAAGGCCACGAGTAACTCCTAGCTCGTAGGCAAGTTGAAAGTTTCCTTATCGACTGAATTCCTGTGTAGAATCTTTCCATAGTCAGCCTCAAATGAGTATAACCCCTAAATTATGAAGAGTTTTGGAGCTCAAGACCCACCAAATGAAAGGTCTTTGAGCCCTCTTTCCAACAGTAAATTCAATATTGGATTAAAAAGTTATAGAAATTTTACTATACTATCAAGCCATCAGATTGGATGACTTATACCATGACCAGGATCCCACTATCATTGAGATTGTTCGAATGCTTGTCTAATCAACTTGAAAGTCAAATTTTTCAGCAATAATTTTACAAGAGTATTCCGATCTTTTCAACCTTTAACCTCCTAAACTACATATTTAAGCTATCCTAAGACTGAATATAAAATCTAAACTACTCTTAATCTCTCATTCACTTCACAACACACAAATTACTCAGATAAACATGAGAAACATGCGATTTTTCTTCATCAAACAAGAAATTAAGGTTTTTCATCTTCAGGCTCAATCCTCCAAACTTTAGTTTAAGAATCAAAAGTAATCAAGTATGTGGGTATTCAACAATGAATTTCTTTCTCCCTTATGCCCAAAATCTAGCTTTAAAATATAAATTTAAGTTATGATTTTTATGAACTCATGATCTAGGGTTAACATCCAATTATTTCAAATTCTTGAAATTTGATTCTTGTGCTACAATAATATTTTTCATTTAAAATTATTATGAATGATTTTCATGGAATTAATTCAGTTATCTTAATACGTGAAGAATTATGAATGTTTTGATGAATTTTAACCTATATTAGTTTGACATGACATGTTTTCCTATGAAATTCATTACCTTTACAGATTCGTCATCTTATGGATCCTCAATATATTTATATTTATTATTTTGGACTTGTGCTATAAAATTTTCCTTTTTTCTTTTGATCATTAAATTGTAATTATTTTTTGCATTCTTCAGAGATGGCGGGCACCCAAAAACCATGCATTGTCAGTTGAATATTCAGTCCTTTAGTTTTTATGATTTAGAATACTTTTAGACAAAACACTTATACTTCAGTCTTAGACTTCAATATTATTGAGTTATTTAGTATATCAACTTATATTTAGTTTGGATTAGTACTTAGCATCGAGAAGACACAAGGATGAAGCCTCACCCGTCAGTTAGGTTGAGACTTTTAGTAAAAGTTCCTAATTCCCAAAACTACAACACCACCATAGGTTCTAAAGGGTCACCTATCAGGATTGACACCTTAGTCCTTTTGGATATCAATTTAGTTGTACCACATCAGATTAACCTTTATCCCTTGGCAAGTTATATTGCGCCCTTTTTTATAGGGATTATACATTAAACTACATGTTTAGCTCATATAGTTATATGTCAATTAATAGTAAATACCCATTTCAAACTCAGTTACTGCATAACCCTATGTTTATTTTATTCAGTAATAGCCTATGGCAGAAATAAGGTAAAGCTACGTACAATACACCTTTGTGGTGGGACCTTCCCCGTACACCATGCATAGAGGTAGCTTTAGTGCACCGGGCTGCCCTTTTTTTTTAGTATTGATCAGTTACATGTTTATTTTCTTTTCATTGAATCAGTTCACATCCTATAATTTTAGACTAAGTATTCGTACATGAACCTCAGTTTAGTTTTATTCTCTTTTATACTATGATTTTATATATTATCACTACATATTAAAATATATGTATTTTGTATAGGGTCATTGTAATCCGGCTCATATCCTTGTATTCATCACAGTTTTAAAGCATATTCAACATTAGCTTTAGATCAAATAAAATAGTTATGCTTCTAAAGCTTGCCAGTTTATAAAAATGTTTTAGCTCCTGATTAAAAGATTTCACTATGTCTCACATCTTTTACGTACAAACATATTTTAATGCATATATTTCTACATATGGCTTATGTACTTAATTTTAAAGAATATTTTAAGTGTTGTCATGACTAGAATATATCTCATATAGGCATTAGATTCAGAAGTATTGATCGCATACCTCTTCTGCCTACATTTTTCATGTGATGTAGATTTAGGTGCTTACTATCAGATCTTAGTTTGGTAGATCGCAACTTCCAGCCAGTAGATGATGAGTTCTCTTGATTCAAGGACTAAAGTCAATTTGTAAATATAATATTTTACGTCAAGGTATGTATTGATTAGGGATAGTTGGGATCATGTCCCAATTACCTATAGTCAGTATTAGTAAATACTTCATAAATAAATAGTCAGAGTTATTGAATGTAGTTTCAGTTCCTCTTTCTTTTAGATTAAAATGTTGTACACTTTTACCAATGATGTATTGAAATAGCTTATCTTAGGATTATGCTTCCACTCAGTCATTTTGTCCTTATTAATGCTTATATTCAATTGCATATGCAATACAAGTCAAAGAGGCATCATAACTTTCAACGACATCATTGGAGGCCAACACATAAAGACTCAAGCTTGGGGCTTGCCTTTGATGCCTAACCGAGATAACAAGTGTTGAAGCATAGAGAAGAGCTTCATTACACTCCAAGGCCTCTCATCATTAAGGGCCTTTTGGTCATTGCTTTGGAACAAAGAGGCGCCTATGGAGTGTAGGATCTCATTAAGGACCTTTTGTTCATTTTGTTATGTAATAGTTAGGACTAAGACTATAAATAATTCATATTATGTTTAATTTCAGCAACTTTGATATTATTTTGAGAGATAAACTCTTTGAGTATGTACTTGGAAGTGTGGATTCACTTGTGGCAAGCGTGGAATCACTTGTGTTGGTTACTAGTTTAGAAACAGGGGTTGCTTGGGAATTCCTATTCCCTTGAGGTCTCCATAATAACTTGTTGTTTATACGGGTTTATAGGGGTCTTAGTGTTTGAGACACACTTTGGTTCATGTTTCTTTAATATCCGTATGTTAAGTTATCTATCTTTATACTATGGTGTGTTTGTTATCTTATTCTCTGTCTTGTGTTGAATTCGTAGGTTAGGTTTCTCATCTTGTTGTTGTGTGTTTGTTCGTTGGACTCTTAACATTTGATATTTGGGTCAAGGCTTGGTTTTGTTCCAACAAAATCACTCTTGGGATTGTTGCCTAGAAAATTAAAAAAAATGTGTCCAAATCGTAAAATCTCACAAAAAATAGTCACATTTTGTAACTTGGCCAAAACTGGTCGTTCTTGTTTTGTACTTTGGCCAAAACTTAGAACCTAGATCTAGGTGGTTTTTTATGTGTCTTGTTTGTTTCTAGTGTTATACTCTTCTTCACTAACACTAATAGAGTCTAGATCTAAATCTTGAGATGAAACGCATGTTGTTGATGTTTGTTGTTGAGTATTTGAGCTTGTGTCATGACCCGAGCCTAGGCCCTGGCCGTGATGAAAATCCCAAACCATGAAGGCCTGGAACACCCATTCTCTATCTGGTTATCATGCACAACATTCATAATCATAGTAAAATGCGGAATTGAAACTGAGTACGGAAAACATGGTCAAGTTCTGCAACATTTCTTAATAATACTATCTGACATCAGTCTGCGAAATCTCTACTAAGAACACAAACATCTGTCTGAAAAGAAACTGGGACAAGGCCCCCAGTAAACCAAAAACATAATAAATAAGATAATGTCTGACATAATTAGGCCTTCCGAATAATAGAAGGCTCACCACTGTGAGATCAAGTCTGCAAATCCGAGAATGTCTACTGAGTAGCTGGATCCTTAGACTGTGCCTCAGAACCTGGAAGGAGGGGGGGTCATCACAAAAATACTAGCACGCGAAGCAATCCAAAAATAGTATAATGGAACATACATATATATATATATATATATATTAAGTGAAAGCAATTTTTCATCAAGACATCATGTATAAAACTGTTTCTGAAAAATACATCGGCACTTTCTGAAAACATGTAACCTGTCAGTTCATTTCAAATCATGATCTGTGTTTTACTTCTGAGTTAGGTGGTATTCCCCTACAAGTCTGATATTCCACGGGCTGTATGGAATCCGCCGTTGACTCGGCGGGGAAGCCCCCAACCCAAGTGTGCCGCAAGGGTTGGAGTGTCTGAGTCTGATATGCCACAGGACATTTAAGTTAGCGCATAATAGTATACCCGGGTCAACAAACCACGGTTTTAGGCAATGATTCGCTTGAACTCAATCCCTCTTTGGTGAACCACCTAACATCTCTGTATGCCCATTGTTAACCTTTTCTGTACATGCAACATTCTGAAAGTCTAAAATCATGAAAAGTCTGACATGTCTGTTAGTCTGAGTCTGATATGGCATTAGTCTGAATTGGTATTGTCATACCAAGACATAGCAAGTCATGATCTTTCTGAGCCATAATGTATTAAGCAAGCGCTTTCATTCAAAACATAGTTTAGACCACCAAAACATGTAACTGATGTAAAGGATTTCATATTCCGAAACTTAAAGTTCAATTCATGCAGAAATTTCATCAAACACCTGGTGGTCAAATGTCTTTAGCAAGTTCATGTATTCAAAATTGAAACACATTCATTTATATATGTATATAAACTGTCAAATCTCTTTGGAAATGGTCAAAAGACCAAAACAATGATGTTAAAACATCTTATACATAAATATATATACATAATTTAAAACCCCATTCTAAAACATGATTTTTCTATGCCCATGAGAATTTAGGAAAAACCCCGCGTACCTCTATTTCCGAAAATACTATATGTTTCTTGAAGCTCGCGGATTTTTGATTCTGAATATGTAATTATCTTCGAAAACTTACAGTCGAATCTTGAACTATTTGGGTTTTTATTTTGAAACCCTAAGGAGTGTTCTTGAGCAGTTTTAATGAATGAAGGTGTATTTTGGTGTTTGAGGGATTAAATCCCGTGTTGGTGGTATATATAGGGGTGAAGGATGACCAAAATACCCCTAAGGAACAATTAAGGACAAATCTGTCCCTTAATTGACAGTTTGATAGTCTGGAGTAAATCGATTATAACATTTTACCCATATCAACAAATTGGATGAAACCAACTGAATTTGAAAGAGGACTCAAAGATCTTTCGTTTGATATATTATAGCTCACACAATTCATCATATACAGGTATTTATGATTGTTTGAAGTTGACCCTGAAATGCTGAAAACTGGGCAATAGGCTATGCGTTTTGCTACTGTTTTGAAATCCAAATGCAGCCTTATACATTCCAAAAAATTCTGAAACTTATCCAAGATGAACTATGAGCTTTTCCGATCGTAACGCAACTTGAAAATCTAAAAACGAATGTTGGAAAGTTGAAAATTTGTATCCCGACGATTGCCATCTAAAATGACTAAGTCTCATTTTACACTTAGAAAATTTTAAGTCATTGAGTCTAAGAGCTCAATATTAAAGACTAATCTATGCACGCCTTTTACGGGGCGTTACATTATCTCTCCCTTGGGATCATTCGTCCTCGAATGATGGGTAGGAACTTGTTGAAGCCTTAAAGATATGGAATAACGCGGACATGACATGTCCTTTAATAAAGAATACACTGATCTGAAACATGACTATAAGACTGGAACTACAGATGTTCTGAATTCTTATACCGGGCATGCATATCTGATGCACGGGTCTGTGTCTGAGTTGTCCTTATTAACGCAGGACTGAATACACTGATAAGCTGAACTTTTTCTATTGAACATGCATTTCTTATGCAGGCATATCTGACTGAACTGACACAAGAACGTATGACTGAATACGCAATAGCAATTGATACGAAGATTGTAATAAGAATCTATGCATGCAACCGAATGGGGTATCTCCCCCTTGGGATCCTATATCTCTCTATGAGTGTTCAATTCACTAAGATACTTGGAAAATCGAGGCAATGCACACGGCACCTATGATTTGATTCATAACTGAACCTCTGGAATTTGAATCTAATCCATGACGCATGAACTGAGCTATACTCGCAATTACTAGTATACTCTATCTTGGAATAGTATCATGTCTGAGATTTCGGGTAGCATGAATAAATGAAAAGATGAGAAAACAAGTCATGCGAATCTAACTGCTAAACTGACTTACTGGCTATACAAACTGAATTATGTTGGACCCTCATACTTAACTGGAGCATCTCTTCAACGCTCTCTCTAAAGAAGTTCTAGCCACAAATCTTGGGTATGGATTACACAAAACATCCCACTGAGGAAATCACAACATTGACACTACTCTGCAGTCTGGAATATAGACATATAACTCCAAAATTAGGATAGAATTACCAGACCTTTGGCAATACAACTTCTTATTTTCAAGCTTAGTACACTTCTCAAATATCCCTTAACTACACTATTCCCTATAAATATCATATTCATTCAATTCAGCTTAAAATTCTCATATGAGCATTGACAAATTTTTCTACTAATGTCTAAAATAGCTTAATCCTTACATCGCGATCAAGCCTAACTCTAAGTCACAAAAATACAACATGCTACACTATGCTATTATTCTAAACCATATGACGCCACCTTCTATATCTCTTTTAAAGATCGCATCCTAAGCATAACATGTCTTACCACTTCAATGACTACTCCGAACTCTTAATATGAAGTCGTTAATGCATATTGCGACCTCCCACTATAATCCCAAAACATCATTCAAGCCTATTTTATAACCACATGTTTACTTCAAGGCAATCACCCATAAATACATACTTCCCATAGTTTCTAAACTATTGTCAATACAACTCCCATGCGCTACCCTAAAACATACACACAAACGTTTCCACTAACCATCACATGTATCAAAGATTGGCCCCAAATCTTACTTCATACTTATGGCCTTATCTAAACAAACGTACTATGATCTTCCATCAACAAGAAAATTTACATCATCACCACTATCATTGCATAGGGAGGTTCACTAAAAGGTTAAAACATAAGACCCTGAAGCATGAGAAGATTTTTATATGGGACTGAGCACACTATAAAGAGTGAGTACATGCGTCATGAGTTGTATGACCTCAACTAGAGTTCCTAACATAAGGAATGTGATTCCGACTACTTGAATGAACTAGAACTCATTATCTTGGAACTGGAAGAGTACGTGACTCTGTATCATATACAGGAATCACGAACTATGACCACGGAACTGAAACGTAAAGCTTGAGTAGGCATTGGGATCACTGAAAATACTAAGATAAGAATGGGTTGAGTCTCACCCTCACTTTCTGACGTTCTATATCATCATGACATCACTACTAGAATCTGAGAACCTAACTTGGTTATTCATTCTATCATCTCCCCTTTGGCTTTAAGCCATCATATTAAGTTCAAAAGATCCCTTATTACTAGACTCTAAGCTGAACTACACTCACCGTACTCTGGGGTCTGGAATACAACAATACACATAACTAAATAGAAATTTAACTCGGACGACCACACATAAAAGTGGAAAGCCCACTGCTAATACTACCTTCTGAGATACAATCTATATTTCGATAGCCCCAATAGTCATAGTATGATGCTTGCACACTTATTTCTATCGGTTCAACCATCAAAGCTCAAACTTAGATTTCTAACACTTAATATGGATATCACTGAGCCTTTGATGAACCATACCACTTTTGTCATAGCCTACTAATAACGCGACTCCAAACTTATATCTCATTACTATGAGAATCAAGATCATATAAAAGAGCCCAACACTATCAATCTCACGCCACTATTCCGTCATCCACATTCTACATTAAATTCAACCAATAGTCTAGCATCAATCATCTACCATCAATGAAGAAGGCAACATAATATACTAGTCCGTCAAATCTAAACATTCTATCCAAATACCTCACAAATCTACTGCATACCTTCTCACAAGTAGTACTTGTTTACAACTACCAACAAAAGAAGGTCGGGGAGGGGGGAGGGGGTAAAGTCACATAATAGGCATGGTTAACCTTAATCTGATATTATAACCCCATACAATCTTATCTACTTATACTGATCTCTCACCTCCTAATTACTCACTCAATCTCATGCAAATAGATTCAGCTATACATATATTAAACCAACACAAGATCAAGAAGTTGGACAACAAGCTGATAGTGAATCGAAATAGGCCTCACACGGCTTCACTAGACTTTGATTGTTTTTTGTATTTTTGATCAAAAAATGAAATGAATAACAAAGAAACTATGCTAGTGAATCAAAAGAGCCCCACACGGCTTCACTACACTTTGATTTTTTTTCAAAAACACCATGATAATAAAATAACATATTACAAGAGATAGAAAATTGACACACAATATTCAATGATCTAAGGATACACATCTTACTCCGTAAGAATAAAAATCTGAGTTAAACACTTCCCTCACAGACTACCATACAATCCACACATGATACTAGCTACCACATTAGTCTATCACCATATGGGGGGTAAATCATTCTCGAACATCGGTTATTCAACTGAAATATTCATTTACACAAAAGTCACCCTCACTCTGACTTCTAACTTTGTGACTTCACATCCCCAACTTCTTGGTCCAATATCACTACCAATAGGTCATGACAACAACACTTTAACGCATACTACTATTCAGGTGGAAATACAGTTCCAATATTCCACTACACATCCTTCCCCCTTAAGCAAGACATTTGTAACATAAATTTGAAGGGGACTAAGTGCAATTAATACCTCAAGCTGAAAAACAGGATTCCATCAGGATCAATGTTTACATCAAAATCAATACACATTGAAGCACTAACGGATTCTTAGTCTTTGCACAAATTTTAACTCTTATATGGTTCAATCAGAAAGTACCATATCATTTAGATTATAAACTTCTGTACTTGAATCACCTTAATAATCAGACATATCTGAGGACATTAGAGTAAGGAAAGAATGTAGGATGACATTTTTTACTTTTGTATGGGTGACACCATAGCACGAATTAGAGTATGAAAGAGGAACATTCTGAATCTATTGCACGAACTAGAACATGAAGAAAAAGAGACATTCCTAAACGCCTAGTAGCCTCCTGCTTATAAGTGTGGTGCGCTACACACCCATAAATAGGACTCTACCCGACGCAATTTTGCAGACACCCTTGGACCATGAACCATGCTCTGATACCAAGTTTGTCACGACCCGAGCCTAGGCCCTGGCCGTGACGAGCATCCCGAACCATGAAGGCCTGGAACACCCATTCTCTATCTGGTTATCATGCACAACATTCGTAATCATAATAAAATACAGAATTGAAACTGAGTACAGAAAACATGGTCAAGTTCTACAACATTTCTGAATAATACTATCTGACATCAGTCTGCGAAATCTCTACTAAGAACACAAACATCTGTCTGAAAAGAAACTGGGACAAGGCCCCCAGTAAACCAAAAACATAATAAATAAGATAATGTCTGACATAATTAGGCCTTCCGAATAATAGAAGGCTCACCACTATGAGATCAAGTCTGCAAATCCGAGAATGTCTACTGAGTAGCTGGACCCCTAGACTGTGCCTCAAAACCTGAAAGGGGGGGGGGTCAGCACAAAAGTACTGACACGCGAAGCAATCCAAAAATAGTATAATGGAACATACATATATATATATATATATTAAGTGAAAGCAATTTTTCATCAAGACATCATGTATAAAACTGTTTCTGAAAAATACATGGGCACTTTCTGAAAACATGTAACCTGTCTGTTCATTTCAAATCATGATCTGTGTTTTACTTATGAGTTAGGTGGTATTCCCCTACAAGTCTGATATTCCACGGGCTGTATGGAATCCGTCATTGACTCGGCGGGGAAGCCCCCAACCCAAGTGTGCCGCAAGGATTGGAGTGTCTGAGTCTAATACGCCACGGGACATTTAAGTCAGCGCATAATAGTATACCCGAGTCGGCAAACCACGATTTTAGGCAATGAGTTGCTTGAACTCAAGACCTCTTTGGGGAACAACCTAACATCTCTGTATGCCCATTTTTAACCTTTTCTGTACATGCAACATTTTGAAAGTCTAAAATCATGAAAAGTCTGAAATGTCTGTTAGTCTGAGTCTGATATGGCATTAGTCTAAATTGGTATCGTCATACCAAGACATTCCAATTCCTGATCTTTCTGAGCCATAATGTATTAAGCAAGAGCTTTCATTCAAAACATAGTTTAGACCACCAAAATATGTAACTGATGTAAAGGATTTCATATTCCGAAACTTAAAGTTCAATTCATGCAGAAATTTCATCAAACACCTGGTGGTCAAATGTCTTTAGCAAGTTTATGTATTCAAAATTGAAACACATTCATTCATATATGTATATAAACTATCAAATCGCTTTGGAAATGGTCAAAAGACCAAAACAATGATGTTAAAACATCTTATACATAAATATATATAAATACATAATTTAAAACCCCATTCTAAAACATGATTTTTCTATGCCCATGAGAATTTAGAAAAAATCCCGCATACCTCTATTTCCGAAAATACTAGATGTTTCTTGAAGCTCACGGATTTTTGATTCCGAATATGTAATTATCTTCAAAAACTTACGGTCGAATCTTGAACTATTTGGGTTTTTATTTTGAAACCCTAAGGAGTGTTCTTGAGCAGTTTTAATGAATGAAGGTGTATTTTGGTGTTTGAGGGATTAAATCCCGTGTTGGTGGTATATATAGGGGTGAAGGATGACCAAAATACCCTTAATGAACAATTAAGGTCAAATCTGTCCCTTAATTGACAGTTTGATATTTTGGAGTAAATCGATTATAAATTTTTACCCATATAAATAAATTGGATGAAACCAACTGCATTTGAAAGAGGACTCAAAGATCATTCGTTTGATATATTACAGCTCACACAATTCATCATATACAGGGATTTATGATTGTTTGAAGTTGACCCTGAAATGCTGAAAACTGGGCAATAGGCTATGTGTTTTGCTACTGTTTTGAAATCCAAACGCAGCCTTATACATTCTGAAAAATTCTGAAACTTATCCGAGATGAACTATGAGCTTTTCCGATCGTAACGCAACTTGAAAATCTAAAAATGAATATCGGGAAAGTTGAAAAGTTGTATCCCGACGATTGCCATCTAAAATGACTAAGTCTCATTTTCCACTTAGAAAATTTTAAGTCATTGAATCTAAGAGCTCAATTGTAGGGACGGCGATACATAACGCCTGCATTCACTAAGGCAAATCCCACATTGGTAGTGAAGGGGAACTAAGTGTGCCTTATAGGTGCATGGATACCTTCAACGTGTGTGATGCGTTTTAAAACCGTGAGGGGCCGAGGCTCCAAAGCGGACAATTTCGCATGCGCCGGTGAACTTGGGCTGTTACAGCTTGAATATGTGTTATTGATATTTATGGGCCCAATGTGCACCTAGAACTTCAAATTTCAAAAGTGGTGTTCTTGGTGTTAGTCGCCATCTTCATATCTTATTGAAGAGAAAGTGGTTGTTTGATCTAAAATAAAGTAGAAGGATAGTGTGGTCTTTGTTAGTCTTGAAACATAATCCCAAGACATCCCAAAAAGGAAAGAGGACAAAAGGCTTTCAAAAGTCTTGTTTAACCAAAAGGGAGAAAGGGAACATTCCAAGACTTACAAAAGAGGAAAGAGTCAAAAAGCTTTCAAAAAAGTGTTTTGCCAAAAAGGTGCAAGGAAAGTTAAACCCTTTTTGAATTTGAAAAGGCTCCAGGTCTTGTTTTTTATCTTCCAAAACCAAAATTTCACTCTTCTAATTGAATATTGATCAATACAAATTGAAGGCAAGAAAATTTTTCAACTTTCAATAATTTTCAAATGACCAATAGGACGCTGCCACATCATCAACCTCCAAATATTACCTTAGGCTCAGATTTTACATTCTAAGTTTCTTTTCCTTGTTTCTTTTAGTTTCATTTTTTGATTCTAGTACTAATTATCAACTATTAATCTTATACTTAGTTGTGAGTTAGTTTTTTGAGTTCATTTCTTTCGTGTTACCTTTCTTTTTGTACTTTTATCTTTTAGTGATTCGTTGTAGTTTCTTGGATCAAGTCCGTACATATTTTTCTTTGAGTCATTTCAAACAAGAATCCACTCCAACCTCAAGCCACAATTGGTATTGAGTAACCTCATTGAAGTATAAATGAGATACCAACACTTGCGACGCCAATTGAGTGACATTTCAAAGGTGTGAGCTTGAGAGTTTGTAAGGCAGATTTTTCTAAACTTAACTTGTTGTTTTTGTTTTTTTAGCATTTTTTTGTTAGGTACCATGGCATCGGGTAAAGGCAGCACAGAACTTCAAGAGAGGTAAATATGGATCCTTTAATGACGGCCATAATGGGTGTGAAACATGATCTTAGCAGCCGAATGGAAGGGATGGAAGTTCTCTTTATAGAAGAATGGACACCTTGGAAGTTCGTCTAGACTCCACCCATTCCACTCAAAAAAACTACCATGCCTCATCTAGTGGACATGATCCAAACGCCTACTCTACTATAACTCTGAAAACACTTCACCAAATGTTCAATCCACCTAGACAAGTTCATGAACCCATCAACTAAGCCCATACTTATCCAAACAATTGAAACCAAATCTACCAAGAAGCTCAACAAAACTAACAACCCCAAGAAATGCCGAGGTCCCACTTAATCGAAACTAACCAATCCAAATTGATGATGTGAAAGATGAGGGTCCTTAGGGAGGTGAGGAGTTAGATAAAGTGACTCTCTTTGTGGATTTGTGTGAAATATAAGAGAATCTCAAGAAGGAGGACATAGGGGCCAAGAGGGAAGGTTTGGTCTGGTTCCTTATGGTAGAGGCAACTTGGACACCGTCCTCAAGTTCAAGAACGTCATCAAGCGGATCAAGGAGGAAATTTAGGTAGAGACACGGGTGTCAACTCAATCAAGATCAGACTTCCTACCTTCAATGGAACTAGTGATCCATCTATCTTTCTACCTTGATTGAGAACTACAATGTAATAGGATCTTCCTAACTCAAGGATTTAACTCCACACAAGAAAGTCGTTCATACAATTGCTCAACTTAAAGGGTATGCATTTACTTGGTGGAAGACAAAAAGATTGCAAAGAGAAATAAATGGTAATATCAACCTTCTATATTGGGATGAATTGAAAACACTTATAAGAGAGAGGTATGTCATGGAAAGGTTCAAGCAAGAGCAACTAACAAGGCTCTATAATTTGAGGCAAGGAGATAAAAGTGTGGAGGAGTATTATGAGGAGTTTTAAAACTTGATCCTTCATCTTGATATTGTTTAACCTCCAAATTATTGTATAGCTCAATTCAAAGATGGTTTAGATTATGAAGTTGTTTCTCAACTAGTTGTCCACAAGTTTGACTGAATAGAGGATCTTGTTGAGGTGGCCATTGAGATTAAAAGGAGTAATCATTCCAAAAGGACCTTCAATAAAGGTTATCGATCTTTTACTTTCTTTAAATGGAACAAGAATAAGTATTCCTACAAGTCCTTAGAGAAGAAGCCCATTGATAGGGAAATCCAAAGGTATCCACGACGAATTGAAGGTAATCTATCTTTTACTCCTAATTCTAAAGGTATTGTTTTCTATAAATGTCAAGGTTGGGGTCATAAGGCTAGTGAATTCCCCAATCGAAGGAACATTGTATTGGTAGAGGGTAATTCTTACTTTGTTGAGGGTAAAGTGGCCCTAAATGATGGTGATGAGGAAATCCCTCAAGAGGATAATGACATTGATGGTGAAGAGGAATTAGAAGAGGAAGAAGGAAACATCTTTGTACCTTATGGATTGATGATGAAGGTTCCTAATGAAGATGTTTGGCCCAAAAAAGAAGAGGTCTTGAATTTAACCTAATGATGATGATGGACCCAAATAGTAAAGGTGAGAAGTTTTGGGTTCAAGAAGAAAAAGTTGGTGTCAAAACCAATAACTTGTTGTCACTACATTCGGCACTAGCATTGTGCCAACTTCCAAGTTGAGGCATAAGAGGATAAATTCCCATAGTGCAAGTTTAGAATGCAAGAGAGCAAGCTCAACTCGTTTCTATAAAGATATGTACCTACCCCCTCCTATTTCTAGATTTCCTTATAATCATGATGAATTTACCCTAGAGTAGATAATGCTATGAAAATATTTGATTTAAAGTCCTACATATATGGTATGGATGTCTTTTGGAATGACTTGAATGTGTATGGAATGTATGACCTTTCTATTTCAGTTGGCATGCCTATTTGTTGTTCCAAGAAAAGTGTATGGATTCCACTTGATAAAAAACTCGTCTCTTGTTTCTTGTCACACCTACGTGTATAGACAAGTTGTTTCTTCTTTGGAAGGGTGTTTGAGTTTTGTGATTGGAAGGGTATCCTACTCTCTAAAGACCCCTTGCTTTTACCCTAAGTTGTTCCACCATGTCATGATTTTCTTGATAATCTTGATAGTATGATTGATTGTGTTAACCCTAACCCTTATTCCATGAGAAAAGTGTGTTTACTTGTGTCTCCTACTATTTTGCAAAGATTGGATTCGATATTGAATCCTTTTCAAGAAGGGGAGGATGATACGATTCAAAGGGGCATCATAGCTTTCGACAACATCATTGGAGGCCAACACATGAAGACTCAAGATTGGGCTTGCCTTTGATGCCTAACCGAGAGAAAAAGTGTTGAAGTGTGGAGAAGAGATTCATTATACTCCAAGGTCGCCCCTTATTATGGTCATTTTGGTCATTGCTTTGGAGAAAAGAGGCGCCTATGGAGTGTAAGATCTTATTAAGGGCCTTTTGGTCATTTTTTTATGTAATAGTTAGGACTAAGACTATAATAACTCATATTAGGTTTATTTTCAGCAACTTTGATATTATTTTGAGAGATAAACTCTTTAAGAGTGTATTTGCAAGTCTGGATTCACTTGTGGCAAGTATGGAATCACTTGTGTTGATTACTAGTTTAGAAATGGGGGTTGCTTGGGGATTTTGGTTCCCTTGAGGTCTCCGTAAGGACTTGGTGTTGTTTATATGGGTCTATAAGGGGATTTCGGTTCCCCTGAGGTCTCTATAAGGACTTGGTGTTGTTTATATGGGTTAATAAGGGTCTTAGTGTTTGAGACACACTTTGGTTCTTGTATATCCGTATGTCAAGTTATCTATCCTTATACTATTGTGTGTTTGTTATTTTGTTCTTGGCCTTGTGTTGAATCCATAGGTTAGGTTTATCATCTTGTTGTTGGTGTGTTTGTTGTCTGTTCTCGTATCATGTGTTATACTAATACCATAGGGTAATTTGGAATCACTTATGGTTTTAGGCACTACGTTATGACTAGGGATAGTCTCAGGTCATGACCGAAACACACCAATCCAAATGAAGGAACTCTATTCATGGGGAATTATACACCTCTGGGTTGTGTGGAGATGTTTGTCATAAAGACAAGTACTGGCATGGTTAAGGGTTGGCACCATTTCTTATGATAAAACGTCTTTCTTGATGTCCGTAATCCACTTTAGGACAAAAATTCAAATGGAGAAAGCTTCCAAAAAGGAAGAATGCTCTTCAAAGAAGGGGATTAATTTGAATGGAAAAGAGCATGATTTTGGAATGGACTAAGTTAGGGCTTCTAAACCTAAAGGGTGAGAAAATGCTACTTGAAGCTTGAGGTAGGACCAATGATCTAAAAGTAAAACTCTCCCTTTTGATAGACGTGATTATTTGATAGACTTATTGGTGAGATCTTATCAACAGAGAAATCTTGAGAAGAAGGATCAACAGAGAAAATAACCTCAACGATAAATACAATTCGGTGTTGTACATTTTCCTAAGCCTGTGGATGGTAGATATTCATAGGTCATGCTAATCTTTGGTCTTTACAAAGCCATGAAGGTGAAATCTACTATTATTGATCTTTCTTATAGCACTCATTTTATTTTTCATGATTATTACTTGATGCTATAGAAAAGTACAAGAATAAGCTTTTGACTTTTGAGAGTTCTTGAGTATGACTTGGGGGTACTCTTTCCTTTAGACCCACATGTTTCTTTAAATGGTGATGGTTTGATAATGGTACCTTACTGGCCTATTCATAAAGGTCTAATACAATGGTAAAGAATGGATCTTCGACCTAACTCAACCTTAAAAGATAGCTCATTATGGGAGAATTTTCCAAGTCTGTTTAAGGAGACCAATTACCCATTCCTTTTTCAATTTGGGATACTTAACACCACCACCACCAACCCCTCACAGTCAGGACTAGTTAACTAGAGTGTGGACAATATAATATGGGGACCCAACATTTGTGAACAAATATTTAGGATGGTTTTGGCTCTAATACCATGTAAAGAATGAATCGTGGGCCTAACTCCACCACAAAAGCTAGCTCATGAGGGGAGATAGTCCAAGTCCATAAAGGGGACTAATTATCCATCCCTTTTCCAATTTGGGATATTTAACAACAATAATTAGAGTCTTGACTTATTTTGGTCTTGTTTTCGATGATGCACTTAACCATGAGGGTTATCATATGTTTCTTAACTTGAAGGGATATATGTGCTTCTTGAAATGTAGAACCACTAAGAACTTGCATGTTTGGTTTCCTAAATTCATTGATTCTTTTGATTTACTCTTTCGTCAAAGTTTCTTAAGTAGCCAAGTATCTCTTACTTTTGTTGGGATACATGTCCATTTTGGGACCATTTTGATGCTTGGTTATATCATAAAAGTGATAAATTTAGAGCGATGATTGCATCATATGCTTACTTTAGGTATTATCATTTACCTTATGATGATTACTTTGTTCAGATTGTGAGAGGACTTGTCCGCATTATCTTTTGCAATTTTTAGGAACTGTATTTGAGGATGAATGATTTTAAAAAAAAAGAAGGATGATAGAACCGAAAGCTTAAGGAGCATGATGATGATTAGGATCAATAGTGACGTGCAACATCAAGCCAACAGTGGCCTATGGAACACATTACCTAGTTTAAAGTGTTTTAAGGAATCTCAAGTGCGAATCTTTAAGCTATACACTACTTAATAAGAAGACGGAGTCCTTGAAGGTCATAAAATACCCATATATAGGGTATGCAAGCTATGGAATATATCTTGGATAAAAGAGAGTAAAGGCCCACATGTATAGATGTCCAAGCTATTTAAGACAACTTGGAAGGGAGATACAGAAGAGTAAGCAGCCAAGGATGTGACCACAACACACCACATGTGGCCACATATGTATCACAATTGTCAACCAATATCCAAGTTGAAAGGAGCTCACTTGCGACCACATACTCCCATTTGTGGCCACAAGTCACCTCCATAGAGCATTAGACAACCCATTTTGGTGTATTTTAACTATTTGTTCAAAGGCTACTTTTGGCTATGCTTGTAGAGGTAAAACTAGAAATACCTGTCTTAGTTATTTTTATTTCTGATCTTTTGAAGATTAAAGAACTTGTATAGGTGTACTTCCTCCTTCATGGAGATTGGGATCGATTAGTGGGTGGATGCTCGCTTCTCTTATCTTAGAACTTTTATTAGATAATCTAGGATAGAATTTTCATGTATTAGTTCAAGTTTCTCTTCTTCCTTAGATTAATTTCATGTGTTCATTATTGATTAATAGGTGTAGGTATCAAGTCCTATGTTGATTAATCACAACAATTATTGATTGATTCCTTTCGTTCTTCTATCTCATCCCCTATTTCTTCTATCTATCAATCTATCTTTCTATTTATCAATTTCCCTTATCCCTAATTATTTTATGTTGAATTCCATATTAGAATCCTTAGTTTCCCAACTAGGATCTTAGCCGGTTCTATGTCTGCTAATCATTGTTTTAAAGTGATGGATATGACTATGATCCAAGCAAATTGGAATGAGGAAGTAGCCATAGTGGAATAGCTAATGTAGTAGAATTGCAAAATATATGAATCTAGACGAGCTAGTAGAGGTGTTGTAAAAGTAGAAAAAAATTAAAGGAAGCAGCAAACTAGCTCATAGAACAGTCGGTCTACTACATCTACAAGGTATTCATGGCTACCGTATGAGGAGAAAACTATGCCTTGTTAGAATGAGTTAGAAAAGAAATAGTATAGAGAATACTACTTTGAAAAGGATTGTAATGTCAGTTCCAAGTTGGAAAAGGTGTCTAATGTAGTGTCTATAAATAGGGTCTTAATATAATAATTTAGATACAGCAATTTAATAATAATTTTTCTCCTATATTTCTCACATGGTATCAAATCTAGGTTGGTGATAAAATTACTGGGAAGAAAACTCGATCACACAGTTACCATGCATAAATTTTAGCGATTATCAAGGACGATTTGCTCCCTCATCTATTTTATAAGTGTTGTGTGAAAACTGACACTACCACGAGACACTCAAGCGAGCAAACTTCAGTGAGCCACTCTCAGTTTTGGTGAGCTATGTACCACCAACAACAACAACAACAACAACAACAAACCCAGTGTATTCCCACCTAGTGGGGTCTGGGGGGGGTAAGATGTACGCAGTCCATACCTCTACCTCTGAAGAAGTAGAAAGGCTGTTTCCGATAGACCCCCGGCTCGAGACCGTCGCCACACAAATATAAATATAAATATAAATATAAAGTAACGCATAGGTAGTAGGAAACATCGGGAAGCACTCAGATACATAATAAAACATGGAACACCGAAATCATAACAAGAAGAAGAATAGGAATAGGAATAAAAATAAGAGTAGGAAGAATAACAGGAATAATGCCCCCAAACTGGCCCTAGTCTTCTGCCCTAATCCTCGCCCTCCAGACCTTCCTATCTAGGGTCATGTCCTCGGTGAGCTATGTACCACCAAAAGTATCAAATTTGTGTCAACACACGTATCACATGCCAACATACCCAACAACTTTCTGATAAGATTTTTTTCCCAGTGAGGTCACCTCTATATTTTGAGACTGTCCACATAGTTATTTCATAATTCAGACAAATTTACGACAATCAAATCTAATTTTTCGATAACTGAACACCTTTTTCCGATTCGGCAACATATTTCTAAATTTTTTGCTTGATTTAGCACTATCATTAAATTTAACCCTTAATAAGGAGATCAAAAAATCAAACATCATATTCCATGAAGAATCGATTAGGGGGAGGTCATTTATGAATATTTCAACCTAAGTGTATTTATTGTTAAAGGCTTGGACATACTCGTAACGTATGATATTCTTGACCAAAGTGTAGTTATTGTAATAGACTTGGACATACACACATTTTTGCATTGTAGACCAGCTGAAAATGCTCGTGTTGCTTAGTACAACACTATAGGTAATCAATGGTGGTATTAATCTGCAAATGAATATAATAAGTATCTAGTGTGTCGATTGTATCGGTCACGTTATGGTCTAAACCAACCTCCTCAATCCTAGTTTAAAAAGTTCAATCCATTAATTCAGAAGTTTGGCATGATGCATAGTGAAGAAGAACACTTTGTGTTTTATCGACATTTATCCCCAAACTATGTATTTATTTGGTTGTTTACCTTGATGATATCGTTATTACCGATAATGATCAAGCTGGTATCATTAGTTTGAAACAACACCTTTTTTCGCATTTCCCGAATAAAGACCTCTGTAGACTAAAGTATTTTTAGGTATTGAATTTGCTCGGTCCAGATCAAGTATTGTTATTTCGCAACGCAAGTATGCCTTATACATTCTTAAAGAGAAGAGAATGATAGGATGTGAACTTATCGGTACTATATGGATTCAAATACTAAACTTCTGCCGGAACAGGCAAATCTACTCAATGATCTCAGAAGATATAGGTGTCTAGTTGGTAAGTTAAATTATCTCACAGTGACTAGACCTAAAATTTCCTATCATGTGAGTATTATAAGTCAGTTTGTGGATTTTCCTTATGATGGTTATTAGGATGCAGTTGTTCTCATTGTGTGATATATTAAGTGAATTCCATGTAAAGGACTACTCTTCGAGGATTGAGGCCATGAGTAGATCATTGGGTATATAGACGTTGGTTGGGCGATATCACTTTGTGATAGACATTTGACACCTGGATATTATGCTTTAGTAGAAGGTAATTTGGTGTGGTGGAGAGTGAGAAATAGAGTGTGGTTTCTTTTTTATCTAGTGCAAAAGTAAAATATCGAGTAATGACATCCACTTGTGAGCTAGTTTGGATTAACCAGTTGTTGAGAGAATACAAATTTGAAGAAATCAGTGAAATAGAACTTATGTATGGTAACCAAACAGTTCTTCATATTTCCCATCGAATTTGGAAATTCATGGGATGACTAAGCATATTGACATTAATTATCACTTTGTGAGAGAGAAGATACTTTTTAGAGACATTGTTACAAAATTTGTGAAATCGAGTCCTCAGCTTGCAAATATTTTTACCAAGTCTCTCATTGCACCTCGTATTAATTACATTTGTAATAAGATTAAAACATATTATTTGTATGCACTAGCTTGAGGGAGAATGTTAAAATATGAATAGGAATGGGAATAATATACATAATCCAACTTGGAAAAGGATTGTAATATCAGTGCCTAGTTGGAAAAGAAGTCTAATGTACTGTCCATAAATAAGGACTCAATATACTAATTTAGATACAACAATTAAATAATATCTTTCTCCTATATTTTTTCTCACATGCTTAAATCACAATATAATAAAGGGAAAAAGGAAAATGGGAGGCCAAAGATAGAGGTAAAACTTACTACGTAAACTTCTGCTCCTTCTAGACCTTCTAGTGCTATAAAATGTCACTAAGTGTCAATGGAGGGGACATATGAGAGTTATCTAAAATAAAGATTATAGGTAACATGAAAGTTGAAAAGCAAGGGATAAAACACCCAAGGGTGTGGCATAGTGGTTAGCGACGTGGATCCTTATAATTGAGGGAAATTTTGAGGGTAGTTAGACATCTTATGAGTATTGATATGGCTATATTGATAAGGCACAGAGAAAATATTTTTCATACACGCTCTATGATTATTGACCAAGTCAGTTGTGCTAATATGGTGAGCACGCAGCGAAGAAATAGAGAGTACATGGACAAAACGTAAAGCCAATTAGAAATTCTAATGATTGGATGTGGAGAACTAAAGGAGAGTAAAAAGGTTTTATTTACTTTTCTATTGGGGAGAATCCAAATGAAGTTCTGTGTGATGTTATAACAATGCAAGTTTGTCATATTTGTTTGACCGACCCTGAAAATAGAATATACCTTCCATGATGGAGTAGAAATAAGAATCCTCTTGAACATAAGGGGGAAATTAAATTTTGGCACCCTTAATTCCTTCCCAAGTATATGAAGACTGTTAGAATACGAATAAAAATAGGAATGACATATAAAACCTTCCTTGGAAAAGGATTGTAATGTAGTATCCTATTTGAAAAAAGATTGAAATACAGTGTCTACAAATAGGATTCCAGTGTAATCATGTAGATACGTATTTCAATAATATTTTTTCTTATATTTCTCATGTGGTATTAGAGCTTCTACGACCTTGGTGCAAAATCAAAGAGCTTCGGCTACTGGCAAACAGCTAAGACCTATATATGTCGCCGATTTGGCCAGTGATTATGTTAGCAAAATTGGGTCACCGTACATTTTTTCAGTGACCATATTATTGTATCTAATTTGTTTTTTTATAAGGTAATATTTTCTTATATTTATGTGTAGTACCCTGCATATTTTTGGCGACTCCTTTCTTATATTTGATTTGCGTATCACCCTGCATCTCTTTGGACTACCGCTCATATTTAGTTTGTGATGTACCGTGCATCTTTCTGGACTACTTCCACATATCTGAGTTGCATAGCATCATATGTCTTTTCAGTGACTCCTCAGATCTAATTTGCATAGTTTCAAGCATCTTTTCGGTGACTCCTCAATTTGATTTGCATAGGGTCATGCCATCATTCCTACCATACCCATAATTTCTTTTTTCAGTAGGGTTGTGCATCATTCCGACCCTACCCATATAATTTCTCTTTTCTAGTGGAGGTGTGCCATCATTCCGACCCTACCTATGCAGTTTTTTCTCAGATTATGACTACTTTTCAGTCGTCAAATCTAATAATCTGGTGTGTGAGCATGTTTCAGCCAATTTTCTAGTGAAGTTATTGTTCAAGATCTATTCATCTCTTAATTTCAAGATGACTTATATTATACACCAGTTTCCAACAATTTTCCAACTACATAACAACTACTTTTCTGACCACTTTTTCATTTTTTTTCTTTTCAACTGAGACCGCCTAGATGTCCAGAGCAGTCTTTACCAGTTTTCTTGTGAAGATTTTCACCAAATCCCTCATTTATCCTCATAATAATTACATCCATAACAATTTTGGTACATATGCCTTGTATGCACCAGCTTAAGGAAAAATGTTAGAATATGAGTAGGAATAGTAATAGCACATAGAACTTTACTTGAAAAAAGAATTATAATGTAGTGTACTATTTGAAAATGGATTGGAATGTAGTGTCTATAAATAGGGTTTTAGTGCGTTAAATAATCCCACATCAAAAAAGGGATGGGTAATTGGTCTTCTTATACGGACTTTAGCAACCTCCCTTTATAAGCTGGCTTTTGGGGTGTGAGTTAGGCCCAAGACCTAATTTTACACAGCGTAATGATGTAGATACACATTTCAATAATATTTTCTCTTATATTTCTCACAAAGACCAATAATGATTGAAAAAAATGGGAAATATAAGGAGGGATCAAAAAAGAGAGTGCAAAAAAAAGGAAAAAATCAAATGAGGCATGAGGAGAAAGAGCGTAGTGTTGAGAGAAAAGAAAAAGTGGGAAACAATGATAAATAAGAAAAGAAAGGTGAGAGGAAAGAGGCTAAGGGTGAAAATAAGTGAGTCTCTACAAAAGTCAAACAGTGTTTACTTACGAGTAGAGAGGGACTTCCCATTGTTTGCTTACCTCTATTTATGATTAACACTAACCATTCAACTCCTCCATTTCTATCTTTGTCTTACACTTTTGCATGATTTTGGAGAAGTATCTCCTAAGGATATCCCTAAAGAACTTTCTCCTTTGAGAAAAATATAACATCAAATTAACTTTGTTTTTGTCTCTCAACTTCCTAATAGGCTAGCTTATAAAAGCAATCCTGATGAAACAAGGAAACAACACAAACAAGATTATTATGAATATTTTTAATTTGAGAGGTTTATTTTTTTACACCTTTATGTGTGGTGATTTTAGATTTATCTTGCAACTATATAAGAAACATTCTTTAGAAGGTAAGATTGATTCATAACTTGATATCTTTGATTTCTAGTAGAGTAAAATAAAGAAGTCCTATACTAATTAGTATCTCTAGCTTGTTTGAAATGGAGGTCTAGATCCCTTTTGATATATCTTCATGAACTGACTCTACTAATACCATAAATATTTCTAATCCACTAATTCATAAATACTAAGATCAATTAGAGCTCTTATCACTTATATTAAAATTTGAAGGCTCTAGTCTCGAATTTCACATATCTTTCAATTCTTGTCTTTAATCTTTCCATTGTGCTTTCTTCAATAAATTGTAGGGACGATCACTTGCCTTTAATGGAAACTGCTCATAATATAACTATTCGTTCTTCTATCGGGTCTTCTCCTTTGAAGTTGTTTATGTTTTAATTCCCTGACTCCCTTTGATTTAGTGGCATTTCCTACTATTGATGTTTCTAGTATTGAAGGAAAGAATAAAGTGGAGATGATGAGTAAGATACATGAGTGAACTAGACTAGCCATTGAAAGGATGAATGAACAAATTTAAGGTATAAATCCTAGGAACTAGTTTTGAAAGGAAGATCAAATTAGGTAATAATACCCAAACTGCGCAACGCCCAGATTCCTATTTTGTTGAAGCAGGCTGAATAGCAGACTATTTTATTTGAATTATATATATATATATATATATATATATATATATATTTGAAAAAAAAATCCTTATTTTCTAGTAATTTACATACAACTTAATTAGCACTTTATTCCCTGTGGGATTCGACCCCAACCTTTGTTGGGTTATATATTTGACGATGATTGCTTACGCTTATGTAAAAGAAGTTGTAGTTTGAACGTATCAGTAAATCACTCCCTACCAAAGGAGACTACATACCTAAGGCTCAAACCCTGGACCTCTAGTTAAGGATGAGGCGTACTTACCACATCACCACAACCTTTAATGGTAAAAAATTATATGCTTAAGTATAAAAATTGTAAAGACTTATTAATGAGACAAAATTAACATGCCCAAAAAAGGGGCAACTCGGTGGACTAAAGCTCCCACTAAACACGGTACGGGGAAGGGCCAGGCCACAAGGGTCTATTGGATGCAGCCTCAGCTTACATTTCTGCAAGGAGTTGTTTTCACGAATTTTACCCGTGACCTCCTGGTTACATGACATCAACTTCACCAGTTACTCCAAGGTCACCCTTCAAAATATTAACAAAAATTAACATGCCACTACGTCAAATTAATCACGAAACAGAAAAATATGACAAAAATCATGCTTCTTTAATTAAATTTATTTATTCTTACTTTATGAATTTAGACCCGGTCTTAGCAGGAACCTCCTGCAACTACCAACACCTATTAAAGGATAAACTTGGCTAGCTTTTTGGGAAGAGCATGGAATCGTGTACTGAGATGAATTTTAGTGCCAGAAAATAGGAAGGGGGAAGGGCGTCATGGTCATGTGCTGGTTTTTGTGCTTCTTATATCCCTATTCCCCTGCCTAAACTCTTCAGAATGTTTCGTCACTCAAGATGACGATGTTATATCAAACTTCTAATAGTAAGCCAATAGTTAAGTTTGAATAACTTGAACATGTTTTTTCTGGTGAAAGCAGTAGGAGGATGAACATGACCAGGAGATCAGGGCGGATCAGCAAAGGCAAGGTTGGAGGAGGAAGTGGCGTCATCATCAATTTTTGCTACTCTTTTTCTTTTACATGGCGTCATCATCAAGTTCCGATACTCCCTTTTTTCTACTTTTTCTATTTTTATAAGCAAAATTCTAATATATATGTATATGTATATATATGTTTATATATGTATATGTATGTATATGTATATATATATACCAGTCGATAGAGGTCAATCGATAGAAACAAAGAGAGTGGGCAAACAAACAGGAAAAGCTATTCCAGATTGGTTAAGACGGCGTACCAATGGCTGTTGATGTATTATACTGTGTACCCTAGGTGGGATCTAGTAGAGCATAGCTCACAGCAGATTCTAGTAGAATTAGTAAGCCACCAACTTTCTTTTATTATGCGGGCAGCTTCAACATACAGCTGCACATGAAACTCTGGAGGAAGTTGTGCCAAAAGAAGACTACATGCTTGGATCAACAAGCAAGACAGCTACTGGCAAGTATAACCACTACGTGAAACAAAATTAGAAGTATTCATTCCTGAAATTGATCGAGCGCTCCTAGTTGCACCCAAAGAATCAGTACTTTCCCCTGAAGGAGAAGTAGGCAAAATAGAGCCTTGTCCAGAAATACCAAGAGCTCCGTGCAGCCCATTGCTGGATTGGACAAGGGTTGGCTGTATGTGAACAACAATTTGAATAAGAGATGGGACAATCTACGATGGAAAAACAGGAAGATAAAGCAATTATACCACAGTTGTTTCAAGAGTAAGCTGGGTGAATGTTCCAGGGTCTTGCATCTGATAATATGGTTTCTGCCCATTAGAAGAAACAATTGGCCCAGGTTGCAATGATGCCTGGATCTTAACATGATTCACCAGTCCTAACAAAAGTGTAGAAAAGTAGTCCAATGGTGGGCACATTGCTGCATTTGATAAGTTGATATGTTGTGGGAATGACTCTGAAAATGGTATCTGAAAGAGGGAAAAAAAAGAATGATTCAACAACTACGAAAAGAGAAGGGCAACAACAAACTAGGAAGTTACAAAGTATCGACCATCATCACCTTTTTAATATCTAAGATATTCAATACAGGGAGTATTAGCTATCCAGGAAGATGACCATAGAAATAAGCAAGTATATCACGAACATACACAAAGTTCAGAGGATAGTAATGAAGGAAGGTCGAATAAACTTGAAGAACTCTATCAGCTACATCCATAGCATCGTTTTCAATACGTCTATATATGATTAGGGGGATGGCTGGAAGCATACGTGCAGCAATATCATCAAAAAATGTTAGATATCTGAAAGCAAAAGCAAGGAAAGGTTGACAGCTGTATCTGAGATCTAAAATTTGAGAAAATTACTACCTGGGAGCACAAGAAACAAGAGATAGTACATATATATATACACACAAATCATCATATATCATATATGATGCAATAACAAGTAATTGGAATGGAATTTGTTAATCTAGTAGAAAGATACTCGAAGAAGATGAAACTGAATTCAAGGCTTAAGCCAAAAAAATCAGAGAATAGAGAAATTAGGGAGAAACTGAAGTAATTTGTATTAATTGAATGAATATTTATGATGATTTACATCATGTCTTTATACTACAATTCAGCTAAGATCAACTACACTCCTCTAACTAACTGGATAACTACCTGCTAACTGAATTCTAAGTGCATAGTAGTAACTAACCTTGTGACCGTGAACAGTGCTACAATGTAAATTGATTTTCAAATGCTACTGTTGTTTTAACTTCTTCTTGTGACTCGAATAAAAGGCTCATCTCATCATTGTATCAATGCCCTCTTCTAAAGCAAATCCTTGACCTCAAGGATAAAATGTAGGGAACCTGTGAAGCACCTCTGATTCAAACTCCCAAGTAGCTTGAGTATCATTAAAGCCAAACCACTTGAGTATCATCAAAGCCAGACCACTTCACCAGAACTTGACCAACAGCATTATTACCTCTTTTCACCAATTTTCAGTCTAGAATAGAGTCAAGTTAAGGAAAACAAGGGCTTGAAAGTTGAATCACAGAGGGTGGTTGATATTAGAAGGGATCTCAAAACACCTCTTCAATTGAGAAACATAGAAGACTGGATGGATTAGGACATCATAAGAAAGTAACAACCTATAAACTACTGAACCAACCTTAGCATCCACCAGATAAGGTCTTATATTTAGCAGCTAATTTTAGAAATATCCTCAAAACCACAGAGATTTTCCTATAGGGTTGAAGATTTAGATAAATGCAATCACCTACCTCAAATGACCTCTTAGATCTATGCTTGTTAGCAATGTCGCTCTTTTTTTGCTGAACTCTTTGAATATGGAAACTCAGCAGTTTAATAATAGCCTCCCTAGTAGCCAAGGATCTATCCACCATCTCAGTAGGCGCTTCACCAGTTAAGTAAAGAAGATGAATATGAGGTTTTGATCCACACAAAGCTTTATAAGGGGTGCATCTGATATAAGTATGGTAGTGCATCTGATATAAGTATGGTAGGTGGTATTAGTCCATACAAAGCTTCATAATGGGTGCATTTGATAGAAGTATGGTAGGTGGTATTATACCACCATTCAGCTAAAGGGTAAATAAGAACAACACTCCTTGGGATTATCAAAACAAAAATACCTCAAATAAGTCTCCAGTATTCTATTCAATATCTCAGTCTAGCTATCATTTTGAGGGTGATATGTTGTTGATCTCCGCATCTGGACCCCTTCTAGACTAAACAATTCTTGCCAGGAGTTGCTTAGGATGATAGAATATCTATCACTAGTAAATATATTGGGCATGCCATGCAATTTGAAGATGTTATCAAGGAAACACTAAGGAACTGACCGAGTAGTATAAGGATGTGTCAAAGCTAAGAAGTAGCCAAAAATGCTCAATCTATCAATAACCACCAGAATGATCTCCTTTCCACTAGATTTGGATAATCCAAACATATATCTGTCCACACACTATCACTAATAAAGGTTGCAGCATACCTAGACTTGCAACAACATCATACTTGTGTCTTTGACAAATATAACAAAGTCTCTTAGAGTCTTGCACAATGTGTTTCCAGAAGAATAATGACTGCAGCCTCTTAATCATAGCATCTATGACAGTGTCCACCTTGAGTAGAATCATGCCAGATGGATATGACATCCCTTCTAAGTTAAGCATTTTTACCAAACATTAGTTTGCCATTTCACCTCAATTGATTGTTAAGCTAAGTAAGGATTTATAAGAAAAAAACTGAACCTTATTAATGATATCCTGAAAATACTAATAATTGGTCCAAGAATGTTTAATACTATCCAAGAGATCACCACGATATCCTAACACAGAGATAGCTAACAACTCAGCATCGAGTTTCCTACAAAAGCATCAGAAACCTTATTCCCACCTCTTTCTTATACTCAATACAAATATCAAATGCCATTAATTTAGAAATGCAAGCCACCTGAAAGTCAGTATGAATAGACTGTTTAACAGGAACTTAAGTGCCTTCTGATCAGTTTTGACGATAAATCTTCTACCCAACAACTGATGAGACCATGTAAAAATAGCAAAGAGTAGAACTAACAGTTCTCTATCATAAACACTCATAGCCTGGTGTTTAGGAGCCAATGATTTGCTAATGTAAGCAAGGGGATGGCCTTCTTGCATTAATATAACTCCAATTTCCTTACCACTAGCATCTGTTTCCACCAGAAAGGTTGATACATAATTAAAATTAGCTAGTAATGGTGTAGAGACTAAAACAGCCTTAAGTTCATCAAATGCCTTGGTAGTATCATTAGTCCATAAGAACCCTTTCGGAGGAGATCATGTAGAGGTCTACAAATGGTACCAAAACCTTTGATAAACCTCCAATAATAACTAGCAAGGCCTATAAAACCCCTCAACTGCTTAACATTCATAGGAGTAAGCCATTGTTGTACAACTTGGATCTTTTAGGATCTGTTGCTACACCTTCTTTACTGACCACATGCCCTAAATGTTTAACTTTAGGAACCCCAAATGCATAATTAAATATTTTAGCATATAACTGATGTAGAACCATAAGCTCAAATACTACCCGCACATCATTAATATGAGCAAACATACATCATCAAAGAAGACCAGTACATATTTTCTTAATAATGGCTTGAACACAACATTCATCAAGCTTTGGAATGCCTTGATGAGCCTTAAAAGGTATTTTGTAAGCATCACTACCAGTCATCCTAAGTTGATGGTAACTAGTTCTAAGATCTATCTTAGAAAATACAGAATCTCTATATAACTTATCCCATAAGTCCTCAATGATAGGAGTAGAAAACTCGTCCTTAATTGTCAATTGATTTAATTCCCTATAATCCACACATAACCTCCTAAGTTCCATTATTTTTACCCATCAATACCATAGTGTGAAGCTGAATAACTCCTTATCTAACATCTCTTGAACCAGTTTCTCAATAAAATCCTTCTTCACACCAGGATATCTATATAGTCTTTTGTTGACAGGTATGACAGAGTCCATGAGAGGTATTTTATGGCCAAATGAACCTCTATGGGGTGGTAAAGTAGTAGGAGGTTCAAACATAATAGTAAACTATTGTAGTAATACAGACAATGCAGGATGTAGTTCAGTACCTTGTGAAGCTTGAATGCTATAACAATAAGTGCCAGAATTTACAGTAGAAGAGACATCCATCATGTGTGTAACTGAGCATTAGAACCCACACCTTTAAGTAAGGAACTATCCCTTAAAGATTTTAGCTGACCAGTTGCACCTCTCAACACATGTTTCTTCCCTTGATATTTGAATTCTATAGTTCTGTCCTTAAAATAAAACAAGATTCTACCAATAGTATTCAACCACTGCACTCCCAATATAATGTCCATATTTCCCTAAGATAATAGTAAGAAATCAAATGAAAATATAGTGCCTTAAAGAAACTATTGCAAGTTCTTGCATACAATAATAATCTGCACTAGTCTACCATATGCTACACTAACAGATTGTTTAAATATAACACAAGGTTTACACCCTGTAGCGATCTCTTGATCAATAAAGTTGTGGGTGGTATCAGTATCGATTAAAACCTGAAAGGGTCTGTTCTTACGATAATTAGTGACCCTAATGGTTTGATAACTATATACACATGTGAATGATTAAAAGGAAATGGTCATGAGTTCATCAAGTTTCTGGACATACATAACACCTTCTCCAAATGGAATATCATCTTTCCCATCGAAGGATGCATCCTCATCTATCATGTAACACTCCAATTATCTAAACCGGAATACTACGCGGTGCTTATAACCATAAATAGACCACAAGCTAACCCATGATTGATATTTATACATGTACACTGCATAATATGACATGAAAATGTGGAAACATACACTGAGAGGTCGTAAGGTTCAATACTGAATATAACTAAATAATAATAATAACGTCTGACATAGAGTGGTATTTCATTACCAAAACAAAACTGAAATACTAAAGTCTGAAAAATATGAAAAATCTTGTAGTCGTCTGAAAGCATCTAATTATCTGACTAAGGAGTTCATGGTACATGTCCCCAACTAACTCTGTTAACTAAAAACTGAACTAATATGATAAAACAAGATCACATCCTCAAAGAATGAGGACTCACTACTAAAACTCTGAACCCTAGAATTCTACTTCTGCCGCTGATCTAGGAGTCGTGTCTCAGAACCAATGGTGACACATAAACAGAAAACATCATAGCGCAAACACGCTAGTACAAAATAATATATTGAGTATACGTGTGAGGTAGGTTGAATACATGGGGCTTATATGCATAAATGATAATAACTGACTGACTAATATGAATGTGAGAGTGCACACATAAATACATAGTAACTAAGACCATGAGAACATGATAACTGAATCTATATACTGATGACATGAATTTACTGATATCTAGCATGACTAATACTAGAGTTTTGATAACTGAAATAACTGATAACATGAGTGACTGTGTCTGACAGTCCTAAATCTGATGGAACTATCTGAGTTCCATACTGTGACTAAGTTGATTGTATTTGTCAATTCTGAAATCTGAAGAACTATTTGAGTTCTTTTACTGAGACTGATACTGAAACTATGGGAATAGTTGTTTAATCGACATTCCCCAAATGCGCTATAACAGTTGAGTTGGGGTCTAATCTGTGCCCTGATTAGAAGGGTGTCAATACCGTGCCACTGATAAGGACAACTATGGGTACCCTCATCTAACAGTATCCCCAAATGAGAATGGTGGGGCCCTCATCTGACAGTGCTTATCCACCTCATCTAACATTATTGATGTCTTAACCTATGCTAGCTACATACTTCTAGAATACAAGGATAACTACTAAGAATCACACCCTCATCTGACAGTGTGTGTTCCCACACTCAGGTTCACTCGGTGCTAAATTCTACTCTCATCTGAAGAGACTGAACATGATTGACTGACTGTACATGGATTGAGTTTAACAAATTCTATTGACTGACAGAATACTATTGATATCTGATAATTGACTGAGTTCATGAGATTACTGATCTGAGTACTGAGTTCATGAGATTTCTGAGATTTCCTAAGTCACAGGACTGACTGACTTCTTTGGAACATGGCTTGACTGAGAGTATCATAAAAATGTGACATAGATCTAGGAACACAGCTATATTTTTTGGGTGCAAGTACCCCTAGGACTTGATTGAAGGAAACTGACAAGGCATGACATTCCTGAATACATGACCAAAACCAACAATCCATAATATTTCTTAATCATAGGAATAAAGTTCATAATTCATAATGCCATAAATAGGGATTTCATGCTTCACATGGTTATCATAGTCTTGATCATAGAAGAGAATTCATATAACATGTACATACTTGCATGATTTCAATATCATGAACGTTGCCTAACACAACAATCAAAACACAACAAGAGCATGGAAAATGTGTTGCATCATAAGGGTTATCATGGAATTGTCATTTAGATACTATTGAGTCATAAGGAACATGATTCTATCATTCTAGGCATTTTATCAAACACCTTACATGCACACTTTATAGCATAGGTGAAATCATCCATTTAAGAATCTAAAACTACCCAGACTCATAGGTTTTCAATCAACAAACTCATATTCTTCATGAAAAGTCATCAAGACATCATCTTGAATCATAAATAATAACTATCAACATGAACATGGTCAAATCACAAGAAGCAAATTACAATAGGTTATTTAAAACATGATTCTTGGTCTCCACGAATGAAAGGGATCCGTGGATGAACACTAGCATACCTTAGTTCGTGATTTCATGAAGATTGATAGAGAGATTCTTGAAATTTGATGATGAATTCCCTTAAAATTGAACCTTCTATGAAAACCTATGGATTTTTCTTGAGCATTGAGTATAAGTTGCTGAATTATGGCCAAATCTCATATTATAAGACTTATATAAGGTGGAGAAATTTACCCTTTTAACCCTAGGACACGCTTTAATTTCTGAGAAAATCTCCTAATTTTTATCCTTGGCGCAATGCACCACTATCGGACCAAGTCATTGAAAACTGACAAATGGGAAATTACACAGGGGTGCGACGCGGAGCTATCGTGTTACCACCTTATCTGCGACCTGAAAGTTTGGCACGACGCGCCACTATCGTAGAGAAATACTAGAAATTGACAATTTCCATTTGAGCTATCCGTAACGTGCAGGAGGCTCAGGTGATACACCGTCTCACTAAAAAGGCTTTAACTCTTCGCTCGAGTGTCAGATTTGGGAAAATTTTATATCGATGGAACTCTTATTGAATTTTTCACATGACAAAAAGTGAAAATATTGAAAATTCCTAATCGAATAATCATCATTCACTTTAGAATCTAATACTAGGTATTCTTGAGACGAAATTAGCTAGGAAGAAAATTCAAAGTATTACAATATCTTCTCCTTGGGAGCATTCGTCCTCGACTAAGACTGTTGAGAGGAGGAACAATAAGTTGAACATAGATAACTTGAACATGATCTCATGACTAACAAGCTGAACATAACATACTGAACATGAATATCTGATACATGTGTAACTGATTCATGAATGCATAACTGAGTGCTCTGAGGAACTAAATTTTCTCACAATGATAATGCATGTCTGATGCATAATTATATAACTGAGCTAGTACATGAATGTATGATCGAAAATTCAATGGCACTTGATACCAAGTTTGTGATGACACATGAGCATGAAACTGAATACCAAGTTTTTATTGAATACTGAATGTGAAGCCAAATAAGCTTAAGGATAACTGTTACCTTGAGCTTGATCTGAGTTGGCGGAGAAGAGGTGAGGATACTTGGTACACATGTATACTTCTGCTTCCCAAGTAGCTCCCTCGACAGATTGATTTTGCCAAAGAACTTTGCCTAGAGGGACTTCTTTATTCCTCAATCTACGAGTCTGATAGTATAAGATTTTGACTGGAATCTCTTTATAAGAGAGGTTGTTCTGAACAACAATGCTCTGAATAGGGACTACAACTGATGGGCCACCTACGCACTTCTTGAGCAAACAGACATGAAAAACTGGATAAATTGAGGCTAGATCTTAAGGCAATCGAGCTCATAAGCTAACTTGCCAAAGCGATTGAGAATGTTGAAGGGTCCGACATATCGGGGACTGATCTTTCTCTTTTTTGCGAACCTCTTCACTCCCTTCATGGGAGATATCTTGAGGTAGACTTGATCACCAATCTCAAAATTGAGATTTTTTTATACACATCTGCATAAGACTTCTATCGGCTCTAAGCAGCCTGGAGTCTTTCTTTGATCAACTGGAGTTTCTCTAAGGCATCAAACACTAAGTCAGGCCCTATGACTAAGGCCTCACTAACTTCAAACCAACCGATTGGAGATCTATATATCCTACCATAGAGAGCTTCGAATGGAGCCATCTGAATACTAGAATGATAGTTATTGTTGTATGAAAACTCAATCAAAGGCAAGTGCTCATCCCAACTACCCTTGAAATCAATTGCACATGTCCTTAGTATATCTTCTAAAGTCTGAATGGTCCTCTCTACTTGACCATCTGTCTGAGGATGAAAGGTTGTACTGAGATGAACTTGGGTTTCAAGATCCTTTTGAAATGCTTTCAAGAATTGAGAGGTAAAATGGGTACCTCTGTCTGAGATGATAGATAATGGAACACTATGTAATCTAACCAACTCCATGATATAGAGTCTGGCGTAATCCTCGACTGAATAAGAGGTATGAACTGGAAGGAAATGAGTTGACTTTGAGATTCGGTCTACTATGACCCAAACTGAATCATGTTGATAACGAGTTTGAGGTAAACCCATCACGAAGTCCATGTTCACTTCTTCCCATTTCCAAGTAGGAATGGTGAACTCCTGCATGGAACCACTAGGCTTCTGATGCTCTATATTAACTTGCTGACATGTAGAGCACTTAGCCACAAACTCTATAATATCTCTCTTCATCCCACTCCACCAATAAATCTCCCACAAGTTATGGTACATCTTAGTGGCCCTTGGATAAATAGAGTATTAGGCACCATGCGCTGCAAGAATTTACTGCCTCAAGTCGTCTACACCTGGAACATACAGATAACTTCGACGACGAAGAACATTATCTCCTCCTTGGGAGAAAACCTCTACTTTCTGATTCTAAACTGACTCTTTTAGCTTGACAAGGCTAGAAACCCTGTCTTGCTTTTGTTTTACCTCAGAAACTAGAGATGATTCTGAACTACTCTGAACACATACACCGCCCTTTGAAAAATTGACTAAGTGAATGCCTAGTCTGGAAAACTGATGAACTTCCTGAACTAACTCCTTCTTACTGTCCTCAACATGAGAAACACTACCCATGAACAGTCTACTAAGAGCGTCGGCCACTACATTGGCCTTTCCAGGATAGTAAAGGATGTTTATGTCATAATCTTTCAAAAGCTCTAACCACCTTCTCCAACGAAGATTGAGATCTTTCTGAGAAAAGACATATGGAAGACTCTTATGATCTGTGAAGACATCTACATGAACTCTATAGAGATAACGCCTTCAAATTTTTAAGGCAAATACTATGGTTGCTAACTCAAGATCATGAGTAGCATAATTCTTCTCATGAGGCTTTAACTGTCTGGTGGCATAGGCTATGACCTTACTATGTTGCATGAAGACATAACCCAAACCAACTCTAGATGCATCACAATACACTACGAACCCATCTGAACCATCTGGAAGAGCTAGAACTAGAGCTGAGGTAAGTCGAGTCTTCAACTCCTGAAAACTATTCTCGCAAGAATCTGACCATTGAAACTTGACCTTCTTCTGCGTCAATCTGGACATAGGGCATGCAATAGAAGAAAATCTGTTAATAAACCATTTGTAATAGCCAGCCAAGCCTAAGAAACTTCTGATATCTGATGGACAGATAGGGCGAGGCCAATTTCTTACCGCTTCGGTATTCTGAGGATCTACTCTAATTCCATTAACAGAAATGATATGACCTAGGAACGCTACTAACCTTAGCCAAAATTTTGACTTACAGAATTTGGTAAATAGCTGATGATCTCTGAGAGTCTGAAGTACTATTTTGAGTGGTCTGCATAATCGTGCTCTATCTGGGAATAGACCAGAATATAATCTATAAAGACTGTGACGAACATGACCAAGTACTTCTTGAACACACGGTTCATCAAGTCCATGAAAGTTGTTGGGGCTTTGGTAAGACCAAAGGACATGACTAGAAATTCGAAGTGACCATACCGAGTATAGAAAGCTGTCTTTAAAATCTCACATTCTCTAACTCTGAGCTGATGGTAGCCTGATCTGAGGTCTATCTTAGAGAAATAACTGTCACCCTGAAGTTGGTCAAACAAGTCATCGATTCTGGGATGAGGATACTTGTTCTTGATCGTGACTTTATTAAGTTGGCAATAATTAATGCACATTCTGAGGGAACCATCTTTCTTGCGCATGAATAAAACTGGTGCACCCCACGGGGAAATGTTGGGTCTGATGAATCAATTATCTAAGAGATCCTCCAACTGTTCTTTCAGTTCCTGGAGTTATGCTGGTGTTATTCTGTATGGTGAAATAGAGATAGGCTGAATACCTGGAAGAAGGTTTATGCCAAAGTCTATTTTCCTTTTGTGAAGAATTCCTGGAAGATCTTCGAGAAAGACATCTGAATACTCATTAACCACTGGGACTGATTTAAGACTGGGAGATTCAGAACTAGATTCCTTAACATTCACGAGATGATAAACACACCCCTTAGATATCATTTTCTTTGCCCGAAGGTAGGAAACAAGCTAATCTCTGAACGCTGAAGTATTACCCTTCCATTCTAGGGTGGGTTCATTCCGAAACTAAAATAGAACGATTATATTTCTGCAGTAAACTATGGCATAGCAGGAATGAAGCTAATCTATGCTGAGAATGACATCAAAATCAGTCATCTCTAACTCAACTAAATTTGCGGATGGGACTTTCTGAAATAACATAATCGGGCAGTTCCTATATACCCACCGAGATATAATGGTTTTACCTACTAGGATAGAGACTGAAAAGGGCTCTGCTAGAATTTCGAGACTGACTCCGAAATCGCCTGCTATATAAGGAGTAACAAAAGATAAGGATGCACGTGGATCTAGCAAAGCATAAACGTGAACATGAAAGATTTGTAACATACCAATAACAACATCAGGAGAATTTTCCTGATCCTGTTGGGTCTAAAGAGCATAAAGATGATTTGGGCGTTGCCCACTAGTAACACTGAAAGTGGCACCCTGCTGGTTCGGGCAACCGGACTGAGTTTTAGAACGGTTTTGCTGACCCTGATAACCCAACTAGGGACAATCTATGACTCTGTGGGCTAGCATACCATAACTAAAACAAACATTGCTACCAGCTCTGCAAGCACCCTTGCGGTTCTTACCACAAGTCTGACATAGGGGATTAGTTCAGCTATTGCTGACGCTACACTAAGACTTAGAGCCTGGAAATCTATCTTTGTTACCCTCTCTGAACTTAGGAACTGGAGCACTGACTGTAGAAGGGGCTGGAACTAATGACTTAGGATGAAACTAGGAACGGTTTTCTCCTTCTGATTTAGGCTGTCTAAAATTGAAGCTACCTATCCTAGCTTTTTTATTCTGCTTTTCCCACTGCTTAATTTTCTGCATCTCTATCTGCTAAGAATGAGTCATGAGTCGAGCTAAAGTCATGTCACTATTTAGCATGGCGGATCTATACTCGTTAACCACGCTATTATTTACCCCTAAAGCAAACTTGCTCATCTTAGCTCTGTTGTCTGCAACCACATGAGGGGCATATCTGGCTAATTGAGTAAACCTGAAAGAATACTCTTTCACCATCATATTGCCTTACCAAGGTTTGATGAACTCTAGAACCTTCACCTCCCTCAGCTTCTGGGGAAAGAATTTGTCTAAAAAAGTCATGACAAACTCCTCCCACTCTATAGGACCTACACCATCTACCCTTTCGGACTTCCACGACTTATACCCAGTGGCCCAAAATAACTGTTAGCCGCTCATTAGGGGCAGCTACTGACTGAGCAAGAGTGTTAAATGTGGTTCTAAATTCTACATGAGAAACATGCTCGCCCGAAGGATCTTCGGGCTGAAGAGCTGACTTGTTTCTTCTCTTTGGAGGCATATTCTGAAATCAAGAGGATAAACTGATTAGATTGAGATATTGACTTATGATTATACTCACAGGCACGACATGAATACTGAAATAAGGGAAACTATTTGCTAAAACATCTCACAGCCTCCTACACATAAATACGACGCGCAGCACAATCATGTATAAGACTTTACTAGATGCGGCTTTCAGACTTCCTAAGACTCTATTGAACCTTAGGCTTTGATACCAGGTTTTTAAAGCCTCGATTATCTAAACCAAAATGCTACATGGTGCTCATAACCCCGAATGGACCACAAGCTAACCCATGACTAATATTTGTACCTATACACTACATAATATGACATGAAGTTGCAGAAACATTCACTGAGAGGCCATAAGGTTCAATACTGAACATAACTGAATAATAAAAATAACGTCTGACATAGAGTGGTATCTCATTACTAAAGTAAAAATAAAATACTGAAGTCTGAAAAATATAAAAAACACTGTAGTCGTCTAAAAGCCTCAAACTGTCTGACTAATAAATTGATGGGACATGTCCCCAACTAACTCCATTAACTGAAAACTGAACTGATATGATAAAATAAGATCACGTCCTTGTAGAAAGAGGACTCACTTCTAAAACTCTGAACCCTGGAATATTACTGTTGTTGCTAATCTGGGAGTCGTGTCTCTGAACCTATGGTGTAAAATAAAAAGAAAACACCATAGCGCAAATGTGTCTGTACAAAATAATGTACTGAGTATACGTGTAAGGTAGGCTGAATACATGGGGCTTACAAGCATAAATAATAATAACTGACTGACTAATATGAACGTGAGAGTGCACACATGAATACATAGTAACTGAGATCGTGAGAACATGATAACTAAATCTATATACTAATGACACAAATTTAGTGATATCTAGCATGGCTGATACTGGAGTTCTGATAATTTAAATAACTGACAACATGAGTGACTATGTCTAACTATTCTAAATCTAATAGAACTATCTTAGTTTCGTACTGTGACTGAGTTAATTGTATCTAACAGTCCTGAAATCTGAAAAAATATGTAAGTTCTTTTACTGAAACTGATACTAAAACTGTGGGAATAGTTATTTAACCGACATGCCCCAAATGCACTATAACAGCTGAGCTGGGGTGCAATCTATGCCCTAATTAGAAGGGCGTCAATACTGCACCACTGGTAAGGACAACTGTGGGTACCCTCATCTAGCAGTGTCCCCAAAAGAGAATGGTGGGTCCCTCATCTAACAGTGCTTATCCTCCTCATCAACCCTCATCTGATAGTGTTGATATCTCAACCTATGCTGGCTACATAGTTCTGGAACACAAGGATGACTACTAAGAATCACACGCTCATCTGACAGTGTGTGTTCCCATCCTTGGGTTCACTCGGTACTAATTTCTACTCCCATCTGAAGATACTGGACATAATTGACTGACTATACATGGACTGAGTTTACTGAATTTCATCGATTGATAAAATACTATTGATATTTGATAACTGACTGATTTTATGAGATTATTGATCTTACTGAGTACTGAGTTCATGAGATTTCTGAGATTTCGTGAGTCACATGACTGAATGACTTCCATAGAACATGGTTTGACTGAGAGTACCATGAAAACATAATATGGCTCTAGGCACACAGCTATATTTTTTGAGTACAAGTACCCCCAGAACTCGATAGAAGGAAATTGACTAGGCATGATATTCCTGAATACATGTCCAACACCAACAATCCATAATACTTCTTGATCATAGGAATAGAGTTCATAATTCATAATGCTATAAATAAAGGATTTCATGCTTTACATGATTATCATAGTCTTGATCATGGAAGAGAATGCATATAACATGTACATACTACCATGATTTCAATATCATGAACGTTACATAACACAACAGTCAATACACAACAAGAGCATGGAAATTGTGTTGCATCATAAAGATTAGCATGGAATTGTCATTTAGATACTATTGAGTCATAAGGAACATGATTCTATCATTCTAGGCATTTTATCAAACACCTCACATGCACACTTTATAGCATAGGTGAAATCATCAATTTAAGAATCTAAAACTACCCAAACTCATAGGTTTTCAATCAACAAACTCGCATTCTTCATAAAAAGTCATCAAGACACCATATTGAATCATAAATAACAACTATCAACATGAACATGGTCAAATCACAATAAGCAAATCATAATAGGTTATTTAAAACCTTATTCTTGGACTCTATGAATAAAAGGGATCCGTGGATTAACATTATGCATACCTTAGTTTGTGATTTTGTGAAGAATGACGGAGATATTCTTGAAATTTGACGATGAATTCCCTTGGAATTGAACCTTCTGTGAAAACCCTATGGCTTGTTCTTGAGAGTTTTTGCGAGTAATTGAGTATAAGTTGCTGAATTATGGCCAAATCTCATGTTATAAGGCTTATATAGGGTGGGAAAATTGATCCTTTTAACCCTAGGACACTTCTTTAATTTCTAAGAAAATTTTCCCATTTTTATCCTTGGCGCGACGTGCCACTATCGAGCCAAGTCACTGGAAAGTGACAAATGAAAAATTGCACGGGGGCGCGATACGGAGCTATCACGTTGCCACCTTGTCTGCAACCTGGATGTTTGGCGCGATGCACAACTATCGCGGAGCAATACTGGAAATTGACAATTTCCAATTGGGCTATCTCCGCGATGCGCAGGAGGCTCAGGTGATACACCGTCTCACTAAAAAGGCACTAACTCTTCATCCGAGTGTCAAATTTAGAAGAATTTTATATCGATGGAAAGCTTATTAAATTTTCCACATGAAAATAAGTAAAAATCTTGAAAAATCCTCATGGAATAATCATCATTCACTTTAGAAGCTACTACTAGGCATTTTTGGGATGAAATTAGCTAAGAAGAAAATTTGTGGTATTACATATCAGTTCTACCATAAATAATTATTATTAGATCCACAGTTATGGCCAACAACATATTTATCATCAAAGAGAAAACACAAGCCTTTAACATTTTTTGCATTCATTCCTGCAGTAGTTAACCTTCTGAAAATTTTTGGTTAGTATCAACAGGCTGAGAGATGGTGTTTTTCTAATAGCCAGAGATTCTCAAGGTAGTTGGAGTAGGCAAGATGGCATCACCCCATTTATGCAATGATATGAAGCCCAATGAACTAGTCTGTGCTCCAATCGTTTCTTTCTGTAACCTAGAGATCTTATAAACCTGAAGTAAGGTTTTGGGTGATTGGATCTTAACTACTATATTCAATTTAGGCTTTAATCCTCCTGTTTAAATATTAAATGTAGTTAATAATCTATTAAAATCAGCTTGGTACTCCTTAACACTACCAGTTTGCTTAAGGTTCTTCAAGGCTTCCATTGGATCCTCAAATCCATCCTCAAACCTCTCATTCAAGGCTAAAACATACTCGATCCACTACATATCAATTGAAGAAGTGCGAGAATTCATATATGATCTATGTCATGCAATGGCTTCACCATCTAAATGAATGGAAGCAACCTTAACCCTATGTTCAAAGGGAAATTACTTCCAAAGAACAAACTTGATCAACTTCAACCAAAAAAATGAGGAAATTCAAGCCGAGAATTAGTAGCTCTGATACCAATTAATGCAATAGCAAGTAATTGGAATGTGATTTGTTAATCTAGGAGTAAGATACTTGAAGAAGCTGAAACTGAATTTAGGGCTAAGCCAAAAAAAATTAAAGAATAGAGAAATTAAGGAGAAACTTAAGTAATTTGTATTGATTAATGAATGTTTATAATGTTTTACATCATTTATTTATACTAAAATTCAGCTAAGATCAACTAAACTCTTCTAACTAACTGGATAACTACCTGACAGCTAAGTGCATAGTAATAACTAACTTTGTGACTGTGAACAATGCTACCATGTTAACTAATTTTCAAATGCTACTGTTGTTTTAACTACTTCTTGTGACTCAAATAAAAGGTCCATCTCATCATTGTATCAATATATCATATAAATGGGAAGCCCCAAAGTACAAAGTTGGATTACCATTTTACCCCTACACTAAATTAAAATGCTATAAAACATATAACTAATTAAATAATAATTATATCATATTATAATATCATAATTTAAAATGCATTAGACGAGACAAATGTAGAGGATTGTTCATATTCCAGCCGTTATTGGATGCTTCAATGCAAATTTTATCACTAAACGACAAGTTATTTCATCTACCTATAAAAATCAGTTTATGTTGTAGCTTTTATGACTTCTTGATGCTTTTCCTCTCCTATATGTACTTCTTACAAAAATTATTGATCTTTTCATTTGGCCTATTTTTCTCAACACCTTATTTTGCTTAGCATCATTTGGCCAGGTAAATCTATATTTTTCCCTGTTAAACCAGTTCTGCCTTTATTTTACGTTGAATTAATGCCTACTATTTAGGTGCTTTTTTAATATGAAATATAGTGTATTATGGTATTAGTTTTATGCAAAATAAAAAATCATGTGACTTATGTTATGATGAACTCTCTGCGTATAGAAGGTCCGAAAATACACTAGGTATATTGTTGTTGTTATAATATGGCTAATCTTCCAGAATTTTATGACTTTTAGGTAGCTAGCGATTACATTTCTTTTCAGTTGGGAAGATTTCTATGCTCTTGAGATGTTGATCATCAACAAGCATGATAAAAAATTATTTAACATGCTAGGCACAAAAGTTTGATAGCCTTAGCCTTACCAGGTCAATTTCTGTTGATATGTTTCATGTTCTCCAATTTGATTTATTGATCAGTTTAGTACACTAGATTTAGAAAGCTCAAAGCCAAAAAAAATTATTGATCACGTACAAAAGAAGAATGTAAGTTGGTGACAGTTTATTCTCCTTATCATTCATCGATCTATCTTAATATTTATTCAAGAGCTGGAGCGAACGTAAGCAGAATCACAAAAGTATTTTGTTCCTACATACTTAAAAGAGTGGCAGCTTCGCAAAATTGCTCTTTTATAACAACAACAACAACAAACCCAGTGTATTCCCACCTAGTGGGGTCTGGGGGGATAAGATGTACGCAGTCCATACCTCTACCTCCAAAGAAGTAGAAAGGTTGTTTCTGATAGACCCCCGACTCAAGACATGAGACACCACACAAATACATAGTAAAGCACAAAACAGGATTTCATAACATAAATACGGCACCCATAAGTAATAGAAAATAGAGGCAAGCACCCAGATTCGTAATAAAACATGGAACACAGAATCATAACAAGAATAATACCCCCACCAGGTAATTCCTTACACTAGCGACCCAAACTGGCCCTAGTCTTCTGCCCTAATTCGCGACCTCCATACCTTCCTATCTAGGGTCATGTACTCAGTGAGCTGTAACTGCTCCATGTCCCGCCTAATCACCTCACCCCAGTACTTTTTTGGCCTACCCCTACCCCGCCTAAAACCATTCAACGCTAGCCTTTCACACCTACGAACTGGGGCATCCATGCCCCTCCTCTTCACGTGTCCGAACCATCTCAATCGTACTTCCCGCATTTTGCACTCCACTGGAATCACACCAACCTTCTCCCTGATAGTCTCATTCCTAACTCTATCCCCTCTAGTCAGCCCACACATCCAGCGCAACATCCGCATTTCCGCCACCTTCATTTTTTGGATGTGGGAGTTCTTAACAGGCCAACACTCCGCACCATACAACATGGCCGGACGGACTACCACCCTGTAGAATTTGCCTGTAAGCTTGGGCGGCACCTTTTTATCACACCACACCCCCAACGCGAACTTCCACTTCATCCATCCCGCCCCAATACGGTGCGAGACATCCTCGTCAATCTCGTCATTACCCTGGATCACAGACCCGAGATACTTGAAACTATCCCTCTTGCATACCTCCTGTGATTCCAGCTTCACTACCACCTCATTCTCCAGCCTCACTTCATTAAACTTGTATTCCAAATACTCTGTCTTGCTCCTGCTCAACCTGAACCCTTTAGACTCAAGAGTTTGTCTCCACACCTCTAATTTGTCATTCACACCCCCTCGAGTCTCGTCAATCAGAACTACATCGTTTGCAAAAAGCATACACCAAGGCACCTCCCCTTGAATACGCTGTGTCAACACATCCAGCACCAAAGCAAACAAAAAGGGGCTAAGAGTAGATACCTGATGCAATCCTATCAAGACAGTGAAATGCTCTGAGTCTCCTCCCGCCAACCTCACCTGAGTTTTCGCTCCATCATACATATCCTTAATTGCTCTGATATATCCTGCGGGACTCCACTCACTTCCAAGCATCTCTATAGTACCTCCATAGGGACTTTGTCGTATGCCTTCTCCAGGTCGATAAACACCATGTGCAGGTCCTTCTTCCTTTCCCTATACTGTTTAACCAACCTTCGTACCAGGTGAATTGCCTCCGTCGTCAAGCGGCTAGGTATAAATCCAAACTGGTTTTCTGAAATAGACACTATCCGTCTCAGCCTCACCTCGACCACTCTCGCCCAAATCTTCATAGAGTGACTCAATAACTTAATCCCCCTACAGTTATTGCAACTCTGGATGTCACCCTTGTTCTTATAGAGAGGGATCATGGTACTCCACCTCCATGCCTCGGGCATCTTTGCCGTCTTGAAGATTTTGTTGAACAATCCAGTCAACCACCTTACACTAGCCTCTCCAACAAACTTCCAAAACTCCACCGGTATCTCATTCGGCCCCGTCGCCCTACCCCTCTGCATCCTGCGAACAGCCTCTCTAACCTCTTTTACCTTAAAATGTCTACAATAACTAAAATCCCGACCCTCCTCTGAGTGCTCCAGTTCCCCTAACACAATAGCTTTATCCCCTTCGTCATTCAAGAGCCTATGAAAGTACGACTGCCATCTACTCTTAATGTGGCCGTCCTCCACCAACACTCTACCGTCCTCTCCCTTGATGCACCTCACCTGGTTGAGGTCACGGCCCTTCCTCTCCCTAGCCTTAGCGAGTCTAAACAACTTTTTCTCCCCTTCTTTCCCCTATAACCCTGCATACAAGCTCTCAAGAGCGGTCGCCTTTGCTGCCGTGACTGCTGACTTAGCCTCTCTCCTAGCTAGCTTGTACTATTTCCTGTTTACCCGCTTCTCTTATTCGTCCTTACTCTCAACCAACTTAGCATACGCCCCTTTCTTGGTCCCCACTTTCTTCTCCACCTCTTCGTTCCACCACCAATCCTCCCTATGATGCCCGGCCCGGCCCCTAGAAACACCCAACACCTCACTTGTATTCTCCCTGATGCACCTAGCTGCCCTATCCCACATACTATCCACGTCCCCCCTACACTCCCACACCCCCATTCCAGCCAACTTCTCCCCTATCTCCCACGCCTTCACTGGTGTCAAGCCACCCCACTTAATTCTAGGTCTACCCTCCTTACTCCTCCTCTTTATATTCTTCTTTATGCCTAAATCCATCACCAAGAGCCTATACTGGGTCGAAAGATTCTCACTAGGGATGACCTTACAGTCCTTACACAACACCCTATCCCCTTTACTCAGCAACAAAAAGTCAATTTGGGTCCTGGCTATCGCGCTTCGAAAGGTGATCAGGTGATCGTCCTTCTTCGGGAAGCCCGAGTTCACCACCACCAGCCCAAAGAACCTCGCAAACTCTAATAGAGTAGCCCCCTTTTCATTTCTCTCCCCAAAACCAAAACCACCATGCACATCACCAAAGCCTCCCGGTAGCGCCCCGATGTGCCCGTTGAAATCTCCTACTACAATAATCTTCTCCGAGCTAGGCACGCCTCTCACTACCTTCTCCAAAGCCTCCCAAAACCGCATCTTCTCTTCCCCCTCCGAGCCCACTTGTGACGCATAAGCACTACACACATTCAGGGTAAACCCCCGAATGACCAACTTAATAGTCATCAACCTATCGTTGATCCTCTTCACCTCTACTACCTGGCCTCTAAGCTCTCCATCTACTAAGATACCAACTCCATTCCTACGCCTCTCGCTCCCCGAGTACCAGAGCATGTAACCATCCACATCCCTAGCCTTCGACCCTACCCACTTGGTCTCCTGAACACACGCGATATTAATCCTCCTTTTTCTAATAATCTTCACAAGCTCTATGGACTTACCCTGAAGGGTCCCTATATTCCAAGACCCAACCCTCAGCCTACCATCACTATCCACACGCCCTCCTCTACCACCCCCGCGGCCAAACCTTGGCCTCCCTCCCACTCCCACTCTTTCCTCATCCCCCGCCCCCACAATGGCCCCATGCCCCAACCCCCTCGAACATGACCCTATACAACTATTACCTCCCACAGCCACTACGACAAAAAAATAAATAAATGAGGAAATATAAGAAAATATAATCAAGGGAAAGAATGACCCCAGCAATAGCAACAACAGACAACAGCAACAGCAACAACAGACAACAGGCAATATCAACCACAGACAGCAGGCAATATCAACAAATCAAAAGCAGATAACCCAATCAAAAGCAGTGCAGTGCAAGAAACGACCACAGCAACAGCAACAACAGACAACAGACTATATCCACAAATCAAACGCAAGTTAAGGTACAGGGGATACTACTAGCATAATATGAAAGCAGATAACCCAATCTTCCAATTCAGTTAATATTCTTCAGTATAATGAATGGACTTATAATTTTGAATAAGACAAAGGGAATTTATTATACGCATTGCACATCAATTAAATTCTCAAATGTCAGTGTCTCTCAAGTATTGCTATTACAAATAACTATTATTTTTTTCAGGTGTATAACATGATAATGAGATGGCAATTTGTGTGTGACCTGCATCTCGAATAAGTTTCCAATGATATAAGAAGTTCAAGGTTACAAACATGCATTACAAGATGTTTGGTGGAACTAGGTCTAAGCAAAAGAGACAGCCGAGTGAGCTAAGCTTTTTCATTTATGTGCAGGATTGGCCAGTCAAAAATTCCCATATCCAGAAGATGCATGTCCCAGAGATGAGGATGTTGAGGATGTTGCGGTGGATATATGGGCATACTAGGTGTGATAGGATCAGGAATGAGGTTATTCTAGATAAGGAGGCCGGCCTCCGTGGTGGATAAGATGAGGAAAGCAAAATTAAAATGGTTTGGACATGTGAAGAGGCAAGGTACAGACGCCCTACTGAGGAGGTGCGAAAGTTTGCATATAATAGGTACAAGGAGGGATAGAGGTAGGCCAAAGAAGTATCGAGGAGAAGTGATTAGAAAGGACATGATGCGTTTGCAGGTTACCAAGGGCATGACCTTAGATTGGAGGATGTGGAGGATGGGTATTAGAGTAGAAAATTAGTCGGGTAGAAGTGTTTCCTTGCTTTCAAGGGTTTAGGTCTGTTGGTGTTTATCGTGCACTAACCATAGTATGGCAGTTTAGGGTTTATCCATATATGTTGAGGTGGAGCTGATCTCCGCTCACAATATCTATCATTGCTGTTGTTTATTGTGTTTTGAGTATGGCACTATTTTGTGGTTGATTATTGGTTCTTTCAGGAAGATTTTGCACTATTCCCTTGCTAGTTGTTATATTTTCTTCATTATTTCCCTCTTCTTTGTACCTGGATTTGTTACACTTGAGCCGAGGGTATTTTGCAAACAACCTCTTTACCTCCCTGAGGTAGTGGTAAGGTTTGCGTACATTTTACCCTCCCTAGACCTCACTTATGGGATTTCACTAGGTATGTTGTTATTGTTGTAGCAGGGTTCAGGGAAGTCTACTATTAACACCCTTACCAAGCATTACAGCGAGAGGGTGACCTCAACGAAATAGGAAAAGATCGTAACAATGCTGTAATGCCGGAAAAATAGTGTTGTACCACCAGAAAAAACAATGTGCAGGTGGCTTTCCAGAAAATAATTTCGTGGGTTGTGATCAGAAACAATAAGCGAACTCAGCAGAAGAAGACTGAGTTGGAAAATGTCAGAAAATCACCTCATTCATTGGTGTGTGACACTCGCTCGATTCTAGCTTCTGGCAACGCGTGCAGGGTCAGCTGTCGATAAATCTTACTGGGGTTTGGTCGCTGATAAATGACAAATTGTGTGGTCGTGTTGGTTTTTGCACAATACTGAAGAGAAAAGAAGACACAAACAGCTTGTACAGTCGCTTTTTATAAGGAACTTTTTTATTGCACATAATAATGTCCAAGATGTTACCAACAATAAACAACATATCATCTCACAAGTGGGGGTCTAGGAAGGGTAGAGTGCATGCAAACCTTATCCCTACCTAGATCCTCGTCAAGTAAAAGCACTTCAAAAAGAAAAAACGAAACAAACAACTAAAGAACAAAAAATGTTCAGTTTGTTACCTCTCCTTCCATGACAGATAATTTCCAAGAGCTTTCTGCAATTCCACACGCTTGAAAGGTCCAGAAGAAAGCCAATGCTCAGGCGGACCACGGTTTATGAGATAAAGTTTCACTCTTTGTTGGAGCTCCTTACTGTCAAGTAAGTTAATTTGTTTGGAATTTTAGCAAAATGTCACTATTATGATAAATTGCAAAATAACTATAACACTTATAGGAAAGTGATAACTGTGAGAGGGAAAGAGAAATTGAGAGAGAACAAAGCTTGATTAATCCCTCAAGCCATTGGTGTTTAAAATAGTTAAGAAACAAAAACATAACTATAGGATTAAATCAAGCAATACTACATTTACAAAATCTAAGAATATCTACGAGATTCTAAGAGCATTCTTAATGTGAGTGGAAGTTCTTACAATCATGGGAAGATTCATAACTAAAATGATCTACTTTGCATGAAGCGAAAGAGCATCCTAGGGGAATCCACAAAGTGAAATTTTATTCCAACTGAACATTAATAAACGATTGTTTCTTTTCTTACTATGAGTGAAGCGAAAGAGCATCCTAGGGGAAACAGCAAAGTGAAATTCTATGCCAACTGAACATTAATAAACTATTTTTTCTGTTCTTACTATGAGAAACAGATATTGACACAGCAATTCTCTGCAGTAGTACAATGTCAATCTTTGGCTACTGAAACTCCATTACTTTTGTTATCATACCATAATATCCGACTTTCTATCATATTCGGAAAGGAGAAGATGGAACATCACTTGTTTCAACAGGTGTAGTGATTAGGTTTTCCCTTTCTATTAAATGAAAGACACATGCCAGTCATTAGGAGAAAGAAATGTATTAAGACTTGAAATAGTTAGCAAAATCGCTACCCTCCTTCGTTAACCTATAGCTGGACATGTATGATGTTGGTGGAGCAGAAAGCTCAAGCTGTTTACGTCAACAGCAATAAGAACCATTCCCGAATAGTATGGGACACCTTGAGATTCATTCGTTGTACATCTTTGATCCATTAAACCAGATAGGCCTGGTTTTATGCATTATTATGGATGTACTTTATTTTCTACTTTTCTTGGTCGGCCTATGATACCTACTGAGTACAACTGGACCGTACTCACTTCTACTGTACCCTTTCGGTGTAGATTAAGGTTCAGGTGCGCCCTATGTTGCTTGACTCTGGAGATTATTGGAGCCTTTAAGTTAGTGATGATTTTCAAGCATCCGAACGTCTTCACCACCTTTCTCTTTAGACTATGTCATTACTTTTATTTCAGAGATAGAGTTTCTCTTGTATTTGGATATCCTATGTATTTCTTTTGGATTCGAGTTGTACTAGATATGTTCTTATAATATTGACACCTAGTTTTGGGAGTTATGGCTGCATTGTTATGATTCTTTTCATATTTATTATACTTGTATGGTTCGGCTTTGTTCTACCAACCTTGCCTTGGGGTTATTTATGTCTTTTTACCCCTTATGTATTGGTTTGTGTGATAGGATCACTTGTCAAGGTACGCCATGACAAATGCCATCATGACTTATAGATTTTAGGTTGTGACAAAGTCTCTCTGAAAAGTGTGCACCAAAATATGTTAGTCCGATTGTGGTATGAGAAATCACGAAGCTTGGTCTAAAATCTCTCCCAGGCTTGATACAAATTGTGACCATCTTTCTATTGAAGTTTAATATCTCACTCCTCAACCTCATAGTCTTTCCATATGGAATGAAATGGATCAGAAATTTATTTGTCAAATCATCCCAGAAAGTGATGGAATTAGGTGGTTCATCCTTCAACCACCTTTTAGATTCCCCTAACATAGAAACGGGGAAGAGGGTAAGTCTCACATAGTTAGTCGAGACTCCTGTAGGAATAAAAGCATCGCTAATCTCAAGAAAATTTTGTAAATATTGTTGTGGATCCTTATGAGATAGTCCTGTGAATTGCCCGTTGGTGTGAAATAGTTGCAGCATATTTTGTTTTAGCTCGAATCGACCTCATGCATCCAGTTTGTGAATGCTATTGGTGACACTATTGGCGAGTGGGATTTCCACCTCGCGAACTGGCCTAGTTTCTACCATTTCAGTAGGAATAACTTGTACTGGATCAGCCAACTGAAGTTGTTGAATTGGGAATTGAAGAGTTGTTTCTCTCCGCTGCTAATGAAATACTCATTTAGGATCCAAGTACAGTTTAAAAATTCTAATTCTCTTACCAGACTGAGGTACAAATCAGTCGTTAGATCAAGTTTTCAAAACTTGTATAATATTACTGCAAACAAAATTCAGAAAATTACTAATTTTTTAAGTTCCCGAGAACGACGCCAAAAACTTACTGTGATATGCTGAACACGCAAGTGTTAATGGTCTGGAAAGTAATATTGTGTCCCTTTTAAGAGGCATATATCGAACAAACTGGGGACTATAACTTTAGCAATTCACCTTATTAAGTTCTTAATATTATTTCAAATAGGTGTTGTGACATATAAGGATAAAGGGACAACCCGGTTCATACCTACTCCGTAGGTGTCGGGGAGGGGGGGACCACTCTGGGCCTGACCTACGCGCCCTCACCCCAGCTTTGCTAGAGAAGCGTTTCGAACCCCCGACCCTGGCACACCATGTTAAGCAAGCTTACCGCTGAGCCAGAGCCATCCCTCTTGTGACATATAAGGATGATTTGTGAAATACTAGCAAACTAATTGTAACAAAAGGTAATAAAATATAACAATCACAATTCTAGCAAGGTTGTAATCAAAATCGAGGGGATATTCTAATGTTAAGCCACTCGTTGCAATCATGTAAATTGTTACTCTCTTATTAGTTACGTTGTATATCGGGTTGCTGATTCATAGGGTCAATACTATGATTATGGTCTTCCAATCCTCTAATCATCTACCTAAAAGGATATTGTAACTACATCACTGAGCAGAGATGCACTAATCCAATTTAGATGCATTTAATTATCTTCTTGTATTTGAACCAAACAAAACTTTCAAAGTATATTCCTATTATAGACATGAATCAAATCCTTTCTTTATAAAATATGAGAACTTGTTCCTTAAACTCCTCATTTTATCCTAATGTTTCTCCTTTTGAGTTTACGAGAGGATTATAGATGTATTTTAATGTCGGCCAAGCATCAAAATAGTAAAAGCAAGAGCTTAAGAAACACATGCTATAATTCAATGTTTAACCACTTCGAGAATACAAAGTACAATTATGTGTACGGTCTTGACCCCGAAATAAGGGGTTTTTGCTGCTCATACTCACAAACAAACTTACAAAATTAATCTTGTTCATACCAAAGAATTAAATGTAAAGGAGTTTATAGAAGATGGACCCTAATAAAAACTCTTAGCCTCTCAGAGGTGCTCCAAAATAATGTGTAAGTCTTCTAAAAAATGTTCCTTTGAAATTTATAAATGTACGATGAAAGTACCCTCAAGCCATTGAAGATATCCTAATTTAAAAGAGCTGAATGAAACAAGGACTACCTATACGGCGCTCGGACTATTGCACAGTCCTAAGGGGCGCAATGCATGGCCTGTTGTACAACCCCAAGCAGTGCAGCACAGGCTTACTTGGTAGCCTTAGTTTGAGCATTGTTTTGCTAACATCCACCATCCTTTGTATTCTGTAGTCGTGTTATGTCTGCACATGCCATATTCACTCCTGAAATAATACTAATCATATAGGTTAGCTCATTTACATCAAATGTATAACAAAGCCCACTTATATAAGATAATTTGTTGTACAAACTAGATAAAGTATGGGGAAAACATGGACTTTGGATGTATAAATATACCTACGATTGATGCCTAAGCTACACCTCCACTCTGAAGATGATGCGGTCGCTGCCAAATATAGTGACCTAGCAAAGGTTGGGGTCAAGTCCCAAGCGAGTACATGGAATTGTGGCTCTCGGTTATTGTAATCAACGGGCAAAACTGAAAAAGCAAATTGGGGTTTTGAGTAGCAATATTGAACAAGTGGCGAATATCAACTTTGATTGTAATCAATAGTAGATGAACACTAGGATTGTGTTCCCCTGGCTTCTCAACTCTATAGGTTTATCGTGCTTTATTGAACCAACTTGATACCTTGCATGAAGAATTGATAAGTTATGTACTTTCTACGATCTTTTGGACGAGCAAAAGAATTTCACCCTTTACCTTTTGAGTCTCAGGATGTCACTTTACTAACCCATATCTTGATCCCAGTTAACTATTTCCTTTTGAGTCTCTAGCTATTAGATGAAATCTAACCATCTTACTTAGATAATACCTAGCAGCGGGGATCGATAGTTAAACTCCAAATTACTATTGTCATTATCTTTCCCTAGTCACGACTCTTCTTTTGCAGTAAGTAGCAATAATCTAGTCAGGATCCTAACATTTACACCCACTAAGATAACTATTAAAGTACAGATAATGCAATACATGCATGAATATTGATTTAGAACAACAATAGCACTTCTCTGCTTCGTCAATCCTTTAGGGTTTCCACAACCCTAGCTAAGGGTTTTTAGCCACTCATGCTTGTAAAGAAATCAACAACATTCATGATTAAAAGCATTAGATGCAATCACAATAATCACAAGTAAAAACTCAAAACCGTAATTGACTTAATCAATCAAAATCAATACAAGAGAATTTCAAGACCAAAATTGAATCTCAAAATCAAAATAAGTATGTACATATCAACAGTGTGTAACTTCTACTGGAAAATAAATAAGGGGTATTTATAGTACATAAGGAAACCCTAAAACCAAAGACCGAACGAAATAGGAGACAAAAGGGTAGATGGCTACATGTGGTCTCCACATGCGGCCTAGCCCTAGGCGCATATGGTACATGCGGCCTGAGGCTGGGCGCAGGTGGTGACCTCATGTGCCTAGACCAAAAATTCCTGTAGGTCTGCTCTCAAGATATTAGACTTCTCACACATGTGCCACATGTGGTCCACATATTGACTTAGCAAGTGTCAAAAGTTATTTTTTTATATTGTTTTCAATTTTCGCACATGTTTTGGTCGTGAACAATCCAAAAAGTGTCACGAACACCCATTATTGATCACATAAGTAGGCAAAAATACCTTTTTTCCTCTTTTTCTCAAACTTAGAATCCAAAACCTAATTTCCTACAAAACATACCCAAAACGATCATATCTAACAAAACAACCTAAGAAACTTGTATACTTTCTTAGTTTTAAGCATCAAAATGGCTATATTTGTATAGCACATCAACAATCAGAGAGTTGCAGTGCCAGAGTGAAGGAGGAGACTAGAACCCTCATAGACTCCTACACCTCTTGATGGATGGGAGGCCGACCTCGATACTAATTGGTATTATTTGCATCAGTCTCATTTGCCTTCACCAGGTTTAGTTCCGATGAGTTACAAGACCATTTCATACTCAATTGGGGCCTATACAGAGCTCCAGAGGTATCTAGGTGAGGAGAAGAAAAAAAGGTGATCCCAGTACCGTATACTGGTGAGAATGTAAAAGGTTGTAACGGTCTTGTTCAAGTGTGCATCCCCTACCAAGAAGTCCCCGTAGGTCATGAAAAAGGATGTGGAGGAGTTATCCTTTATTAAAGAGATGTAAGAGGAGGGCTCGGATGCCTCAAGCCTTAGAGATGATGAAGCCACCAGCAAGATTCCATCCCCCTCCTTTATTTATTGAATTTTGGATTTAGGTTGCCCTAGTTTGGGGCATGTAATAGACAATATTTTTCTTTTCTTTATTTTTCACATTTTTAGGACATCTAACATTATCCACCTTAACCAATAATATATTATCTTGCTATGCATGTCAAGAACTACTTATATCGTAAATTGTTGTGAACATAGGGTAATTTTTGCAATGTATGAAAAATTCACAAAATGAAGGGAGCCTTAGCAATTAGTGCGTAGGTGTCACTGTAGAGAAGGATTCACTTCTATAAAAATGTTTCTGAAGTGGCACCACAAAAAACGTAGGGAGCCACTACGGTGATGCCACTGTAGCGATAAATCCTTTACTGCAGTGACGCCTAAAAATAGCACCAAAATTCAGCCATTTCTAGGTTCTTTTTCAAATGGTGTTATCCCACGAACACTTTATTACCACTATCCCTCACATCATATCAATTTACAACCAAGAATGCTCAAATTTATCATTATAAGTCTACTATTAACATGGTTTACGAACTCTGAGCTCAATTACGCACAATCACGTTCCAAAACACCAATAGTCTTAAGTGATTACCGACCATGATAACTTAGACTAGAAATAGCAAGGTATCTAGGTAATTCTTAAATCTCAAATGGCAATTAAGGAATACTTAAAGTCATGAGAAATAAATATGGTTGCTAAATAACGGAGACGATGCCATACCCCAAAATCACACCTAGCTCTTAAGATGCCCGAACTTCTTTATAACTATTCACCTCATACCACTCACAATATCACTTATTGACATGACCCGAACCAGGGTCGGGCCATCTTGGGTATCTCAAGTCCCACGTGGACCGAAGATCACCAACTGTATCTAACCAAACCAAACCCCACACACACCAATGACGGATGAATTTCGAACATATAATAAAATAGCGTGCAATAGCTTAAGAAAATTTTAATGCATATCTGTAACAGACAATTGATGATCGGCCAAACAACTGGCCAACACCGCTTAATAACCACAGTATCCAAACAAAGCCTTCTAAACAATAATCCAAAATTAAATATCAATAGTGGAGGGGTATGCCCCTGACAATAGCTAAAAATAAGTCTAAGAAATGAGAGAAACAAAACACGAAATGGAGACTTCTGACGTATGAAAGCTCATCACTTCAATGTCAACTCACGAGCTGATCCTGAATCTGAATAACTGAGCAGGAGGAGTACAAGTATGATCAATTCCTATATCGCGTGGGGATACAACGTCCAAAGAAGATTAGCAGGGTGAATGCTAGCATGTAACTCGGGGATAAAGATAACATAATGACATGATTAACAATTTAACATCATTCAAATCAATGCACATCATCAAATGCATATATATATATATACACATACACATACACATGTTGGCACGAACATAATATACAGTCACTACTCTTACAACTCCTCTACAATCATTATTCCATCTTGGCACCTACTACTCATTCTCTTCACTCTTAGACCAAGCTTCACCAGCTTCCTATGGACCCATCAAATACATTCTTGATAACGCTCAATCTACAGCTCTCGTAGGAGTGTAAATGATATGGGAAAGAGAAGGGAACACAAAAAAACACCAAATCAGTCCACTAATCTTAAGGATTCGAGGACCAAGATGGAGACCACACTCGGATTCGCTACTAACAACAAGAATACAAGATACAAGAGTGTATATTAACACCAAAACAGCTATGAAACGTGATGAACAAGATGAACAACAATAATACAAGTTTTGGATTCAACGAAGACCCCAAAACAGTCCACTACACAACACATACACGATTTGCAAGAAAATAAAGATAGGTAGTGAGACCAAGATTATTACAAGATTAAGAACCAAGTGTATTTCAACACTAACCCATAATGAATGTAACAATCAAAACCACACTCTTACGGTGACCACCAAGGGAATGAACTCACCTCAAGATCTACCGTTTCCAAGCAAAGATCAATATTGGCTTTTCCAAGCCCTATGCTAAGGATGGCTTTTCCAAGCCCTACAACTAAGGGTGTTACACTCTCAAAAGAGAGAAAATATGTCTTTCAATTCTTCATCCTTCAAAATCTGCCAAGAAATGAGCTAAAATGACCTATTTATAGTGTAATACAAAAGAATACAAAAAGACCACTTTGCCCTTAATGATAGGTGAGGCCATGGTGTGTAAAATACACCATGTGTAATGTCCAAAATGCCCTTAATTAAGGTCCACAACCGTGAGTCCTCACTCTTAAATGCTCCAAGCAATCTTCCATACGCGAGATTGCTTTAAGTTACGCTCAAAACGGGTCCTCCATGCATGTTCTTGTATTCTCGAGGTGACCAAGTCTTGAGCCTCTATGTGTTGGCCTCCAAAGATGTCATCAAAAGATAAGATGGCCATTTGTCCCGTATCAGTAAAGCGGTCGTAGTCAAATATAGAACCCAACTGGGTTGGGTATCGATCCCACAGGGAATAGCTTGGCCAACAAGTAAGCAACTATTACTAGACTTTTAGTGCAAGTCTCGTAAAAAGGGGGGAGTGTAATGTGTAACTAAATTATTAAAGTAAGAACTTAAAATAGAAAAATAAAAAGAAAGAATGTTTAGTATGTTGTAAAACAATGAGAATTGAGGCGTTGGGGTTATGTCCACCTTCTGAGTTATACAACTCTATTGGCTATGAGTGTGTAGAATTCAGACATGTATGTGCTTATAGAGAATTGTATTCGATGGTAAATCCAGGCGTCTTTCGACCTATTCAAAGATTATTTCACTTTAACTCTTTCGAGCTTAAAGCGTGTCTAATGGTACGAATTCTCCAAGAGGTTAATCCAGTTACGGCACTAACTGTTTAATAGGGGATGGGACCCTACTACCTTGACATTATCTCTTTTCCAGACAAATAACCTTTCTTTCAAACAAGTTAAATGTTATACTGGCGTATTCTTGCGTTTGCAACCACAAAGAATTTAGATTAAGATGAAGAGAATAATGATATAAGCAGCATACGTGTCACGAACTCACAAGCTCATAGTAATAGATAGTACCTCATTCGTCTTTCATAACCCCAATAGAGAAGTTTAGTTACCCATGAATGCGAAGGATCTCACGGTTGACATTGTTATTATACCACAATACTGATTAATTTCGTGTAGCACAGGTGGTAGGCATTTAGGTGTGAATTCCTGGGCAAAGTAACGATTCTCTTGTTGCGGAAATTAAGAATATATGAATAGAAGAAGAAAGATAGAATTAATGGAAAGATTAGAATTGTTGGAAGAGTAGAAAAGATTAATAGTTGAAGAATGTATATGGATCCCCTAAAATCTCTAGCATGATAGGGTATTTATAATACCCATATCCTAATCCTAATAAGCTAATGAAATACTTAACCAAATCCTACTAAGCTAATGAAATACTTAACCCAATTGTACTAGGTTAATGTAACATTATCCAAATTCAAATAGACTAATGAAATACTTAACCCAATTGTACTAGGTTAATGTATTATTATCCTAATCCAAATAAGTTACTGCAAGTCCCCAAAGTCTTCAGAAATGTTGTTTTAGCCCGGGACAGATTTTTCATGCATCACTTTTGGTCCTTAGGCGTCCAAGCTTCCTTTTCTCCTTCCGTGAAGCTTTCTTTGGCGTCAAGTAATCCATAAAATGCTGAATTCTGCATCATTTACACCTGAAACTTTGCTAATCATGTTCGTTAGCTCACTTACAGGAAAAAAAGGACTAAAAGTGCATGAAATATATAATTTATTCTCGAAACATGGCACAAATATGGGCAAAATATATTGATATAGGCGCATAATATCGCCTATCATCAACACCCCACACTTGAAGCTTTGTTCATCCTCGAACAAAATATCATATCCCTCTAAATATTAACTTAAGGTTTTACAGCAACAACACAAAATATTCGTCAAGACAAGCACAACAATTATCAACAAAGAGTAATTTTTCGATTATTAGTAGAAACTGTTTAACCTCTAGTATAGACTCGTGATGGTGGTCAACTCATATTCAAAAGTTAAGGCAAAAGGAATCATATACAACTACCCAAAACTCATCAACCATGTGTGTCTCACAATATATTATCCATAATCACTCACAATTATAGCATATTTTTTCAAACATGGGTATCAAAATATCTTTGCTCTCGCTCTCACAAAGAATTCATATGCAGCAACTGATGACCATAAGTTTGCCCTTAGTGTAATGCTCCACTAAATGTCAGAATACTAAGCTTAGGATCAAATAGGTCTTTTGATGGTTGTAATGTAGGCTAAGGGACGGGTAGGACTATTTTGGCCAGAAATAGTGACTATGTTCCTAAGCGCTTTAATACATCACATTGTATCATTAACACTTTTTCTTTCAAACAACCTTTCTACTTTCTTTTATTCTACCTCCCCTTTTCTCCTCTTTTGTTTTTCAATTTTAAGCAAATTTTTAGCTTTCCTTTCCTTTTTCTTTTCATAACATACCTCTTATGATAGCACATTTTTTTTCATAACACATTCAAGCACCAATACATTCTTAAAGCATCATACTCACCCAATTTCCTCTTATTTCGTCACATGACTTTATACGTTAAAGAACTTAGGAATTTGGATCAAATTACGGTCTTGAAAAAAATGGATTGGGCTTACATATGAGGTTGTCAAAGAAGTAGGCTAAAGGCTCAAAAGGGTTTAACTAGGATGATGTCCATGGGTAGGTAAAATGAAGGTAAACATGTATAGGTTGCCAAAGAAATGCCTAAATCATCTCCTAAACTTACACTCCTTATTTTCGCTTTGCATACATACTAGGCAAGTTCTAGCATCAGCTACAAACATAGAATATACTATTAATCTCACACACACAAGGCACATGGTCGACTTTATTGGGAGTAGTATAGACTCTTGACCCAACAGATGAAGAAATTGAACCACACAATATCACATAGTGAGTCACAATTAGAGCCTAAACGTCTCAATAGTCATGATTTTAGCACCTACTCTTGTTATGATCTCATGCTGCCTATTAGAATAATTCCGTGCGAAGCTAAGTAAAAATAATACTACTAAGAAAAACTTAACTTAAACTAAAAAAATGAAACACACACACAAAAATGAAACAAATAAAACAAAGTGAACAAACATAGATGCTATAGAGAAGTATAGCATGCAATACCGCCACCCCACACTTAAATGGGACACTGCCCTCAGTGGAAAGTAAATACGAAGAACCTGGTCAGTCGGACTCTTTCTCAATGTCGGGGGTCATACCCCCTTCATCGAAATCATCATAAGAGTCGTCATCAGAGTTCTCTTCCACGTCGAAATCTGGCAAACGTCGATCATCATCGGTCGGCACATCATCGTCTAGAGGTTCCTCAAAGTATGTGCCTACTCTATACATCTCCCGTGCATGCATATTCATTGGATAGTCATGGTCCAGCTGTTAGAGCTCTGCAGCAGTTGGAACACGACCTCTACTCATCATTGTGAACCATGTCATGCCATAAAGATGACGGAAGAAACTCTCATCTCGAGCATGTCTCTCCGCAGTAGTAAGGTTGACACCATGTGTTGTTTCAGCATCTTTGACCTTTGTGAGGTCAACCTTCTTCGGGTTATGTGGGAGTTTGTGATCAGCTTTTTCCTCTTCGATATCCTCCTTCCGTAAGATTGTTGTCAGAAGATTACAAAAAGTGAAGTGGGACCTCTTGTGTAGTCTGACCTTCCACATTGTAGAGCGAATGATTGCCCCAATGTTGATAGGGACATTCGTCATCAATGCATAGACCAAACACACTCTATCTCTTGTTATTTTGGTGTATTGAGTCTCAGGAATAAGGCATGAATTGACGATGCGCAACCAGATTCTTGCTTCCCTATTCAAAGGAGCATAGGGGAAGGTGTTGTGTCGTCCGGTGTCTTGGTGTCTGCTCCACCTTGCCATGGATCTACTTCCACAAAGTTTGTGTCAAATTTCTCTATAAGGAGGTCTGCTGTACAGCTCTTTGAATGGTGCTGGATCGACCGAAGGTAAGCCAAGAAAAGAGTTGATCAAATCCGCGTTGAGCTGTAAAACTTGGCCCCGAATCTTGACTTCGCTGCCCGTGGTTTTCGGTGACCAGTTGGCCTAAAATTCTCTTGTCAAATCAAGATTACATTCTCCCATGTCGCGGAAGATGAAATCCAGATTCAATGCCATGACTTTTGCCAACATACGCGGTTCCTTCTTCGCTAGGCTGTCCTTGTTGATCAAGTCGACATGAACATATTTTCTTTCCTTGTTGTTCCTATACCATTCTTTGGCTTCCTCCTCAAGAACCCATTTTATTTCAAACATTCGGCGGGGTAATTGCATTGAGGATGATTCTCCTTGGTCCTTGCGACCTCTCTTCTTGCCCTTTTGGGGTGTGGTAGCCTTATCTTGTCTCGCTTTAGGTGCCATTGTTCGTGATTGAAGCCTTTGGAGATGTTCTTGTGAATTAAAAGAGCAAAAAGAAAAATTTTGAGATGATTTGGAGTGGATGTGCGGCGCCTTTAGGTCAAGTTTCAATGTGTTTATGTTTCAACACTAAGTCCCCTTTATATAGGAAAAGAATGGGTCGGGTTTTGACCCATTTAAAATCGGTTTTGGAGATAAAAAGGGACCATAGGCGGCGCCTTTAGCTTTGCCTATGCATGGTATAGGCGGCGCCTAATGCAAAGCATAAGCTAGCATAGGCGGTGCCTAGTGTAATGCATAAAGGGACCATAGGCGGTGCCTAGTGCATGGCATATGAGATACTGAGACCAAATGCTTTAACATAGGCGGCGCCTATGCTATAGCATACCTGAGCATGGGCAGCGCCTATGTCTTTACACACTAGATTCCGAGACCTTAGGTTATAATATAGGTTTTGCATTGTTCGTGGCCTAGTTTTACCTAGGCCTAGCCTTGCTCGATGCCTATTTTGTCATGAGCAATGCTCAATCCATAGCCTTATGCATCTTTATTCCTAACTTACCACCTTTACCATGCAATACGTCCAAATCGTTATTTGAAACCAATCTCCTCGTTGAATACCTCTTGCACCTATATTTGCTCAAAACCAATGAAAACGATTAGTACGATGGGTTGCCTCCCACCAAGCGCCTTGGTTTTGGTCGTGGCACGACTCTTATTTTTGGATTTTCTTTTATCAAAAGCAAAACAAGTACTTAGAACGAAAGAAAGACAAAAACAATAAACGACAAACTATAAACGATGGTTGCCTCCCATCTAGCGCCTTATTTATTGTCGTGGCTCGACGTAGTTACCTCGAGTACTTAGACTTCGTCGAGATAAGTGATGGCCAGATAATTCATCGAGTCAAGAGGACCGATATAAGGTTTAACACGTTGACCATTCACCTTGAAGACAACACCATTATTGTCTTCCAATTCAACTACTCCAGACGAGTAGACTTGGATAACTTTGTATGGACCAGACCACTTAGACTTTAACTTACCTGGGAACAGCTTCAATCTAGAGTTGAAGAGAAGTACCATATCATCCTTTTGGAAATTTCATCGAACAATCCGCTGATCATGATACTTTTTCATCCGCTCCTTGTATAGGTCTGACCTTTCATATGCATGGAGACGGAACTCATCTAATTCGTTCAGCTGCTCCAACCTCAGATTCATCGCATCATCCCAATTCAAGTTCAATTGCTTCAATGCCCACAATGCCTTATGCTCGAGCTCGATGGGTAAGTGACAAGCCTTCCCATAAACTAGTTGATAAGGAGACATGCCAATGGGTGTTTTGAATGCAGTCCTATACGCCCATAGTGCATCATCTAGCTTCCGAGACCAATTCTTCCTATTAGCATTGACCGTCTTCGCAAGGATTTGCTTGATCTCCCGATTGGAAACCTCTACTTGTCCACTAGTTTGTGGGTGATAAGGCGTGGCTACCTTATGTTGCTTGACACCATACTTGGCCAACACGGATTTGAATAGCTTATTACAAAAGTGAGATCCTCCATCACTTATGATAGTACGTGGTACTCCAAAGCGAGAGAAGATATTCCTCTTTAAGAATGCTACAACACGCTTTCCTTCGTTGTCAGCCAACGCTACAACTTCAACCCATTTTGAGACGTAATCTACAGCAACTAAGATGTACTTCATTCCAAACGAATTCACGAATGGACCCATGAAATCAATACCCCATACATCAAAGAGTTCTACCTCAAGAATTTTGGACATGGGCATCTCATGGTGTTTCGAAATAGCACCTTGACGCTGGCATTGGTCGTACCTTCTAACATAGTCATAGGCATCTCTAAATATCGAAGGCCAATAGTAACCACTTTCCAATACTTTCCTTGCCGTCCGATTGCCTGCATGATGTCCTCCAACTTGGGAAGTGTGGCATGCTTCCAAAATATTAGGCACCTCTACATGGGATATACATCGTCGAATAATACCATCCGCACATCGTCGAAACAAGTATGGCTCATCCCAATAGTAGTGTTGTACGTCATGCATAAACTTCTTTGGTGGTAAGATAAATTGGCAGGTATCACATTACTCACCACAAAATTTGCAAAGTCGGCATACCATGGTAATTTTTCCATTGTTGTCGCTAATATCTCCTCGTCAGGGAATACATCATCAATCTGAATTTCAGGTTGCGCCACATGCTCATTCTCGAGTCTAGATAGGTGGTCGGCCACTTGGTTCTCGCAACCTCTTCTATCTTTGACCTCGAAATCAAACTCTTGCAGTAGCAATACCCATCGAATTAATCTTGGTTTTGCATCCTTATTTGTCATTAGATACCTAAGAGCTGCATGGTCTGTATGAACGATCACCTTAGTACCCAATAGATAGGCACGAAACTTCTCAAACGCATACACAACCGCTAGGAGCTCTTGTTCTGTCACAGTGTAGTTCCTTTGGGCTTCATTTAGGACCTTACTTGCATAGTAGATAGGATGAAATAATTTCTCCTTTCTCTGACCAAGCACAACTCCAACGGCTACACCACTAGCATCACACATGACTTAAAACGGAAGAGACCAATCTGGTGCTACCATGATAGGGGATTCAACGAGTTTTCCTTTGAGGCATTCGAATGCCTTTAAGCAATCTTCATTAAAGTCAAACTTCGCATCTTTCTCCAAGAGTTTGCACAATGGACTAGCAATTTTGGAGAAGTCTTTGATGAACTGACGATAGAAACCTGCATGGCCGAGAAAACTACGAACTTCCTTCACCGAAATTGGAGGCGGTAGCTTCTCAATAACCTTTATTTTTGCTCGATCAACCTCAATCCCTATTTTGGAGATCTTGTGCCCAAGAATGATACCTTCTTTTACCATGAAGTGGCACTTCTCCCAATTCAGCACTAGGTTGAATTCTACACATCTTTGCAATGCCATTCTTAGGTTTGCCAAGCACGCTTCAAAAGACTCACCAACAACTGAAAAATCATCCATGAATACCTCCAAAGTGTCTTCAACCATATCAGAAAAAATAGACATCATACAGCGTTGAAAGGTGGCTGGTGCGTTACATAACCCGAATGGCATACGTTTGAAGGCAAACGTACTATATGGGCATGTAAACGTTGTCTTCTCTTGGTCTTTGGGGGCAATGCAAATCTGATTGTAGCCTGAATAACCGTCCAAGAAACAAAACCATCCTTTCCCCGCTAATCGATCTAGCATTTGGTCCATGAATGGCATTGGGAAGTGATCTTTGAGTGTCCAAGAATTCACCTTTCGGTAGTCCATGCATACTCTCCATCCAGTGACGGGTCTGAGTGGAATAAACTCATTCTTCACATTTGCGACCACCGTCATACCTCCTTTCTTGGGAACACATTGTACTGGGCTTACCCATGTACTATCAGATATTGGATATACAACTCCTGCGTCTAACCACTTGATAATTCCTTTCTTCACCACTTCTTGCATAGGTGGGTTTAGACGCCTTTGATGCTCAATGGTGGGTGTGCAATTTTCTTGAAGCTGAATTTTATGTGTACAAATCCCAGGTGGAATACCAATAATATCCGCAATGGTCCATCCAATGGCTCTAATGTACTTCCGTAAAATAGCAATTAGAGCTGCAACTTGTTGCTCACCCAAATCTGCTACTACAATGACTGGAAGTGTGTTTCCGCTTCCTGAGAATGCGTACTTTAGATGACTTGGCAGCTTCTTCAATTCTAATATGGGTGGCTCTTCAATAGATGGCTTAGCTGGTGGTGTGGGTCGATTCTGGAGATCAAGGTTCAGCTTCTTGGGAGCATAGCGATATGTCCCTAATCCTGATAGAGCACAAATAGCTTCTTCACAATTTTCAGCATCCTCAGTCTCTCCATTCATGAGCACAACCGCCAAAGGGTCATCAATAATTTGCTCTTCTTCAAGTAATTCTTTCTTATCATCAAAGAAAACATCAGCCACCGAAAATACACTCAGATCTTTGGGTTGCTTCATTGATTTGCAAACATCAAAGCGAACTACTTCGTCATTTATTCGAAATGAAAGCTCATTGGCTCTCAAATCAATAAGCACACTTCCTGTAGCAAGGAAAGGGCGCCCCAAGATTATGGGAACTTCTGAGTCTGCCTCACAATCCAAAATAACAAAGTCTGCCAGAAGATGAATGAAGAAACCTTTACCAATACATCATATAGAATACCAACAGGTCGTTTTACCGACCTATCCGCCATGACAAGCCTCATATTAGTTGGAGTAGGATCACCCAACCCCAACTTTCTGTAGATTGATAATGGCATCAAATTGATGCTGGCTCCTAAGTCACATAATGCTTTGGCAAAATTCAAAGATCCAACGGTGCAAGGAATAGTGAAAGCTTCGTGGTCGGCTTTCTTCTGAACTATTGATCGGGTAGCGATTGCACTACAATGATGCACATCTTCATAGCTTGCTGCCCGCTTCTTTGTCAAAAGATCCTTCATAAATTTCGCATACCCAGGCATTTGTTTAAGTGCCTCCACCAATGGAACATTAATGGTCAGCCTCTTTAACATAGTCATGAATTTGCTGAACTTCGTGTCATCCGCCACCTTCTTCAATCTTTGGGGAAAAGGTGGTGGTGGGTATGGAATTGTTCTCTCCACGGATTTCTTCTCCTCTTGCTTCCGTTTTTCCACCTTTTCAGGCTGCACGTCGCTGGGTGTGACGTCCTTGATGTCTTCCACGGACTCCTCTCCTATTGCATTGTCATCCAAGTCCGCAGCTTCATCAACCACTTGCTTGCCTTTTGCTGAAGTTTCCATCACCTTACCACTTTTGGTAGTGATGGCCATGCATGACCCATCATTCCTTGGGTTTTGCACAGTATCGCTAGGTAGAGTGCCGGCTTTTCTTTGATTGAGTGCTGCTGAAAGTTGGCTCAATTGCAGCTCTATTTGCTTGAATGAAGTGGAATGTGAATCAACTAATTGTTTCATGGAGGACAAATCATTAATTACCTCCATTACTCCCGCGCTCGTTGCTTCCACTCCTTTCAATAATTTAGCCATCATGTCTTCCATACTTCCAGAATTAGATGTGGTGGTGTCACGTCTACCAGGGGGAACGTACAAACCACTCTTTTCATTCTTGTTCTTCCAACTACCTTGGTCCTTGTTTCCAGATTTATCATAATAGTTCCGACCTTGGTTTCCTTGGGTATTCCCACGGAAACCCCCCTGATTGTTCAAGTAGTTGGCCTCCTCTTCCGAATCAGATTCGTCTCTTCCTTTTGACGCAATAGCTTTCACTTTTTTGGTCTTCCCTGATAATAAATGCTTTGTAAGAAGATCCACTTGTGTTTTCATGTGCGCCATATCTTGATCACGTTCTTCTTCTCTTCTTCTTTGGTCTGTAGTCATGCCAATAGATAAAGTGGGGCTTGCTACCTCAGAATCCCTGGTATGCCAAGCTCTACTTTGCTTCGTCATACGATCTAGCATATTGCTTGCTTGACCAAAGGTGAGGTCCATAAAAGATCCTCCAGCTGCATTATCCACCACAGGTTTAGTTATTGAATTCAAGGCTCTATATAATATCTCCATTAGGTGAACATTAGTCATATGATGGTTTGGGCATCTCGCTAGCTTTGTCTTGAACCTCTCCCATGTTTCATGAAGAGCTTCAGTGGGAAGCTGACGAAAGTTGCTGATTTCATCTCGCAATTGTGCTCTTTTGGATGGCGGAAAGAATCTTTCTAGGAAAGCGTCTCTCAATTGCTTCCAATTTGTAATAGAATCAGGAGTCAGCCCATTTAACCATAGAGTTGCCTCCCCAGACAGAGACAATGGGAATAGACGTAATCGAATTGCATTCTGACCAACACCAGGATTGTCAAACGACTTGCATGTAGAAATAAAGTTGATGAGATGCATATTCGGACCATCGCCTGCTAGTCCACCAAATAATCCCTTGAGTTGCAATAACTGAATCATGGTGCTTGTGATGTTGAACTTGGCTCCGGGCGCTAATGGTGGAGGAATTATGGCTCCAGTGGCTCCGGCACCATCAAGATCATCATCATCATCGTCGAAAGCTGGTTGCATGGGTTGGCGATCTCGTCACCTAAATCCTCATCGTCAGGATTTGTTGCTCGCCCATGGTTATCAATGTTTTCCTGTTGAACTTGGGCGGCGGCAAGAGCAACTAATCTCGCCTGTTCCTGTTGAGCAGCCATCCTTTCGATTTCTGCTTGTGCCTCCATTCTGCCAATACGTTGTGGTTCAGGATTGATAGGTAATAACGGTTGACCAAAACTTCGAGTATGGGGCATGCACTAAATAAAAACCTGCAGTAAACAAAAATAAAAACTAAAAGTAAAAGTACGAGAATCTTTGACCAAAGGGTCTAGTAATTATCACAAACTTAATTGACATTTGTATTCCCCGGCAACGGCGCCAATTTTTGATAACGCTCAATCTACAGCTTTCGTGGGAGTGTAAAGCGGTCGTAGTCAAATATAGAACCCAACTGGGTTGGGTATCGATCCCACAGGGAATAGCTTGGCCAACAAGTAAGCAACTATTACTAGACTTTTAGTGCAAGTCTCGTAAAAAGGGGGGAGTGTAATGTGTAACCAAATTATTAAAGTAAGAACTTAAAATAAAAAAATAAAAAGAAAGAATGTTTAGTATGTTGTAAAACAATGAGAATTGAGGCGTTGGGGTTATGTCCACCTTCTGAGTTATACAACTCTATTGGCTATGAGTGTGTAGAATTCAGACATGTATGTGCTTATAGAGAATTGTATTCGATGGTAAATCCAGGCGTCTTTCGACCTATTCGAGGATTATTTCACTTTAACTCTTTCGAGCTTAAAGCGTGTCTAACGGTACGAATTCTCCAAGAGGTTAATCCAGTTACGGCACTAACTGTTTAATAGGGGATGGGACCCTACTACCTTGACATTATCTCTTTTCCAGACAAATAACCTTTCTTTCGAACAAGTTAAATGTTATACTGGCGTATTCTTGCGTTTGCAACCACAAAGAATTTAGATTAAGATGAAGAGAATAATGATATAAGCAGCATACGTGTCACGAACTCACAAGCTCATAGTAATAGATAGTACCTCATTCGTCTTTCATAACCCCAACAGAGAAGTTTAGTTACCCATGAATGCGAAGGAGCTCACGGTTGACATTGTTATTATACCACAATACTGATTAATTTCGTGTAGCACAGGTGGTAGGCGTTTAGGCGTGAATTCCTGGGCAAAGTAACGATTCTCTTGTTGCAGAAATTAAGAATAGATGAATAGAAGAAGAAAGATAGAATTAATGGAAAGATTAGAATTGTTGGAAGAGTAGAAAAGATTAATAGTTGAAGAATGTATATGGATCCCCTAAAATCTCTAGCATGATAGGGTATTTATAATACCCATATCCTAATCCTAATAAGCTAATGAAATACTTAACCAAATCCTACTAAGCTAATGAAATACTTAACCCAATTGTACTAGGTTAATGTAACATTATCCAAATTCAAATAGACTAATGAAATACTTAACCCAATTGTACTAGGTTAATGTATTATTATCCTAATCCAAATAAGTTACTGCAAGTCCCCAAAGTCTTCAGAAATGTTGTTTTAGCCCGGGACAGATTTTTCATGCATCACTTTTGGTCCTTAGGCGTCCAAGCTTCCTTTTCTCCTTCCGTGAAGCTTTCTTTGGCGTCAAGTAATCCATAAAATGCTGAATTCTGCATCATTTACACCTGAAACTTTGCTAATCATGTTCGTTAGCTCACTTACAGGAAAAAAAGGACTAAAAGTGCATGAAATATATAATTTGTTCTCGAAACATGGCACAAATATAGGCAAAATATATTGATATAGGCGCGTAATATCGCCTATCATCAATACTCTGGCCTGAACTCATGTTCATTACTTTTATATTCGCCCTAACTCTTCTGTTAACTCATAAATACACTTCGTCTGACTAACCTACCTCTAGCTCATTAAAACTTATACCCATTCGAGTTTAATAACATATCATTCAAGTTACAAATTCATTATCCTAGTTCGAATAATATTCCATCTATCCCAACTCTATGCTCGAAAGCCTAAGACATGAAATCTTCTGACATAACCATAGTTATTACGTGCATATAGCCTAATTCTACCATAATTAATCCATAAACTTCCTCATAGATGAATTTCACCACTCTATTCATAATCAGTAGTTACCACCTCTGCCACTGCCACCATTGTCAGCCATCACCCACCTCTACCATCATAATAACCATCGACAACAAATATCGCTACCAACCACTATTGTCAACCGCTACCACACCTACTAGATCTATTATTCTAATTATATTCACCACCACCATCGCCGTCAACACCACCACCATCATCAACCACTACTGGCCAATCCCTACTACCGACCAACTCATCTATCACAACTAGCACCTTCACTAACTACCACTAATACATCACAACCTCCACATATTCTTCGGCCGCCACCATCATTGTCACTAGTAGCGCCACCTCTACTACCACTTCAACCACTACCATCATTACAACTTATCTCTACTAACAACCATATCCATCGTCACAACAAACAATCTCCAACTAGCACCAACACATCGCCAACCATCATGCATTCATGTTTCAGCCAACACAATCAACACCTCAAACTACTAACATCAAGCAACGTCACATCACAACCACTACCACCACATCAATCGCCACCATCATAACAGTCACTACAATATCAATCATCACAACTATCACCACCAACATTATTAATCATTAACATCAATCATTGTCACTGCAACCACCATTATAAACCATCTCCACTATCACTAACAAACATACATAATTTTTCTCAATCAAATAATAATTTTGTATTAAATTACATACTTTATAATATATAATTAATTTTTTATTTGAATTATATTTTTTATTTTATTATATATACAAATAAAAATTTTTTACACATTCAAAGGTTGAAAAATAAACAATTTTAATCATTCAGTTAAATCTTAAAAAAAAAAAAAACAAATGCAACCTAAGGCACATATAATTGACAGTTCAATTATACATGGATTGAAGCCAATCATATAAGCATGAGTAGATTCATAAAATGAACTAACAACCAGATACATACACATGATGGTTCAATTAAATATAGATTGAAGCTAGATATACACGCCTCAGACTCATAAAAGTAACTAACATCCAAGCTCATACGCCTAATACTACAATTAAAATACGGAATGAAGTTGGGCATTCACGCATGAGAATCCATTCATAAAAAGAACTAACACTCAGACGGATATGCTTGACAGGGGTGAACCTACGTGCAATGCAATTAATTAAACCCGCTTCATTTAAAAATTTACAATTATATAAAGAAAATGGTTGTAAAATTTGTATATAAGAAATTACTTGAACCCACATTAAACAAGGCCTAGCTGCGCAGCAGCGATCATGGGATTCAAAATCACGCACTCAGTGAATTCAAATCCTCTAAATTGCATTGTTATTTCGCGTTTTAATAGCACTGTATATGCTAGCTATGCTAGGCCATTGGCTTCCTGCTTTGGGCCACTCATATTTCAATATGATAGTCAATTTACTACCTTTATATTTTATTTTATTTTTTCTATTTTACCTTGTATATTTTACTTTCTTACTCAAATTCAATAAATATTTATCATAATTCTACTTCAAATTACATTTCACTTTTTAAAATTGAATTTTGATACTGTTTCATAGATTTTTGCTAAACATGCAACTATTTTTAGAAATTATATATCATTTTTTAGTTTAATTTAATTTTGTTAAAATAAATGTAAATAAGTTCTTTGTACTTGTTCCATATATTAAAAAAAAAAAAAAGACTAATCTTGTAAAAAGTGATAAAAATATACTTGTTTTATATATAAAAAAGAAAGACTAATTTTTAAAGACTTTTTATAAGGAACAAAAATACAAAGCAACCACTCTGGAGGCCCAAACACACCTAAATGCTGAATTGGCTTGCACGCGCTCGTTATGGGTTGAAGCAAATATTTTACCAACGAGACATTGAAGTGTATCTCGTATAAAGAGAGTTACAGTTTAGGTAGGTAATGAGAGGACAATTGAAGTATGAAACTAACAATTATGTAATAATTTTATTGGGTTTTTAGCAGTCTAACTCTTTAATATTTTAGAAATGTTGAGAAATAGTCTATCTTTACAGCTAATATAATGTCACATACACAAAAATAAAAGGCAAGAATTGCCCAAAAAAATTGTAAATATAATATAGTTTGAAATATCTCTCAACCACAAGCTGGCATGATACAACGGTTATTAGGCATTCGGGACCATTTTTGGGTGAGTTGCAGCATAAACAGAACTGTTTGAATCAGCGTTCAGGTGGGAAAAAAGATGTTGAACATCTGCACGCAAATTTTCCGCCGCTCTTCCAAAAAGAGCCAAAATTTCTGATCTGGGTTTACTAGATGCTTGCACTGGCCCGCCCTGGCCCTCATAATGAATAACATGATGCCTGAGGAAATAAATTGTGTTATAATCCATAAGCCAAGCCGTTAAGAGTTATAATCCTTCCGATCCACCCGATAAGCAGCCCTAGCTTTATCACTATTTATAATTAGAGACAGAGAAGAAGAAAAGGTTTCTTACAGGAAGTCTATAAGATCAGTGATATCGGCTGCTTCAATAGGTGCTGACAGCTGTGAGTTCCTCCCAAACACATCCACCAAAATATTCAAAAGCAGCGACAGTGTCTGCCAAGATGAAAACAGAAACACGATTTTAACAATGTGCCCACTTTCCTAACTATAAACCAGTTTCATAAATAATGAACGTCTTCGCATACATAAAGATATTCACATACCTGCAATCCATGAGAACGTAGAAAATAAGAAAAAATCTGGAGTGTCTTGATGGAATCCATAATCTTAACTAAAATGTTGATAGTCAAAAATAATAAACTTGACAGACTTTTACGCACTTCAAAAGCTGAAGTAACTAATAGGAAAATAAAAATCAAATTTGTCCCAAAAAAGAGAATTTGTAAACATTAAAAAGATATGGACTTCAATGAAAAACCAACTCATGTATCCTGTGTATACATATATTTATTTTCTTGAAGATTCTATGAAAACTAGAGAAGTACAATGTTTAACCCCACAAATGTGAGTTTATTGACATAGTCGGTCCTAAGTGAGGAGTATTATGGTAGGCTAGAAGCCAACTAAAAACTAGTCAATTCATGATCAGTCCTCACAATCCAGATACTGTTTGAATGTGCTCAGCTAAGCATGCATTACATGACACTCTTCATGACCATGGGTTTATGCCAGAGATCAACATTTGAGTCATTACTTGTTTACTCTAATTATAGATGAGTTAACCAACACAAAAGAAAAGTTGCTAAAGTTTATATTGTTTGTTGAACATTTTAAGCTAAGTGATGAAACAAACAACCCTAATGCTAATTTTTCGATGTTGGTGTATTTTGACTACCTCTCCATGTAGTTGCATTATGGTATTTGCGGTTTGCGGGTGTAGCTGGCACGGTCCCCGAGGTGTTGATTGAGGATTTCGTGGGTTTGTCATTTTGGAAGGTTATGTTGGTATAATCGACTTCGGTAAACATTTGATGATAACGAGAGTGTATAAGAATTGTGTCCCATCATTAGCTCCGGTGTTATTATTAGGTTAGTAGGACCTTTGATTTGGGTCCCTAGGAGTTGCGGATGGATTTTAGTAGGTGGTTAGGATGCTGAAATTTTAAGGCAAAGAGTTGTCTTCGGTCAGCATTCACTGAAAACAATCTCCATTCGGTGATCTGTAGATTCCATTGAGTCCAAATAAATATATGAATTAAAATCAACATGGGTTGTGGTGCAGTGGATGGAGCTGCTCCACCCTTAACCAGAGGTCGAGGGTACGGCCCTGGTTATGGAAAACACTCTGTTGGGAGCGCTGCCACCTTAATTGACCCTGGAACGCCCGATCCGAATTAGTCGGGGCTCTAATGCAAGCACCGAATAAAAAACCCAAAAAAAAAAAAATATATGAATTAATTGTATTTTCTTGAGACTAAACGCATAATTCGATAACGCATAATTCGAGGCAGAAGTTAGAGAAAGAAAAGAGAAAAAAATGTGGTTACGAGATGATTGTGAAAAAAGGAGAAAAGGAAAAAGAAAAAAGATGATTGTGAAAACAAATATACTGAGTGGCTACAATATTTTAGTTATCATCCATAATTTGTTCTCGACTTAATCATGTTCTTCGAAAATAAAAAAAAATATAAAACACAAAATACAACCAAAAAGGAAAAAAATGAGAAAGAAGTTAAAACAAAAAAAAAAATAAAAAAAAATAAAAAAAATAAAAAACTAAAAAAAGAAGACTAAAAAGGAAAAGGAAAAAAAAAAGAAAAAAGAAAGAGAAACAAAGGGTAGAGGGCAGAGATAGAAGAGAGAGAAAAAAAGAAATGACAAAAAAAATAAAGAAAACTAAAGGCTACATATAAAAGAGAGACAAAAAAAACTAAAAAGAAAAAACTAAAAAAAAAATGAAAAAAAAGTCAAATTGATATGATATAAAAGTTAAGTTTTTGACTTGGGAGTTAAAGTGGGTTGAACCATTTTTACCCAATCCATATTTGACCAAATCTATATTTACCCATATTTATATGGGCGGATTGCAATCCAAACCATTTTTGCTCGATCCATATTTAACCCGTCCAAATCCAATCCAATCCGTCCGTTTTCCACCTCTAGCTATTTAGTAGTGATTTGCACAGTGGTATGTATTTTGATGTTGAAAATACAACCACTTTTAGAGGCTACAAGGTGATTGATAATCCACTATTGGATGATACTGTAACATCCGGAAAATTCAAGCTAAGATTCTCCAAGCATGTATAGAACAAAACTTAGTAACTTGGTAGTATTAGAAGTGATTTAGAAATGAATTAAGACCACGAGTAACTCCTAGCTCATAGCCAAGTTGAAAGCTTCCTTATCGATTGAATTCCTGTGTAGAATCTTTCCATAGTCAACCTCAAACGAGTATAACCCCTAAATTATGAAGAGTTTTGGAGCTCAAGACCCACCAAATGAAAGGTCTTTGAGACCTCTTTCCAACGCATTCAATTGCTCGTAAATTCGATATTGGAGTAAAAAGTTATAGCAATTTTACTGTACTGTCAAGCCGTCAAATTGGACGACTCATACCGTGACCAGGATCCCACGATCATTGAGATCGTGCGAATGCTCGTCTAATCAACTTGAAAGTCAAATTTTTCAGCAACATTTTTACAAGAGTATTCCGATCTTTCCAACTTTTTAACCTCCTAAACTACGTGTTTAAGCTATCCTAAGACTGAATATAAAACCTAAACTACTCTTAATCCCTCATTCACTTCACAACACACAAATTACACAGATAAACATGAGAAACATGCGACTTTTCTTCATCAAACAAGAAATTAAGGTTTTTCATCTTCAGTCTCAATCCTCCAAACTTTAGTTCAAGAATCAAAAGTAATCAAGTATGTGGGTATTCAACAATGAATTTCTTTCACCCTTATGCCCAAAATCTAGTTTTAAAATATGAATTTAAGTTATGATTTCTATGAACTCATGATCTAGGGTTAACATTCAATTATTTCAAATTCTTGAAATTTGATTCTCGCGCTACATTATTATAATATTTTTCATTTAAAATTATTATGAATGATTTTCATGGCATTAACTCAGTTATCTTAATACGTGAAGAATTATGCATGTTTTGATGAATTTTAACCTATATTAGTTTGACATAACATGTTTTCCTTTCATAACCTTTACAGATTCGTCATCTTATGGCTCCTCAATATATTGATATTCATTATTTTGGACTTGTGCTATGAAATTTTCCTTTTTTCTTTTGATTATTAAATTGTAATTATTTGTTGCATTCTTCAGAGATGGCGGGCACCCGAAAATCATGCATTGTTAGTTGAATACTCAGTCCTTTAGTTTTCATGATTTAGAATGCTTTTAGACAAAACACTTATACTTCAGTCTCAGAACTTCAATATTATTGAGTTATTCAGTATATCAACTTATATTAGTTTGGAGTAGTACTTAGCACCGAGCAGACACAGGGATGAAGGCTCACCCGTCAGTTAGGTTGAGACTTTTAGTAAAAGTTCCTAAGTCCCAGAACTACAACGCCACCATAGGTTCTAAAGGGTCACCCGTCAGGATTGATACCTTAGTCCTTTTGGACATCAATTTAGTGGTACCACGTCAGATCAACTTTTATCCCTTGGCAAGTTATATTGCGCCCTTTTTTATAGGGATTATACATCGAACTACATGTTTAGCTCATATGGTTATATGTCGGTTAACAACAAATCCCCATTTCAAACCCAGTTACTGCATGACCTTATGTTTAGTTTATTCAGTAAAGCTGCGTACAATACACCCTTGTGGTGGGCCCCTCCCCGGACACCGCGCATAGCGGTAGCTTTAGTGCACCGTGCTGCCCTTTTTTTTTAGCATTGATCAACTACATGTTTATTTGCTTATCATTGGATCAGTTCACATCCTATAATTTTAGACTAAGTATTCGTACATGACCCTCAGTTTAGTTTTATTCCCTTTTATACTATGATTTTATATGTTATCACTACATATCAAAATATATGTATTTTATATAGGGTCATTGTAATCCAGCTCATCTCCTTGCATTCATCACAGTTTTACAGCGTATTGAACATTAGCTTTAGATCAAATAAAATAGTTATGCTTCTACAGCTTGCCAGTTTACAAAAATGTTTTAGCTCTTGATTAAAAGATTTCACTATGTCTCACATCTTTTACATACAAACATGTTAGTTTTATCATGTTTCATGCTTTGAATATTTTTGTATATTGTCCTGTGTCTTGAGCAGTTTTATCATGTTTCATGCTTTGAATATTTTTGTATATTGTCCTGTGTCTTGAGCTGGGGGTCTATCGGAAACAGCATCTCTTCTTCTTTAGAGGTAGTGGTATGGACTGCGTACATTCTACCCTCCCCAGACCCCACTAGGTGGGAATATACTGGGTTTGTTGTTGTTGTGTATTTCAACATATGGCTTATGTCCTCAATTTTAAAGCATATTTTAAGTGTTGTCATGACTAGCATATATCTCATATAGGCAGTAGATTCAAAAGTATTGATCGCATACCTCTTCTGCCTACATTTTTTATGTGATGTAAATTCAGGTGCTTACTATCGGATCTTAGTTTGGTAGATCACAACTTCCAGCCAGTATGTGATGAGTTCTCTTGATTTGAGGACTCAAGTCAATTTGCACGTATAATATTTTATGTCTAGGTATGTATTGATTAGGGATAGTTGAGATCATGTCCCAGTTACCTATAGCCAGTATTAGTAAATGCTTCATAAATAAATAGTAAGAGTTATTGAATGTAGTTTCAGTTCCTCTTTCTTTCAGATTAAATTGTTGTACACTTTTACCAATGATGTATTGAAATAGCTTATCTCATGATTATGCTTCCACTCAGTCATTTTATCATTCAATTGCATATGCAATACAAGTCAAAGAGGCATCATAACTTTCGACGACATCATTGGAGGCCAACACATAAAGACTCAAGCTTAGGGCCTGCCTTTGATGCCTAACCGAGAGAACAAGTGTTAAAGCATAGAGAAGAGCTTCATTACACTCCAAGGTCGCCCCTCATTATGGGCCTTTTGGTCATTTTGTTATATAATAGTTAGGACTAAGACTATAAATAACTCATATTAGGTTTATTTTCAGCAACTTTGATATTATTTTGAGAGATAAACTCTTTGAGTGTGTATTTGCAAGTGTGGATTCAGTTGTGGCAAGTGTGGAATCACTTGTGTTGGTTACTAGTTTAGAAAAAGGAGTTGCTTGGGAATCCTGTTCCCTTGAGGTCTCCATAAGAACTTGTTGTTTATATGGATTTATAGGGGTCTTAGTGTTTGAGACACACTTTGGTTCTTGTTTCTTGAATATCTGTATGTTAAGTTATCTATCTTTATACTATCGTGTGTTTGTTATCTTGTTCTCGGCCTTGTGTTGAATCCGTAGGTTAGGTTTATCATCTTGTTGTTGTGTGTTTGTTGGCTGGTCTCGTATCATTTGGTATCAGGGGCAAGGCTTGATTTTGGTCCAACAAAATCACTCTTGGGATTGTTGCCTAGAAAATAAAAAAAAAAAGTGTCCAAATCCAAAAATCTCACAAAAAATAGTGTCACGTTTTGTACCTTGGCCGAAACTAGTTGTTCTTGTTTTGTAATTTGGCCGAAACTTGGAACCTAGATCTAGGAGGTTTTTTATGTGTCCTGTTTGTTTCTAGTGTTAGACTCTTCTTCACTAACACTAATAGAGTCTAAATCTAAATCTTGAGCTTGAACGCATGTTGTTGATGTTTGTTGTTGAGGATTTGAGCTTGAATATGTGTTGTTGATGTTTGGGGGTCCAATGTGCACCTAGAACTTCAAATTTCAAAAGTGGTGTTCTTCACCATCTTCATATCTTGTTGAAGAGAAAGTGGTTGTTTGATCTAAAATAAAGTAGAAGGATGGTGTGGTCTTTGTTAGTCTTGAAACATAATCCCAAGACATCCCAAAAAAGGAAAAGGGACAAAAGGCTTTCAAAAGTCTTGTTTAACCAAAAGCGAGAAAGGACGCATTCCAAGATTTACAAAAGAGGAAAGTGTCAAAAGGCTCTAAGTTTCGTTTCCTTGTTTCTTTTAGTTTCATTTCTTGATTCTAGTACTAATTAGCAACTAGTAATCTTCAACTTAGTTGTGAGTTAGTTGTTTGAGTCCATTTATTTCGTGTTACCTTTCTTTTTGTACTTTTATCCTTCTGTGATTCGTTGTAGTTTCTTGGTTCAAGTCCGTACATATTTTCCTTTGAGTCGTTTCAAACAAGAATCCACTCCGACCTCAAGCCACAATTGGTACCAAGTAACCTCATTGGAGTATAAACGAGATACCAACACTTGCAACGCCAATTGAGTGACATTTCAACGGTGTGAGTTTGAGAGTTTGTGAGGCTGATTTTACTAACCTTAACTTCTTGTTTTTGTTTTGTTTAGCATTTTTTTGTTAGGTACCATGGCATCGGGTGAAGGCAGCCCAGAACTTCGGGAGAGGTAAACATGGATACTTTAATGACGGCCATAATGGATGTGAAACATGATCTTAGTAGCCGAATGGAAGGGATGGAAGTTCTCTTTCGAGAAGAATGGACACCTTGGAAGTTCGTCTAGGCTCCACCCATTCCACTCCTAAAAACTACCATGCCTCATCTAGTGGATATGTTCCAAACGCCTCCTCTACTATAACTCTGGAAATACTTCACCAAATGTTCAATCCACCTAGACAAGTTCATGAACCCATCAACCAAGCCCCTACTTATCCAAACAATCGAAACCAAATCCACCAAGAAGCTCCACAAAATCAAGAACCCCAAGAAATGCTGAGAGTCCCACTTAACCGAAACCAACTAATCCAAATTGATGATGTGGAAGGTGAGGGTCTTTATGGAGGTGAGGAGTTAGATGAAGTGGCTCTCTGTGTGGAATTTGTGTGAAATAGAAGAGGAGCTCAAGAAGGAAGACATAGGGGCCGAGGGGGAAGGTTTGGTTTGGTTCCTCATGGTAGAGGCAACTTGGGACACCGTCCTCAAGTTCAAGAAGGTCATCAAGCGGATCAAGGAGGAAATTTGGGTAGAGACATAGGTCTCAACTCAATCAAGATCACACTTCCTACCTTCAATGGAACTAGTGATCCATCTATCTATCTACTTTGATTGAGAACTACAATGCAATAGGATCTTCCTAACACAATGAGTTAACTCCACACAAGAAAGCCGCCCATACAATTGCTCAACTTGAAGGGTATGCATTTATTTGGTGGGAGATAAAAAGATTGCAAAGAGCAAGAAATGGTAATCTCGACCTTCTAGATTGGGATGAATTGAAAGCACTTATGAGAGAGAGGTATGTCACAGAAAGGTTCAAGCAAAGGCAAATAACAAGGCTCTACAATTTGAGGCAAAGAGATAAAAGTGTGGAGGAGTATTATGAGGAGTTTCAAAAGTTGATCCTCCGTCTTAATATTGCTGAACCTCCAAATCATTGCATAGCTCAATTCAAAGGTGGTTTAGATCATGAAGTTTTTTCTCAACTAGTTGTCCACAAGTTTGACCGAATAGAGGATCTTGTTGAGGCGGCCATTGAGATTGAAAGGAACAATCATGCCAAAAGGACCTTCAATAAAGGTTACCAATCTTCTACTTCCTTCGGATGGAACAAAAACAAGTATTACTACAAGTCCTTAGAGAAGAAGCTCGTTGATAGGGCAATCCAAAGGTATCCACCACGGATTGAAGGTAATCCATCTTTTACTCCCAATTCTAAAGGTATTGTTTGCTTTAAATGTCAAGGTTGGGGTCATAAGGCTAGTGAATGCCCCAACCGAAGGAACATTGTATTGGTGGAGGGTGATTCTTACTTTGTTGGGGTAAAGTAACCCTAAATGATGGTGATGAGGAAATCCCTCAAGAGGATGATGACATTGATGGTGAAGAGGAATTAGTAGAGGAAGAAGGAAACGTCTTTGTACCTTGTGGATTGATGATAAAGGTTCCTAATGAAGATGTTTGGCCCAAAAAATAAGAGGTCTTGAATTTTAACCTCATGATGATGAAGGACCCGAATGGTAAAGGTGAGAAGTTTCAGGTTCAAGAAGAAGAACTTGGTGTCAAAACCAAGCACTTGTTGTCACTACATTCGGCACTAGCATTGTGCCAACTTCCAAGTTGAGGCATAAGAGGGTGAATTCCTATGGTGCAAGTTTAGAACGCAAGAGAGCAAGCTCAAGTCTTTGCTCCAAAGGTATGTACCTACCCCCTCCTATTTCTAACTTTTCTTGGAATCATGATGACATTTACCCTAGAGTAGACAATGCTAAGAAGATATTTGATTTAAAGTCCTACCTAGATGGTATTGATGTATTTTGGAATGACTTGAATGTGCATGGAATGTATGACCTTCCTATTTCGATTTGCAAGCCTATTTGTTGTTCCAAGAAAAGTCTATGGATTCAACTTGATAAAAAACTCGTCTCTTGTTTCTTGTCACACCTACGTGTATAGACAAGTTGTTTCTTCTTTGGAAGGGTGTTTGAGTTTTTGTGATTGGAAGGGTATCCTACTCTCTAAAGACCACTTTCTTTTACCCTAAGTTGTTCCACCATGTCATGATTTACTAGTTTAGAAACGGGGGTTGCTTGGGGATTTCGATTCCCTTAAGGTCTCCGCAAGGACTTGGTGTTGTTTATACGGGTTTATAAGGGAATTTTGATTCCTTTGAGGTCTCCGTAAGGACTTAGTATTGTTTATACGGGTTTATAAGGGTCTTAGTGTTTGAGACACACTCTGGTTCTTGTATATCCGTATGTCAAGTTATCTATCGTTATACTATCGTGTGTTTGTTATCTGGTTCTCGGCCTTGTGTTGAATCTGTAGGTTAGCTTTATCATCTTGTTGTTGTGTGTTTGTTGTCTGGTCTCGTATCATGTGTTATACCAATACCATAGGGTAATTTGGAATCACTTATCTAGGCACTGCGTTATGACTAGGGGTAGTCTCAGGTCGTGACAGAAACACACCATTCCAAATGAAGGAACTCCATTCTTGAGGGATTATAGACCTCTGGGTTGTGTGGAGATGTTTGGTCATGAAGACATGTATGGCGTGGTTGAGGCTGTTGGCACCTTTCCTTATGACAAAACGTCTTTCTTGAGGGCTATAATCCACTTGAGGACCAAAATTCAAGCGGAGAAAGCTTCCAAAAACGAAGAATGCTCTTCAAAGAAAGGGAGCAATTGGAATGAAAAAGAGCATACTTTTGGAATGGACTAGGCTAGGGCTTCTAAACCTAAAAGGTGAGAAAATGCTACTTGAAGCTTGAGGTAGGACCAATGAGGTAAAAGTAAAACTCTCCCTTTTGATGAACGTGATTATTTGATAGACTTGTTGGTGAGGTCTTATCAACAGAAGAATCTTGAGAAGAAGGATCAACGGAGAAAACAACCTCGACGACAAATACGATTTGGTGTTGTACATTTTCCTAAGCCTGTGGATGGTAGATATTCATGGGCCACGCTTATCCTTGGACTTTCCAAAGACATGAAGGTGAAATCTACTATTATTGATCTTTCGTGATTATTACTTGATGTTACAAGAAAAGTGCAAGAATATGCTTTTGACTTTTGAGAGTTCTTGAGTATGACTTGGGGGGTACTCTTTCCTTTGGACCCAGATGTTTCTTTAAATTGTGATGGTTTGATAATGGTACCTAATTGGCCTATTCGTAAAGGTTTAATACAATTGTAAAGAATGCTTCTTGGACCTAACTCAACCTCAAAAGCTAGCTCGTGATGGGAATTACCAATCCCTTTTTCGATTAGGGATACTTAACACCACCACCACCACCCCGCACACCCAGGCCTAGTTAACTAGAGCGTGAACAATATAATATGGGGGCCCAACATCGGTGAACAAAGATTTGGGATGGGTCTGGCTCTGATACCATGTAAAGAATGGATCTTGGGCCTAACTCCACCACAAAAGCTAGCTTATGAGGGAAGGATTATCCAAGTCCATAAGGGGACTAATTATCCATCCCTTTTCCGATTTGGGATACTTAACAACAATAATTAGAGTCTTGACTTGTTTTGGTCTTGTTTTCGATGATGCACTTAGCCATGAGGGTTATCATGTGTTTTTTAACTTGAAGGGATATATGTGCTTCTTGAAATGTAGAACCACTAAGAACTTGCATGTTTGGTTTCCTAAATACATTGATTCTTTTGATTTACTCTTTAGTCAAAGTTTCTTAAGTAGCCAAGTATCTCTTACTTTTGTTGGGATACATGTCCTTTTTTGGATCATTTTGATGCTTGGTTGTATCATAAAAGAGAGCAATTTAGAGTGTTGATTGCATGATATGCTTACTTTAGGTATTATCATTCACCTTATGATGATTACCTTGTTCGGATTGTGAGAGGACTTGTCCGCATTCTCTTTTGCAATTTTCAGGGACTAGATTCGAGGACGAATGATTTTAGAAAAAAGGAAGGATGATAGAACCGAAAGCTCAAGGAGCTTGATGATGATTAGCATTAATGGTGACGCACAACATCAACCCAACAGTGGCCTAAGGAACACATTACCCAGTTTGAAGTGTTTCAAGGAATCTCAAGTGCAAATCTTTAAGCTATACACTACTTGATGAAAAGATGGAGTCCTTGAAGGTCATAAAAGACCCATATGTGGGGTATGCAAGCTACGGAATATAGCTTGGATAGAAGAGAGTGAGAGATGTTCAAGCTATTTAAGACAACTTGGAAGGGAGATGCAGAAGGGTAAGCAGCCAAGGATGTGACCACAACACACCACATGTGGCCACATATGTATCACAATTGTCAACCAAAAGCCGAGTTGAAATGAGCTCACTTGCGACCACATATTCCCATTTGTGGCCACAAGTCACCTCCATAGAGCATTAGACAACCCATTTTAGTGTATTTTGGCTATTTGTTCAAAGGCTACTTTTGGCTATGCTTGTAGAGGTAAAACTATAAATACTTGTCTTAGTTATTTTTATTTTTGAGCTTTTGAAGATTAAAGAACTCGTATGAGTGCACTTCCTCCTTCATGGAGATTGGGTTAGATTAGTGGGTAGATTCTCGTTGCTCTTATCTTAGAACTTCTATTGGATAATCTAGGATAGAATTTTCATGTGTTAGTTCAAGTTTCTCTTCTTTCGTAGATTAATTTCATGTGTTCATTATTGATTAATAGGTGCAGGTATTAAGTCCTATGTTGATTAATCACAACAATTATTGATTGATTCCTTTTGTTCTTCTATCTCATCCCATGTTTCTTCTATCTATCTATTTATCAATTTCCCCTATCCCTAATTATTTTATTCCACATTAGAATCCTTAGTTTCCCAACTAGGATCTTAGCTGGTTCTAAGTCTTGTAATCATTGTTTTAAAGTTATGGATATGACTATGATCCAAGCAAATTGCAATGAGGAAGTAGCCATAGTGGAATAGCTAATGTAGTAGAATTGCAACAATATGTGAATTTAGACGAGTTAGTAGAGGTGTTGCAAAAGTAGAAAAAAAAATAAAGGAAGCAACAAGCCAGCTCATGGAATAATCGGTCTACTAAAGCTACAAGGAAATTATGGCTACCATATCAGGAGAAAACTATGCCTTGTTAGAATGAGTTGGAAAAGAAATAATATATAGAATACTACTTAGAAAAAGATTGTAATGTCAGTGTCCAAGTTAGAAAAGGAGTCTAATGTAGTGTCTATAAATAAGGTCTTAATATAATAATTTAGATACAACAATTCAATAATAATTTTTCTCCTATATTTCTCACATGGTATCAAAGCCAAGTTGGTTGTAAACTTACTGGGAAGAAAACTCGATCACACAATCACCATGCATAAATTTTGGTGATTATCAAGGTTGATTTGCGCACTCGTCTATTTTATAAGTGTTGTGTGAAAACCGACACTACCACGAGGTGTGAAATACTCGAGCGAGCAAACTCCAGTGAGCCACTCTCAGTTTTGGTGAGCCACGTGCCGCCAAAAGTATCAGATTCGCATCGACACACGCATCACGTGCCGACGCGCCCAACAACTTTCCGGTAAGATTTTTTTCCTAGTGAGGTCGCCTCTTTTTTTCGAGACTGTCCACATAGTTATTTCGTAATTCCGACCAATTTACGACAATCAAATCTAATTTTTCGATAACTGAACACCTTTTTCAGAGTCCCACAACATATTTTCAAATTTTTTGCTTGATTCAGCACTATGATTAAATTGAACCCTTAATGAGGAGATCAGAAAATCAAACGTCACAGTCCATGAAGAATCGATAAGGGGGAGGTCATTTTGGAAGATTTCAACCTAAGAGTAGTTATTGTTAAAGGCTTGGACATACTCGTAACGTTTGCTATTCTCGACCAAAGTGTAGTTATTGTAATAGACTTGGACATACTCGCATCTTTGCATTGTAGACCACCTGAAAATGCTCATGTTGCTCAGTCCAACACCACAGGTAATAAATGGTGGTATTAATCTGCAAAGGAATATAATAAGTATCTGGTGTGTCGATTGTATTGGTCACGTTATGGTCTAAACCAATCTCCTCGAGCCTGGTTTGAAAAGCTCAATCCAGTAATTCAGAAGTTTGGCATGATGCATAGTGAAGCAGAACACTCGGTGTTTTATGGACATTTATCCCTGAACTATGTATTTATCTGGTGGTTCACCTTGATGATATCGTTATTACGGACAATGATCAAGATGGTATCATTACTTTGAAACAACACCTTTTTTAGCATTTCCCGAATAAAGACCTCTGTAGACTGAAGTATTTTTAGGTATTGAATTTGCTCGGTCCAGATCAAGTATTGTCATTTCGCAACGCAAGTATGCCTTATACATTCTCAAAGAGACGGGAATGATAGGATGTGAACTTATCGGTACTCCTATGGATCCAAATACTAAATTCCTGCCGGAATAGGCGGATCCACTCAATGATCTCAGAAGATATAGGTGCCTAGTTGGTAAGTTGAATTATTTCACAGTGACCAGACCTAACATTTCCTATCATGTGAGTATTATAAGTCAGTTTATGGATTCTCCCTATGATGGTTATTAGGATGCAGTTGTTCGCATTGACCGATATACTAAGTGAATTCCATGTAAAGGACTACTCTTCGAGGATTGAGGTCATGAGTAGATCGTTGGGTATACAGACGTTGATTGGGCGATATCACTTTGTGATAGACATTTGACACCTGGATATTATGCTTTAGTAGAAGGTAATTTGGTGTGCTGGAGAGTGAGAAACAGAGTGTGGTTGCTTTTTTATCTAGTGCGAAAGCAAAATATCAAGCAATGATATCCACTTGTGCGCTAGTTTGGATTAAACAGTTGCTGAGAGAGTACAAATTTGAAGAAATCAATGAAATGGAACTTGTGTGTGGTAACCAAACAGTTCTTCATATTGCCCATCAAATTTGGCACTTCATGGGAGGACTAAGCAGATTGAGATTAATTATCACTTTGTGAGAGAGAAGATACTTTTTAGAGACATTGTTACAAAATTTGTGAAATCGAGTCATCAGCTTGCAAATATTTTCACCAAGTCCCTCATTGTTCCTCGTATTAATTACATTTGTAACAAACTTGAAACAAATTATTTGTATGCACCAGCTTGAGGGAGAGTGTTAAAATATGAATAGGAATGGGAATAGTATACATAATCCAACTTGGAAAATGATTGTAATGTCAGTGCCTAGTTGGAAAAGAAGTCTAATGTACTGCCTATACATAAGGTCTCAATGTACTAATTTAGATACAACAATTCAATAATATTTTTCTCCTATATTTTTTCTCACACGCTTAAATCACAAGATGATAAAGGGAAAAGGAAAATGGGAGGCCAAAGATAGAGGTAAAACTTACTACGCAAACTTCTGCTCCTTCTAGACCTTCTAGTGCTATAAAATGTCACGAAGTGTCAATGGAGGGGACATATGAGAGTTATCTTAAATAAAGATTATAGGTAATATGAAAGTGAAAGAGCGAGGAATAAGACACCCAAAGGTGTGGCATAGTGGTTAGCGATGTGGATCCTTATAATTGAGGGAAATTTTGGGGGTAGTTAGACATATTATGAGTATTAATATGGAGAGATTGATGAGGCACAGAGAAAATATTTTTCATAAACGCTCTATGATTACTGACCAAGGCAGTTGTGCTAATATAGCGAAGAAATTAGGGAGTACATGCACAAAACGTAAAGCCAATTACAAGTTCTAATGATTGAATATGGAGAACAAAAGGAGAGTAAAAAGGCGTGATTTCCTTTTCTATTGGGGAGAATCCATATGAACTTCTATGTGATGTTATAACACTGCAAGTTTGTCATATTTGTTCGGCCGACCCTAGAAATAGAATATACCTTCCATGATGGAGTAGAAATAAGAATCCTCTTGAACATAAGGGGGAAAATTAAATTATGGCACCCTTAACTCCTTCCCAAGTATATGAAAATTGTTAGAATACGAGTAGAAATAGGAATAACATATAAAACCTTCCTTGGAAAAGGATTGTAATGTAGTATCCTATTTGAAAAAAGATTGAAATGCAGTGTCTACAAATAGGATTCCAGTGTAATCATGTACATACGTAATTCAATAATATTCTCTTATATTTCACACATGGTATCAGAGCTTCTACGACCTTGGTGAAAAATCAAAGATCTTCTGCTACCGGCGAACGTCTAAGACCTATATATGTCGCCCGTTTGGCCAATGATTATGCTAGCAAAATTGGGTCACCGTACATTTTTCCAGTGACCATATTCTCGTATCTAATTTGTTCTTTTTATAAGGTAACATTTTCTTATATTTATGTGTAGCAACCTGCATCTTTTCGGCGACTCTTTCTCATATCTGATTTGCGTATCACCGTGCATCTCTCTGGACTACCGCTCATATTTAGTTTGTGATGTACGGTGCATCTTTCTGGACTACTTTCGCATATCTGAGTTGCATAGCATTGTGTGTCTTTTCAATGACTCCTCAGATTTGATTTGCATAGTTTCGAGCATCTTTTCGATGACTCCTCATATTTGATTTGCATAGGGTCGTGTCATAATTCCTACCATGCCCATAATTTCTTTTTTTTCAGTAGGGTCGTGCATCATTCCGACCCTACCCATATAATTTCTCTTTTCCAGTGGGGTTGTGTCATCATTCCGACCCAACCTACGTAATTTTTTCTCAGATTGTGACTACTTTTCATTCGCCAAATCTAATAATCTGGCGTGTGAGCATGTTTCAGCCAATTTTCTAGTGACGTTCTTGTTCAAGATCTATTAATCTCTTAATTTCAAGATGACTCATATTTTACACCAATTTCTAGCAATTTTCCGCGACATATCACCTACTTTTCTGACCACTTTTTCAATTTTTTTCCTTTCCAACTAAGGCCGCCCAGATGTCTAGAGCAGTCTTTACTAGTTTTCTTGCGAAGTTCTTCACCAAATCCCTCATTGCTCCTCATATTAATTACATCCATAACAAGCTTGGTACATATGCCTTGTATGCACCAGCTTAAGGAAAAATGTTAGAATATGAGTAGGAATAGTAATAGCACATAGAACTCTACTTGAAAAAGAATTGTAATGTAGTGTCCTATTTGAAAAGGGATTGGAATGTAATGTCTATAAATAGGGTTTCAGTGCATTAAAGAATCTCACATCGAAAAAGGGATGGGTAATTGGTCTCCTTATACGGACTTCAGCAACCTCCCTTTATAAGTTGGTTTTTGAGGTGTGGGTTAGGTCTAAGACCTAATTTTACACAGTGTAATAATGTAGATACACAATTCAATAATATTTTCTCTTATATTTCTCACAAAGACCAATAACGATTGAAAGTAAAAAATGGGAAATATAAGGAGGGATAAAAAAAAAAGAGTGCAAAAAAAAAAGGAAAAAATCAAATGAGGCATGAGGAGAAAGAGAGTAGTGTTGAGAGAAAAGAAAAAGTGGGAAACAATGATAAATAAGAAAAGAACGGTGAGCGGAAAAAGGCTAAGGGTGAAAAATAGTGAATCTCGGCAAAAGCCAAACAGTGTTTACTTGCAAGTAGAGAGGGGCTTCCCATTGTTTGCTTACTTCTATTTATGATTAACACTAGCCCTCCTTTGAGAAAAATATAACATCAAATTAACTTTGTGCTTGGCTCTCAACTTCCTAATAGGCTAACTTATAAAAGCAATCATGATGAAACAAAGAAACTACACAAACAAGAATCTTATGAATATTTTTAATGTGAGGTTTCTTTCTTTACACCTTTATGTGTGGTGATTTTAGATTTATCTTGCAACTATATAAGAAACATTCTTTAGAAGGAAAGATTGATTCATAACTACATATCTTTGATTTCTAGTAGAGTAAAATAAAGAAGTCCTTTTCACACCCCCTTTTCGCCTGAGGGTTCGAAGTCGAAGGATTTTTCCAATTAAAGTGACGGTATTGAATAGGATTATTTTTATTATTTTCAAAGTCACCACTTGAAATTGAGTTATGGCGTTCCAAGTCACCTTTTTGAATCCCTAGTCAAAAGGAAATGACTCTTTTATTTTGGTCTGCGAAAATAGAAGATCGGGTAAGGAATTCTGTTGACCGAAGGGAAGGTGTGAGACACCCCTCGAGTCCCGTGGTTCTAGCACGGTCGCTTTTATTGACTTATCTTGACTTAAACTATTTTATTAAATTATGTTAAGGCCTAATTTCGCTCATATTTTAATTTTTTGAAAAAAAATATTTGTCAAGGTGCAATATTGCATCCTTGAATTATTTTCAAATATCTCAGAAAGATGCGTACGCCGCATTCTTAATTGAGATAAAAATTTTAAACGTATCTAAAATTTGTTTAGCGTTAAAAGCATGGTTAATCCATTATAAATTCGTAATTATTTTTATCTATCCATTTTTTTTCATTTTTATCCCACTTAATTTCTTATACTTAATTAGTACAATAAAACTACAATAAGAGAATCTATTAAATAAAATTATTTAATCATATTACAATCTAACCTACCATGGACGAGAAAATAATTACTATTTTACATTCGATAATTTGAATAAATTAAATAAATAGTATATAACCCATTGCCTTTTTAATCTTAAATGAATATTTTTAGAGGTTAATTTTATAAGGACCAAAGAAATAATCTAATAGTAACTAAAGACGCTCACTCAATTATGCATGATAACATTTACATTAAATGCATTATAGGAAAATAGATAATACATACATTGTAATATAAACAAATATAGGTATTGAAAATATAAAAGATAGTCACAGTAGAAGATATGCAAGCAGAAGTGACATAGAAAACAACATGCAGATGACATAATAATTATAAAAAAAAGAACAAATTAGTTAGATACAGAAAACATGAGAAAACAAAAAGGTAACATGACACAAATTTAACAAAGAAAAAAAAAGAAGCTAAGAGCAGTAAAACATCAGGGAAAAAAATGAAGTTTTTTTTTTTTACACCAAACAACACGATAGCAATTAACATGACACATCGACGACAACAAAATCAAACAAAAACAAACATGAACGAATTATAGTTACAAACGAATATACACACAACATTTTTTTTTAAAATTACTTGAACATTTTCATTCATCCTTTTTCATAATAAATTCATAACATAATACATGATTGCATAAGAACCTGTGATAAATTAAATCGAATGATGAAGCAAGAAACCATCACTGGAAACTAAAACGGAAACTTGAAACTCAATTCAAAACTCTTTCTTCTCTCTATTGTCTCATGTTTTTTAGTGCTTCACTCTCTATTGTTTCTCTGTCTGATTTTTATCTGATGTTGTCTCCCTGTTTTTTATGTTTCTCTGTCTGGTTATCTGAAAAAGTACATAAGTCCTTTTTGGGGGTGGGGGGGAGAAGTCCTTAATAGAAAGATTCTTTGGGGGGGGGGGGGGAACAATTACTGATCAGGAAGAGGGAATTTGAATTTTAAAAATAAAATTCTCTTCTTTCTTTTTTAATCTATTAATAATAATAAATAAAAATAAATTAATAAATAAATAAGCTAATAGAATAATAATAATAATAAATATAACTAATTAATTTTTATATTTAAAAAAATATAATAAAAATTAAAAATATCCTTCTACAAATATATTCAGGATAGTATTAAAACTACTAATGTATTTAAAATGTAAAAATAAAAATATTTTTTTTATTTTTGTATTATTTTTAAAATTAGAATTACAAATAAAATAAAATATTCCAAAATTAACTTTATTTAGTTATTTATTTTTTAACTAAAAATTTATTAAAATAAAATAAGATTAAAATAATATCGTATCAAATATAAATATTTAATATCGAATATATATATATATTACACTCGGAGAGGGTCAAAATCACGTGTCTATATTTTGCCCCTCTTTGTTTGAAATCTCGAAGAGTTTTCATACAAAGAAATAGACAAAGAGATGGTTTTTGACCTTCCGATTATTCAAAAAGTGAAGATAAAATAAAATACAATAAAATAAAAGGTGTGACCGAGTTCTGGTTTTGGACCGCCTACATATCTCGGGTTATAAGGAAATCAGGTCACATGTAGTTCAAAGGTAACATGGTGAAAGAATGATTTAGACATCAAGTGAGATTCCGTTGAATTTCCGGTTGACTTCTGCCTTTTACATCAAATGACTAACAAAATCAAAAATGAAAAATACAAGTGAAAATTGCAATCTCAAGAATCTTGACTCTAATCTTCGTGACTTGAACTTGAAAATTCACCCTATTCTTCAGGCGGGCTCCTGAACTTACAATTTCTTCACCCTATTCTTCATGTGGGCTCCTGGACTTCCTTTTTTACTTCACCCTGTTCTTCAGGCGGGCTCCTGGACTTTCTCTTTTCTTTACCCTGTTCTTCAGGAAAGCTCCTAGACTTCTATTTCTTCTTCACTTTGTTCTTCAAGCGGGCTCCTGGACTTACAATTTCTTCACCGTATTCTTCAGGCGGACTCCTTAACTTACAAATTTCTTCATCCTATTCTTCAGGCGGGCTCCTGGACTTCACCCTGTTCTTCAGGGTGGCTCCTGAACTTTCTTTTTCTCCACCCAGTTCTTCAGGCGGGCTCCTGGACTTCCGGCATCGTATGTTGTAATCATGACTCTTGCATTGACAAAAGTATGAAATTGCATCCTTTATTTGAAAACTTTCTATTTCTGTTTCAAACAAAAGAAAGACAAATTGTGAGTTTTAAATACACGTGGTGGATGGTTTGTGGTTTTCGGCTCTTGAACTGACTGTTCTTGCACTTTCCATGCTCAACTCCTTTTCATTCCTTGATTGATATCGATTGACTTGTCATACTTCTGACCCAAAATTCTGACCACGGATACTCTCAACTCAAAACATATTTCTCTCTCAGGATTCAACTTTTCATACAACTTTTATTTTTCAACGAGCCAAAAATCGTCAAATCACGATCATTCTGAGTACTTTATTATACTTTGACGTGTTGTCTTTGTACGTCAACCCTTTGTCTTACTTTTTACCATTGAAGAAGTTGGTAGTAAGTTTGGAGTTCTTTCTTACTTGACCTGACGTGAATTTGAGTCAAAAAATATACAAGACAACAAAATTTTCGTTTTGATGACAAGGACTCAAAAAAAAATAAAACAAAAAGAAAAAGACAATAATCATCTCTTTTTCAAAACAAAAAGAAAAACTTATCTGAACGTGGAAACTAATTTTGATGATTATGACATGCATTTTGAATCAAACAACCAGATTTACCCTCACTAATCATTACAACTTATGTCGACTTATTAAGCTTGAAATTTAGCCAATCTTGAATTTGTTCCTTCTGGATAACAACTTTCCTTCAGCTAGTTGCACCTCAATTGGTTTTTACCAACGAGCCTATCTCATTTTCACTTCTTTCTCAGCTTACAATCGCCTTATGGTGCCCAACAGCATTTTCACTAATAAGACTCTCTTTTTCATTCATTTTCCCCTTTTTTTTTTTTAAGTAAACACTTAAAATATGAAATATCATGCACCCATAACATGTTTATCCTTGACATTCTCAAAGATTGATCTGAAGGTCTTTCTTTGGTTGTAACTTGGCTTTTGGATAAAATTAAAAAGAAAGAGCGACATGAGGCTCAAAAATTACATAACATTGGGTGAAGCATACAACTTTTGAAATCGACTCTATAAAGGAAATAAACTTTTGCCCCAGTTTTATTTCATTCTGGGTAACTTGAATTTTCTTTTGGTTGAATCGAACCCCGGAGTAGAGCTGCTACGTATCTTGTCATAGCAAGAATCAAGTCAAACGTAATTCATGATCATCATTTTTTTGCTTTTTCCTCTTTTTTTTTTGAATCAAACTTTGCTGACTCCATTTTTCTTAAATGAATATTTTTAGAGGTTAAATTTATAAGGACCAAAGAAATAATCTAATAGTAACTAAAGACGCTCACTCAATTATGCATGATAACATTTACATTAAATGCATTATAGGAAAATAGACAATACATATATTGTAATATAAACAAATATAGATATTGAAATATAAAAGATAAAGTCACACTAGAAGACATGCAAGCAGAAGTGATATAGAAAACAACATCCAGATGACATAATAATTAAAAAAAAAAAACAAATTAGTTAGATACAGAAAACATGAGAAAACAAAAAGGTAACATAACACAAATTTAACAAAGAAAAAAAAGAAGCTAATAGCAGTAAAACATCACGGAAAAAAAATGACATTTTTTTTTTCACACCAAACAACACGATAGCAATTAACATGACACATCGACGACAACAAAATCAAACAAAAACAAACATGAACGAATTATAGTTACAAACGAATATACACATAACATTTTTTTTAAAATTACTAGAACATTTTCATTCATGCTTTTTTCATAATAAATTTATAACATAAATAATACATGATTGCATAAGAACCTGTGATAAATTAAATCAAATGATGAAGTAAGAAACCATCACTGGAAACTTAAACGGAAACTTGAAACTCAATTCAGAACTCTTTCTTCTCTCTATTGTCTCAAGTTTTTTATTGCTTCACTCTCTGTTGTTTCTCTGTCTGTTTTTTTATCCAATGTCTCCATTTTTTTTTTTGTTTCTCTGTTTGGTTATCTGAAAAAGTAAGTAAGTCCTTTTTTTGGAGGAGGGAGAAGTCCTTAAATAGAAGGATTCTTTGGGGGGAAAAGTTGAAGGGGAAACAGTTACTGATCAGGAAGAGGGAATTTGAATTTTATAAATAAAGTTCTCTTATTTTTTTTAATCTATTAATAATAATAAATAAATATTAATTAATAAATAAATAAGATAATAGAATAATAATAATAAATATAAATATAACTAATTAATTTTTATATTTAAAAAAAATATAATAAAAATTATAAATATCCTTACACAAATATAATTAGGATAGTATTAAAACTACTAATTTATTTAAAATTTAAAAATAAAAATATTTTTTTTATTTTTGTATTATTTTTAAAATAAAAATTACAAATAAAATAAAATATTCCAAAATTAACTTTATTTAGTTATTTATTTTTAAACTAAAAATTTATTAAAATAAAATAAAATTAAAATAATATCGTATCAAATATAAATATTTAATATCGAAAAAAATATATATATATATATATTACACTCGGAGAGGATCAAAATCACGTGTCTACAGTCCTATACTAATTAGCATCTCTGGCTTCTTCGAAATAGGGGTATAGGTCACTTTTGATATATCTTCTTAAACTGACTCTACTAATACCATAACTAGTTCTAATCCATTAATTCATAAATACTAAAATCAATTAGAGCTATTAGCACTTATATTAAAATTTGAAGGCTCTATTCTCGAATTTCACATATCTTTCAATTCTTCTCTTTAATCTTAGTATTGTTGTTTTCGCAATAACTTATGGGGAGGATCACTTGCCTTTAATGGAAACTGCTTATAATACAACTATTCGTTCTTCTATCGGGTCTTCTCCTTTGAAGTTGTTTATGGTTTGAATTCCCTGACTCCCTTTGATTTAGTGGCATTGCCTACTATTGATGTTGCTAGTCTTGAAGGAAAGAATAAAGTTGAGATGATGAGGAAGACACATGAGTGAACTAGACTAGCCATTGCAAGGATGAATGAACAAGTTTTAGGCATAAATCCTAGGAACTAGTTTTGAAAGGAAGACCAAATTATGTAACAATATTCAAATTGCGCAACGCCCAGATTCCTATTTTGTTGAAGCAGGCTGAATAGCAGACTATTTTATTTGAATTATATATATATATATATATATATATATATTCATACATCCTTTCTTAACCAAAAAAAAAGAGAGCAAGTTGCGTTCAGAAGAGAAAAACCGGGGAGGGAGGAAGTCATAGCCAGGGGACTTAGTTTGGGTCCTTCCAAAAGGAAGACTAAATTGCATTCTAGAAGTGATGAACCTTTCAAAGTTCTTGAGTACATTGGATACGATGCTTACAAGTTTGATCTACCTTGTGAGCAATGTTCATGGATGCTTGATACGGGAAAAAGCGACAAGACTCCGCATCACGCATTACACAATGCGTGAAGCGATGCAACCGCATCACGCATTACACAATGCGTGAAGCGATGCAACCGCATCATTGAACTAAAGCGCAATTTAAAAGAAAAAAGACCAAAAACATCCAAACAGTAAGTAGTAAGTCATAACTAAAAAGACCTCAACAACTATATAACAACAATAAAGACAATATATATAAGCAAAAGTTTAAACAAAACACCAAATCACAAGTTAAAACACCGAAACTAAAGAAAAAAAAGTGAGGAGCATAACTAAAAAAACAAAGAAAAGGAAAGAGAAAAACAAATAAGAAAATAGAGCAAAACAGTAATTGATCGTCACAATGAACAACAGAAGTGAAAAAACAAAAAGAAGAAGAAAGAAGAAAAAAATAGTAAAGTCGCAGCAATGAAAAACGGCAAATCAAGGAAGAAGGGAGAAGAAAGAAGAAAGAAGAAGGAAGAAAAATTATCACAAAATCTCATTGAAGAAGAAAAGAGGTCGCAACAATAAAGTTGCGACTCTCTTCACAGCTAACCTTAAAATTTTGCAGAAGTGCAGGCAGCAGTGCTCTAGTGCTCTGACTCTTTTTTAACTTTAAAATTGACCCGATTCTTTTATTTTTAATTTAAAAATGACCCAACAAATAAAATCAACACGATGTGAGCACAACAGCTTGCATCTCGCATCACACCGCATCTCGCATCACAAGGTTATGTGCCCGTATTTGTTAAATAGCCTTGCATTAGTTACTCGCAGCGGAAAAGCCCTCGCATCGCATTGCATCACCACATAATGCGATGATGCGCTCGCATTCCAAAATACTGCTTGAGTATCAAGTAAGTGCTACTTTCAGTGTTGTTGACTAGTCCTTGTTTGGCGTAGGGTCAAATTCGAGGACGAAATCATTTCAAACAGGGGGGCTTAATAGCTCCAAGGGCAAAGATGAAGCTATATAAGGCTGTTATCACGGGAGAAAGCAAAAATTAAACGAATATCCCTAATGACTTTGAATAAAATAAAAAACTGAGAGGGAGAAACAACAAAAAAGAGAAAAATAATAAAACAACAACAACAACAAACCCAGTGTATTCCCACATAGTGGGGTCTGGGGGGGTAAGATGTACGCAGTCCATACCTCTACCTCTAAAGAAGTAGAAAGGTTGTTTCCGATAGACCCCCGGCTCGAGACACGAGATACTACACAAATACATAGTAAAGCATAGAACAAGATGTCATAACATAAATACGACACCCATAAGTAATAAAAACAGAGAAAAGTAAACAGATTCGTAATAAAACATGGAACAAGGTATCATAACAAGAATAATACCCCCACCAAGTAATTCCCTACACTAGCGACCCAAACTGGCCCTAGCCTTCTGCCCTAATTCGAGACCTCCAGATCTTCCTATCTAGGGTCATGTCCTCGGTGAGCTGTAACTGCTCCATGTCCCGCCTAATCACCTCACCCCAGTACTTCTTCGGCCTACCCCTACCCCGCCTAAAACCATCCAAAGCTAGCCTCTCACACCTACGAACCGGGGCATCCATGCCCCTCCTCATCACGTGTCTGAACCATCTCAAACGGACTTCCCGCATCTTATACTCCACTGGAGTCGCACTAACCTTCTCCCTGATAGTCTCATTCCGAACTCTATCCCCTCTAGTCAGCCCACACATCCAACGCAACATCCGCATTTCTGCCACCTTCATTTTTTGAATGTGGGAGTTCTTAACTGACCAACACTCCGCTCCATACAACATGGCCGGACGGACTACCACCCTGTAGAATTTGCCTTTAAGCTTGGGCGGCACCTTCTTATCACACAACACCCCCGACGCAAGCTTCCACTTCATCCATCCCGCCCCAATACGGTGCGAGACATCCTCGTCAATCTCACCGTTACCCTGAATCATGGACCCGAGATACTTGAAACTATCCCTCTTACATACCTACTGTGATTCCAACTTCACTACCACCTCATTCTCCAGCCTCACGTCATTAAACTTGCATTCCAAATACTCTGTCTTGCTTCTGCTCAACCTGAACCCTTTAGACTCAAGAGTTTGTCTCCACACCTCTAATTTGTCATTCACACCCCCTCGCGTCTCATCAATCAAAACAACATCATCTGCAAAAAGCATACACCAAGGCACCTCCCCTTGAATACGCCGCGCAACACATCCATCACCAAAGCAAACAAAAAGGGACTAAGAGTAGATCTCTGATGCAATCCTGTCAAGACAGTGAAATGCGCTGAGTCTCCTCCTGCCGTCCTCACCTGAGTTTTCGCTCCATCATACATGTCCTTAATTGCTCTGATATATGCCAGCGGGACTCCACTCACCTCCAAGCATCTCCAAAGCACCCCCCTGAGGACTTTGTCGTATGCCTTCTCCAGGTCGATAAACACCATATGCAAGTCCTTCTTCCTTTCCATATACTGTTCCACCAGCCTCCGTACCAGGTGAATTGCCTCCGTCGTCGAGCGGCCAGGCATAAATCCAAACTGGTTTTCTGAAATAGACACTATCCGTCTCAGTCTTACCTCGACCACTCTCTCCCAAATCTTCATAGAGTGACTCAATAACTTAATCCCCCTATAGTTATTGCAACTCTGAATGTCACCCTTATTCTTATAAAGAGGGATCATGGTACTCCACCTCCAAGCCTCGGGCATTTTTACCGTCTTGAAGATTTCGTTAAACAATCCAGTCAACCACCTTACACCAGCCTCTCCAGCGAACTTCCAAAAATCCATCGGTATCTCATCCGACCCCGTCGCCCTACCCCTTCGCATCCTGCGAACAGCCTCTCTAACCTCTTCTACCTTAAAACGTCTACAATAACTAAAATCCCGACCCTCCTCTGAGTGCTCCAGCTCCCCTAACACAATAGCTCTATCCCCTTCGTCATTCAAGAACTTATGAAAATACGACTGCCATCTATTCTTAATGTGGCCGTCCTCCACCAACACTGTACCGTCCCCCCCTTAATGCACTTCACCTTATCGAGGTCACGACCCTTCCTCTCCCTAGCCTTAGCGAGTCTAAACAACTTTTTTTCCCCCCCTTTCCCTTGTAACCCTGCATACAAGCTCTCAAAAGCGGTCGTCTTAACCGCCGTAACTGCTAACTTAGCCTCCTTCCTAGCTAACTTGTACTCTTTCCTATTTACCCGTTTCTCTTCTTCGTCCTTACTCTCAACCAACTTAGCATACGCCCCTTTCTTGGTCACCACTTTCTTCTTAACCTCTTCATTCCACCACCAATCCCCCCGATGATGCCCGGCCCGGCCCCTAGAAACACCCAACACCTCACTTGCATTCTCCCTGATGCACCTAGCCACCCTATCCCACATACTATCCACGTCCCCCCTACACTCCCACACCCTCATTCCCGCCAACTTCTCCCCTATCTCCCACGCATTCGCTGGCGTCAAGCCGCCCCACTTAATTCTAGGTCTACACTCCTCACCCCTCCTCTTTCTATTCTTCTTTATACCCAAATCCATAACCAAGAGCCTATGTTGGGTTGAAAGATTCTCACTCGGGATGACCTTATAGTCCTTACACAACACCCTATCCCCTTTCCTAAGCAACAAAAAGTCAATCTGGGTCTTGGCTATCGCGCTTCGAAAGGTGATCAGGTGATCGTCCTTCTTTGGGAAGCCCGAGTTCACCACCACCAGCCCAAAGGACCTCGCAAAAAAAAAAATAATAGAAGAGAAGTAAAATTAAAATAACCAAAAAGCGAATAAGAAAAAAGAGCCCAAAAATTCAGTTTCTGCTATGGGAAAAGCCAAAGCAAAAAAAGGAGGAAAAATAGTGCAGTAAGTAAGACTTGAACTAGGGACATACGGGTTAAGTTTGAACTCCCTTAACCAATGAGTTAAGCTTCTCATCTGTGTCAAGGGGATTCATTATGACACATGCTCATAAAACTAAATTTTGACCTTACATATACCGTGTAATTATCCCACGAAGAGGGTTCGAGTGAATCTCCTAGCCTCCACCTAGATCTGACCCTTCTTACCTCCACCTAGACCCGCCCCTACTTATACTCTAGTGCCTTCAAGAGTCATTTTGGCCGCACCACTTAGAAACTTCATAGTGCTTAAAATGGGCATAACTCAGCCGATTTGAGACATCATGTTGTAACGTAGGCTTATATAATTCCACATGAGTATGAGGTGAAAGGGAAGACAAAACACCAGCACCAGCTAGTTGTACAAGGACGAGGCGAACTATTTCATCTCTTTTTGTTAACCGCTTATGTGGTCATTATCCAGGTTAAGGGATGGATGAGAGTAGGTAAGGGATTGTGGAAATTTACACTGCATACTTAGTAATTAATTTAGCTCTTTCATGTTTTCTTTATACAGGGCAAAAGGACTGTTAGACAGGAGAATGGTCAAATGTGAGCATATAATCTCAGCCGATCAAATTTAGAAAAGATAAGAATATAGACTAGGTTTCTCTGAAAATTGTAATCAAATTCAAATCCCTACATTAACCCCTTACTGATCGAATTAAGAGAAAAATGAAAATTAACTCAGAAATAATTTGTACCTTGCTGAAAAGGGTGTGAGCATTCGCCAACCTTGGAAGCAAAGGACCCATAATACGAAATGCTATTCTTAATACCGCAACAGATGTCACAGGCCTCAGGTGCTTAATGATAAGATGTGTTCCCTCGAGCCATTCTTGGGGGAGGTTGCAGAAGAAAGCATGTAGAAGTGCGACAATATTACCTAGAAGACCAATGATTACGTCAGTGTACTAGAATTCCATGTCGAAAAAGACAATGTTGAGAAAGGTAACAGCTAAATTATACCTAGAAGAAGAAAAAGAACACTGTTTGAAAGAAAAACATGATGCAATAATATAACTGCATTTGCAATAATATAACTCCCTCAAATGCAGTGTTACCAAAAGCGATCACTCCTTGCTTAAAGTGACAGAAGTAAGGTGAGGGTTAGTGCACTTCAGCATGTCGACATGATGTGCGTCCAATGATGGTCTCACATTTTACGCTCAAATGCAGGTCAGATGCAGTAGTTTTCTTCGAGCATTTCTTTTTTAATTGAGAATAATGTTCAAGGAACAACAAATTGAACAGCCTTCAGGGGCAATATATAATGAAAGATTAAGAAGAGACGAAATTAAGGTCCCCATAAAAGGATGCTTAGTACTGGATTGAAGGAGTATCAGTACCCCCAAAACAATTAAAACCTACACTGTTTAGATCTATCAAAATCCTTGCGGCGCCTATGTCGAAACAACACGATTTGGGTGTGGGCGTGGGTGTGGGATCCACACTCAATATGGTCAACCTAACTTGGGTGTTTTGAATAAACCTAAGACCTTTACAATATAGATTGATTGGATATTTGGTTTCATTTTGGATTTATATCATTTATATATTCACATAAACTACTAGACAACTTTGCCATTCTACGAGATAACTTGGGAATAAAATACAAAGAGTTTAAAAAGAATTAAATTATACTAGCTCTTATTTAATAACTTGAATTAATTGTCAAATACATACTAATATATGTCATAATATCTTAATTAATACACGTATCTATAGTCCTGTTAGTATCGCCAAATCCTAAGATTAATGACGAATCCGACTTCAAGAGATGCACCCCGTATAGGTACCCACACCCATTTCCACGAAACATAGAATAAAACTCATTTGATAACAAGATAGAGCATTTTAGCAGTATGAAGATATGACCACTACAGCGCCATGCTGGCTTTAGTCAAACCTGTCTACTGGTATCTTCAATACCCTGCTTTCAAACTAAGATTTGACAACCCTTGTATAATAGGGTTTATTAGGGATGAGGGATCTTCCTTCCCCTATTGGTCTATCTGGATACAAAGAGTGCCTAGAAAGCTGTGTTTCTTTGCATGGCTGGCAACTAAAGGAGTGATTTTGACTCCAGAAAATTACAGAGGATCAATTATGTGAGTTGGTGGTTCATGTGTAGATGCTCTGATGAAGATGTGAATCATCTCCTATTGCATTGCAAAGTGGCTATTAATTTATGGTCGATGGTCTGTTGGTTTGGAGTACAATGGGTGATGTCGGGCACAGTGATGAAAGCTTTTCAAAGTTGGGCTTCAGAGATTAGGATTTAGGAGTGCAGGTTTGGCGTGTCGCGTCATTAGCTATTATGTGGGTTATATGGAAAGAGAAATAGGAGAGCTTTTGAAGGGGTCGAGTAAGATATAGTAAAACTGCAAAACAGTCTTTTGTACTTAGTTTCATTTTGGCGTTACCATGAGGTTCCTGAGTTTCTTTTTAATGATATCATGAGGCTCCTGAGTTTCTTTTTGGCGTTACCATGAGGTTCCTGAGTTTCTTTTGGGCGTTACCATGAGGTTCCTGTTTGTATAGGAGATTGGACATATTTTGTAGACAACCATATTTTGGTGTGGGTTTCTCTACATTTTGGGTATACAGCTTGCATAAAGAGTTTTCCCCTACTGTTACTAAAATACTTTTCAAAAATAAAAGGTGAACCAAGTGAAATAAGAAACATTGCACATGTTCCCTTCTACATGACCTACTTCACAATTCAGGTCGTCTCATAAGATTGACTCTTTTCCTTAACTGGATAATCCACCATGTCTAAGAATCATGGATAATATGCACTCCTGTTATTTTGATAACAATATGGTACTAACTTGACATAATAGCCATACTTTTAAGGAAAATAAGAGTCCTTGTGCATTTGTTATTCCACTTTTACTCTCCATATTATTCAACTAAAGACATATGACTTGCATTTCAATCAAACCTGCACTCCTAAATCCTAATCTCTGAAGTTGATCAAAGCAAAAGCATAACTGATACAAGAATAAACAACGAAGATACAAAAAACCAAACACCAAAACAGTCCACTAGTCGAGAAACTGAGGACTTCTTTTGGTGACGACTCTCGGATTGACAATAACAACAAGAACGATTTATAATGGTGTTTTGACACCAAAATCAGCCAACCCAAACTATGATTAACAACACAATAAGATGAACAAGATAACAATAACAACAAGAGGAAACAATAACAACACACGGCTTAACAAAATGGTTACAAGGTTACAATAAAGATAAAGATAGAAAGTGTGACATCCACTACTATAATGACAAAGAACCTAAGTGTAGATCACAGACAAAGACCCCTAATGAAGATAGTAGCAACACCTACACTCTACGGAGGACAAAAGAGGGACTTCAATCCTTCAAGCACCCAACGATCCAAGCAAGTTAACTACAAATGTGAATCCACACCTAAGTTGTTCCTAGTTTCGGCCAAGTCCCTTTTGAGAGAGAACTTGTGTGTTTCAATTGTGTATTGCCAGATTCAATTTCCAATACTAAGGAAACCCTAGAATGTCCTGTATATAGTGCATTACAAAAATAGAAGCTAACTGGCCAAAATGCCCCTTAGTAGAGGGGTGCCCCTTAAGTGTAGGAATTAGGTAGTGTTGGACGTTTTTGGTGAACATTTTGGGTCTTCTTTGCACCTTACTTGTACACACCGAGCCTCGGGTCCAACACACACTCTCATAAGCTCATCTACGTGATTATTCCCGTATCATCCTCTCCATCTTGAGAGGAATTTGTCCACAAATTCAAGCAACCATCACCCGCAGGCTCTATCCTCTTTGACTCATTTCTTCAATGCTCCTCCCGAGGTTAGGATGTGCAACCACGGGTCCCATGAGGTCATCAAGCATGCCCCTTGGACTTACATGTTCTACAACCTGCACATAAGAAGAATGGATGCTAGGCAAAGTGCTAGCATCTCGGTTAGTAAGCAACGAAGGCCCTTTGTGGGAAAATCCCACAACCTTAACTCTCGGCTCTTCCTCTCCTTCACCGTTCTCACTCTTGGTTTCTTCTTCCAAACCAACACTAAGCATGACTCTCCTTGCCATATACAAAGGCACTACACACTCTCCATCAATCGGCCAACCATCTTCCCCGCCTTCCTCAATATCCACCTCCGCTTCAAGCTCTCCATCTTGAGTTTTTTCATCACCCTCATTCGATTCAAGTCCTACCTCCTCACCAAGGTAATATAATTTTTCCTCCCTAAGGATTACATTCCTCTGGTTAGGGCATTCACTAGCCCTTGACATTTAAAACATTGAAATCTCTTAGGACGAGAAGTAGAATTTGGTATACTTTCGTCTCTTAGAGGATACCTTTGGGCAGCCTTGGTTTCGATTTGGACAACCGTGTTCTCGGTTTTGTTGGCATTGGATGAGTGCTCTTGATGTTGGTGCCAATCCAAGGAAGGTTGTTGGTGATACTTGGATTTGGAGGCCGAGAGCTCCCTTTCAATTTCCAAGGCCGCTTGGAAAATGCCATCGACCGTGTCAAACTTGTGGAGGGTCATCCGTGAAGCTCTGTCCCTATTCAACCCGACTTTGAATCGTATAATGTCCTGGCTCACTTGTTCTCCTCGATGGTCAAGCTTCAACATCAATTGTTGAAACTCGTCATAGTATGCCAGGACTCTTGACACTTTTGTTTCCTTGCTTCAAGTTGTACAACTTGGCAAGAAGTTCTTGTTTGTAGCCCTTGAGTAAGTACCTTTGATGCATAAAGTACCTCAATCTAACCATGGAGATGGCTGCCCGGCAATCAACACATCACCAAACCTCTTCACATACTCCCACCAAGTGTTTGCATACCCCTCAAAGTGAGCAATTGCATAACAACTCTTCTCCTCTTCGGTTAGATCATTCACTTGAAATATCCCATCACAAGATGACTCCCAAGCAAGATATGCCTCGGGATCAATCTCACCCTTGAAGATCGGAAGACTAACTTTGATGGAATTGAGGCCAAGCTCTCGGGTTTGGTGACTACCCCTCACCTCTTCTTCCCTTAAGTGAACATCACCATAAGCTCCATAACCCCATGTTTTTCCTCCCTACCATAACCCACAACAAGATTGGGTAGATTTGGATTAAGTGGATTCGCATTTGGAGGATAGTAAGGCCTTTCGTTTAATGGAGTTTGGATTGGAAAGTGAGGTCTTTGGTTGAGTGAAGGGCTCGAGTTTGGTGGAATTTGGGTTCTAAGTCCGTCATGTAGGACTTTGTGATGTGGAGGGTGAGTTGGTCTATCATACTCACGGTTTTGGAAAGCATTTGGTGGTGGTCTTGGTGGATTGATCACTTGGTGTAACATTTCAGAAGAGATTGCAGGGGAAGGGTTTTGAGGAGTTGAAGGTCGGGAACTTCTTTGGCTTTCTACCCATTCTAATCTCCCACTCATGGTAGACACATCTCCCTTTATTGTTGCCAAATCCCCTCTCACGGTTCTAACTTCTGTGCTCAATCTTTCAAGTGTTCAGGTGATAGCCTCAAGAGAGGCTTTCATAGTGTCAAGAGTACTATGGTCCACGGTTTGAGATATGGACCCTTCCATTGCAAGTACCTAATAAAAATTACCTACAAAAACAACAAACAATTAGTTCAAAGCTTCACCATACTCACACACTTTGATTACCTTACTCGTGGCTTCACAAGTGTTGTAAGCCGATTAAGGAATCAATGAGGAGTCGAGGATTGAGTCTACTTTGGTTCGGATTGGATTTCGGTTTGAAACTCAAACAAATATCGTAGGACGAGAGCCAAGAAATAAATCAACGAATCAAAATGACAAAACGTACACAAATAACGCTATCACGAACAAATGGTCCCAAAACTAACTAACAAGCTAGTAGGAGATTACTAGGTCGCCAATTAGTGTTCGAACCAACAAACAAAACCAAGAATCAATAAAATGAAACTAAGAAAATCTAAAATCTGAACTCAAAAAATATTGCGTGAACAGTAATTTAGTGACGTGGCAGTCCACTATTGGCCTCGGTTTTGTCAAAATTTTACTCTCCAATTTCAAGTCTTGACCAATTTTACAATTTGGAAATGGTGGATTTGGTTAATGGAGAGAAATTTGGTCTTGGAGCTCCTTTTTCAAATTCAAACAAGACTTGACCTTCTTGGTACTTTCTCCTTGAAACAAGGTCCTTAAATGAAGGAAAGTAGGTGAAAAGTAGTTGTCAAGTCTTGAAAGTGATGTGAACAAGTCTTTGACCAACAAGTACTACAAGCTTGTCTTTCACCTTTTGTAGATCTAATGTTCACTTTTTTGTTTTAACAAGAGATGAAAAGGGTGAAGAACAACAAGGACAACTACAATATTCTCCAAGAACAACAACAAATTCCAACGCCCAACTCCACAACAATAACAACACCTAATCGGCCACACTTTGTTCACATTAACAAACATCAACAAGTTCAAGTTCAAGCTTAGATTTGGACACCTTTTAGTGTTAGTGAGAAAGAAATTGTTAGAACATGAGTATAAATAGGAATAGAATATAAAATCCTACTTGGAAAAGGATTGTAATGTAGTGTCCTATTAGGAAAAGGATTGGAATGTTTTGTCTATAAATAGGGCCTCAATGTATGTGGTTGTGCCATTTGGTCGGCCAAAGTAGTCTATAATTTAGTTACAACAATTCAATAATATTTTCTCTTATATTTCTCACATGGTATCAAAGCTTCCACGATCTTGGTAAAGAATCAAAGAGTTTACGTTGCCGGCGGACGGCTATAATCCATATATGTCGCCCGTCTGGCCAATGATTATGTTAGCAAAAGTTGGGGCACTGACTCACTGTGTATCTTTCTAGTAGCTATTTTCTCATATCTTTGCGTAGCACCATGCATCTGTCCGACGACTACTTTTTCATATCTATTTTTCTTAGCACCGTACTTCTTTTCGGCGACTATTTTCTCATATCTGATTTGCGTAGCACCGTGCATCTTTCCGGACTATTGTCTCATATCTGAGTTGCATAGCACCATGCATCTTCCTGGTGACTCCTCAGATTTAATTTACAAAGTTCCGTACGTCTTTCTGGTAACTCCTCAGATTTTTTTCAGTAGGGTCGTGCCATATTCTGACCCTGCCCATATAATTTCTCTTTTCCAGTTGGATCGTGCCGTCATTCCGACCCTACTAATATAATTTCTATTTCTCCATAGGGTCGTGCTATCATTCCGACCCTACACATATTTTTATTTTTCAGTCGGGTCGTGTCATCATTCCGACCCTACCCATATACTTTTTTTTTCCTCAGATTGTAGTCACTTTTCAGCCATCAAATCTAATAATCCGGCGTGTGAGCATGTATCGGCTAAGTTTCCGGTGACTTTCATGTTCAAGATCTACTCGTCTCTTGATTTCGAGATGACCCGTATATTTTATACCAATTTTCGGCAATTTTTCAGCGACACATCAACTTTATGGCAATATTTACTACTTTTAAGATCATTTTTTCAGTTCGTTCCGTTTCAATTGAGGTCTCCCAAACGTCCAAAGCAGTCCTTATAAGTTTTCTTGCAGATATCTTCACCAAGTCCCTCGCCGATTCTCATATTAGTTACATCCATAACAAGCTTGGTACATATGTCTTCTATGCACCAGTTTGAGGGGGATGTTAAATATGAGTAGGAATAGAAATAGCATATAAAACCCTAGTTGGACAAGGATTGTAATGTAGTGTCCTATTAGGAAAAGGATTGAAATAGATTGTCTATAAATAGGGCCTCAATGTAATAATGTAGTTACAACAATTCAATAATATTTTTTTCTTATATTTCTCACAGAAACCAACACAAGAAACACTCTAAACAACAAAAGACTACTAAATCTAGACACACAAACAAGTTTTCAGCCAAGACAACAACAAGATCCACAACTTTCTCGGCCAAGAACAACTGGAACACCAAATCTGTTTTTATTGTTTTTGATTTTTCTAACTCTCAAGCCCAAGATTGATCTTGTTGGAACAAAATCAAAGATGGCTCTGACATCAAATGATACAACAATAACCAAAGAAAACACAAAAATCACACACCAAAACAGTCCACTAGTCAAGAAACCGACGACTTCTTTCGGTAACCATTCTCGGATTCACAATAACAACAACAAGAACGGTTTATAGTGGTGTTTTGACACCAAAACCAGTCAATCCAAACTATGATTAACACCACAATAAGATGAACAAGATAGCAATAACAACAAGAGGAAACAATAACAACACACGACTTAACAATACATAGAAATGATTACAAGGTTACAATAAAGATAAGGAAAGAAAGTGTGACATCCACTACTACAATGACTAAGAACAAGTGTAGATGACACACAAAGACCCCTAATGAAGATAGTAGCAACACCTACACTCTACGGAGTACACAAGAGTGACTTCAATCTTTCAAGCACCCAACGATCCAAGCAAGTTAACAACAAAAGTGAATCCACACCTAAGTTGTTCTTACTTTCCACCAAGTCCCTTTTGAGAGAGAACTTGTGTGTTTCAATTGTGTATTGCAAGATTCAATGTCCAAAACTAAGTAAGGAAACCCTAGAATGTCCTTTATTTAGTGCATTACAAAAATAGAAGCTAAATGACCAAAAGGCCCCTTAGTAGAGAGGCGCCCTTCAAGTGTAGGAATTTTGTAGTGTTGGACGTTTTGGTGAACATTTAGGGTCTTCTTTGCACCTTACTTGTACATCCCGAGCCTCGGGTCCAACACACTCTCATAAGCTCATCTATGTGATTATTCCCGTATCAATAACGGATTCCAAATAGTTGACAAAACTCTTAGTTAAAAAAATCAAAATCAAAGAGAGATCACAAACTAAAAACAGGGGGCTCTTGGCTAAAGAGTCATTCTCAAAAGTTATTTTGATAAAAAAGACACCAGTCTAGAAAAAATAGGAAAGAGACTTTTTTATGGCAGAGATACTTTTTATGACATCATCAAATAAAGTTTTAAAAACAACCACCATAGCATACAAGTTTTAAAACATACGGTTTAGCCCCTGACCCCACCTCAACCTCCAACTTTTATAAAATACAAATCAATTCACTTAAATAATCTATTATACAAGATTTTATTTTTAAAACAAAACACAAAATTCCCCAACAAGCTTCACACGATCAACATATTTTTTCCTCCAGATTTCGCGATTTTCGAAGCTTCTCCGACGAACTTTTTTCGATTGCCATTGAAAAATCACACCACGACTGTCATAATCCTCCCATTTTCATCCCTTGTTAACCACTTCTCCACTGATATTTCCATCCATTGTTGCCCATAAAGTTTTCAAATCAATCCACTTTTACGAAAGAAATTCTAGCCATTAGCTCCATTCTAACCCTCCAAGTGTTCTTTGAAAGTTGAAATCCATTCCATTATTCTGGTGGTCATTGAAAACGCAATCAGGTTCAATCTTTCTATTATAGTATGAACTTCTTGTCGATCTTGGACTAGTACAGTTTAGGCAGTCTAGTCATCGATCAGTCATAGACCACTAAGTTGGTTTAGTCAAGACTATCATCTAGGTCTACAATGTGTATTGCAGAATTTGTTGGTAGTGGTGAATTCATGGGTCAATGGGAGGAGACTCCTAAAAGTTGGAACTAGAAATCTATGACAAAGGAGACAAAACTCATGGTCCTTCATCGCAATAGTCCATATGACATGGTCGCAAACATACTAGAGAGCAGGGAGTTAAGTTGCAATTCAAGCAACTTGATCATTAATTACTTGTGAATGGGAGGGAAAAAATACATCCAACATTCATAAAGAATGATAGGCACATGGGAGTCAACATGTTTGATGTTCGCCTCGATGGTTCTAGGCCTATTATGAGAATTAATGTAGTCGAAAGGTCTCAGGAATAGATTCTAGGCCTATAGGCACGTGGGATTCTACATGCTTGTAAGGAAGAGCAATGGTAGCAAGAACCAATTATCAAAACAAACCTATAATTTGGGAAACAATATTTGTTGTCAAACATTACTTGTCCTAATACTACCCATAAGCATCACTCTTTCTAATACTCGTTTGATCATGTGTTCAACGCTTGAATGATGTTAATTCTTCTAATTTAATTTAAATTTTCCATTTTAGTCACACTTTAATGATTTAGGATTATTACATGTACTAATACATTGTTTGAACAAAATAATTTTGCAATGTTTGAATGATGTTAATTCCCCTAATTTAATTAGATTGAACTTAAGTTCCCCATTTTAGTCATAATATTGTTTGCCTATATATTCAACAGGTTGATTGTACGCTACTTGCAAGGTGTATAATAGATGAGGGTTTGATCTATAATATATGGAACGGTTTAGTACATATTTATCAATTCAAAGTTTGGACTTATCCTATTTAATCCATTTAAAATATATCCTTTTACGCCATATAGGGTGAAGGAAAAACCTAGACATTGAATTTATTTAATTGCAGTACATTTGATTTATTCACAATCTTGTTCTGAGGAAAAATTTGTACAATCACTTTCGCAAACTCATTGGATCATGTCACCAATTGGTGAAGACTCTCATATGATGTAATAATATATTATTATCATTTACAAATAGTGCTAACTCCATTATTTTATTTTAGTTAATTGATTTCTTATTTAGCCGAATAGTAGTCGACTTTATAACATATACCAAACGGTTGATCGATTATTAACAAATGGTGTAGTTGAGCAATATGCGATACGCTTCAAGTAGTAGTCTAGTATATATATATCATGAGGTTGATTATTGACAAATGGTGTAGTTGAGTATAAATCATATTTGTTGATAATTAACACAGGTTGATTCATGATATACTTATCCATAATTCATTAGACTTGTGCGAATTGAGGTTTAGATTTAGAGTTTTGTCGAGTAAAAAACCTTATAAATGTTCATTATTTTAGACAAAAATCAAGCATTGACAAACCAAAAGAAGGCAAAATAAAAACAAAAAAAATTATTCTTTTGTTGTTCTGTACAGATAATTACTATGTAGATTTTCAAAAAAAGGGTATATGAAATTGAAAATTGTATTTAGGTGATTCTATTTGTTTGATCATTTCAAAGAGCATACAATGACTGATGCCCAGACAATGTTTGTGACCTATAGTTGGTTGATGCCTAAATTGTGAGTGTGATCTATAACTGACCATCTAGCCGGTGACTGTAAAATTTCAGTACAATGAATAAGAATAGCTAATTGAATCTGTTAAAAATAACCACCTAAACTACTGGAATGGAGTTAAGATTGACGATGATAATAGTGATATTGTATATGCTCAAAATTATGAATGATAAAATCATCTATATTGTAACTAATGAAGCTAAAGTCTATGTCAAAAAAGTGAGTTTTAACAACAATGGAGGAAAATTGAAGCTTATGGATAACAAAGACTAAAGCGGTGAAGATTATATCAGTTATGGAGTAATTTTCGATGAGAGCCAAAAAATTTGGCATAAAAAAAGGTCACAAATTTGGCTGAAAAGGAAAAAACAGAAGTTTTTTTAAGGGGAAAAGAACCATTGATTTTCATCTTGACTCTAAAAAAAAATATCAATATGGAGCTCAAAATGCTTGAAATCAAAAGATAATCTATTTGATAACAACGAATTAAGAGTTTCGAGATTGGAGATTATAAATCTAATGGAAAGATTTAGAGTTTGGAGAAAAAAGAATGGAAGAAAGCGAAGAGAGAGAAATGTGGTTGGGAGTGTTTTAGGGGAATAGTGGGGTGGAAAGTGTATTTAAAAAATACTTGAAGGGGTGTAATTAAGTTTTCAAAATGATAAACAGCACCCTGACCCCACACCTTTTCTAATTTTCAACTCTCAAATCCTAAAAATTAAATAAAAAAGAAATTGTCTTTTTCAAAATGACATCTTTTCCAAATCTTCTCAAGAAAATAGTAGCAAAACTTGTTGACTATCACGCTACTCTTTTAGAACATTACTTCACTACTACATGTCGCTCTTCTAGAACATTACTTCACAACTACGTGTAAGGGAGAACAACAAGGTTTTGTAGTCCTCACATGGGTAATACAAGAATTTTGATTCTTTAATGCAATGAAGTTGCTATACATGGCTGTTGATGCCTTTTCCCTGCATATTTCCTTTCTAGAACACCTAAGGTCTTTTTATAGGTGATGAACTACACTCTTAATTCTTACGTTGTTGTGACTAGGTACATGGGAAAAATCTGAAAAGTGTAATTGAGGATGCTTGGCTATATCATAAAGGTGTTCAATTTAATGCATATTCTATAGATGTTGTGTCGTCTTTGGCAAGCCCATTAGGGTACTTTATTGATAGAGTTAAATTGGAGAAGCACATATCATCTCCGACGTTATTCATACATGAATTTTGTTGTGCTCATACAAATAAGAGAACTTTCTATTAGGATGACGATGTCCACATGCTTTATAAAGGTGATTTTATACAAGAAAGGATTAATTGGGTTAAGTGGACACATGGTCACTATCTTGGTTTGTTCCTACCATTATTGTTTTCAAGTAATGGATGTTGTTTACTATTGTATGTCATCTTGATTATGCGAGATTCAAATTCGAGGAAGAATTGTTTTCAAGAAAAGGGGAATGATAGCATCCAATCTGGTCCACTTGCATTAAGATTGACGGGCTTCAATGAAATCAAGAAGATGCTTATGATGGAAGAAGAGCCCAAGAACGAGTCCAAGAATTATGGAGAAGAATGGGCAAAGTGCTACACATATTTCATGATTCAAGTCCAAGCCCAAAAAGAAAAGATTGAGCCCATATGGGTTGTGAGTAAATTTGAAAAACTTTTCCTTATTTTCTTAGGAGAGAATTTTTTGTATTATTTTTACATGCTTTCCTAGTCCTAGTAGGATTTTATTTATTATTTCCATAATAGTTAGATCATAATCCCATGCTATTTGGGATAGCTTTTTCCTAGTCCTAGTTAGATTTGATAAAGGTAGATTCCAATCCCATGCTATTTGGGATAGGTTTTTTTCCCTACATATAAGGGATGAATTTTGTTATTTTCAATGAGACAATATTATTATTAATTGAGAGTTTCTCTTATTTACACCTTTGTGTGTGGCTACTTGGGATTTATCTTGAAACCCTATAAGAACGATTCTTTAGGAGGTAAGATTAATTCTTAATTTGATAGCTTTGGTTTCGATTAAAGTTAATTAAAGAAGGTGATTAGTCTTATAATAATTGTTGTCTTTAGTTTCTTTGAAATAGGGGTCTAAATCACTTTTGATCTAAGTTCTTGAATTGATTCTATTAGTATCATAATTAATCTTAATCCGCTAATTTTGAATATTAAGATCAATTAGGGTTCTTAGCACTTAACCTCGAAATTGGGGATTTTATTCTCCAATTTTACCTATCTTTAATTTCTTTCCTTTAATCTTAGTATTTTCGCTTTCGCATTATTTTTCTTGTTTATTAACGTAACCCAATTCTTATCACTAATGCTAAGTTGGTTGAGAGTTAGGATGAAGAAGAGAAGCGGGTGAAAAGGGAGGAGTACAAGTTAGCTCAGAAAAAGGCTAAGTTAGCAGTTACTGCTTCTAAGACAACAGCGTTTGAGAGCTTGTATGCGGGACTGGAGGAGAGAGGCAGGAAAAAGAGGTTGTATAGGCTTGTAAGGATGGGGAGTGGAAAGGTCGTGACCTCGATCAAGTGAAGTGCATTAAGGAGGAGGATGACAGAGTACTGGTGGAGGACGTTCATATTAAGAGAAGATGGAAGTCATATTTTCATATACTCTTGAATAATGAGAGGGACAGAGACATTGTGTTAGGGGAGCTAAAACACTCAAATGAGTGCCTTGCTTTCAGTTATTGTAGACGTTTTAAGGTTGAGTAGGTCAGAGAGGCTATTTGCAGGATGCAAAGGGGTATGGAGACGGGACCTGACGAGATTCCGGCGGATTTTTGGAAGTATACTGGCGGAGCAAGTTTAAGGTGGTTGGCTGAATTGTTTAACGATATTTTCAAGACTGCGAAAATGTCCGAGGCCTGGAGATGGAGTACTATGATTCCTTTATATAAGAACAAGGGTGACATCTGAAGTTGCAACAACTATAGGGGTATTAAGTAGTTAAGTCACACTATGAAGATTTGGGAGAGAGTGGTCGAGCGGAGGTTGAGGAGGATCGTGTTTATTTCTGAGAACCAGTTTGGATTTATGCTCGATCGTTCGACGAGAGAGGCAATTCACCTGGTGCAGAGACTGGGGAACAGTACAGGGAGAGGAAGAGAGACTTACACATGGTGTTCATCGACCTGGAGAAGGCGTACGACAAAGTCCCTAGGGAGGTTCTTTAGAGATGCTTGGAGGTAAAAGCGGTCCCGGTAGCGTACATCAGATCGATTAAGGACATGTATGATGGAGCGAAGACTCGGTGAGGACGGTGGGAGGAGATTCAGAGCATTTTCCTGTCTTGACAGAGTTGTACCAGGGATCGACTCTTAGCCCGTTTTATTTGCCTTGGTGTAGGATGTGTTGACGCCGCGTATTCAAGGAGAGTTGCCTTGGTATAAGCTATTTGCGGATGATGTAGTTTTGATTGATGAGACGCGAGTAAGTGCAAATGATAAATTGGAGGTTTGGAGACAAACCCTTAAGTCTAAAGGGTACAGGTTGAGTAGGACCAAGACGGAGTACATAGAATGTAAGTTTAATGACTTGATGCAGGAGGACGAGGTGGTAGTGAGGTTGGATTCTCAAGTTATTTGTAAGAGAGATAGCTTTAAGTATCTTGAGTCTATGATTCAAGGGAATGGAGAGATTGATGAGGATATCTTTCACCTTATTGGGGCAGGATGGATGAAATGGTGGCTCGTCTCGGGAGTGTTGTGTGATAAGAAGGTGCCTCCCAGGCTTCAAGGCAAATTCTACAAAATGGCAGTTCAACCGGCCATGCTATATGGAGCGGAATGTTGGCCAATCAAGAACTCCCACATTCAAAAGTTGAAGGTGGTGGGAATGAGGATGTTGCATTGGATGTATGGACTTACTAGGGGAGATATGGTTAGGAATAAGACTATCTGGGAGAAGGTGGGAGTAGCTTCGGTGGAGGAAAAAATGCGGGAAGTGAGGCTGAGATTGTTTAGGCAAGTGATGAGGAGGGGCACCGATGCCCAGTTCGTAGGTGTGAGAGGTTAGCTTTAGATGATTTAAGCGAGGTAGAGGTAGGCCGAAGAAATATTGGAGGGAGATGATTATATGCGACATGGAGAAGTTACTGCTTGCTGAGGATATGACCCAAGATAGAAAGGTATGAAAAACGTGAATTAGGTTAGAAGGCTAGTGCGTATGGGTGAGTTGTAGCCAGTAGTTAAGAGAGCTTTGGTGTAGCCGGGCTAGTAGCATTAGGGTTGTGTCCATAGATTGGAGCTTCTAGTTATGAGGGTTTGGGTGTGTTGGGTGCCTTTAGTTTGTTAGTATATAGCATTACTTTGTGGGTGTCTTATTTATGTTATTCCATCATATTTCATGTTTTATTACGACTTTGTTTACTGTCCTTTGTCTTGAGTCATGGGTCTGTCGGAAACAGTCTCTCTACTTCTTCGGAGATAGTGGTATGGACTGTGTACATTTTACCCTCCCCAGACCCTACTATGTGGAAATACACTGGGTTTGTTATTGTTGTTGCCTCAACCGGATTAATCTCTTGGAGAACGCATAGAATTATCATGTATCACTTTAAGTTTGAGAAAATTAAAGTGAATCTATACTTGAAGGTTGATAAACACTTGATGGAAATTCTATCTACATTTCTCTAAGCAAATATAAGTATGACCTCACATAACCCATAGTTAGACCAAGTTGAAATATCAAGGTGAACATAACCCTAGTTTACAATTTCTCTATGTTAAAACACTACAAGAAGATATTCATTCTCTTAACTGTGATTGTTATATTATTATTTAAACCAAAACCTCCCTTTTATTTTGTGGAAACTTATGATTAAAAGTCTAGTAATTTACATACAACTTAATTAGCACTTTATTCCCTGTGGGATTCGACCGCAACCTTTGTTGGGTTATATATTTGACGACGATCGCTTACGCTTATGTAGAAGAAGTTGTAGTTTGAACGTATCAATAAATCACTCCCTACCAAAGTTGACTCCATACCTAAGGCCCAAACCCTGGACCTCTGGTTAAGGATGAGGCGTACTTACTACATCACCACAACCTTTAATGGTAAAAAATTATGTGCTTAAGTATAAAAATTGTAAAGACTTATCAATGAGACAAAATTAACATGCCCAAAAAAGGGGCACCTCGGTGTACTAAAGCTCCTGCTAAGCACGGTACGGGGAAGGGCCAGACCACAAGGGTCTACGGCTTTTACCCGTGACCTCCTGGTTACATGGCATCAACTTCACCAGTTACTCCAAGGTCCCCCTTCAAAATATTAACAAAAATTAACATGCCACTACGTCAAATTAATCACGCAACAGAAAAATATGACAAAAATTATGCTTCTTTAATTAAATTTATTTATTCTTACTTCATGAATTTGGGCCCGGTCTTAGCAGGGACCTCCTGCAACTAGCAACACCTATTAAAGCATAAACTTGGCTAGCTTTTTGGAAAGGGCATGGAATCATGTACTGAGATGAATTTTAGTGCCAGAAAATAGAAAGGGGGAAGGGCGTCATGGTCATGTGCTGGTTTTAGTGCTTCTTATATCCCCATTCCCCTGCCTAAACTCTTCAGAATGTTCCTTCACTCAAGATGACGATGTTATATCAAACTTCTAATAGTAAGCCAATGGTTAAGTTTGAATAACTTGAACATGTTTTCTCTGGTGAAAGCAGTAGGAGGATGATCATGACCAGGAGATCAGGGAGGATCAGCAAAGGCAAGGTTGGAGGAGGAAGTGGCGTCATCATCAATTTTTGCTACTCCTTTTCTTTTACATGGCGTCATCATCAAGTTACGATACTCCCTTTCTTTTATTTTTTCTATTTTTATAAGCAAAATTCTGATATATATATATATATATATATATACCAGTCGATAGAGGTCAAAAGATAGAAACAAAGAGAGTGGGCAAACAAACAGGCAAAGCTATTCCAGATTGGTTAAGGCAGCGTACCAATGGCTGTTGATGTATTATCCTGTGCAGCCCAGGTGGGATCTAGTAGAGCATAGCTAACAGCAGATTCTAGTTCACCCACTGATCTTTTAGCATCAGTAAGCCACCAACTTTCTTTTATTATGCGTGCAGCTTCAACATACAGCTGCACATGAAACTCTGGAGGAAGTTGTGCCAAAAGAAGACCACATGCTTGGATCAACAAGCAAGACAGCTGCTGGCAAGTATAACCACTACGTGAAACAAAATTAGAAGTATTCATTCCTGAAACTGATGGAGCGCTCCTAGTTGCACCCAAAGAATCAGTACTTCCCCCTGAAGGAGAAGTAGGCAAAATAGAGCCTTGTCCAGAAATACCAGGAGCTCCATGCAGCCCATTGCTGGATTGGACAAGGGTTGGCTGTATGTGAACAACAATTTGAACAAGAGATGAGACAATCTGCGATGGCGAAACAGGAAGAGAAAGCAATTCTACCACAGCTGTTTCAAGAGTAAGCTGGGTGAATGTTCCAGGGTCTTGCATCTGATAATATGGTTTCTGCCCATCAGAAGAAATAATTGGCCCAGGTTGCAATGATGCCTGGATCTTTCCATGGGGAGCACGGGTAGAATTATTGGCAAAATCTCCCATTGCCGCACATTTGGAGCTATTATTTAAAGCAGGAATAACATGATTCACCAGTCCTAACAAAAGTGTAGCAAAGTAGTCCAATGGTGGGCACATTGCAGCATTTGATGAGTTGATATGCTGTGGGAATGACTCTGAAAATGGTATCTGAAAGAGAAAAAAAAAAGAGAGTGATTCAATAACTACTAAAAGAGAAGGGCAAAAACAAACTAGGAAGTTATAGAGTATCAACCATCATCACCTTTTTAATATCTAAGATATTCAGTATACGGAGTATTAGCTTTCCAGGAAGATGACCATAGAAATAAGCAAGTATATCACGAACAAATGCAAAGTTCAGAGGATAGTAATGAAGGAAGGTCGAATAAACTTGAAGAACTCTATCAGCCGCATCCATAGCGTCGTTTTCAATGAGTCTATATATGATTAGGGGGATGACTGGAAGCAGGCGTGCAGCAATATCATCAAAAAATGTTGGATATCTGAAAGCAAAAGCCAGAAAAGGTTGACAGCTGTATCTGAGATCTAAAATTTGAGAAAATTACTACCTGGGAGCACAAGAAACAAGAGATAGTATATATATATACACACACATATCATCATATATCATATATGATGCAATAGCAAGTAATTGGAATGGGATTTGTCAATCTAGGAGAAAGATACTCGAAGAAGATGAAACTGAATTCAGGGCTTAAGCCGAAAAAATCAGAGAATAGAGAAATTAGGGAGAAACTGAAGTAATTTGTATTGATTGAATGAATATTTACAATGATTTACATCATGTATTTATACTACAATTCAGCTAAGATCAACTACACTCTTCTAACTAACTGGATAACTGCCTGCTAACTGAATGCTAAGTGCACAGTAGTAACTAGCCTTGTGACTGTGAACAGTGCTACAATGTAAATTGATTTTCAAATGCTAATGTTGTTTTAACTGCTTCTTGTGACTCGAATAAAAGGCTCATCTCATCATTGTATCAATACCCTCTTCTAATGCAAATCCTTGACCTCAAGGATGAAATGTAGGGAACCTGTGAAGCAACTCTGATTCAAACTCCCAAGTAGCTTGAGTATCATCAAAGTCAGATCACTTGAGTATCATCAAAGCCAGACCACTTCACCAGAACTAGACCAACAGTTTTATTACCTCTTTTCACCAATCTTCTGTCTAGAATAGAGTCAGGTTAAGGACAACAAGGGCTTGAAAGTTGAATCACGGAGGGTGGTTGATACTAGAAGGGATCTCAAAACACCTCTTCAATTGAAAAACATGAAAGACTGGATGGATTAGGACATCAGAAGGAAGTACCAACCTGTAAACTACTGAACCAACCTTAGCATCCATCAGATAAGGTCCATTATATTTAGCAGCTAATTTGGAATTGTCCTCAAAACCAGAGAGATTTTCCTATAGGGTTGAAGCTTCAGATAAACGCAATCACCTGCCTCAAAAGACCTCTCAGATCTATGCTTGTTAGCAATGTCGCTCATTCTTTGCTGAACTCTTCGAATATGGAAACTCGGCAGTTCAATAATAGCCTCCCTAGCAGACAAGGATCTATCCACCATCTCAGTAGGCGCTTCACCAGTTAAGGAAGGAAGATGAATAGGAGGCTTTTGTCCATACAAAGCTTCATAAGGGGTGCATCTGATATAAGTATGGTAGGTAGTATTAGTCCATACAAAGCTTCATAACGGGTGCATCTGATAGAAGTGTGGTAGCTGGTATTATACCACCATTCAGCTAAGGGTAAATAAGAACGCCACTCCTTAGGATTATCAGAACAAAAACACCTCAAATAAGTCTCCAGTGTTCTATTCAATATCTCAGTCTAGCCATCAGTTTGAGGGTGATATGTTGTTGATCTCCGCAGTTGGACTTCTTCTAGACTAAACAATTCTTGCCAAAAGTTGCTTAGGATGATAGGATCTCTATCACTAGTAAATGTATTGGGCGAGCCATGCAATTTGAAGATGTTATCAAGGAAACACCGAGCAACTGACCGAGTAGTATAAGGATGTGTCAAAGCTAAGAAGTAGCCGAACATGCTCAATCTATCAACAACCACCAGAATGACCTCCTTTCCACTAGAGTTGGACAATCCAAACATATATCTGTCCACACACCATCACTGGTAAAGGTAGCAGCATACCGAAACTTGCAGCAACATCATACTTGTGTCTTTGACAAATATACCAAAGTCTCTTAGAGTCTTGCACAAAGTGTTTCCAGAAGAATAATGACTGCAGCCTCTTAATCATGGAATCTGTGCTGGTGTCCACCTTGAGTAGAATCATGCCAGATGGACATGACATCCCTTCTAAGTTGAGCATTTTGACCAAACATTAGTCTGCCATTCCACCTCAATTGATTGTTAAGCCAAGTAAGGATTTATAAGGAAAAAACTGAACCTTATTAATGATATCCTGAAAATACTGATAATTGGTCCAAGAATGTTTAATCCTTTCCAAAAGATCACCATGACATCCCAACACAGAGATAGCTAACAACTCAGCATCGGGTTTCCTACATAAAGCATCAGCAACCTTATTTCCACCCCTTTCTTGTACTCAATGCAAACATCAAATGCCATTAATTTGGAAATGCAAGCCACCTGAAAGTCAGTATGAATAGACTTGTTCAGCAGGCACTTAAGTGCCTTTTGATCAGTTTTGACAATGAATCTTCTACCCAACAAGTGATGAGACCATGTAAAAACAGCAAAGAGTAGAGCTAACAGTTTTCTATCACAAACACTCATAGCCTGGTGTTTAGGAGCCAATGATCAGCTAATGTAAGCAAGGGGATGTCCTTCTTGCATTAATACAACTCCAATACCCTTACCACTAGCATTTGTTTCCACGATGCATAATTAGACATAGCTAGTACTGGTGCAGAGACTAAAGCAGCCTTAAGTTCCTCAAATGCCTTGGTAGTAACATCAGTCCATAAGAACCCTTCCGAAGGAGATCATGTAGAGGTCTACAAATGGTACCAAAACCTTTGATAAACCTCCAATAATAACCAGCAAGGCCTATAAAACCCCTCAACTGCTTAACATTCATAGGAGTAAGCCATTGTTGTACAACTTGGATCTTTTAGGATCTGTTGCGACACCTTCTTTACTGATCACATGCCCTAAATATTCAACTTTAGGAACCCCAAATGCACAATTGAACATTTTAGCATATAACTGATGTTGAACCATAAGCTCAAATACTACCCGTACATCATTAATATGAGCAGACATACATCATCAAAGAAGACCAGTACATATTTTCTTAACAATGGCTTGAACACAACATTCATCAAGCTTTGGAATGAACTCGTAGTGGCCTTCATGAGCCTTAAAAGCTACTTTGTGAGCATCACTACCAGTCATCCTAAGTTGATGGTAACCAGTTCTAAGATCTATCTTAGAGAATAAAGAGGGACGACCCGGCTCATACCTACTCCGTAGGTGTCGGGGAGGGGGGGGCCACTCCGGGCCTGACCTACGCGCCCTCACCCCAGCTTTGCTGGAGGGGCGTTTCGAACCCCCGACCCTGGCACACCACGGTAAGCAAGCTTACCACTGAGCCAGAGCCATCCCTCATCTTAGAGAATAAAGAAGCTCCATATAATTCATCCCGTAAGTCCTCAATGATAGGAATAGGAAACTTGTCCTTAATTGTCAATTGATTTAATTCCCTATAATCCACACATAACCTCCTAAGTTCCATCCTTTTTACCCACCAATCCTTTTTACCCACCAATACCACAGGAGAGGTATAAAGACTAGTGTGAAGCTGAATAACTCCTTGATCTAGCATCTCTTGAACCAACTTCACTATAAAATCCTTCTTCACACCAGGATATCTATATGGTCTTTTGTTGACAGGTATGACAGAGTCCATGAGAGGTATTTTATGGTCAAATAAACCTCTATAGGGTGGTAAAGTAGTAAGAGGTTCAAAAATAACATTAAACTGTTGTAGTAATGCAGACAATGTAGGATGTAGTTCAGTACCTTGTGAAGCTTGAATGTTGTAACAATAAGTGCCAGAATTTGCAGTAGCAGGGACATCCATCATGTGTGGAATGAGCATCAGACCCCACACCTTTAAGTAAGGAACTAGCCCTTGAAGATTATAGCTGACCAGTTGCACCTCTCAACACATGCTTCTTCCCTTGATATTTGAATTCTATAGTTCTGTCCTTAAAATAAAACAAGATTCTACCAAGAGTATTCAACCACTACATTCCCAATACAATGTCCACATTGGCCTAAGATAATAGTAAGAAATCAAATGAAAATTGCCTTGAAGCAACCATTGCAAGTTCTTGCATATTGCAATAATCTGCACTAGTCTACCATCTGCTACACTAACAGATTGTTCAAATATATCACAAGGTTTACACCCTAACTTCGTAGCGATCTCTTGAAATGAAGTTGTGGGTGCTACCAGTATCGATTAAAACCTGAAATGATCTGTTCTCATGATAATTAGTGATCCTAATGGCTTGATAACCATATGCACCTGTGAAAGATTGCAAGGAAATGGTCATGAGTTCATCAAGTTTCTGGACACACAGAACACCTTCTCCAAACGGATTATCATCTTTCCCATCAAAGGATGCATCCTCATCTATCAGTTCTACCATAAATAATTGTTATAAGCTCCAAAGTTATGACCAACAACATATTTATCATCAAAGAGAAAACACAGGCCTTTAACACTTTTTGCGTTCATTTCTGCAACAGTTAACCTTCTGAATATTTTTGGTTTAGTAACAACAGACTAAGAGATGGTGTTTTTCTGATAGCCAGAGATTCTCAAGGTAGTTGGAGTAGGCAAGATGGTATTACCCCATTTATGCAGTGATAATGAAGCCTAATGAACTAGCCTGTGCTCCAAACGTTTCTTCCTGTAACCTAGAGATCTTATAAACCTGAAGTAAGGTTTTGGGTGCTTGGATCTTAACTGCTATATTCAATTCAGGCATTAATCCTCCCGTTTGAAATATTAAATGCAGTTAATAATCTATTAAAATCAGCTTGGTACTCCTTAACACTACCAGTTTGCTTAAGGTTCTTCAAGGCTTCCATTGGATCCTCAAATCCATCCTCAAACCTCTCATTCAAGGCTAAAACATACTCGGTCCACTATATATCAATTGAAGAAGTGTGAGAATTCATATATGATCTATGCCATGCAATGGCTTCACCATCTAAATGAATGGAAGCAACCTTAACCCTATGTTCAAAGGGAAATTTCTTCTAAAGAAAAAACTTGATCAACTTCAACCAAAAAAATGAGGAAGTTCAAGCTTAGAATAACGAGTAATGAACTGGCCATTACCCCCAAATGCAGTACCATATCTGTGAAATTCCTTGCTCATCCCTTCAGGCTGCACACCCACTCCCACTGGACAGCTTCTGATAGTTGAAGACTCAGCGCATCCTTGATCCATTTCTTTACCCTTCAACAACATGGATCCAAGTGTTTACTTGATTCCCAAAAACTCCTTATCAGCTTGAATGTTACGCTCACAAATGCTCGACATTCCCTCTATTAATTTATGCAAATGATTTTGGATTAGAGAAAGCTTACCATCCATTTCTTCACAAATCTTGTCTGGATTTATATAGCGAACCACCATGATTGACTAAGCCGAGAATCAGTAGCTCTGATACCAATTGATGCAATAGCAAGTAATTGGAATGGGATTTATTAATCTAGGAGTAAGATACTCGAAGAAGCTGAAACTGAATTTAGGGCTAAGCCAAGAAAAATTAGAGAATAGAGAAATTAGGGAGAAACTTAAGTAATTTGTATTGATTGATGAATGTTTATAATGTTTTACATCATGTATTTATACTACAATTCAGCTAAGATCAACTAAACTCTTCTAACTAACTGGATAACTGCCTGACAACTAAGTGCACAGTAGTAACTAACTTTGTGACTGAACAATGCTACCGTGTTAACTGATTTTCAAATGCTACTGTTGTTTTAACTACTTCTTGTGACTCAAATAAAAGGTTCATCTCATCATTGTATCAATATATCATATAAATGGGAAGCCCCAAAGTACAAAGTTGGATTAACATTTTACCCCTACACTAAATTAAAATGCTATAAAAAATATAACTAATTAAATAATAATTATATCATATTATAATATCATAATTTAAAATGCATTAGACAAGACAAATGTAGAGGATTGTTCATATTCCAGCCTTTATTGGATGCTTCAATCCAAATTTTATCACTAAACGACAAGTTATTTCATCTACCTATAATAATCAGTTTATGTTGTAGCTTTTATGACTTACTTGATGCTTTTCCTCTCCTCTATGTACTTCTTACAAAAATTATTGATCTTCTCATTTGGCCTATTTTGCTCAACACCTTATTTTGCTTAGCATCATTTGGCCAGGTAAATCTATATTTTTCCCTGTTAAACCAGTTCTGCCTTCATTTTATGTTGAATTAATGCCTACTATTTAGGTGCTTTTTTCAATATGAAATATAGTGCATTATGGTATTAGTTTTATGCAAAATAAAAAATCATATGACTTACGTTATGATGAACTCTCTGCCAATAGAAGGTCCGAAAATACACTAGGTATATTGTTGTTGTTATAATATAGCTAATCTTCCAGAAATTTATGACTTTTAGGTAGCTAGCGATTACATTTCTTTTCAGTTGGGAAGATTTCTGTGCTCTTGAGATGTTGATCATCAACAAGCATGATAACAAATTATTTAACATGTTAGGCACAAAAGTTTGATAGCCTTAGCCTTACCAGGTCAATTTCTGCTGATATGTTTCATGTTCTCCAATTTGATTTATTGATCAATTTAGTACACTAGATTTAGAAAGCTCAAAGCCAAAAAAATTTATTGATCACGTACAAAAGAAGAATGTAAGTTGGTGACAGTTTATTCTCCTTATCATTCATCGATCTATCTTAATATTTATTCAAGAGCAGGAGCGAACGTAAGCAGAATCACAAAAGTATTTTGTTCTTACATACTTAAAAGAGTGGCAGCTTCGCATAATTGCTCTTTTATTTGTTTATAAAAATGATTTTTTTTTCCAATTCAGTTAATATTCTTCAGTATAATGAATGGACTTATAATTTTGAATAAGACAAAGGGCATTTATTAAATGCATTGCACATCAATTAAATTCTCTAATGTCAGTATCTCTCAAGTATTGCTATTACAAATAACTATTATTTTTTTCAGGTGTATAACATGATAATGAGATGGTAATTTGTGTGTGACCTGCATCTCGAATAAGTTTCCAATGATATAAGAAGTTCAAGGTTACAAACATGCATTACAGGATGTTTGGCGGAACCAGGTCTAAGCAAAAGGGGCAGCCGAGCGCGCTAAGTTTTTTCGTTTATGTGCAGGATTGGCCAGTCAAAAATTCCCATATCCAGAAGATGCATGTCCCAGAGATGAGGATGTTGAGGATGTTGCGGTGGATATATGGGCATAATAGGTGTGATAGGATCACGAATGAGGTTATTCGAGATAAGGGGGGCTGGCCTCCGTGGTGGATAAGATGAGGGAAGCGAGATTGAGATGGTTTGGACATGTGAATAGGCAAGGTACATACGCCCTAGTGAGGAGGTGCGAGAGGTTGGATATAGTAGGTACAAGGAGGGATAGAGGTAGGCCGAAGTAGTATCGAGGAGAAGTGATTAGAAAGGACATGACGCGTTTGCAGGTTACCAAGGACATGACCTTAGATTGGAGGATGTGGAGGACAGGTATTAGAGTAGAAGATTAGTCAGGTAGGAGTGTTGCCTTGCTTTCAAGGGTTTAGGTCTGTTGGTGTTTGTCGTGCACTATCCATAGTATGGCAGTTTAGGGTTTAGCCATATATGTTGAGGTGGAGCTGATCTCCGCTCACAATATCTATCATTGTCGTTGTTTATTGTGTTTTGAGTATCACACTATTTTGTGGTTGATTATTGGTTCTTTCTGGAAGATTTTGCACTATTCCCTTGCTAGTAGTTATATTTTCCTCATTGTTTCCCTCTTCTTTGCACCTGGATTTGTTACACTTGAGCCGAGGGTATTTCGCAAACAACCTCTTTACCTCCCCGAGGTAATGGTAAGGTTTGCGTACACTTTACCCTCCCTAGACCTCACTTGTGGGATTTCACTCGGTATGTTGTTGTTGTTGTTGCAGGGTTCAGGGAACTCTAATGTTAACCCCCTTACCAAGCATTACAGCGAAAGGGTGACCTCAACGAAATAGGAACAGATCGTAACAATGCTGTAATGCCGGAAAAATAGTGTTGTACCACCAGAAAAAACAGTGTGCAGGTGGCTTTACAGAAAATAATTTTGTGGGTTGTGATCAGAAACAATAAGCGAACTCAGCAGAAGAAGACTGAGTTGGAAAATGTCGGAAAATCACCTCATTCGCTGGTGTGTGACGCTCGCTGGATGCTAGCTTCTAGCAGCGCGTGCAGGGTCGGCTGTCGATAAATCTTACTCGGGTTTGGTCGCTGATAAATGACGAATTGTGTGGTCGTGTTGGTTTTCGCACAATACTGAAGGGAAAAGAAGACACAAACAGCTTGTACAGTCGCTCTTTATAAGGAACTTTTTTATTGCACATAATAATGTCCAAGATGTTACCAACAATAAACAACATATCATCTCACAAGTGGGGTCTAGGAAGGGTAGAGTGCATGCAGACCTTACCCCTACCTAGACCCTCGGTTCAAGTAAAAGCACTTCAAAAAGAAAAAACGAAACAAACCACTAAAGAACAAAAAATGTTCAGTTTGTTACCTCTCCTTCCATGATAGATAATTTCCAAGAGCTTTCTGCAATTCCACACGCTTGAAAAGTCCAGAAGAAAGCCAATGCTCAGGCGGACCACGATTTATGAGATAAAGTTTCACTCTTTGTTGGAGCTCCTTACTGTCAAGTAAGTTAATCTGTTTGGAATTTTAGTAAAATAAGTCACTGTTATGATAAATTGCAAAATAACTATAACACTTACAGGAAAATGATAACTGTGAGAGGGAAAGAGAAATTGAGAGAGAACAAAGCTTGATTAATCCCTCAAGCCATTGGTGTATAAAATGGTTAAGAAACAAAAACATAACTATAGGAGTAAATCAAGCAATACTACATTTACAAAATCTAAGAATATCTACGAGATTCTAAGAGCATTCTTAATGTGAGTGGAAGCTCTTACAATCATCGTAAGATTCATAACTAAAATGATCTACTTGTGCATGAAGCGAAAGAGCATCCTAGGGGAAACCGCAAAGTGAAATTCTATGCCAACTCAACATTAATAAACTATGGTTTCTGTACTTACTATGAGTGAAGCGAAATAGCATCCTAGGGGAAACAGCAAAGTGAAATTCTATGCCAACTGAACATTAATAAACTATTCTTTCTGTTCTTACTATGAGAAACAGATATTGACACAGCAATTCTCTGCAGTAGTACAATGTCAATCTCTGGCTACTGAAACTCCATTACTTTTGTTATCATACCATAATATCCGTCTTTCTATCATATTCAGAAAGGAGAAGATGGAACATAACTTGTTTCAACAGGTGTAGTGATAGTTTGTACTTGCTTCTACCAATGTAGCATGAACCATACAAATGGATTAGGTTTTCCCTTTCTATTAAAGGAAAGACACATGCCAGTCATTAGGAGAAAGAAATGTGTTAAAACTTGAAATAATTAGCAAAATCACTACCCTCCTTCGTCAACCTATAGCTGGACATGTATGATGTTGGTAGAGCAGAAAGCTCAAGCTGTTTACGTCAACAGCAATAAGAACCATTTCCGAATAGTATGGGACACTTTGAGATTAGAACGCTGTACATCTTTGAGCCATTAAACCAGATAGGCCTGGTTTTATGCATTATCATGGATGATATAGATAAATGAGATTCCCAACTCAGATGCTTGGCATCTCATACTAATCAAATTCTTCTGAAATTTTTAAAATTTAGTGAATGAATATGCTTTTGTTTCATCGAAATTCAGAGCCAGAAATCCCCCGCCCCCCCACATTTAGTTCTTATCGTCAGTTTTTAAACGTGGAAGATAGCTTTCAAAGCCCAAAAAAAAGCTGATTGGAATTTAGAAACTCTGCAAGACATGTTACAGTTTGATTCAACTGGACTAGATTAAGAATGACAGTACAAATATATATTAAAAGGGGGATGAAACCCAACCCAAATTTAGAATAGAAGGCAAAAAATGACGTAAAAGACCCTTTCCCCTGAAGATAACATTGGAATTGAGAGCAGAGAAAAAGCCAAAAGAAAACTATAAGCAAATAATGTTAAAACATCAACAAAATATTAAGGATGATATGCTTACACCATTGTTCACAACTGACTAAGATGAATGAAGGCAAGAATCAAATTGAGGAAGATCATAGAGAACATACTACAATGCGCAGAGCATGTGGATCATCATCACGGTCAATAAGTGCCAGTAGTAGAATATCTGGAGGCAGAAGCTCATGGTTCCAGATGAAAACTGAAAGGTTTCCACAGGCTTTTAGCATAAGATCCTGAGGAATAAAAAGTGTGGGACGACAATAGGCACAATCAGGGCAAGGATAGTTGATCCTCCATGAAAATTTGATAGGTCCAGAGAATGAATGAAAATAGTATGACTAAACCTGCAAAGAATGTCCACGCTGTAGTTCCAAATGAATATGATGAAGCAGGACATCTACCATTGTATAAATATTTGCAGTAACCTCTTCAGGAGAAAACTCTCTCAAGACACGTCCCTGTATCCAATTATTAGCAGGAATGCCAGCACGATAAAGATGTTTTAGTTAGGGATATCTCCATATGAGAAAGAAGTTGATGATTTGATCTTCAAGCAAAAGGTTCTGACAACTTAAGGGAAAACAAAGCCGTGTCTTACAAGGTTTGTGCAGTTAATATTCTCTGGATGCCCATGCATTAGTATCCATGCACCAGCACAAAGATACTGGCGGTGCTGAGGAAAACTGTGGTTAATATAAGTAGCAACATAAGTGGGATCAGCTGATGGTGAAAGGAGCTGTGTGCATTGATTGATAACAGTTGTTTCTGCCTGCAAATAGAGCACGAAGAAGTCAATTGTGAGCGTTCCAAATAATAGTATTGTAAGAAATATAAGAGAAGAGTATCATTGAACTAGTGTATCTACACTATTACATTGAGACCCTATTTATGGACACTACACTATAATCTTCTTCCAACTAGACACTACATTGCAATCCTTTTCCAAGTAGGGCATTACATTGCTATCCTTTTCCAAGTAGGATTCTATATACTATTCATGTTCCTACTACTATTCTAACACTCCCTCTCAAGCTGGTGAATACAAGTCATATGTACCTAGCTTGTTACAAATGTAATTAATACGAGAACCAGTGAGGAACTTGGTGAAAATATCTGCAAATTGACCACTTGACTTTACAAATTTTGGAACAAAATCACCTGAGAGTATCTTTTCTCTAACAAAGTGACAATCAAACTCAATGTGCTTAGTCCTCTCATGAAACACTAGATTTGATGTGATATGAAGGGCGCATGATTATCACACACAAGATGTGTTCCATCTGACCAATTTCTCCAAATTTTACTTCCCTCAACAACTATTTGATCAAAACTAGCCCACAAATTACTACTATCATTGCTCGATATTCTACTTTTGCACTAGATCGAGGAACCACACTCTGTTTTTTACTCTTCCAGAACACCAAATTACCACCTAGTAAAGCACAATATTCGGATGTAGAATGTCTATCAGGTGATCCTGTCCAATCAGCATTTGTGCATTCTACGATCTGCTCAGGACCTCGATCCTCAAAGAGTAGATATTTACCTGGAGCTGACTTGATATATTGCAGAATGCAAACAACTGCATTTCAATGACTATAACTCTAATTAACTCTCTTTAGGTTGTTAGCACCTAACTCTGGCCCTGATCCGATATTGGGCATTGTGCACCTTAACTTAGGCAAAACACCTAAGTTGAGGGTGGCTATTGTCAAGATGTTAGCCGGTTTAAAAGCATTTGGCCCTGGTTTATTCAAGATATTGTGCACCTTGACTGACTGCATCAGCATAAGTTGAGGGTGGCTGATGCTTTCTAAAAAAAAAAAAAAAGGGAGGGGGTGTTATGGTGAAATGATAATGAATGTCAGAATTGTAAGAGAGCTGGTAAAGCAGTAGCCTTGGTGAGTAGAATTCAATGGCAAAGAGAGTTAAAGTCTGAAAGTGAGTCATTTTTCCCAAAAATTATCCTTACCTAACCCCGGAACCTTATTACAAACCTGAAAAGACCAGTTTGATCTTAGCGAATTAACCATAAGGAAGCGTTAGATGATACGGGCAAGCCTATGGGTATGTAGACTATGTTTGTGACTTCTTTGTTGAGTGTAAGAGTCTTGATTGTGTCCACAAGATAAAATGAGTGGTGGACTTCATTGGTTGTGAGGGAAACTTGAGTTACACTTAGTTTTACGGGTTTCTGTAGGATATGATGTCCATGATTATGTGTGTGTTAAATATTGAATCAATGCCGGTAGTAGATCCTGATGTGTTGAGCCCATATGAGTGAGATGACAAGTGAAGGGTTATGTTTAGTCTAGTTTAATAGTTGATTGCCTTTCATTGTGTTATTTATGTATGCAATTTGGTGCTGAGTTGCTTGAGGACAAGCAATTGTCTTAAGTTGAGGGTGTTGATGTTCCGGCTTTTGACGAAACATTTTACATCTTTTTCATGGGATAATTGTATGTTCTCAAGCAACCGATGTTGTATTAATACTGAATTTTAGTGTTTCAGGGTAAAGAGTTAGCTGAAGGAGAAAACTTAAAAAAATAGCAGAAAAAGGCCACTGACGGTCAAACTGGCGGACCGTCAGCTATGCGACGGACCGCTGGGGTAACCATCAGAGCTAAACAGAATGCTCCAAGTAGAGAACTCATGCGACGGTCCAAGTGGCGGACCGTCAAACCTTCGACGGACCGCCAACTTAGCCATCAGGCTTAAACAGAACTCAGGATTCCAGAAGACCCAGCGACGGTCTATGCGACGGACAGTCAGTCCAGCGACGGTCCGCCAACATGACCGTCAGCCCTTAACAGAACCTGACATCCTGGGAAATCCAACGACGGCCCAAGCGACGGACTGTTAGGCTTCCGACGGGCCGTCAGTTAGACCGTCAACTTGGACGTGGCTTTTCTGCAGTTCGAAATTTAAATCCTCTGCACCTGGGAACATATAAATATCAAGTTTAGGTTTTATTTAGGCATCTTTTACCATATTTAACAACTCTGAACATTATTGTACGTAGTATTCTCTAAGATTCAAGCTAGAATTGTAGATCTAAACATTTTTACACTTATTCTCTTTTGAAGATTCAAGAACAAATCTTGTGGTTTTTGTAAATAATTTCTAAATTTATTTATGAGAAACATAATGACTTTGTCTTCTTCTTCTATGGAAATGTGCGGCTAAGCTCCCATAACTAGGGTTATGGGAGCCTTGATGTGAAAAGCTGATAAGGATTGTGAAAACATTTGATTTCCATGATTAACTAAAGTTGTATAAACCCTTCTTCACAATAATGACCTTTCTTGGATGCAAACTTGAAGGGTGAGCCTAAAAACATCACTTGTTTGAATAGAAAAGTGTTTGTTGGGGAAAAAAGGGGTTTAAATGGGATCTAAAGGCTTTAACCTTTGGGTTAAGGGTTGATGCCTAAACGGGATCAACCCACATGAGAGAATAAGTGAATAAATTAACGTATTCTTTAAGTTTGAGAGAATTGAAGGATAATCTACTCATTTAGGTTGAGAAACAAATGGATAAATTGTAGGATTCAATAACTCTTGCAATTGAAGTGATTAATTGGAAATTCAAAATAATTCACAACCGTAACTTTTAAAGATTTAGCCTTTTTTTAAAAAAAAAAAAAAATTGGTTTGCAACGGCTCTTTTGGCCGTTGCATTTCAACCGTTATCCCACACACACACACCTTCCAGTTACCCACCACCACCCTTTAAAATTTTTACTACAAATATACTTCATTTCAATTATTTTTTTCACACAAATATTATCAATTTTCATACTCTCTCTTAATATTTTCTCAAATTCTCTCTAAATATTTCTAGTTTTATTATATTAGTTGAACACTTAAAGTTGAGGATTCATTTATTATATTAGTTGGAGTTGAAGATTTTTTGAAGATATTACAAGCTTCAATTATCTTTTAATTCCGACATTTGTTATACGTCTGCTTAAAAGCAGACGTTTGGTATATTCGTTCCAACTTTAATCTCTTTTTATTTACGTTAATTATCTATATTTTTTTTATTTACGAACATCAATTTGTATTTGTATTGCTTGTTTTAATATTTTATTTTGAAATATGGATTTTGAAAAAAATAGTAGTGATAAAAAATCAAATTTTGGTAAGGTCTTTCGTAGAAATAAAAAAAGTAAGGCTAGTACTAGTTCATTACCGGGTAGATTTAATGAAACTTCATTATCACAACCTAATGGTTTCGATGTTGGTATCGGTATGGAATTAGATAATGAAACCCTGAATAGGCGTTATAATAATTTTGAGGAAGACTTACCAGAGGAAGATGATATAGAAGAACAAGAATTTGGTGATAGCCCTACCCCTACTAGTCCGATTACGGAATTGCCGGAACACGATGAAGAACTGTCCCCTTTACCGGAATTTACTAGGGCCAAAGGTACCGAATGTACTAAAAGGTCTTTAGTTTGAAAATTTATGGAGCATGATAGGGTAAAAAGTACTGCTACTTGCAATAAATGCAAGAATGTTTTTAAACATTTGACTGGGGGGGGGGGGGGGAATGGCGGGACAGGATTGCTAACTTCGCATTTGATGAGATGTAATAAAGAATTTATTCGTCTAAAAAACGAGGCTAAGGCAAAAAAAGATGGTACAACATTTGTACATGAATCTGTAGGAGGTAATATGGTTTAAACACGTTTAGATATGTTTAACCCGGCTGAAGCAAGTTCATCCTCGACATATAGTGAACATGTAGATAGAGAAGAACTAGCAAAAATGGTTGCTGTTATGGGTTTGCCTTTTAGTTTTCCTTAGCATCCCGATTTTATTCATTATATTCAACGAGTATATAATCCCTCTTTTAAAGGTTTTTCACGAAATACAATTAAAAATGATATTTTTAAATTTCAAGCTGAACATTGTCATTTTCTTCGTTGCTTATTTGATAAATTTGATGGTAGAATATTTGTTACTTCTGATATGGGTACTAGTGTTGTCGGTAATGATTATTTTACTCTCACGGCTCATTGGATTGATCACGATTGGAACATGCAAAAAAGAATTATTGCTTATAAATATGTCGATAAGTCTAAAACCGGTATGTATATAGCTAATACAATAGCGGAGAGCATGAAATATTTTAGATTTATTGGTAAACCTATGGCATGCACATTAGATAATGCTTATAATAATTTGAAAGCTATTGACGAGTTAAAAACTAGATTATGTTTAATGTATCAAGATCATTTTCATGTTAGATGTTCTCCACATATTTTAAATTTAATAGTACATGATGGTATTCATTTGTTTGGAAATGGTTGTCTTAAAGTGCGAATTGCTTGTAGTTCTATGTTTAAAAATAAAAAAAAGGTTGTAATGGATGATTTTAAACGTAAATGTGAACAATGTGGCCTTCCATATAGAAAAATTCCAAAAGAAATTCCTACTAGATGGAATTCTTTGTTTCAAATGTTTGAAGTTGTTATATATCGTAAACCTATACAATTAGTTTATAATTCTTATAATGAGGATGTTAATTTAATGCTAGATGAAGATGATTGGACTGAAGTAGAAGAACTTTGTAAATTTTTGAAAACTTTTTATCAAGCTACGAACACAGTATCTGCTCAATATACTCCAACTATTTGTTCTGTTTTAGTAATTATTACTGTTATTTCTAAAGTACTTGTTGAATTTAAAAACATATGTCCTAACAAAGAGGCAATTGAAGCTATGATTGAAAAAATTTAAAAATATTATTTTCCAATTCCACAAATTCTTTTAACAACTAATTTATTAAACCCATTTTATAAAGAACATGGTACAGTGATGTTGGTTAGAAAATTATACAACAATTTAGAAATTGGACTTCATCAAAAGCCATCAGTTGAAACTTGTTGTGCTAGCATAGTACCTACAGCTAGGAGTTTATATAACTTGTATCAAGTTATGGAACAAAATATTAGGCCGATTGAACCTCCTAGTTCTAGACGTAGATATAATGATTTAGATGACGAGATGGGCGAAGAACTTGGTCTTCAATGTTGTAGGAGTAATGATTTTGATTCGTATCTTTCGCAGGACCAGGAAAATATTAGAGATGAAACTGGAAAACAACAACTTTTATCGTGGTGAAAGACTCGGATCAGACAATTTCCAAAACTTTCAAGGATGGTTCGAGATTTGTTATCAGCTCAAGCTTCTTCAGTTGCTTCGGAGCAAGCTTTCAACGCAGGAAGATTTATAATAGGAGATCATCGGTATTCGTTAGCAAGGGATAGTTTGGAGATTTCGGTATTATTTAGAGATTGGATCAATGCCGAACGAAGAAATTTTGGGCTCCCCAAATTACCGCCCCATATTGAAGACGAAATAGATGAAATTTTTGAGGAAAATAGTGATGATGGAATGGAAGCAATGGAGCAACAAGGAAATAGACCAATTTCGGAGGATTTATCCGTCGAAGAATAAGAAAAGTTACGCCAAAGAAATTATAGACAATTTAGATATTAATAAGATTCTACAGTAGAAATCTAATTCATACAGAACCCTTCCTAGAAGGTGGCTGTGTAGATTAGATTTACATTTAATATCTTTGTAATAAATGTACAACGTACAAAATTTGAATAAATATAACAGCTATTCGCCTAATTTTGTTTTAAATTTTCTCTTTTGTTTGTTGCAATTATGAAAAAAAATATATATTATATTAATTATTTAAGTTTATAAAGTTAGAAAAAATTTTAAAAATATATATATATATATAACTTATATATTAATCTCATTAATTTATAATTTAAATTAAAACGTAAAAAAAAAAAAAAAAAAAACTGGTACCAGCGGCGATATTCCGGTAACGTTCCGGTATCGCTCCGGTCCGTTCCGGTTCCACACCGGTAGCTAGCGGACCGGTCCGAACAAGGAAAATTTTCCGGTATTCCGATTCCGGTAACTCCGGTTCCGGCGATATAAAACGGTAATGAGGTTCCGGTACCGTTCCGGATCCGGTCAAACCGGTCCGGCGGTTCCGGTTCCGGTTCCGGTCCGTTGACAGATCTGACCATAACTCTAATTTGCCTATCCTCATTGAATTACTAGTTGCAATAAGAATCACTGTCTGGAACACTTTCTGTTACAAATAATAAGATAAAACTTGCAAACCAAAACCCTTTTTTAATCTGGAACCTTTGATCAACAGTCTAGTAACAACCACAATACTTAGTGAACACAGTATTCCCTATGTGATTCAACCCCAACCTAGTTAGGTTATATATTTGACAACGACCGCTTACTTTCTCGTAAGAAAAGTGTAATTTGGGCATATCATAGGACTAGCTAAAATATGTTCACATACTAAATCATGGTCACTAGAAAGTCCAGCAAGTGTAAGAACTAGAAACAATGTATGTATGTGTTATTTTTCCACATTTGTAGTAACTGGTATAAACATTTCAAATTCCTCCATGACTGCTTGTACCTGTCCCAAGTAAACACATCAGATTCTTGTTTCATTAAGTTGGTCATTCGAGTTTATCACATCATAAAAAATGAGAAATGGCATTAGTGTATAAAGCGCAAGACTTTTCCAGAACTGAATAACATGTCTGGAATGGGTGAAACAAGGGCATCAACTTGGAATCAATAGATCACCAGAAGAGACTACATAATTGAGCATCAACCTTCTCCCAATGTTGTTTGGCTTTCGCATCTTCCTCACTAGACTTTGCCTTTTCATCTACCACACTAGCCTTGGTCTTTAAGTGATCTAGGACAACTTGACCTTTGCACCACAACTTAACTGAGGAAGCCTACACTAAATAATTTGAACTTCCCATTAATGGTTCGAGAGTGATAATATGGCTTGAACTTCCAATTCTCGTACTTTTGGAGCCAAAAATATCACACCCAAAAGTTTGACTTGAACGCAGCAAGAAACGGTAATGAGATCTGAAAAACAGTAATGGTCGCCGAAAATTTTTGAATCACCAAAAAAACAGTAATGGTTGCCGGAAATGTTTTTGAAAGTCGTCGGAACCCTAAATAGGAAATGTTTCTGAATGTCGTCAGAACCCTAACTTCGGCGATCGGAATTTGAAAATAACTGCAAGAAGAAGGCCAGAAGACCTGGGTGAATACAACAAAAGAAGAAAAAATTAGAAACTAGACCAGAAAATGTCTCACTCGTCGGCACCTGACCGAGATCTCGCCGGAAAATCCCACTGTCGTCAGCACGTGAGGGCACGTGAGGTGATATTTTTCGGTGATTCTTGTCAAGGTTTGCTCGCCTGAAATTTCTGAGCCTCGTGGTAGTGTTGGTTTTCACACAACAGTTACCAAACAGAAGATGACACAAATTAGTCACCGAAAATTAATGCACGGTGACTGAGTTTCTTTTCTTTTCATGAAGTTTCTCACCAATGCTCTAATACCATGTGAGAAATAATGGAGAAAAATATTACTGACTTGTGATGGATGTTTTGACGTGACATTCAAGGGCAGGTGCCTTAGTGTATGTTATTTGTGGATGATGTGGTACTGGTTGACGAGACTCGGAGAGTAGTTAATGATAAGTTAGAGATTTGGAGACAGACCCTTGAGTCTAAAGGATTTCGGTTGAGCAGAACCAAGACAGAGTACTTGGAGTGTATGATGTGTCGCAGGAAGATTGAGTGGTGGTGAAGTTGGACTATCAGGCCATTCAGAAGAGGGTGAGTTTCAAGTATCTAGGGTCGATGATTCAGGGCAATGGCGAAATTGACGAAGATGTCACGCATCGTATTGGAGCAGGGTGGTTGAAATGGAGCCTCACTTCGGGAGTCTTATGTGATAAGAACGTGCCCCCGAAGCTTAAAGGTAAGTTCAACAGAGTAGCAATCCGGCCAGCTATGTTGTATGGAGGGGAATGTTAGCTAGTTAGAACTCCCACATCCAAAAGTTGAAGGTGGCGGAGATGAGAATGTTGCGATGGATATGTGGACATACCAGGAAAGATAAAATGAGGAATGAGATTATTCGAGAGAAGGTGGGAGTTGCTTTGGTGGAAGACAAAATGCGAGAAGTGAGGTCACGTTTGTCCGGGCACATGATGAGGAGTAGCTCTGATGCTTCAGTGCGGATGGTGTGAGACACTAGCTATGGATGTTTTAGGCGGGGCAGAGATAGATCGAAGAAATATTGGAGGGAGGTGATTAGGCATGATATGGAGCAGTTACAACTTACAGAGGACATGACCCTTGATAGGAAAGTGTGGAGGGCACGGATTAGGGTAGAGGGTTACGGGATGAGAGTACGTCGGTAACAGTAAGGGAGCATTTTTCTGTGCCTGTAGTTTCTTATTTGTGGTGCTATGTGATATCTATGATTTCGGTTAGATAGTTCTTACTATTATCTTGTGGTTGTAGTATTATCTTGTTGCCAGCGGTATTAGTTTATTTTGTATATTGTACTAGTTTATATGCACTTATATTTTGTGTTTGTTATACTGTTATCGGTTCTAAATCGGGGGTTTATCGGAAACATCATCTCTACTTCACCTGAGGTAGCAGTATGGCCGGCGTACACTCTACCCTCCCCAGACCCCACTATGTGGGAATACACTGGGTATGTTGTTGTTGTTGTGTATCTACGTACTTACATTGAGACCCCATTTATAGACACTATATTATAACCTTTTCCAAGTAGGATTTTATATACTATTCTTATTCCTACTCATATTCTAATATAACACTCTTATTCCTACTCATATTTTAATAGAACATTCTTATTCCTACTCATAATCCAACACTATCAAAGTGACATGGGGAAACTTTTGAAGATTAAGCAAACTCTTAAAGCACAGAAAATCATGGACTTAAGACATGACTTACAACAAGGTTTACAGCTTCAGATAATTTGTTTGAAGAGGAATTATTTCATGTACCTGCTGCCATGCTTGGATTGCCAAGCCCCTTTTATCCATTCGCCCACTTAAAGCATCGCGCAGAACTGAAGGAAAATAGCGCAAAGTTTTCTCAGACCAGGAGTGCTGGCTAGTTGCTAGAATTTGTTCCAGCATTGTTTGAAGATACAGTAACTGTTCAAACTCCCCAATTCCACGAGTTTTAATTATGATTGCAAGAGTAACAATTGTTATCCTATTTAAAGTCTCAGTAAACTCAGTTGGACCCTGCATATGCATTTTAATAGTTAAGAAAAAGTTATAATTTGAGGTACAGTGCATCCACGAAAGTTCAGCTAGAGGAAAAATTCCCACCTTCCCTTCCCTCTTCACAAAGAAAAAATCTCTCAACGACAAAATCAGATTCATACATAAATTCTCAGCCAATCTGAAAATGCGATGATCTCCACGTTTCCCCTTCAGTGTAGAAATCATTTTGGTGACATCATACATCAATGTCTTGCTCTTGCCTTGGTACCTAGAAAAGAGCAGATGTTTATTGACCACTTTACTTACAATCAGTTATTTAGACAATCAAGTTAATCCTAATAAATAAGGAAATTAAGAAAGATGGTAATGTTATGAGCACTAACGACATCAAGGAGACCACAGATGTTCTAGCTCTAAAAGTAGAAATTTGAATGGAATTTTCTTAAATTGAACACCATTCACAAACACCACAAGTAAAGAAGACAATTCACAAACACCACAAGTAAAGAAGACAGATAATAGAGAAGAAACTGATAATTCCCAAGATGAGTAACTTCACTCACCTGTAGAGTGAAAGGAAACGGTAGTTAAGAATTTCAAACACCAAGATTGTGTTTCCTGGCCTGGTCAATGTAGTGGGATTCCTCGATGTCAGATGCTGAAATAGAAGTTTGCATCAAGAGCAAAACAAAATGTACCCCAGTAGAAAAGTGTGCAAACAAAAACACAAGTTCGACTAACAAATTCTCCTACCAAAAAAATAAAACTACTTAGACAGAAATTCTAGCAGCAGTACATACAGGGGAAGCCACAATTTAACTGAATTAGCAAGAGATGAAGAAATGGTCACTAATACATTGCACCGACTTACCATGAAAAATTCAACAACCCTCTGACCGACAGAATACAAAACTTGAGTTCGTCTACAGACACGTAAGAGCAATTGAAATCCAACCATACCACCACCATTCTGCTACTTAAATTGACTACTACACAGTTCGCAGAGCGACGCCGACTGTGACGGGAATTCACTGCGGGGAAGTTGCTGCCTATAGTTAAGTGACAAATCCCAAGGAAGGTCTATGCTACAGTCTGATTCAGAGGATCCACTCATATTTGATGTAAGTACGACTAAATTATGAAGCTTCTTATCTATTATACAAAAGGAGAGCTTTGGGAAAGGGAGAAATAGGGTAGCTTTTGAGGGGGTAGAGTCGAGTTTTTCTAACGGGTGGAATAGCCTCTGGTCACTTATTTTCTTTTGGTGCACCCATAACATTCCTAGTAGTATAGAAGAATGGGTAGACTTCGTAAAGAATCAGATTTTGTAGATTCTTTACCTTTTGATTTTCCACTGTATATGGCCAACTCGGCCTTGTTTATGAACGAAATACACCTCCCTTATAAAAAAAAAAAAAAAAAAACTATTATACAAAAGGAAAGCACCTCCATTGAGTAAAGCTGGTGTTGCATGTAGGCGAGGCAATAATACTAGCTACCCATATGTCTATATTTGTGATACCCTTTTCCTTCCCTCACTTCAAAATTGTCCTCCCTCATCCAGTCCCCAACTTCCTTGTACCTCTATCAGTTAATTTCATCCTTGCAGTCTTCTCTGTTTCTTCTCGTACCTCCCAAATTCTGCTCCTCCTCTTGATTGGTTCCAGCAGTGTTATTGCATTAGTGTTGCACTTCAATATGTAAATGGTCACCTGCTTCGCCACTCTGTCTCATTGACTGGTAATTCTCATTTCTTTATATGTTGTTTTTGACGATGAAAGCTCGCATCAATTATTCATCATAAGCTCATAGATGTTTCAATATTCTACAGAATCTACTCCCTTTTCTTAATTGTTTTATTCTATTTATGATAGATTATTTTGTAAAAAAAAAAAAAATAGCTTCCATTTTTTCACGTTATTTTGCATTCTTACTAATTGCTGCTATATTTTTTTCCTCTAGCATAAGTACGTGCATTACAACCTACTGATTTAGATTTATCTATAATGTTTGTACTTCAAGTTTAGGTTTTTATTATGATTTTTCACCACATCACTCAATGTTTAAGACGTACATTAAGATTTGACATTAGTGTTTGAGATAGTAATTATTGTTTAAGACTTACATTAAGATTTGACCGTAGTTTTTGAGGCCTCATTTGTTTGCACTTAATGGAGGTCTGAATGATTCAGACTTCAGATCATTAAGTGCATTTGTGTTTCATTAAGATTTTGGCTCTTAATAGGTCTTAATCATTCATATCTAGAACTAAGTCTTAATCATTAAGAGGCATTCTTGTGTTGAATAATATTCACCAGCACTCTATCCATAATCATCAGTTACCACAACTACCCACCTCTGCCACCACCACTATTGTCAACCACCACCTTATCTACCACCTCCATTATTTTAATTATATCCATCGTTATCACAACCGGCAACGCCAACGCCAATGCCAACACCACCACCATCATCAACCACTATCGGTCAATCCCAACTACTAACAAACTCATCTATCACAACTAGCGTCATCGCTAACTACCGCTAACTACCACTAACACATCAGCAGCATCCACATACTATTTGGCCACCACCATAACCACCATTGTCACCACTGTCGCTACCTCTACCACCGCTTCAACCACCATCATCGCTACAGTATATCTCTACTAATGATCATCTCCACCATCACAGCTAACATCTCCAACTACTACCAACACATAGTCAGCCATCATTCATTCATTTTTAAGCTATCACAATCAATACCTCCAATTACTAACATTGACACAATTCACATCACTACCACCACCACCACTACTAATCGTCACCATCATAACAGTCACTACAATACCAAACATCTCTACCATCACATTTATCATCACCAACATTACTAATCACTAACATCAATCATTACCACCACCATTACAAACCATCTCTTTTATCACTAACAAATATAAATATTTTTTTCAATCAAATAATAATTATATTGTATTAAATCAAATATTTTTCAAATATATGAATATTTTTTATTTGAATTATATTTTTATTATATATGCAAATAAAAAAAAATTGTATATTCAGATATTGACAAACAAATAGTCTTAACCATTCAGTTTTCAGATCAGAAGATAACATTTTAATCATTCAGATTCTGAATCATAATAAAACAAATGCAGCCGGAGATAGTACATGAAGGTAACTTTCTGTTCATTATCCATTATCCGGGCCTGAGGTGAATGCAATTATTCTTGATTGAAATACAGGAAGTCACTCCCTCCAATCTCTATTAACCAGCATATTTTGGGATTTGGCTCCTCTTCATTGCTTGCTCTCTCCATTATCCATATTCCTAGTTCAAATGTGTGACATTTGTCCATTTAAGAATCAACGGTTCAGAATCATTTAATTAAACAGGGGTCCTAACAATGGTTAAAGATGGACAGTAAGTACTTCTCCGTTTCAATTTGTTTGTCCGGTTTTGACTTGGCATGGAGTTTAATAAAGTAAAGAAGACTTTTAATTTTATGATATTAAACTAAAGACATATAATGTACCAAAATATTCTTAAATCTTGTCGTCGTAAACATACAATGTGGAAAATTGAAATAAAAGGGTTGTCAAAAAAAAAAAAAAAGAGACGTTCTTTTTTACGCATACTAAAAAGGAAAGTAAGACAAAGAAACTAAAATGAAGAGAGTACCATTTGATTCTCTTTACCTTTCATAAGAAAATATTCATCCACCAAAGTTTGGAATAAATTAATTGAATTGAAATCACAAGACAAGTTAACGAAAAATGTGGATGATTAACTTAATTTGACAAAGATTGTGAATTGCTACCAATTAATAGGCCATCTAAATAATGTTATTTTATGACAAAGTGATTTACAAAAATTGATTTTTTTAAATCTTATACAAGATTCTTGTTTTCCACCCCAATATTGTTATTAAAAAAATTGTCCAACTTAGTTCTTAATAGGCTTGTTCTTTTTCTTTCTTTGTAACAAAAATTTACATGCCTTTTTAATTCTATGAACCCAATTACTAAAGAGTGAAACACAAATCGTATTTCTAAAGGCTGCAGATGGGACCCAGAGCTGTAAAACAAAACAAAGAACACAGGCATAGAACAGGAAGGACAAAAAAGGCTCACAGGAAGCTATAAACTTTGAGGTGCGACCTACCTTGGAATTCCAATAATGTCCAACTAACCAGGAGGAAACAGGGGCTTTCCCGTCAACAGGAATTGACGGGAAAGCCTCAAACTCATGCTTAGGTACATAACTCAACTATATCTGACATTGTGTGAAGGTTTCTTTGCTTACTGAAGCTTAACACAATGAATGTAATTCCACAGAAAATGCAGTGGCATACCAAAGAATTAAATATCACAAAAGGAATATTAAAGGGTGAAAAGAGAAGTTACAGTTAAGAGCGAACGAAACAACGAATGGGGTGAAATGAGCATCAACCTACAGTAGGTTTCAACCAAAGCAATGCTAGGCACAACCTGCAATAAAATGACAGAATTATACTACGCATTGTTAACTGGTGCAATGAAGCATAAAAAGAAAATAAGGTGGAAAATACTGGCCACCTCCAGTCAAAGTGGAGTTAGTATGATAATAAAGCTGTATAACAATCCTACGAAACAACATGATTCAAGCAAATAAAACCACAAGAAAGAGTGGACAAGATTGACCGATAAATTCTTTCACAAAATCGTAGAGTACCACTTACTGAACTTTTTGTACATATAGATGACATGTCAGCTGAGTTGATCAGTACCTGTCCAGAAAACATTGATTCTTCCATCTGATAAGCCACTTTCAAGCATAAATTTATGGACAATCCCGATAACAATGATATAGGCAGGGGGCAAACTTCACGCATCACTATTAATCTCTCATTGGACTGCAAATTTGGTCCAGGTAAAAGCTCAGTGACCCCCGCGGAGTTCAACCAGTGCATCACAGTTTCACAAGCAGGCTGGGCCATTGTGTAGGACACAACCCAAAACATCCCAATGGATCTATCATCCAAATTCATATAATCCATCATGCGTTCCCCTGATTTTGTGCAAAGGAAAAACCAATAATGCTAATCAAAAGAAATCTCAAAAGAGGGACATGGGAAGGAAAAGTAATGGTAATACTCAGTAGTTAAAAACTGAAAGAATGTCCTGTTCCAGCCAAACCTAGTTTAAACATAATGTCCTATCTACATTCAATTGAATTGGCTGCATTAAAGCACAACAAGAGAAGACTCCTCTCTGACTCACATAGACAGGAAAAGTTGAGCAACATTAAATTTAAGAACACAAGCTCAACATCCACTTCACAGAGACTTGGACACATTAATATGGCTGCATACCAATTGAACCCAGGTGATTCTACTCAATTCCTTAAAATTACCTAGTTAAAGCAACCTGAGCTCCTCAAAGTATCTTCAGTTTAGGTTCAGCAGTTTCGTTGCTGCTTGCCCTAAAAAAGAGGCACTCTCACATCACGTGAAAAACAGATTACTCTCAGTCTCCTCTACGTGAGGTCACTTCACTAGAAAATGAATTAGTTGGGCTTTTCTTTTGATTAAGTAATAAATTTCATCAAAGAAATGGCAAAAGCTTGCCCGTATAAAAGAAGTATAGCAAGAAATAGAAACCTTACAAGACGACATGGTCTTTTACATCTATACATGTAGGAATCTTATGGGTGCACCAAAAGAAATAAGGGAAGATAGGATATTCCTCAGGTGTACAAAGTCTTTATCTACTCCCTCAAAAGCAGTCATATTCCTCTCTCCATATGATACACATAAGTGCAACAGGAGCAACAACCCATGCCACACATCTTCACTTCCTTCTTCTAAATGTCCAACTAAACATTGTTTCTTTCAAAGTGCGTGGCATCATCCACTCAAGTCCAAACCATCTCAAAATTTCCCACTATAAACAAGAAATTGTCAGACAATGTAAAAGAAAGTTGTGAGAAATAATGGAGAAAATACTATTGAATTGTGTGTCTAAATTATTACATCAAAACCCTATTTATATGTACCAAGCTTGTTACAAATGTAATTAATATGAGGACCAGTGCGACACTTGGTGAAAATATCTGCAAGCTGATCACTTGATTTCACAAACTTTGTAACAATATCTCTGGAAGGTATCTTCTCTCTCACAAAGTAACAATCAATCTCAATGTTTATTCATCTCATGAAATACCGAATTTGATGCGATATGAAGAGCCGCTTGGTTGTCACACAAGTTTCATTTCATTGATTTCTCCAAATTTTAACTCTCTCAGCAACTGTTTGATCCAAACTAACTCACAAGTGACTAGCGTCATAGCTCGATATTCTGCATCTGCACTAGATCGAGCAACCACACTCTGTTTCTTACTCTTCCAGGACACCAAATTAGCTCCTACTAAAACACAATATACGGATGTAGAACGTCTATCACAAAGTGGTCCTGCCCAATCTGTATACTAGCGATCTGCTAATGACCTCGATCCTTGAAGAGTAGTCCTTTATCTAGGGCTGACTTAATATATCGCACAACGCGAACTACTACATCCGAATGACTACCACAGGAAGAATCCATAAACTAACTTACAACACCCACAGGATAGGAAATTTCAGGTCTGATCACTGTGAGATAATTCAACTTACCAACTAGATGCCTATATCTTCCAGGACTATTGAGTTGCTCCCCTTGTCCTAGCTGTAGTATAGTATCGGATCCATAGGAGTGTTAATAGGTTTACATCCCATCATTCCCATCTCCTCGAGAATGTCGAAGGCATACTTGCATTACGAAATAACAATACCTGATTTGGACTGAGCAACTACAACACCGAAAAAATTCTTCAATGAAATGTTGAAAGAGGTGTTGTTTAAAACTAACGACAACATCTTGATCATTGACAGTAATAACGATATCATCAACATAAATTACCAAATAAATATATAGATTTGGAGCAAAATGTCGATAAAACATATGAGTGATCTGTTTCACTACGAATCATGCCAAACTTTTGAATTACTGTGTTAAACTTTTCAAACCAGGCTCGAGAAGATTGTTTTAGACCATAAAGTGACCGACGCAATCGACACACCAGACTAGACTCCCCCTGAGGAACAAAACCAGACGATTGCTTCATATAAACTTCCTCCTCTAGTCACCATAGAGAAAAGCATTCTTAATATCCAACTGAAAAAGAGGCCAATGTCGAACAACAAAAATAGATAGAAAAAGACGAACAGATGTTATTTTAGCCACGGGAGAGAAAATATCACAATAATCAAGACCAAATATTTGAATACAGTCCTTGGCAACAAGGCAAGCCTTAAGTAGATCAATTTGGCCGTCCGGACCAAATTTCACTGCATAAACCCAACGACAACCAACGGTTGATTTACCTGAACGGAGAGGATTACCACTCGTACGTAAAAATATACATTTCATCAATCATGGCATGTCGCCACCCTGGATGAGAAAGTGCTTCTTTTGTGGACTTAGGAATGGAGACAAAGGACAAAGATGATACAAATGCATAATGGGGTGATGATAGACGATGATAACTTAAAAGGGTATAACGAGGGTTAGAATTACGCGTGGACCGCATACTTTTTCAAAGTGCAATCGGAGGAGTAGGTGCAAGATGGTAATCATTTGAGCCTGATGTTGTACATGGACGACGATGATAAGCCAAGAGTGGTGGCATTATAGACGAAGTTGTAAAAGGCATTGTAGATTTCTCAAAAGTCTGTGCAGGTAAGACTAGTGGCACTATGGATGGAGATGTAGAATTAGCGATAGGATCCTCAAAAATCGATATAGGTAAGACCTTAGACATGTAAGGATGATCAGGGTCAGAAGAAGATGTAAAGTAAGGTTGAGACTCAAAGAATATGACATCAGCTGACATAAGGTACCGACGAAGACCATGAAAGTAGCAACGATATCCTTTTTGTACTCAAGAAAAACAAAGAAAGACACATTTGAGAGCACGAGGGGATAATTTATCTTTTCCTGGGTGAAGTTATGAACAAAACATGAACTCCCAAAGACACGAGCATAAAGAGAGTAGAGAGGTGAACCAAGAAAGACACATTTGAGAGCACGAGGGGATAATTTATCTTTTCCTGGGGTGAAGTTATGAACAAAACATGAACTCCCAAAGACACGAGGGGAAGAGAGTAGAAAGGTGACCGAGGAAACAATACTCAATGGAGAATTTGATTTTGAGTGGAAGATGAGGGCATCTGATTAATTGAATAGCAAGATGTGACAATTGCACCGCCCCAAAAATGCAGGAGAATAGGGAACTGAATAGAAAAGAGCGAGCAGTCTCGATGAGGTGCCCATTCTTCCTCTCTGCTACTCTATTCTATTGGGGGGTATACGGACAAAAAGTTTGAAAAATTCCTTGATCAGTCATAAATTGTTGAAATTGAGAGGACATATATTCTAAGACATTATCACTACGAAAGGTACGAAGAGACACCAAATTGATTTTGTATGTCAGCACAATTAGCACTTGAATATATAAAAATCAATTCAGAGTGATCTTTCATTAAGGAAAACCAGGTGCATCTTGAATAGTCATCAATGAAGCTAACAAAATAACAAAACCCTGAGGTAGAACTGATTCTACAAGGACCCCAAATATCAGATTGAACTAAGGAAAAGATAGACTCCACACGATTCTTAGTACTACGTTGAAAGGTAGTTCAGGTATGTTTCCCACGTTGGCACGACTCACAATCTAATGTGGATAGACTAAGCAAACTAGGCACCATCTTTTGTAGTTCGAACAAACTAGGATGTCTGAAATGTTTGTGAATTATGTCCGGAGAATCTATAATTGGACATGTTATGGAGGAGTTAGGAGAGGTAAGGTAGTAAAAGGCCTTGTGATTCATATCCTACACCGATTGTTTGTCTCATACTATGATCATGCATGATATAAGAGTCCTTAAGAAATAGTATGCCACAATTTAGGGCACGAGTCAATCGATTGACCGATGCAAGATTAAAAGGACAACGAGGGACATAAAGAACAGAATTTAAAGTGACAGAGGATAGTGGAGTAGCTTGTCTAACTCATTTTTTCTTTGGTTTGGTTATCATTGGTTAAAGTGACGGTTGGAAGAGACTATGAATAAACAATATTTGATAGAACTGATTTATCACCGAAAATATGATTAGAAGAGCCAGAGTCCATAACCATGAGAAGATTGTGCAGTTCAGACTACTAAGTAGAGATATCTGCTTACTTGCTCGATACTGAAGATACTCATTATATTCCTTTATAGATAAATACACCCATTGATTACTTATGGTGTCAAACTGAGCAACATGAGCATTTTTTAGGTGGTCGACCATGCAAAGAATAACATATTCCACGAGTATGTCCAAGTCTATTACGGTGTCCAAGTCTATTACGGTAACTACAGTTAGGTCGAGAATAGCATTCGTCACGAGTATGTCCAGGCCTTTTACAATAACTACACCTAGGTCGAGATCTTCCACAACGACGTCCCCCCGTCGATTCTTCATAGACTAGGACGTTTGATTTTCTGATCTCCTCATTAAGATAGGGCTTGAACTTCCAATTTATGAATTTTTGGAGCCAAAAGTATCACACCGGAAAGACATTATGAAATCATGATTTTGTAGCCAAATTATTCCAGAAATCTGCTGCCAAAATCTGGAAAAAAATGTTGATGTGGTGAAAATTCTGAAAGTCGCCGGAACCCTAACTCTAGTGATCGAAATCTTGAAAATATGCCGAAATCTGGGAAAAGACCGTCGAAATTTGATCCAAAGACCTGGGCGACTCCAATAGACAAAGAAAAACCAAGAAACTTGATCAGAATCTCCTGGCGCATGACACAGTCTCGTCGAAAACGCACTGTCGTCGGCGTGTGAGAGCACAAGTTGTTGTTTTCCAGCGGTTCCAGTTGGGGTTTTGTCGCCTGAAAATTCAAAGCCTCGTGGTAGTGTAGATTTTTGCACAATACTCACAAATCAGAAGATGATACAACTGATTGTATAGTCGCCGAAATCTGACTAAATTTTCCATGTGAGGAATAATGAAGAAAATATTATTGAGCTGTGTATCTAAATTATTACATTGACACTATTTATAGACACTATATTAGATTCATTTTCCAACTAGGATTCTATATGATATTCCTATTTTTACTCATATTCTAACAAAAGAAATGCACATTTTCTCCTCCCTGTTAAAACAACAACAACAACAACAAACCCAGTGTATTCCCACATAGTGGGGTCTGGGGGGTAAGATGTACGCAGTCCATACCTCTACCTCAAAAGAAGTAGAAAGGCTGTTTCCGATAGACCCCCGGCTCGAGACACGAGATACTACACAAATACATAGTAAAGCATAGAACAAGATGTCATAACATAAATACGACACCTATAAGTAATAAAAACAGGGAAAAACAGGGAAAAGCAAACAGATTCGTAAGAAAACATGGAACAAGGTATCATAGCAAGAATAATACCCCCACCAAGTAATTCCCTACACTAGCGACCCACACTGGCCCTAGCTTTCTGCCCTAATTCGCGTCCTCCAGATCTTCCTATCTAGGGCCATGTCCTCGATGAGCAGTAACTGCTCCATGTCCCGCCTAATCACCTCACCCCAGTACTTCTTCGGCCTACCTCTACCCCGCCTAAAACCATCCAACGCTAGCCTTTCACACCTACGAACCGGGGCATCCATGCCCCTCCTCATCACGTGTCCGAACCATCTCAATCGAACTTCCCGCATCTTATACTCCACTGGAGTCACACCAACCTTCTCCCTGATAGTCTCATTCCGAACCCTATCCCCTCTAGTCAGCCCACACATCCAACGCAACATCCGCGTTTCTACCACCTTCATTTTTTGAATGTGAGAATCCTTAACTGGCCAACATTCCGCTCCATACAACATGGCCGGACGGACTACCGCCCTGTAGAATTTGCCTTTAAGCTTGGACGGCACTTTCTTATCACACAACACCCCGACGCAAGCTTCCACTTCATCCATCCCGCCCCAATACGGTGTGAGACATACTCGTCAATCTCACTGTTACCCTGAATCACGGACCCGAGATACTTGAAGCTATCCCTCTTACATACCTCCTGTGATTCCAACTTCACTACCACCTCATTCTCCAGCCTCACGTCATTAAACTTGCATTCCAAATACTCTGTCTTGCTTCTGCTCAACCTGAACCCTTTAGACTCAAGAGTTTGTCTCCACACCTCTAATTTGTCATTCACCCCCCTCCCCCTCGCGTCTCATCAATCAAAACTACATCGTCTGCAAAAAGCATACACCAAGGCACCTCCTCTTGAATATGCCGCATCAACACATCCATCACCAAAGCAAACAAAAAGGGACTAAGAGTAGAACCCTGATGCAATCCTGTCAAGACAGTGAAATGCTCTGAGTCTCCTCCCGCCATCCTCACCTGAGTTTTCTCTCCATCATACATGTCCTTAATTGCTCTGATATATGCCAGCGGGACTCCACTCACCTCCAAGCACCTCCCTGAGGACTTTGTCGTATGCCTTCTCCAGGTCGATAAACACCATGTGCAGGTCCTTCTTCCTTTCCCTATACTGTTCCACCAGCCTCCGTACCAGGTGGATTGCCTCCGTCGTCGAGCGGCCAGGCATAAATCCAAACTGGTTTTCCGAAATAGACACTATCTGTCTCAGCCTCACCTCGACCACTCTCTCCCAAATCTTCATAGAGTGACTCAATAACTTAATCCCCCTATAGTTATTGCAACTCTGAATGTCACCCTTATTCTTATAAAGAGGGATCATGGTACTCCACCTCCAAGCCTCGGGCATTTTTGCCGTCTTGAAGATTTCGTTAAACAATCCAGTCAACCACCTTACCCCAGCCTCTCCAGCGAACTTCCAAAAATCCACCGGTATCTCATCCGGCCCCGTCGCCCTACCCCTTCACATCCTGCGAACAGCCTCTCTAACCTCTTCTACCTTAAAATGTCTACAATAACTAAAATCCCGACACTCCTCTGAGTGCTCCAGCTCCCCTAACACAATAGCTCTATCCCCTTCGTCATTCAAGAGCCTATGAAAATACGACTGCCATCTATTCTTGATGTGGCCGTCCTCCACCAACACTATACCGTCCTCCCCCTTAATGCACTTCGCCTGGTCGAGGTCACGACCCTTCCTCTCCCTAGTCTTAGCGAGTCTAAACAACTTTTTTTCCCCTCTTTTCTCCTTTAACCCTGCATACAAGCTCTCAAAAGCTGTCGTCTTAGCCGCCGTAACTGCTAACTTAGCCTCCTTCCTAGCTAACTTGTACTCTTTCCTGTTTACCCGCTTCTCTTCGTCGTCCTTACTCTCAACCAACTTAGTATACACCCCTTTCTTGGTCTCCACTTTCTTCTTAACCTCTTCATTCCACCACCAATCCCCCCGATGATGCCCGGCCCGGCCCCTAGAAACACCCAACACCTCACTAGCATTCTCCCTGATGCACCTAGCCACCCTATCCCACATACTATCCACGTCCCCCCTACACTCCCACACTCTCATTCCCGCCAACTTCTCCCCTATCTCCCACGCATTCACTGGCGTCAAGCCGCCCCACTTAATTCTAGGTCTACACTCCTCACCCCTCCTCTTTCTATTCTTCTTTATACCCAAATCCATAACCAAGAGCCTATGCTGGGTGGACAGATTCTCACTCGGAATGACCTTACAGTCCTTACACAACACCCTATCCCCTTTCCTAAGCAACAAAGTCAATCTGGGTCTTGGCTATCGCGCTTCGAAAGTTGATCAGGTGGTCGTCCTTCTTCGGGAAGCCCGAGTTCACCACCATCAGCCCAAAGGACCTCGCAAAATCCAATAGAGTAGCCCCCTCTTCATTTCTTTCCCCAAAACCAAAACCACCATGCACATCACCAAAGCCCCCCGGTAACACCCCGATGTGCCCGTTGAAATCTCCTGCTACAACAATCTTCTCCGATCTAGGCACGCCTCTCACCACCTCATCCAAAGCATCCCAAAACAGCATCTTCTCCTCCCCTCCAAGCCCACTTGCGGCGCATAAGCACTATACACGTTCAGGGTAAACCCCCGCATGACCAACTTAATAGTCATCAACCTATCGTTGATCCTCTTTACCTCTACTACCTGATCTCTAAGCTCTTCATCTACTAAAATGCCAACTTCATTCCTACGCCTCTCGCTCCCAGAGTACCAAAGCTTGTAACCATCCACATCCCTAGCCTTAGACCCTACCCACTTGGTCTCTTGAACACACGCAATATTAATCCTCCTTTTTCTAAGAATCTTCACAAGCTCTATGGACTTACCCTGAAGAGTCCCTATATTTCAAGACCCAACCCTCAGCCTACCATCACTATCCACACGTCTTCCTCTACCACCCCTGAGGCCAAACCTTGGCCTCCCTCCCCCTCCCGCAATTTCCTCTTCCCCCGCCCCCACCACAGCCCCCGCCCCAACCCCCTCGGACATGACCCTATCCAACCATCAACGTCCACAGCCACTACTACAAGAAAATATAAGAAAATATAAACGATGGTCGTAACAAAGCAGCAGCAAGAAATACAAGGCTCACACAAATTCGAAGAAATAATCAAGAAACAAAACTAAACTCAAATAGCGAACAATCACCAATGGACTCAACACCCAAAACCCCAAAAACAGAGCAATCTCCTCCCTGTTAAAAGCTTCACATAATATTGCTTCACTAAAAAATATCATTTCCCAACTCCCATCTCCATATATCATGGTTATCAATAGTAAATTTTTGTTGGTGAAGCAAAATCAATCAAGTTTTAAAATTCTTACGACTCCAACAACAACATACCTAGTAAATTCCCACAAAGTGGGTCTGGGGAGAGTAAAGTGTACGCAGTCCATACCACTACCTCATATGAAGTAGAGAGACTGTTTTCGATAGACATCTTTAGACTCCAGTCTCATAAATATTTCCTAAAACTCAAATCTCAATGCACTTTCTCCCCCCTTATATGCTCCATAACTTAGTAAGAAATTCTACACCTGTTAGAAAATGTGATTCTCAAGATGCTATTCCCGCACCATCATGTTCAGATAAACTCACCCTACTCCAATCACCCACCATAAAATATATATTTCCATTGAACTCTTCCAACCCATTTGAGATATTCCTACATAAACCACGCCCATATAGAAGTGCAATATTTTTATTCCTTAATCCTCCTTCCAAAACCCCATATTTCTCTGCAATCAGCCCTTTCCAAACAACATTACCCTCTACCCCAAATCTCCATAGCCAATTTTCTTGTAGCACCTTGTTGAAAACCCTAACGCTCTGTTTAAATGGTTGTTACATATTATTTTCATAATGTATCATTTTGTAGTGTATTACGTTAAATTGTATCATACTATTTTGTTTTAATGAATACAATGTTTGGATAGATTGTACAGTTTCCAAACCAGGCTAAAGGAGACTGTTTTAGACCATGAAATTATATGAGTAGGGTCAAAATGATGGCACGACCCTATGCGAATCAGATTTTACGAGTCACCGAAACAACGCACAAAACTACGCAAATCAACTCTGAGTCACCGGAAAGGCACATGGTGTTATGCAACTCAGATATGAGAAAGTAGTCTAGAAAGATGCACGATACTACGCAAATTATATATGAGAACGTAATTCGGAGAGACGCACGGTGCTATGCAAAACAGATATGAGAAAGTAGTCACCATAAAAATGCAGGATGCTGCGCAAATCAGATATGAGAAAGTAGTCACCAGCAAGATACATGGTGACTGTATTATCACCACAACTTTTGCTAAAATAATCATTAGCCAGACGGGCAAAATATATGGGAAATAGCCATCCGTCGGCAACGAAAGCTCTTTGATACCATATGAGAAATATAAGAGAAGATTACTATTGAATTGTTGTATCTACATGATTACACAAAGACCTTTTTTATAGACACGATATTCCTATCATTTTCTAAATAGGACACAACATTACAATCTTTTTCCAAGTAAGATCTATATACTATTCTTATTCCTACTCATATTCTAAAAACCATGATTAGTAGAAAGAGCCCCAATCGTACAATCCAGCGCCTGTGCTACGACCTTAATATTCTCAACCTCACCAACTGGAATGATCGCACAATTTCTAAGATATAAATAGAAGCAAAGAAGCATTAATGGACAGTTGGTAAGGTAGTTCGATTAATATATTGGGTGACTCGATCACTAAGCTCCCACTATCTTGAATGAGCTAGGGAAGGTCAAACCACATTAGGAAAGAACTCATTATATTACCATCCGGCAAAAGCATCCCCTACAAATTTCACATGACAAATGTCTTAAGCTTCAATTATTCAAGCATGATTTTATTTAATATTCATTAACTTTCTTTTAAAAATAAAATATGTTCATAAGGAGTTCATAGTTTTACATACAACACAAGAAGCACTTAGAAAGTGCAACATATACAAAAAGCAACATATACAGGATGCGAGCTCTCGCCGCATCCCTTCAAGTGAGTGTTGTACTGAGTTCATGTACCATTTGTCTAACACTCATGATCAGTTTCCAAATGTCTAGTTTTAGATTGAGAAATCATCATAATATTATTGTTTGAAGGTGGACGGCATGACAGGAAATTTCGCAAACTTAGGACAAGTAGAGTTACAGTTGTCGTTTATCGGGGCTTCCATTCGGAGCTTATAACACTTATCCTAGAGACCTTCCAGCACCAAGCAAGTGTTAGGCTATGTACATCGTGTTACCACCCTCATGAAAAGTTAGGCCAAAGTATTATCAATTCAGACCTCCACCAGCACTAGGGCCATTCAAGTACATCAAAATTTCCCTGACATCACCCCACTCCACATAATGTATGATTCCTAACACAATTTAAAAAGGTCATGGCATATCATTATTGTTAGAAAAGGAATAGAGTTGTATAGTGTCCTATGTGGGAAGGATTGTAATACAGTGTCTATAACCATAGCTAAGAGTAATAATAATAATAAAGAATACACAATTCAATAATAGTTTTCTCCATCGTTTCTTGCATGAAATTAGAATCATAGATTATCATCAATCTCTGGCAAGATCAATGGCTAGATTCTACTCCAAATCTGTGTTTTATCGGCATTCTACTCCAAACCTGTGTATTTATTTGGTTGTTTATGTTGACAATATTGTTATCACCAGCAATGATCAAGATGGGGTTCACTAATTTAAAGCAACATTTGCTTCAACATTTCCAAATTAAAGACCTCGGCAGACTAAAGTCTATTTAGGCATTGAGGTTGCTCAATTCAGATCATGTATTCTTATTTCACAACGAAAGTATAAACTAGACATTCTAGAGAACTGAATGAGAGGAGAAAGAACATTGACAGTCCTATAGATTTGAATATTAAACTCCCTCTAAGACAAGGGAAGCCACTCGCTGATCCCGAAAAATTTAGGTAGCCGAGTGGTAACTGGTAAGTTGAATTATCTCACATTGGCTAGACCTAGCATTTCTTTTCTTGTGAGTGGGGTAAGTCAATCTATGGAGTCTCCTTATGATAGTCATTGGGGGATGTAATTGTCCGTATTTTGAATATAAAAAGTTAAACCATGTGCAAATCATTGAATATACAGATGTTTTGATTAAGTAGGATCACCTTCTGATAGATGTTCTACATCTAGATATTATGTTTTAGGAAGTAATTTGGTGTCATGAAAGAGTACGAAAGCATGGTTGCTTGATCTAGTGCAAAAGTAGAACTTCGAACAATGATTCTAGCAACTTGTTAGCTAGTTTGAATTAAACAGTTGCTCACAGAATTAAAATTTTAGTGAAATTAGTCAGATGAAACTTGAAACTTGTGTGGGATAACCAAGCACCCCTCCATATATCATCAAATTTGGTTTTTCATGAGAAGACTAAGCACATTAAGACTACCTATCACTTTGTTGGAGGAAAGATACTCATAGGAAATATTTTTACAAAACTTGCAAAGTCGAGTGATCAACATGCAAAGATACACCATTCACCACGTCCCTCACTGATCCTCGTATTTGTTACACCTATAACAAGATTGGTAAATATGACTTATATGGACCATTTTGTGGGTTAGGGGTGGGGACGGGGGTGGGTTTGTTAGAATAGGAATCAAAATAGAATTGTACATAGTGTAGTTTCCTATGTAGAAAAAAGATTGTAATATATAGTATCTACAAATAAGACACGGTGTAATAAAATAGAATACACAATTCAATAATATTTTTCTTCTTTATTTCTCACTATTGTATTAAGATAGTAATACAACTAAACCTTAATCCCAAGCTATTTGGGGTTAGTTACATGAATCCTCACTCATTTGAAACCATTTCATTCCAATATTCAATAACTAGGTCCTTTAAAACTAGAATTTCTTTATGTATCTGACTTTCACCGACATACAAATTCTACAAGACTAAGGACACTCCTACCAAACATTAGACCTAACGTAAAAGCTTAGAAGTTACAAACATGCCTAAGCCTTAATCCCGACTAGTTGGTATATTCTTATACATTTGTTTCTTCCATTATGGATTCAACGAAACTGTAGTAGCTTCTTCAATGGTTGAACTTAAATTGCAACATCATCACTCTTTGTTGAAATATTGGTTCCCAGTCCCCCTATATGGAGCAACCTTTATATATATTTGTACAAACATAACCACGCAGCAACATGATTACCGTCAGACTAACTCCAAAGTCTAACACCTTAATTGGTCAAAATGATACCTGGGAAACAACAGAAGTGACATTAATTTATCTTATTTTTTTGCAAATTAATTTTGCACAACGTTTCTATTTTCATTGCTTTAGTGGAATTGGTGAAGTTAGTTACAAACCATGAAATTTCTAATGACTGATAGATAGGAAATAAAAACCTTACTATATAAACAGAAGCATGCAATAAAGCGGATGGGAGGCAATAGATACCTTGATGGCCAACACCTTATTGTGAAATAAAAAATATATGCAAAATGAAGGAACTTGCCTTAAATGTGTACGTTTGACGGTGTCGGTTGAAGGGTGATGGCTCCATAATTTTGGGGGGCCCAAATTTTCCTAATATGTGTATATATTAAGTTCAAATTTTTATCATTACGGTAAATGAAATAACTGATAAAGTTGTTGTCATGTGACCGGAGATCATGGGTTCAAGCTGTGGAAACAACCTCTGGCAGAAATGCAAGATAAGATTGAGTACGATACATCCTTGTGGTGGGGCACTTTCCCGGACCCTGCGCATAGCGGGAGCTTTAGTACACCAATCTGCCTTTTTTTTAAAGGTTAGATTATCTAATGGATATCTATCTATAAGCCTCCTCAAAATGTGATATTTGAAATCATGAAAATAACTTAAACTCATCTATATTAATTTGTTTTTAAGAACTATTTAGTGTTTTAAAGACAATTGTATAATTTTTCGTAGTAAAAAAGGAAATATGAAATTATTGAGCATAAGTTGTGAACAGAATAGTCTTTTTTTTTCTAGAATCCCTTTGTTGATTTGTGAATATTTAAGATTTGATTTTGTAAGATCATAATTCATCTGATGAAATCAGATCTAATTTGCTAAAGATAGTTTAGGTAATTAGATCAAAAGAAGATCATATCTTGATTGTCATATCTGCTAGAATCAAGCGATTTGATTCCGTGCGTGTTTGCTTTTCTGTAATATAAATTTGTAGCTCTCAAATGAATAAAATGTACACTTTTAATACCAATCTTACATGGCATCAGAGCAACTTAATTCTTGTGTTGTCGATGACTAAAACAACATTTATTGGGCTACGTCACCCAACGGCATTAACAAAAGCCGAGAATTCTGTTAACAAAGTTTCGACAGAGATAACAATGAACCAAGGTGGCGATTCTTCTCATAAGAAAAAGAAGTCGAAGTGTGATTTTTGCAAAAAATACTGGCACACTCGTGAGACTTGCTAGAAAATCCATGGGTCGCCCAACTGGAACAAAAAAATGGCAGAAAACCATGGCAGTCAGGCCTTTCATTGTACCAGCAAAGAACCGGGGCTGAAATCTTCTTCAGAAATGCCACCATTCACCAAAGAACAGCTAGAGTAACAACACAAACTTCTCCAATCTCAACTCTAATCGGGTAAACCTAATCATTCTACTCCCACTTGTTCTTTTACCCAAACAGGTAATGTACCATGTGTTTTATTAGTACAGATTCTACTAGTATAAGCTCTCAGGTCATAGATTCAGGGGCTAGTGATCACATGACATAGAACTCCCATTTTTTGTCGACTTACACTCCTTTAGCAGGAAATAAAAAGGCCAAAATTGTTGATTGTTCCTCCTCAGCAAATTGTTGGGAAAGGGACAGTCAAACCAACCTCTTTTTTGACTCTTTTTGATGTCCTTAATGTTCCAAAATTGTCTCATAATCTTTTGTCCATCGGCAAGTTCACTCAGAACCTTAATTGTCGTGTTATCTTTGACGATATTTCGTTTCATGTGTATTTCAGGACAAGGTCTCGGGGAGTATGATTGGCAATTCTAGAGAGTCTGGAGGTCTCTATTTTCTTGAAGGTGGCTGCTATTCAGTAAATTTTAGTTCAGCTTGTTTGAACTCTGTTCTAGTTGATAATAAAGTCATGTTATGGCACTATAGACTTGGTCATTCTAGTTTTCACTATTTGGAACTCTGGTTACCATAGTTGTTTATGAATAAAACTACACCCTCTTTTCAATGTAAGTTCTAAGAAATGGCTGAACACAGACGTTCATCTTTTTCATCCTAAAGTTACCATGCCACAAAACCCTAAGTTAATCCATAGTAATGCTTGAGGGACCTTCTAAGGTAGAAACTGTAAATGGAAAAAGGTGGATTGTAAGTTTCATAGATGATCACACTAGACTAACTTAGGTGTGTGTACCTATTGAAAGACAAAGGGAAATAAAACATATATTTGAGGCATTTTATGTTATGGTTGAGACACAATTTCATGAGAAGATTCAAATATTTCAGAGTGATAGTTAGAGAGTTTTTTAATGATCTCCTAAGCAATTTTTTCAATTCTAAGGGAATAATGCACCAAAGTTCATGTCCTGATACACCCCAACAAAATAGAGTAGCAGAGAGAAAAAATAGGTATCTTATGGAAGTAACTAAAGCCTTAATGTTCACAAGCGAAGTCCCTAAAGAAATTTCTTTAGGGAGAAGCTCTTTTGACATCTACCTATCTTATTAATAGGATGTCTTCCCGTGTTCTAGGTTTTAAAACCCCTTTCAGTATGTTCAAGACATACTTCCCTACTTCTAAAGTAAGGGCCACAAGACAATGCAATGGCTTCCTACCTACTAACCTTCTACCCTAATACGCGTCTCCACACCTTAATTGTACGTAAATAATATTTCTTGCCTTGTTTACCGATGCAACCAACATCATCAAGTGATCAACATCATTTTCATTTTCTTTGACCTTTCTCTTCGAGTAACATGTAATATCTCTTTAATGTATTATATTTCCTTGGCCTATTTCCAAATCATAGAAACAACTATATAAAATAAGAGATACCACAGTAATTGTCAACTAACTTCAGAAAAAAAATCAAGCATTGCATCTTGCATATTGAAGAAGCAAAAAGTGATTTTAAGTTCTCAATTTGTTGAATCAAGTTCCACTATTTTATCTTTCTATTATTTTTGAATCTAGAATTTATTATTTTGATGTTTTTACTTCATAGGTATATATTTTCTTTTTAGTTATTTATTAGAATTTAAATATGTCAACTAGAAAATACAAATTCAAATTAAGATCGAATACAACTTGTATCCACAAAATCTACTTCCCAAGAAACTTTAGAGAGAGAGAGAGAGAGAGAGAGATTGAAACATTAATACACTCCCAAGAAGAACCTTTGATAACTTTTCAACAAAAATATCCAAAAATTAGAAAATATGGAGTATGTTTCAAGAGAGATTAAAAAGATTGGATATACTAGAAATTGGAAAAAGAATTATTTGAAGAGGTCCATCAAAGTAATTTTTTAATAACTTTGCATATAAGAAAATTAGAAAAATTGATTTCAAATGAAATTAAGGTTTTCTTCTCTTTTTCACCAAAAACCTTAATGCCTCTCATTGAGTTTTGCTTTAGACCACCATATCAATTAAGCCATCCTGCAGTTTAATGAAATGATTACCTTTGTTAACTTGTCTCCACCATTCATCAATTTGCTTTCCCTTTTGTAGCTGCTCATTATTCAGATACTCTCTTGTTGCTGTATTGAGTGTCCAAATGCGCAAGTTCTGACAACTGCTAATGAAATCAAGTAGGATACTTTGAGGATTATTGGGATCAGAGCTTTTCTCCTCTTTATGGAATGAAAGAATTTTTCTGGTTGTCTCCACCTAACAACAAATTGTAAAAAACACAAAAAATGTACCACGATCGGCTAAAGCATCAAAAACATAACTTAATTACAACTTATATCTACATGAAAAGCAGAAAAAGAAAATAAAAAATAAACATGCTTCAAGAAGAATGAGCTACCAAAGCTTTAAACATGATAAAAAGAAAACTGCAATGACGTATTTCTGGTTCAGCACCTGGATGGAGAATCTTCTAAAATATGGGAAACGTCTAACCCCACCAATCCCCATTCCAAGGAGCCAACAGTTGCTCTTTCCCACTTGCTCCTTCGTGACCAGAACCACCCAATAATGGAGGCCCCTTTTCCCTCCGCCATCTTTTCACAGTAATTCTTGAAATTCAGAGAGATAAATATGAAAGCAACAACAACAACAAACCCAGTGTATTCCCACCTAGTGGGGTCTGGGGGGGTAAGATGTACGCAGTCCATACCTCTACCTCTAAAGAAGTAGAAAGGTTGTTTCCGATAGACCCCCGGCTCAAGACATCAAGGCCATTACCAAAACGATTGTATTATGAAAGTTCAATCAGTTCATAAGATGCAAAAAAGTAATCAGCTTATATCCAAGAAGGAAAACCTTTCTTGAGTCTGTATTTAAAGCATTCATCACTAGTTCAACCCGAATAATTTGTGCAAGTAACCACGTAACATGGTTCGTCGTAAGTATTTGATGATCACCCTCTTGAAGACGCAATACTAACTTGTCCACGAACTCCACAAAATCAATGCATCCACTTTTCATGAGAAAAAAGAATATATCTGAGAATATAAGCCACTCCTGCCAACAATTGATTTCTGCAAGAAAGTGAGGAGAGTACATTAAAGCTATCAAATTAAGTCAACCACAAAGATGAAGCGAAACATACTAGGAAACAGAGTAAATCATTAATATCAACAATATACTAAAGGTAGAATATGTGAGAGTGAACATATTATGTGACCCAATAATGCACGTGACCTTTCTCAAAGAAGCATGCATCCAGGTGCACAGTTCTCACCCACAGCAAGCACCCCGTATCACATTTCATTGTCAAGCTAGATAAGTTAAGGCCTTGTAGCACAACAATTCAGAAAGACACTCGCGTGTCTTCTACTTTCCTTTCACAGCATCAGCATTTTCATATGTATGTCATGCCCTTGGGATGGAATATTATGAATCAACTGAAAAAACATTATTTTTTTTACTTTTTATCAGATTAACATAATTTTTACTTTCACACGACAATGAAAATTGAATTCTCATAGCCAGGATATGAAAGGGAAGCACTATGCTGGAGATACTGCACCCAACTAGTAATATTGATAATTAACATTATAAGAAAGAGAAGAGGAAAACTTTGAAATGTACAAATTGGCAACTCGTAAAACAATCTCAAGCAGAGTTCGAAGTCTGAGAATATTGCCTGAATTAGTCAACTTCAATAATTCAACGATTCTTTCAATAACTGCCTCGCAAACCATTTCCGATGTAAAAACAGCACCCGGAGTTGGAGCCTGGGCATGAAGCCTGTGACAGGGAGCCACGAGAAGCACACGTCTCCACCAGTCTGGGGATGGAGTGTTCCGAAGTGCATGCTTTAGACAACGCAAAGCTCGCTCCCAATCCAGACTTCCTTTTTGAATGGATGCTGCAAGATCCTATTTCCAAATAAATGCAAGTACAATTAAAGAGCAAAAAGATTCAACTATAAACAGAGGTATTGTAGATTAGCTTTTGGACGAGTGTAAGAATGTCCTCAAGATATAACAACTGGTCCATGTAAGATAAATAAAGCTCTGGACCGTATACTGTCTATCCCGTATACATACATACATTAGCACAAGAAAATAGAGAAGATTGACATAGGCAGCATATGCTACAGCCTTTTTTAAATAAGAATATCGTAGCTATAGCTTATATTTATTTTATGCAGATTAAACCTGCCTTTGAGCCCAAGTTACATACTTCATCTATTTGGTCAAACACCTCTTCTGCAGCACATCTGACTGAGAAAAGCCACTCAGCATCCATAAATGTGCCTCAAAAATGAACAATAAGGTTCTGCTTGGTAAATAACAAGTCGTAACTGGATTTCTGGATATCACCTAGAACCCCCATCCTAAAGATAATGAAGAATACATGTAACTTGAATGGATAACAACTACTGTAGTATACAGTCCACTTGGCAGAGCCTATACTATCTCCTTTTACCTTAAGTCACAAATTATACGACTCCAAGAGGGCACCCAACGAGGTGGTTGAGTGGTTAATACAATGGAATAAAAACTATGGCAGCTCATGTTTCGAGTCCCTACAGAGAACAAAACACTCAGTTATTTATCCCAATATGCCCAAGTTTGCAGGAGAAGTTGTCAGGTACATGTGCTTCTACAAAGCAGCAGGTTCATGATGGACTAGTCGAAATGCGTGCAACCTGATCTAGACACCACTGGCAGCCGGGGCACAGCTGTTTACAAGAGCTTAGAGTATCTATACTCGAGCATTTCACTGAGCCTTGATAGGATAGTTGAGGAATCACTCTCATCTTTTTTTGGGCACAATAGCAAAGACTAGTCCATCTCAATCTACAAAAAGCAATGCCTTGGGCATGCAACCCAAAAAGATGTAAGAATGATCACTGGAAAAGAACTCTTTCGAACCTGATACTAGCCAAAAATATTCTAACCAATAAGGCAATTCTCTTATATGGCAATATTAGATAGGTGAGACGAGCGAGAAAACTAATAAAGTAGTAAGTTGTTAATAAACAAAATAATAATAATAATAATAATAATTGGGAGAATTAATGGAGAAAAAAAATATTAATAAAAATTGTGCGTTTACATAATTACATTCAGACCCTATTTATAAACACTACATTATAATCATTTTCCAAGTAGGATTTTTATATACAATTCTTATTCCTACTCATATTCTAACGCTCCCCTCAAGCTGGTGCATACAAGTCATATGCACCTAGCTTGTTACAAATGTAATTAATACGAGGACCGGTGAAAGACTTCGTGAAGATATCTGCAAGTTGATCACTCAACTTCACAAACTTTGTAACAATATCTCCTAAGAGTATTTTTTTTCTTTGACAAAGTGACAATCAATTTCTCTGTGTTTAGTCCTCTCATGAAACACTAGATTTGATGCGATATGAAAGGTTGCTTGATTATCACACACAAGTTCCATCTTACCGGTTTCTGCAAATTTTAGTTCTCTCAAAAGTTATTTGATCCAAACTAGCTCACAAGTTGCTATAGCCATTGCTCGATATTCTGCTTATGCACTAGATCAAGCAACCACACTCTGTTTCTTCCACTTCCAGGAAACCAAATTATCTCATACTAAAACACAATATCCGAATGTAGAGCATCCATCAAAGAGTGATTCTGCCCAATCATCTGTATATCCAATGATATGCTCATGACCTCAATCCTCGAAGAGTAGTCCTTTACCTGGAACTGACTTTATATATCGCAGAATACGAACAACTACATGCCAATGACTATCACAGGGGGAAGTCATAAACTGACTTACAACACTCACACGAAAGGATATGTCAGGTCAAGTCACTGTGAGATAATTCAACTTTCCAACCAACCACCTATACTTTTCAGGATCACTGAGTGGCTCCCGTTCCTGGCACAAGTTTGGCATTTGAATCCATATGAGTCTCAATGGGTCTACATCCCATCATTCCTATCTCCTCAAGAATGTCTAAGGCGTACTTGCATTGAGAAATAACAATACATGATCTGGACTGAGCAACCTCAATACCTAGAAAATATTTCAATCTACCGAGTCCTTTAGTATGAAAATGCTAAAAGAGATGTTGCTTCAACTTAGTGATACCATCTTGATCATTGTCGGTGATGACGATATCATCAACATAAACCACCAAATAAATACACTGTAAGCAAGTCATCTAAACATCACAAGAAAAAAATAAACTTAAAGTAATAGCTTCCCCAATCCATTGGTTTAGGCAAAACCATCTCTATACCATAGTTCTCCTTGTGTTCCAAGAAACAACACAAATACAATTTAGAATCAGAATCCTGCAACATTTTCTAAATTTAGTAACACTAGAAAAAAAATTCCCTAACATAATACTAAACTCTAGAACCCATACCATAATCTTTTAAGCTGCCCAATTCTAACTGGCAATAGCCATTAAAATCAATAGTGATTGCTTGAAAAGCAATTAACTTTGTCATGCTTCTGCATTCCTCCATAACAATTCCATTATAATTTTTATTTTCAATAAGTAACAGGTCCATGACCAATTTGACCAAACTTTGGCATTGGAGATGTATCAAGCCGATGTTTTTAACAAGCTTCAGCAATAAAGCACAACGGCAATGTTATAGATCTTTCTTCTTTTTGGCAAGTATCATACAGGATCAAAACCATTTAGTCAAGAATAATTGAATTACATTAATTGGGGCACTATCCTTCTTAGACTAAAGTAGTGCACAAGTAAAGTTGTGCATGAGTATGAGTTTGTATCATCGATCAAACATATATCAGTGTTGATGTCAAATAGACTCAGATGACTGCTAAACGTTGATGCTAAATATTCTTCCGGTCTGGAAGATGTCTCACCTTCTCCTTTGTTCTCAAGCAAATGGATTCCTAATTTACACATTTTATCAGTATGCTTCTACATGGTTTTTTTCTTACAATAAGGTAAAGCTTTAATATGCTTCTACATGAAATTTTAACATGTTTCTTGTAAGATCATATACATACCTCTCCATGCAATGGTTCCCCAAGCACACTAGAGTATGTAATTGGTGAAGATCTCATGTTAGCAACTCCTTCACCGGACGAATTCGCAGTGCCTTGAGGCAGAAGTCGAGGTGTCCCAAATGTAGGGCAATGAAGTTGTTGATCCAACATTTGCATATGCATAGCCATCATATCTCGCCTCCGATGGATCTCCAAAATAAGAGTGAACAAAGCTTCATCATCTGGTATATTTTCTAAAAACTGCAACCCGCTCCGAAGAAGTTCATAAAATGGTATGCGGCATTTATCACTCTCAACCAACAACCAAATAACATCTAAACAACTATGTAGCCACTCAGTTAGGGCCTTATCTGGTTTCCAATATTTCACACTGTCAAAATCATCAACACCGTGTAAATTTTGGTCCCAATTAATCAACCAATTCAACATGTGCTGGAACACTTCGCCATGTGTAACTGGCTTAATATTAGAATCTAGACCGGTTAAAATGATTTTGCAACATAACTGACGGAGACTGCTAGTAGCACTATCCCTTGTCAACAAATTCACTTTTGCAATAGACTGTTGGCTAGTAGCATTAACATCAGAAGAATTCATGGGAGACAAAACAGCAGAAGATGAGGGTTCTGCTGCTGAATGAACAGGGGACCCAATACCATGGACAGTGGGCAAAGGAGATGCAGGATTTGATGACTGAAAAATAGTTGTACTTGCTACAGTGGTGGAAGATGGAAGCAATCCAGATGTTAAATTAGCACAAGAGACAGCACCAGATGGTTGATTACCCTGACTAGCGGATATCTCAGTTGATGAAACAGAGGAAAGAAGAGAAGGCAAGAAAGTATCCCAGTTTATGCATCCTATACTAGACAGACTGCGTATGGCGAAGAGAATAAATTCTGCACGAGGTACGTGACTACTGCAATGAATAATCAAATAAATAAGAACAGATTCTGCCACAGTACTTAGCTGTTCCTGGTCCTGGAATAACATGTCAGACGCAAGAACAAGCATGTGTCGTCAGATTTATCAGATGTAAAACAGAAGATAAAAGAAGCAAAGATCTAACAAAGCGATTGTTTTTCAAGTGAAAAAACTTACAGTAAACTGGCTCTGCAGCTGTCCAAAATCTAAGAGAAATTGCTCATTTCGTGGAGGAAGCTCTCTGTTAAGGGCAGTTACTCGCTTCTGTGTCTTGTTCCTGTATATCTCTAACCAATCATAAGACTTCCTTCTCTTCTCTTCTCTTTTCTTTTCTTTTCTTTTTCTTTTTTTGAGCCAGTGCAATCAATTATAACACTTTTGTCATATCATAAAGCAAATAAGCACAAGGTTTGAAATGAAAGGAGAAGTGAAGAATTTAAGCAAAGATCCCATTATGATGTTACCAAGTGGAATAAAACATAACTTCATTAGGCTATAGAGCCGTTTACATTAGCAGATAAACGTAATGTATTGATAAGCAATTTTGTGCTGAAATCAGTTTTATAGATAATCTGTTACATGTTTAAATAACAGTGTTGAAACTGATAATAAGCACTTTATGTGTTTGGTAAAAAAAGTGCAGATCCCTTAATCTTTAAAAAAAATAGAAGTATAAAGTATCTTTGTAAGAAAAAGTATGAACAACAGATGCTGAATGGTGAGAAAGAAAGAGGTATTGAAGAGCTTGGTGATTAGAAGTTTCCACATTTTGCATTTGTATAAATTAATTTGGAGGGAGATAACATATATAGTTAAGCTCTAAAGCCTATAAAATCGAACCAAGTTATAGAATTTAGAATGAAAAGACTACACTTACGGAGGTTCTCTAATAGAATCATCTGACTTTTGTCCAGAATTTTTCTGCGAAAGAAGATTCAATGTCATTACAATAGAAAAAAAAATGAAGTTGGGGCAACCAAACACAAACAGAAACTTCAATCATACAGTAGAGTGGATAAATTGAAGAAAGGGGGCGGGCAATGGAAAAAATTGTTTGTTGAATAGACTACATCGAAATCAGAATTAAGGTTGTTTACCAGTCCTAAGTAGAGATTAAAGAGATCGAGGATGGCAGGTCGAGAGGGATGAAACTGGTGATGGGTTCTTGAAGGGGACCTCAACTGTGGCTGAGCCTGCTGTGTGTTATGCTGCTCCATTTCTGCTGAGTTTGATACACTGCTTGGAGTGGGAACTCGCAACATGCTTTCAGGGTCTTCCCCTCTCTCTCAGGGACATCACTTTGTAAGATTCCCCAACTTAATTAAATAAAAATGAAAATGTGCTAAACTGGTGAGTTTTGGGCTAAACTGAAATTTAGGTGGCTTTCTATATTTGACAATAAAAAATTCTAAAATTTACATATATCAATTTGGTATATATATACCAATTTGGTAAATATTTACACATATTTCAAACTATTTACCTAAATCTTTTTCTTTTCAACTTTCTCTCTCTTAAACATTTCTCTTCCGTATTTTACTCCCCTATATGCTCCCACTACACACCCAATATATCCTTCATATACGAATCCCCTTTTTCACGGCAAAATTCAAGTTAACTGTATCTGGGGGTTACAAATTTGTAAGTTTTGAAGATTTATTTGATTTTTTTTCAACTTTACCAATTTTTTAATGTGCCCATATATTTTGTGGATGCATGTTTGTTTTACCTTATTTTGCAAGTATTTTCAAGTTTTGTAGTTCGATTTTTTCTTTTTTCTTCATATAATACAAGTTTGATTCTTGGTTTGTAGATTTTTCTTTTTTTTTTCAACTTTACCTATTTTTGAATTTGCCGGTATATTTTATGGATGCATGTTCATTTATATGAATTTACCTTATTTTGCAAGTATTTTTAAGTTTCGTAGTTCGATTTTTTTGGTTTTCTTCATATAATACAAGTTCAATTTTTTATTTTCTTGATTTGTAGTTGATTCGGGTTAATCGAATTACTGTAAAAATTGGTAATGGATTATTGTCCTAACTTTAGTTTAGGACTTAGTCAGTTAGATTCTAAAAAATAAAATATCCCCGTTGGGTTTGTTCCTGGTACATTTGATTTTGAAGAACCCAATTTTGCAGAGAATCGTTCAAAGCATCGAAATGACCCAACAACAAAGAAGAAATTGAAGGAAGCGGCCAGTTCCAGATTGAAGAAGTCAAGTTCAAAAGCAGCCAGTAAGAAGAAGTTTGATGATTCTTGTTGGCCAAGTCTTCCGAAGGTATTGGTTATACATTTATACTTTACTTACTTTGGAACATTAATGTATAATATATTGGAACACTAATGTATAATATTAGTATTTTGTATAAGGCTACATTACAAACATATAGGTACATAAGGCATCATACATTCTTGATGTTTAAATTGTAAAGTATAAGACATTATACATTAGTTATTTTTACCCAAATAATGTATAATATAGGTATTCCGAAATATATCTCAATATGTTATACATTGACAGTTCTAAACATCCAAACAGTCATAAAGTCCTAATATTGTATAAGGTGACATTATACATTCTAACAAGCTTATAGGTCATACATTTTTAAGTAGCAAATGTATATCATGACATTATACATTATTGCAGTTTAATTATTGAATGTATAAGTTACACTCATACATGTCTAACTGTTGTATAATGAGGGTCTGATTTAATATTTTGAATGTATAAGCTAACATCATACATGTGTTACTGTTGTGTAATTAGAGTCTGGTTTTATTTTTCATATAAATTGTCTAAATTAAGTTGATTTTCATACTTTTGTTGTACTTATTTGATTATTAGATTCTAATTTTGTTTATTGTTCGCGGACTGTTATACCTTTATGTGATGGTTATGGTTTATGTTTCTCTTGCTTTAATTGTTTGTGTATTGTTGAATTTTCTAGCTTTAATTGGTACTGATTCGGTTGATAGGTAGTTTATTTTGCCTGATTTTCTGTTCAGGGCTCATTGATAAGTTTTATAATATTTGCCCCTATTTTCTCTTATTGTTCGTGTACATAATGTGTTCGCCTTATTTGCCTGATTTTCTATTTAGGGTTCACTTATGTATACCTGTGTTGAGTTGATTTTTAATGCTTTTGTGTACTCTTTAGGCTCCATCCACTATTGCAGTTTTTATGCATTGCATTCACAATATCTGCATCTGTTGTATGCATTGTTTGTTATCTTGGGTGATTGATGTTATCTGCTTGGCTAATTGTAAAAAGATTCTCGTTGATTATTCCTATTAGGAAGGCTTTAACTTTAAAGCTTTCATACTTATTTCTATTATGAAGGCTTTAAAGATTCTTGTTGTGATGTTTTTGTTGTTAGATTAGATCTTTTAACAAGTAGTTTAATTTAATATATAGTTCATGTATCACTGATGCTAATATAACATGCTAGTAAACTTAAAACATTTAAATGTTTGATTTTTTAAAGTAAATTGTTTTAGATTTCTAATGGATGCTATTCTTACAACTTTTCAGGCTGCCAACTATTTGAACATCAAGGGCCTGCTAGATCTCACCTGTCAGACTATGACTGACATGATCAAAGAAAAGACTCTAGAGGAGATCCGCAAGACCTTCAACATCAAAAACGACTTCATACCTGAAGGGGGGTGCTTGGGTCTTTTAGTAAAGAAGTGCTCGTATTCTGATGCTATAAACACTTTCTATTAGTAGCAAACATGTTTCCAATGGATGTTTGCTTTTGAAACCTTTTGATTTCGTTGTTCTTAACTTTTGTGTCACAACTTTTAAGTGGTGGTTGTTCAATGAGAAGATTTGTTAAAATCTATTTGTATTATGCTTATATATTTACTTGGTTTATTGGGTTATGTTTTTATTTGATTGTTGCTGGAGATTTATGTCGTTCCTGGTGTTACTTCCAAGTTTTGTTGCTTTAACTTGTTTTTTAGCTAGTGGCATATTTGTGTTGTGGAGGCATCTGCTTCTTGAGTAATGAACTTTCAGTAGGAAATAGGTATTTCTCCTCCTCCTCATTTGAAAGTGCCGAGTCCCTACATCTTGACTTTAATGTTGGCATGATATTCTAGATGATTCTTGGTGTATGCTATTTGAGTGTGTAATCTAGAGGGATTTGAAATGCCCAGAAACTAGACACTGTCAAGGGGCCAACAGGGTTGATTATGATTTTGCAGCAAGGCTTGAACATCAGTTGTTGTTTGCTTGTTTTCATGATGGTTTTGCTTGTTTTCATTGTCGCAACCAAGTTATTCAGCACTCCATCGCTAAGACTATAAGTATGCTTCGAATCAAATTGTAACGCCCCAAAATATCATCCCGAGACGCCACACGGTTCCCAAGGCTACACGTAGCCTTAAGCTAACCCTTTAAGTCAAAACACTACCCTTGGGTTCCAACACAACAACATACACGTTACGCTAAGGATATATATATAAGTACATATCATATCATCGTTAGACTGTACATATATGGAATGTCTATACACAAACCAACCCAATAATACACTATTCTAACATAGCCTCTATATAGAAAAATCAACGAGCCATTGGGACAAACCCCCAACTGACTCAACAGACCAAAGGGATCACAAAACAACAACACCAACACTAGCAACTTGGTCCGCGAACCATAAGGACTCACCACTGAAGGAACGTAGATGCGACACTCGGATATCACTATTGCAGCTGCGGATGAGTACCTGAACCTACATCATGGTAAGAATGTAGCCCATAGTGAAATATGTGGGTCAACACAAGATACGTACTGAGTATGTGAGGGCGCATGCAAAATATAAATAATATCATAAATTTCATAAAGACGTACATACGGACCATAATGACACACCTAGCTTGAGTGACATTGAATCATGCAACTCATAACATCTTAGATAGGAAATGTAGGAGAAAAACCTCATAAATCATTATAGATCATCATAGGCAACTTGAGTTACCACATCAAAACTCGGAGTGACTCAGTATTTCAATAAACATGACTCTTATGGACAGGGGAGTTTCCTATAACCGACAACCCCACATGAGCTACGTGGAATACCAACGTTTGAAAACCCCGTTGGCGGGAGCATCATACTCTTTGCCAGGGAGTACGACCTTAAAGCTGCAATAATCAAAATTGGGCTCTCTGGCCACTAATATCATCATCAAACAACCCTACGGTGGCACATAGGTTTGGGGAAATACCAAATTTCTCTCTCGGTTCTAAGTACTATTCCTCGACAAGCTCAGAACGCATTAGAAAATCCACCACAACATCACAAGGGTCTATCATAAAGACCAAATCAAATCTCTTTCTCATTTATCAAATCATATCAATTTGTGGATTCCTAACTCAACACATTTTAGCTCAAAATATTTTAATCTTCCTCAACATCAACAAGGTATCAATGCTCATTGCAACTTCAATATCAACATTTCTCAATTTTCCATCCAACTCTCATTTAAAGGTACTTGAGACATCAACCCATAGTAGGGATATAGAATTTCTAATATCAATTATAAATTCATAATAAGAAAATAGTGGAATGATAGTATAAATCAAGGCTTAACAAATTAAATCATCATACTCTCATAATCAAATACTTTTTGGACATAATTCTATCTCAACATCATACACGTATCGGATAACATAATCCCATAGCTCATGGACAATAATATAAGATATAAAACCATATTTTCAATTCATGGTAAAACATGTAAAATCTCATGTCAAATCGAAAGGATAATCTTGTTCAAAGCCCCACATACCTAAAACTGGAAGATGAATATGAACTTCCGACTCTAGAACTTTATTCACGAAAATAAGGGGTGTTTCTCGAAGCCCTTAACATGATCAACTCGAATCCCAAATTAATTTGAAATTTCTACAGTTCAATCAAGAGACATAGAAAGATGAAATTTTGAGTAGGAGGGTTGGGGTTTGAGTCTTAGGAAATTTTGGAGAAAAATGAGCTATTGAATGCTCTTAATGGACTTAAATCCTTGGTTTACCCGGATGGATTGGAGTGGAAATGACCAAAATATCCTTAAAAATCAAATAATGTCAAATCTGTCCTTTGGTGGACTATTTTGATAGGCTGAAGTAGATCGACCATAACTTTTTGCTCCGATGGCCAAATTGGATGAAACCAATTTCATTGGAAAGAGGACTTTCAGAGGTTTCTGTTGATATATAGTAGCTCACTCAGATCATTATGTACAAGGAGTTATGATTATTTGAAGTTAACCCTGAAATTCACCTGGCCTCAGTATTTTTTCCTGCACATTTACTGTTCACCACTATTCATGGTTAGATTGGAATGATCAAAACTCATCGCTCGAGTGTCCGTTTTGGATGATCCACATATCATTGGAAAGCTTATTCGATGCTCTACACGATGACCAGTCGCATATCTATAAATTCCACACATAAAAATTATTAATCATGATAAAGAACAGAATTTAACATATTTTCATCCGAGATCTTAAATGAAAATTTTTTCGGGGTATCACATCATCTCCCCCTTAGAAACATTCATCCTCGAATGTGGATAGGTAGGTCAAGAATACTATGAAAATGAGTATATAGAGAAAAATTATCTTACCCAAGCATATACTCAATTCTAGATTTTTTTAGATACGTAGAAAACACATAATCCAAGATAAACATAGCAATAAGGATTAAATCAAAAGAGAATGATACCTTTGACATGCTCAGGATTCATAGGAAAGAGGTGGGGATATTTGACGCGCATATCCGCTTAGGCTTCCCAAGTAGCACTCTCCACGGATTGATTTCGCTAAAGCACTTTAACCAAAGGAACTTCCTTGTTTCTTAGCCTACTAACTTGATAGTCAAAAACCTCAACCGGAATCTCTTCATATGAAAGACTATCTTGAATACCCGAGCTTTCAGAAAGATCAATCACAACAGAATTACCAATACACTTCTTAAGCATAGAAACATGGAAAACCAGATGGACATTAGATAACTCCGCGGGCAATTCAACCTTATACGCTACCTTCCCAATGTGATCCACAATTTTATAGGGACCAATGTAACGGGGACTTAGTTTCCCTTTCTTCCCAAATCTCTTCACCCCTTTCATGGGTGAAAGTTTTAAGTACACTAAATCACCAACATCAAATTCAAGGTCTTTCCTCCTTACATTTGCGTATGATTTTTGACGACTTTAGACGGTTTTCAACCTTTCCCAAATTAACTTAACCTTCTCCATGGTCTCGAACACCGCATCCGGTCCATTTGCGACAGCCTCACTAACTTTAAACCAACCAATGGGTAATCTAGACCTTCTACCATACAAAGCTTCAAACGAGGCCATTCCAATTGTAGCATGAAAACTGTTATTATAATCAAACTAGATCAATGCTAAGTGCTCATCCCAACTACCTTTAAAATCAAGCACACAAGCCTTCAACATATCTTCTAAAGTCTGAATGGTCCACTCAGCCTAACCATTTGTTTGCGGATGGAAAGCAGAACTTAAATGAATTTGGGTACCGAGACCCTTCTAGAAAGATTTCTAAAACTAAGAGGTAAACTGAGTACCTCTGTCAGAAATAATAGCCAAAGGGATTCCATGAAGTCTGATGAGTTCCAAAATATATATTCTAGCATAATCTTCAACTGTATACGATGAATGCACAGGTAAGAAATGAGCGGATTTTGTCAGCTGATCTACGGCAACCCCAAATCGAATCATGATGGCGACGAGAAGGAGGCAAACCAACTATGAAGTCCATATTCAATTTTTTCCACTTCCAAGTAAGAATGCTAAACTCTTGCATCACACCACTGGTCCTTTGATGTTCTATTTTAACCTGTTGACACGTGGAACACTTCGCCACAAATTCTGCTATGTTCCTTTTCATACCGTTCCACTAATATATTTCCCGCAAATCATGGTACATCTTGGTAGCACCAGGATGGATGGAGTATCGTGTACCATGCGCTTCCGCCATAATCCTCTGCTTCAAGTTATCATCATCAGGAACACATAATCTTTCTCGGAGTCTCAAAATGCCATCTCCCTCTTGGGAGAAAACCTTCAACTTTTGATCTTTAACTGACTCTTTTTACCTGACCAAGGTGGATCCCTGTCTTGCTTCTCCTTCACTTCCAAAACTAAAGAGGATTCCAAACCGCTTTGCACTCCTATACTACCCTCAGCATCACCAAACAACCTAACCCCCAATCTAGCCAAACGATGTACCTCACGGGCCAACTCCTTCTTACTAATCTCCATATGTACTACGCTACCCATGGACTTTCGACTAAGGGCATCTGCTACTATACTGGCCTTGCCCGGATGATATAGCACATTTATATCATAATCTTTCAACAGTTCTAACCATCGTCTCTGCGTAAGATTCAACTCATTTTGGGTGAATACATACTGCAAGCTCTTATGGTCCGTGAAGACGTCGACATGGACACCATACAAATAATGTCTCCAGATTTTCAAAGCAAAAACCATGACAGCTAATTCAAGGTCATGGGTAGGATAATTCTTCTCGTGAGGCTTTAGCTGCCTGGAAGCATAAGCTATAACCTTGCCCTTTTGCATCAATACACACCCCAAACCGACTCTGGAAGCATCGCAATACACCACAAGACCATCCATACCGTCAGGCAAAGTCAATACAGGGGCTGAAGTGAGTCGAGTCTTCAACTCCTAAAAACTCTTCTCGCAAGATTCAAACCACAGAAACTTTACTTTTTTTTGGGTCAAATGGGTCATAGGAGACGCAATAGATGAAAACCCTTCAACAAAACAACGATAATAAGCAGCTAGACCCAAGAAACTCTGGATATTAGAAGGAGAATAGGTCTAGGCCAACTCTTTGTAGCCTCTATCTTTTGAGGATCAACTCTAATACCTTCGGAAGAAACAACATGACCCAAGAAGGCTACAGAGTTCAGCCATAACTCACACTTACTGAACTTAGCATACAACCGATGAGTTCGAAGAGTTTCTAACACGATTCGGAGATGATCCGCATGATCACCCTTACTTTGGGAGTAAATAAAAATATCATCAAGAAACACTATTACAAATAAATCCAGATATGACCAGAATACACGGTTCATAAGATCCATGAAAGCCGCTGGAGCATTCGTTAAACCGAAAAACATCACTAGAAATTCAAAATGATCGTAACGGGTTCTGAAGGCTGTCTTGGGGATATCACATTCCCTAACCTTAAGTTGGTGATAACCGAATCTGAGGTCTATCTTTGAAAAGTAGCTCGCACCTTGCAATTAATCAAATAAATCATCAATTCGAAGAAACAGATATTTATTCTTGATAGTAACCCTATTAAGCTGCCAGTAATCAATACACATTCTCAAAGAACCATTTTTTTATGCACAAACAAGACAAGTGTACCCCAAGGGGACACACTATGTCTGATAAAGCTTTTGTCTAAAAGATCTTTCAATTGCTCCTTCAACTCTTTAAGTTCCGCGGGAGCTATGCGATACGGAGGAATGGAAATAGGCTGAGTATCGAGAAAAAGGTCAATCCCAAACTCTATCTCTCTATCAAGAGGTGCTCAAGGGAGATCTTCTGGAAAGATATCAAGAAATTCATTAACAACATTAATTGACTGAATGGTCGGGGTTTCAGACTTAGTGTCTTTAACCCAAACCAAATGGTGGATGCAACCCTTGGAAATTAACTTCCTAGCTTTGACATAGGATATGAAACGACCCTTAGGAATCACAGAACTCCCAGACCATTCGAGGATAGGTTCATCAGGAAATTGAAACTTGATCATACGGGCACGACAATCAATAGACGCATAGCATGAGTGAAGCCAATCCATACCCAGAATGATATCAAAGTCAACCATATCTAGCTCAATCAAATTAGCATACATAACCCGATGAAAGATAGTAATGGGACATTTTTTATACACCCACTTAGCAATGACAGACTCTCCTACTGGAGTAGAAACCAAAATAGGCTCAGAAATTAGTTCAGGATCCGTTTTAAAATTTACAGCAACCAGAGGTGTCACATAAGAAAAACTCGAACTGAGGTCCATCAATACATAGACATCAAAATAGAAAACACAGAGCATACCAGTGACAACATCGGGAAAGTGTTCCTGCTCCTAACGAGGTGATATAGCATAGAAACGATTCTGGCGTTGACCGCCAGTAGTACTGGATGAATCACCCTGAGGAGAAATTGGATGGGCTGCGGAAGGCGGGGCACTGGTAGCCTGACTCTGGGGACGGCTATCACGACTCCGCTATCTGGTATACGGGCAGTCTCTAAGTATGTGGCCCAACTTGCCATAGCCAAAATAGTCCCGCTACCCCATATAACACTCCTCAAAATGGTCTTTACCACACTTAGCACACGAAGGATGATGAGGTCGGTTGCTTACACTGTCTTGAGACCTGGAAGGTACCAACCTATTCCCGAGCTCCTGCCTGCCCCGATATATGGGAGCACTAGCTGAGGAAGGCGTAGGTATAAATGGACGTCTCTAAAACTGAGGGCGACTCCCTTCAGAGAATCTAGTCTGACCAGACCCTTGTTGCTCCGATCTGACTCTCTTAATCCCTCTTACTCTTTCTCTTTCCTTTATCTTATTTGACTTAATCTGTTGGGCGTGAATCATTAACCTAAGAAGATCAATCTCCCTGTTGATCATAGCAGATCTACATTCTTTCACAACATAACTCGACACCCTAGTTAGAAACCTGCTCATACTAGTCCTCAAGTCAGCCATCATATTGGGAGCGTACTTCGATAACTGATTAAGCTTAAGACAATACTCCTTAACCGACATGGAGCCTTGTCTCAAATTCATAAACTCCTCTATCTTAGCTTCCCGTAACTCAAGAGGAAAGAATCTATCTAAGAAAGCATCTTGGAATAATTTCCAAGTCACCGGAGTGGTATCTTCCTCTCTACCTTTGTTCCACATCTACACCCAGTCATAGGCAACATCCTTCAACGGATAAGAAGCCAGCTCCATACTTTTTTCTCTGTCATGTGCATAATATTTGTAAATTTCTTCATTTCATCAACATATATCTGCGGGTCCTCACTTGCTTCGACCCATGAAACTCTGGCGGATTCATCCGCATAAAGTCACAAATTTGTACTGCTGCCAAATTATTTTCCTACAAAGGTGGAGCATTGGCCTGAGTATTGGCGGTAACTACCTGGGCTAGCATCTGAAAAGCTGCCTAAAATTCGGCATGTGATACCATCTCATGTAACAGATCAATGGGTTGAGGTTGGTTGTTATTTCTACGAGCTCGATGTAGAGGCATTTTCTGTCATAAGAACGCACGAATTAACAGCAGAAGGAAATAGTTGTAGCATAATAGACTCCTGTAGAAAGAAAGAAATGACTTTTTCTAGAATGCCCCGCAACCTCTTGATCATAGGTGTGGTGTGCTACACGCCGATGATCAAGACTCTACGTAATGCGGCTTGTCAGACTCCCTAGGACTCTTCACAACCTTAGGCTCTGATACCAAGTTTGTAATGCCCCGAAATATCATCCCCAGATGCCACACAGTGCCCAAGGCTACACGTAGCCTCAAGCTAACCCTTTAAGCCAAAACACTGCCCTTGGGTTCCAACACAACAACATACACGCTACGCTAAGGATATATATATATATAAGTACATATCATATCACATCGCACATGGCACGGAATATCATTAGACTGTACATATATGAAATGTCTATACGCAAACCAACCTAACAATACATTAGTGTGACATAGCCTCTATACAACAAAATCAACAAGCTATTAGGACAAATCCTCAACTGACTCAACAGACCAAAGGGATCACAAAACAACAACACCAAAACTAGCAACTAGGTCCTCGAACCATGAGGACTCACCACTGAAGGAATGTAGATGCGACACTCGGATATCACTATTGCAGCTGCGGATGAGTACTTGAACCTACATCATGGTAAGAATGTAGCCCATAGTGAAATATGTGGGTCAACACAAGATACGTACTGAGTATGTGAGGGCGCATGCAAAATATAAATAATATCATAAATTTCATAAAGACGTACATACAGACCATAATGACACACCTAGCTTGAGTGACATTGAATCATGCAACTCATAACATCTTAGATAGGAAATGTAGGAGAAAAACCTCATAAATCATTATAGATCATCATAGGCAACTTAAGTTACCACATCAAAACTCGGAGTGACTCAGTATTTCAATAAACATGACTCTTATGGACAGGGGAGTTTCCTATAACCGAAAACCCCACATGAGCTACGTGGAATACCAACGTTTGAAAACCCCGTTGGCGGGAGCATCATACTCTTTGCCAGGGAGTACGACCTTAAAGCTGCAATAATCAAAATTGGGCTCTCTGGCCACTAATATCATCATCAAACAACCCTACGGTGGCACATAGGTTTGGGGAAATACCAAATTTCTCTCTCGGTTCTAAGTACTACTCCTCGACAAGCTCAGAACGCGTTAGAAAATCCACCACAACATCACAAGGGTCTATCATAAAGACCAAATCAAATCTCTTTCTCATTTATCAAATCATATCAATTTGTGGATTCCTAACTCAACACATTTTAGCTCAAAATATTTTAATCTTCCTCAACATCAACAAGGTATCAATGCATTGAACCATAACCGACTCGATATTTGGACAAGGATATGAAGACTCAATACATAATATTTTCAATAATTTAACTCATCAAAACCATCCGGAAAATACCAAGACTCATTGCAACTTCAATATCAACATTTCTCAATTTGCCATCCAACTCTCATTTAAAGGTACTTGAGACATCAACCCATAGTAGGGATATAGAATTTCTAATATCAATTATAAATTCATAAATAGAAAATAGTGGAATGATAGTATAAATCAAGGCTTAACAAATTAAATCATCATACTCTCATAATAAAATACTTTTTGGACATAATTCTATCTTAACATCATACACATATCGGATGACATAATCCCATAGATCATGGACAATAATATATGATATAAAACCATATTTTCAATTCATGGTAAAACATGTAAAATCTCATGTTAATGTAATTCAACAAAAATACGGGACACAAGATTGAAAGGATAATCTAGTTCAAAGCCCCACATACCTAAAAATGGAAGATGAATATGAACTTCCGACTCCGGAACTTTATTCATGAAAATAAAGAGTGTTTCTCGAAGCCCTTAAAATGATCAACTCGAATTCCAAATCAATTTAAAATTTCTACAGTTCAATCAAGAGACATAGAAGGATGAAATTTGGAGTAGTAGGGTTGGGGTTTGAGTCTTAGGAAATTTTGGAGAAAAATGAGCTATTGAATGCTCTTAATGGACTTAAATCCATGGTTTACCCGGATGTATTGGAGTGGGAATGACCAAAATACCCTTAAAAATTAAATAATGTCAAATCTGTCCTTTGGTGGACTCTTTTGATAGGCTGAAGTAGATCGACCATAACGTTTTGCTCCGATGGCCAAATTGGATGAAACTAATTTCATTGGAAAGAGGACTTTCAGAGCTTTCTGTTGATATATAGTAGCTCACTCAGATCATTATGTACAAGGAGTTATGATTATTTAAAGTTAACCCTGAAATTCACCTGGCCTCAGTATTTTTTCCTGCACATTTACTGTTCACCACTATTCACGGTTAGATTGAAATGATCATAACTCATCGCTCGAGTGTCCGTTTTGGATGATCCACATATCATTGGAAAGCTTATTCGATGCTCTACACGATGACCAGTCGCATATCTATAAATTCCACACATAAAAATTATTAATCATGATAAAGAACAAAATTCAACACATTTTCGTCCGAGATCTTAACGAAAATTTTTTTTGGGGCATCACACAAATCTTTTTATCACAAACATTTCCGAATGATTCATACTAGACGCCTTCAACACCCACTTGCTGTCTTTGTTACAACAACGAAGTACATAGTTGCATCAAATTTTTACACTGAGTTATTGTATTATACAAAATTTCTAAAAATCATAATTTCTTAAAAATGCAAAATTTGAACCTGTCATAGTTTCATTATACATTGACTCTAATGTATAATGACATGTTATACATTCAATCGAATGTATAATCATATGTTATACATTTAGAAAATTATGATTACATTCATCAAAACACAAAATCAAAACATGAACTTGTTCAACATATCTGATACAAATATTACCATACATACTACAGCCCCCATTTCTCTATCAAACTCGATTTTCTCATTCGATTTGTGAAAACAAAAATACACAGCAAAAAATTAACCAATCCACAAAATTGCTTCTTCAACTCTATGAAAACTCTCACTCTTTTGTCGTTCGTAATGACAATTAGAGAAGAATTACCTTCAACGATATATTTCACTTCAATTTTCTTACGTATTTCGTCGAGATCCAATTTCATTGCTATCGTAGCAATCAATTTCAAGAAAGTTATACTTTCTAAAATAGTAATTGTGTTACATTTATAGGATTTATAACTTATTTTCGACTCTCAGAATCCAGAATATCGCAATAATATGGGGATATTCATATTGATTTTCGTATAATTAAAGAACGATGTAGAAGAACAATTTTTTCCCAGATCGTAAATCAACAACCCAAAACGAATTTAATGTAATGTTTAAGAAAGCTACCATCAACGTTGTATTTAATTTCAATTTTTTTAAACATCGTCAACATTTAATTCCATCGCTATCGTCGCAACCAATTTCAGTGAGTTAATACTTTCAGAAATACTAATGACATCACTTTTTTATGATTTATAACTGATTTTTGATTCCCAGACACTGGAATGATGCATCAATATGAGGATGTTCATTTTTTTTATTCAGAAATCAAGAAAGAATCCGACTATTTTTTTCTCAAAAACGTGTTTCAACAGTGATGAAAGAAAGAATTTGACTTTTTTTTCCTCAGAAACGTATTCGAACAGTAATGAATATTAACAGTAATGTTTAAGAGTTATTTTGGAAATTAAAATTTCAGTTCCTATATTAACTCATACGCTACTTAATTGGGTATTTAATGTCGTAATTTAAAGAATAGGAAGATATTTTCTGATTTCTCCTTCCTTAATTGTAGGCAAAACAGTTTTATCATACATCACAACAATGTATAATAAAGCTACGAATGTATAAGTATGTTTGGTAAAATCGGGAGAGAGAAAGCCTAAAGAGATTTTCTGTAATTACTTTCATATGACTCGGGATTTATGTGGTTTACACTAAAAAATTAGATAAATTATACAAATGTCATACTTAAAGAGATTATATTACCTAATATCTCTTACTTTTTAAAAATTTATATAAAATTTTAATTTTCAATTTTACTCTTGATACATGTCAATAAAACTCCACATCCTATTTTTACTCTACCATTAACTCATTCAAGCTAGTTTTTTTCAAAGATTTCCTTTCCTAATATATATCCCTAATTATCAACAATTAAATCATCTTCCTTCCTCATTTTTTTCTTTCATTAATACTTAAATCTTCTTCCTTCCTAATTTTTTCTCCTCTATAAATGCATGCAACTTTTTCCCTCTCCTAAAATCTCTTCTATTTATTTTAAAATCTATTGATACATATATAAATTTATTTAGTTATTCATACATGTTTATTCTTTTAATGGTGATTCATATGAATAATAAATATGCTATCATTATATGAGTATTATGGTGATACATACGATAGATATATTTTGTATAATTTTAACGGGTGATACATATGATATTAATGGGTGATACATATTGTATTATGGTGATTCATATGGTAGATACAATTATTTATTTCAATTATTGGGTGATTCATATGATATTAATGGGTGATATATATGGTATTATGGTAATTCATATGGTATATACAATTATTTATTTCAATTATTAAGTGATTCATATATATGGTATTATGGTGATTCACTTGGTATATACAATTATTTATTTCAATTATTGGATTATTCATATGATATTAATGGGTGACATATATGGTATTATGGTGGTTTATATGGTAGATACAATTATTTTTTTCAATGATTGACTGATTCATATGTTATTAATGAAAGGTAATGGTGTAGTCAGTGTAGGAAACAAAAGTAATAATATTTAAAAAAAAATTAAAAGCAGAATTAAAACATAATTAAAATTAAATCTAAAAAAGCAGACTAAATTTAAATATGAAATTAAAGACGAAAAAAATATATCTTTCATAATTAAAGACGAACAAATAGAAACATAATTAAAACACCTAAATTAAATCTAAAAAAAGAGAAAAATTAGATATCTTTCCTTAAATAAAAGAATACAATGAATAAAAGAGAATCTATTATTTCCTTAAATAAATATCTTTATCGGTTCCATATGTATTAATTTTTTATATGTATCACTATTTCAAAAATTGGGATAAAATATAATTAATAAAATAGTCAGGATTTTATGTAATATCACTTAAAGATTTAGGAATTTATGTAAGTTACCCTAAAAAATTCTTAGGTAAATAGCCTTTATTGGTTTATTGTTATATCAAAAGGATTTTTTGCCCCTGAGCTCATCTGTATTCTGTCTAATGCCCCTGAATGCATCTCTCCTCTCCAACTCTTTACTTTTTTCTTATTGTTGCTCTTTATCTTCATCACACTTCTCTCTTCCTTTGTTGCTATCTCTTTCAAATCTTCAAACTCGCGATATACGGAAAAAGATGGACAAACTTGTGGTAATTTTTCATCTTCAAGATATTATAATTTGTGGGTTCTATATAGTTTCGATAAATTTTACTTAAATAGGAGTTTTAGGGTTTGTAATTTACTTTGAATTGAAGTCACTGTTTGATTTGAAAATGGGAAAATCTCTAACCTACATAGCATACTATAAAAATGGTTTGTATAATTAGCCTTTTTATTGGAAAAACTAATAGTTTTCTTGCTGTTTGTAAATGTCCAGAGTGTTCTTGTTAGTATCCATTTATGTTTAAAAATCAAATTTTCTTTTTTCTTTTTTTTTTCTTTTGTAGTCATGTGTTGCTTCTGATGAAGAAATAGAGCGTTTCTTAGTGAATGTTGCTTCCAATTCTTCAAGACTTTTTCCTTCAAACTTAATTGACATCATTGTTGATGTAAGTTTCTACTAAATTCACTTTATCATTTACATGTATTTTACATCAATGTCTATTAGTATACTAAAAAAATTGCAACTTCACTTTTTATATATTTTACCAATGAAGAATTCATTGTCATTCTTTTTTCCTTTAAATATGTTTATTGAGAGCTAATTCTTACCTCTAGGGTAAGAATTATATAGCATCTATCAAAGTATTACAGAATAAGGTAGTGTCAGGTCTTATCCATAAGGGCTAGTTGTTTCTTTGTAGGATAAGTCTTACCCCTAGGGCAAGAGTTATTGAGCATCTGTTTAATTAGAAAACAATGTGACAGGACCAATTCTTGTCCATGAGGCATAACTTATTTCTATGGGGGCTAAGTTTTTACGTCTATGTCAAGATTATAGATCATCTACTAACTTAGTAATATTATGTGCAAGTAATGAATGTTGAAGTCAAATATGTGAAAAATTGGGATTTTATCTTAAGTTTGTTTAAACACTTTAATAAAACCACTTTGTTCTAATTTTGTAAACTGAAATGACTTAAGAATTAGCTTACAATGAGGTTCGATTAGGACTATTTTTCAAATCAGCTTTAAAGTGTCTGAGTTAGGATAGTGACAACTAGTTTGCCTGTTTTATGCATGTATTTATGTATGTCCCAGATACTTTGCTGCCAAAGGTGTTAGTGTGTTACTTTATTTATTTTTTTCTTTTTTATTTTGATCAAAAATCATCTTTATAAGATTCTAACTTGGCTAGAGAAATGTTTGAAATAACATGTTTGAAATCATACTCTATGTATGGGTATTAAAAGCTTATGGGTAACATAATTGCCTAATTCTAAGAAGTAATCTTGCTTAGATAGGCCTCGGAAAGGTAGTCAAGTACATTTTCTTTGGTCAAATGTATATGTACATGATATTATAATACATGTTTAAATTTGCATTTACCTCTTTGGTGTGTTATTATAATAAATTGTGTTATCAATCTTTGAAGTTTATGGTTTGTTCAAAGTGAGTCTGGCTTTGTTCTCCTATGAGGTGCTCTATTTTGTTCTAAAGTTACTCAGTTTAAAAATGACAAGGTGGTCATTACAATATTTTGAATGTTTCTTGTCAATATCTAGTAAGGTTATTCCCTATCTGGTTAAAGACCTTTTCAGACAAGATTTTAAGTTGTTGGGGAGGTAAATTTTATCAAGGTAGGAATCTCGTTAGAGAATTTTGAGTTAGGAATGATGTTAAACTTGTCAGTCAGCTTTTTCATTCTCTTGCTTTTATATTATGAATGTTTGATGTCGTTCGAGCCTTGCCAATCCCAAGATTTATATATCAACATCAAGAAAACAATCGTCAAAATTTAGAGATTGTGCGTAATTTGTGTCCTAATTATAGTAAATCATGTAAATCTATATATAACAAAGTCATACATGATATAATCAAGTTTTCAAAATATTATCATTCTTTTTCAAACTTGAAATAGTAATCTCCAAGTCTTAAATTTTCAATAGTTGTTAAGTGAATACAGACTAAGCTAGTTTCAACTCTTGCCCATTGCGCATAAGTTGTTCTTTGGGGGACTAAAAGTAGTGTCTCTAGAGCAAAAGTTCTCAATCATCTGCCAAATTATTACAGACTACGCCAGTATCAAATTTTGTCCATGGGAACAACTTATGCTTTTGTGATCTAAAAGTCTTGTCTTTTGAAAAAGAGTTATAGATTGTTTACCAAATCATTAAAGACTAAGACAGTGTCAACTCTTGCCCGTGAACTTTTTTCTTTGTTGTTTAAGTCTTGCATCTAGGTTAAGAGTTATAGATCATCTGCTAAATCAGTACAAACTAAGGCAATGTCAACTGTTGCCCATGGGACACAACTTGTTCCTTTGTGATCTAAAAGTCTTGCCTCTTGGCCAAGAGTTTTAGACTATTTACTAAATCAATAAAGACCAAGATAATGTCAACTCTTTCCCATGGACTTGTTTCTTTGTTGTCTAAGTTTTGCCTCTAAGGCGAGAGTTATTGGTCAACTGTCAAATCATTACAGACTAAGGCAATGTAAACTCTTGCCCATGGGGCATAACTTGTTTAGTTGTGATCTAAAAGTCTTGCCTCCTGGGCAAGATTTATAGATCATTTACTAAATCAATAAATACTAAGGTAGTGTCAACTCTTCCACAAGAAAAATCTAAACTTGGACACTGAATTTTGATAGTTTTTGACTTTACTGATTGTTGCATATATGTATACGACTCCAACCGTACCAGGCGCAGTGATAAAGTTGTTCAAAAAGTGATATTACCTTACCAAACATTAATATCATATTTTCCGAAAAAGGTTAATTTCTATCTTGAGAAAGGCACTGACAAATCTGAAAATGACACTTTGCCGATAAAAATGGTTGATGAGCTATGTATCTTATTTCATTCATTTTTTAAATATTCATGTCACTTATTTTTTTTGTTGTTTTTCATATATTCATATAATATATTTCTTTTGTATAACAGTAATTGTAGAGCATTTATTTGTGCCGTTGCTGAATATTTCATTCATGGTAGAGTTATTACAAAAGAGATTAACATTGATTATGTTTGCATGAGGTATGAATCTTTGTTGTGGAATTATGGAAAGAGAAAACTACAAGCTGATGTAAAAAACAACACTATAGAAAAAGTTGGCAAATTATTTGGAAATGAAAAGAGGAAGAGGACACACAAAGAGGAGTAGTTTAGTTTTATTTTTATTGAAAATCACTGCACATCAATGTTTTTTAACTATTTTTATGCGATTATGTAAAGTTTAAACAATCTTTTGAAATTGAATCTACTATTTTTGATGCGATAATGTAGAGTATACAATGTAGAATCATTGCTGATTCATTTGTTGGTATCCTTATATATTTATGTTTTATTAATCAAAAATAATTTTTTGCTTCTCCTTGTGGCAAGACTTGCCCTTAAGGCAAGAGTTATTGAGTATCTTCTAAACTAGTAGACAATGTGGCAGGGCTAATTCATGCCCATGAGGCATAACTTGTTCCTATGGGGGTTATCTTATCATTACTTATGTGTGACTGCTACATGAGTATTTTGATCATTGTGAACTTTTCAATCACATATGTCTTCAATTAAATGGCATAAAATAAGAAACAGTTTAGACCTTATAATCTAAGGGTTATCTACTCCTCCTAGGTAGTTGGTTCTCCACTTTTATTTATTTGGTTAGATGTTTGCTTTGTTTATTGGTACTATTTTTTTCTACTTGCAATTGACTACTCCCCCATGCTTTTCTTTTGATAATTTTTAATCTTTATTGCTTTTGTTCTTGGCTTTTAGTATTTTAGTTTTTGGTCTAGAAGATTGATTCTTATATGGTTGTAAGATTGTATTATTCCTATAAACATATTTTGTATGGTACAGGAAGAATGTTCTCTAAAAAATTGTGAGTTGAACCACCATTACAGCATAATTACTGTTAACATTTTGCTCTTAGTTTTTTGGAACTCGAAAAGGCCAACTAATTCATCTAATTTTCATTCTTAAGTTTCCTTCAAGAAAACCTTAAACTGATTATGCGTTCTCATCTTTGTAGATAAGTTAATAGCCTCTTGGGCAAAAGGTATAGATCATCAAGAAAATCATTAAAGACTAAGGTAGTGTCGGCTCTTGCCCATATTGTTCCTTTGATGTCTAAGTCTTGTCTCTAGGGCAAGAGTTATAGATCATCTGTCAAATCATTACACACTAAGCTAGTGTCAACTTTTGCCCATAGGGAATAACTTGTTTCTTGGGGCTTAAGTCTTGCCTCTAAGGCAAGTGTTATAGATTATCTACCAAATCATTACAGAGTAAGCTAGTGTCGACTCTTGTCCATGGGGCATAACTTGTTCTGCATCTTAACTTCAAGGAACAATCTAAAGTGTATCCCGTGAAATTATTTATATTACATATCTTGGGGTGCGTTCCTTTCTCGAATTCTTTTAATATGATATATTTTTACACATCAATATATTAATTTTTTTAACATGTAGTAGCTTTCATAATCAATTAATAAAAAGGTATTGAGTTAAATACTTTACCATAAGTTAAAACTTCGAATAAATAAGAAGAAATTCGTGCAACTTGTTTGTTAAAAGTCAAAATTACTTGTTACTAACTAAAATAGGGGATCAAAGAATCCAATTATAACTGCTATTTTGATCCAACTTCTCAAACAAAAAATAAAACTAATTATTTTTTTATTTTTCTTTCTGTGTGTTCTTGCATATGGATGCAAGATCGGAGTGTAGTGATAGTTTGATCTGTTGTGCTCGGTTATTTTGCATCTCGAACATCTGTAATTATTTCTTAAAGATTCTGTTCTGCGAAGATATCTAATTGTTTGTCTTCTCCCTAACAGAATCTTCATATCTGGGGGGGTTTTGTGAATAGATCCTTTATACTATCTTGAATAATCCATGATATTGTGCTTCCAACTGGTAGGATTTCTCCCTGGTATGTTTGTATCCAAGATTGTCTTGAGAACCAATGAGAATAATAGCTAGACTTATTCACATTTCTCCTGTTTATCTCTGCAATTGCATGGGTGCATGATATCTCATCTGTTTGAAATACCAAACATTAACAAGTCCTATTCTTCAGGTCTACAATATATTCAACTCTTTCTTCTCTTACAACAAATCTTGTTTCATCAATAGGGTTTACCTATAAATTAAATGATAAATAGATGATAACTTATATTTGTTGTAATCTTGAAAGCTATGCACATGAAAGCTCAAGAGCCAAAATAAGCCACAATAAAATCACAGATATGAATACATCACTTTCTAGTGATTTAGTATTACAGAGACTAATTAATTGCTTAGTTTAACTTAGCAACAAAAATTATTAGTGACATTTTCTATAGTCAATTCACAGAATCTGGGTTCCCATCACTAACTTACTTCTAGATAAAAAATTCATATGGACGTCTATACGTAAATAAAGATATTGATTCGAGAAAGCAAGTGATATCATTGATGGCATAAAGAAGATGAAGATATACAAAAGATAACAAGTACAAAAGATATTCTAGCTCTATTACAACAGGACATACAAATATATATGCTATATCCATGCTCACGTGTATGTAAAATACAAGAATAAGGAGTTATCTAGTTGCAGATTACTGTTTAGGCAGTAGATTAACTTAATGCCGGATATCTTTTTGTAAAGATCATACTTTTAACAGTATGTGGAGGTTATTCTTCTTAATTGTCTACTAATTTTGCTGTATATTTCCCTATTACCAAAATAGAATATGCAAAACCTTCAGTATTCTTTCAATTACATATACTGAGAGACAAATCAGTTGCCACTACTACTTTTAACTGATCCACTTCTAACAAAAAACCTTACAGCTTAAAAAGTAGTAAAATGTGGACTTAAAATGGCTTAGCAACAGAAGAGCACACCAATTTAAATCTATATTTCATGTAGATAAATAAACAGTTCAAATGTAACAAATAGTAGTTCTTCTCCTAGAATATTTAAAAACAGAAATGTGTCTTTGTAAGACGAAAAGTTTCTACAAAATTACTTACTTTTTATTTCAAGACAGCTTGAATCTTATCAGTCACCTCCGCTTTTGCCCAACGTGTGATGTCATGAAACGTGCCTTGCTCATTCATTTTTCTTTCATGAAACCAACTTTGTAAATTTTTCTGAATGTAATCAATCAGTCCTATTATTGGCAGTTGCCTTGCTTTTCTTCGTACTGTATTCATAGACTCTACATTGTTAGTCGTGATCATATTGTACCTTTCATTGGTATGAAATAAACGTGCCTATCTTTCTAGATGTTCTTATTTTAAGTAGTCTGCAACAACTTTGTCAAATTTTTCTATCTCATCCATGAAAGTATTAAATGCAGTGTGTTTGGATGTTGTTGCTACATTGTAGAAGAGTGCCAGAACTACATCTGAGATGTATTTTTTTCTTAAATTTTTCTCCATGTGATAAATGCATATCCCGTGCTGACACTTTAGATCGACATTTGCAATGGATGGGCGGCGGTCTAATATAATAGACAATTGTTCATGTACCCCAATTGCATTTCTTAACTGATTGAAGAACAGTTATAAGACTCATTATTTTCCATATCTATAATTCCAAAGCCAAAGAAAATATGTTGTTGTTTCTATCCTTTGACACTACTATCATGAGGACACCACAATATTTTGACTTCATAAAGGTTGCATATACCATTATTATCGGTCGATGATTGAAGCACCATAGGCAAAAAATTCATACTGAAACCTATGTTGAGTAGAAAAATATTAGTAACATTTTGCCTTTGATGTTTATAATAAGTACAATAATTTTCTAAACTAAGTCTTTCCTATAAGACAAGAGTTTCATATATGTTAATAATCTAAGCACTACAATTAAAGAATAACATTTTGCCTCTTGGGCAGAAGTTTTCAATTTCAATAATACAGCATGTGTACCTGTTCTCATCGTCTCTCTTGAAGTTTGTGTACGTTCCTGGGTTATTTTCTTTCATCATGTGAAGATATGATGGCAACCTATTATAGTTCTCTTTAGGTGTTCCTTTTATCACCGTATTCGCATATTGTATAGCTCGCCATCCTTTGTTGTATGATATGATTATTTTATATTTCTTTCTTATTTCATCTGCTACAAAGTTTTATGTGATTACATTACTAGAGTCATTCACAAGCTCTAGTATATAGTCACATATGACCTTTGATGTAGCATTCCTATGGTTGGATATAATGAAATCAATCGAGCAACTGTAAGTCTTTTTATATGTAGTAACCTGAAAGAGCATAGATTCGGCAATCTTCGAGGCATGAAACCACCACACATAGTTTTCGTCCAAACATTTCAGCGAATATCTTGTTGTTCTTGATTTGATAACCTTAAACTAGATGTTGTGTGTAATTGCAATATTTGATATGTACTTCACCATATTTTCTTTCTCAAGGAAAATTGACTTGATATTTACCTCATTCAAGAGGCATTATGTCTTAGGAAACTTGTTTGATTTCAATTATCCTCTTTTTGTTTATTGTACCCTCTTAATCTTAGATGGCTGCCCCATTTATTCAGCTATTTCAATCTCCAACATTGATTCAATGACTATTAGCTCATTATTTCTATCAATAATTGTAATTGATTGCCCTATATTATATTGCTCGATACTTATTTTTTTTCCATCCAGTTCGAGCACAAACCTAATGAAAAAAGAAACAACAAAAGTTTAGTAATAGTTTAATTTATAATATACATCTTCAACAAGTAAAATCATTAAAGAGTAAGGCAGTGTCAACTATTGCCCATGTAGCATGACTTGTTCCTTTTGTGTCTAAGTCTTGCCTCTAGGGAAAGAGTTATAGATCATCCACCAAATCATTATAGACTAAGGTGGTGTCTAGGGGTGTACATAGGTCGAGTTGGTTCGGTTTTTATTAAAATGTAACCAAACCAATAATGTTGGTTTTCTAAATCTATAAACCAAATCAAACCAATATACAATCGTTTTTTTTATTTCAGTTTTAGTCGGGTTTTTTTCATTTTTTTTTTCAATTTTTCTATTTTCTTGATTTTTTTATACAATTTTAATATAATTGAAGAAAAAAATTAAATGTTTTCACCAAAAAGTTAAAAAAAAAACAATGGTCATAAAGTAGTTTCAATAAAAATTAAGATGGCAAATTACTAAGACGTCTAAACTACTATCTCTCAAAATAATATTATGTGGATACCCAAGTAGTTCAATTTCTAAGTCACTAGTCACAGTAGCTTGTCTGAAAGTTCCCTTCAGATAAAATGTGAGCATACAAAAGAACAAAGAATTGGAGACAACTTATTAAAAACTTAGCTCCATAAAGTAATTAATTATAACATAATTCCATTAAAAAAAGAGAAAGAAGAGAGAAACAAACCTAAATCACGACTTGACGAATGGGAAAAGTAAGATGAAAGTAAGATGAGGAAATAATGAGAACTCTCTGAAAACTTGGAAATTAAAATGTAAAAAGTGAAGCAATTAAAGAGTTTTAGTTTTTTATATTAATATTGCGCTTTGTATTAATTTGTTATTAATAGAAAAATACTATAATTAAAGGCCAATAATATATATCTATTTTTTGAATATACAAAAATAATAAATGTAATTAGAAAGTAGATTATAAGTAGTGTTTTTTTACGTATAAAAAATTTAAATTATATATGTATTACTTCGGTTCTATTTGGGTTCCGTTTAATTTAATTTTATTTTTCCTAATACCAAACCAAACCAAGAATGATCATTTTTTTTGGCCAACACCAAACCAATCAAACCAAACCATAAATCATTTTTTTGTTGATTTGGTTTGATTCATCGGATTGGTTTGACTAAACAGTTCGGTTTGTACACCCCTAGTAGTGTCAACTCTTGCCCATGGAGCATAACTTATTCTTTTGTGTTCTAAAAATTTTGCCTCTTGGGTAAAAGTTATAGATCATCTATAAAATTATTGAAGACTAAGGCAGTGTAAACTTTTGACCATTTATTTGTTCCATTGGTGTCTAAGTATTGCCTCTAAGGCAAGAGTTATGGATCATTTGCCAAATCATTACAAACTACGCTAGTGTCAAATCTTGCCCGTGGGGCACAACTTATTCTTTTATGATCTAAAAGATTTATTTATAAGCTAAAAAATAGTTAAGCTAAAAACTAAGGTAGTGTCCTCTCTTGCCCATGGGGCAAGAGTTATAGATTATTTTCCAAATTATTAATGACTAAGGTAATGTCAACTCTTGCCTATGCACTTATTCCATTGGTGGCTAAGTCTTGCCTCTAGGGCAAGAGTTATAGATTATCTGCTAAATCATTATAGACTACGCTAGTGTCAAATTTTGCTATGGGGCACAACTGGTTCTTTTATGATCTAAAAGATGTATTTATAAGATAGAAAATGGTTAAGCTAAGAACTAAGGTAGTGTCAACTCAAGAGTTATAGATCATTTACTAAATCATTAAAGACTAAGGCAGTGTCAACTCTTGCCTATGGGGCATAACTTGTTCATTTGGGGTTTAAAAGTTTTGCCTCTTAGGAAATAGTTATAGATCATCTACTATATCATTAAAGACTAAGGAAAATAGTTATTGATCATCTGCTATATCATTAAAGATAAGGCAATGTCAACGCTTGACCACAAGGCATAACTTGTTCCTTGGGTCTCTAAGTCTTGCCTCTAGGAAAGAGTTATAGATCACTTGCCTATGCTAGTATTAAATCTTGACCATTGGACATTAGTTTTTCTTTTGAGGTCTAAAAGTATTGTCCCTTAGGTAATAGTTATAGATTATCTATTAAATCATTAACGACTAAGTTAGTATCAAGTCTTGACCATAAATGATAACTTGTTCATTTGGTGTCTAATATTGCCTCTAGGGCAAGAGTTATAGATCATCTGCCAAATCATCGTAGACATGCAGTGTCAACTCTTATCCATGGGGCATAAGTTCTTTTGTGATCTAAAAGTCTTGCCTCTTGGCAAGAGTTATAAATGTAAGAAATGAAGTGGCCCATGATACAAAGTTTAATCGAATAATGTATTATGTGGATCTCAAGAAGCTTGTAGTCACTTTGATTCCAAATATTTATCTTACCTTTTCCCGAGCCTACATTACAAGCTTGAAAAAGTCCTTTAAGGTCTCCAACTAAGTTTCTTCAAGTTAGTGGCAATTGAAAATAAGGGCAAACATATGGCATGATACTTGGTTGTATTGAGAGATTCTTTGTGAGAGTGAGTGCTTGCCCTTTAGTCCCTTATTGTATAATAGATACTTTGGTGTGTGGAACTTCCTTTCTTGAGGAGGTATGTAGACTAATTGGGGTAGGTAAAGTTGTCATCTTCTAAAAATGAGGCAAAAGAGTGTGGTTGAGTCACTATTGATAGAGAGTCACTTCTCGAGAGTTAGTGTTTGTTGTTTGGTTGTTCTAAAAAGTATTTTGCATTCTTGAAAAGTGTGATTGATTTTAAGAGAAGTTGCACAAATAGTTTTCCCCATGCTGGAGGGCTAATTGTTGGTGCTAATTCTGTTCGTAATTATTGTAATTATTTGGTTGTATGAATGGGCTTATAAGTAAGTAGTCTCATTTAATGTGGAGCAGTGTTGCTTGAGGATAAGAAAAGTTTTAAGTTAGGGGTGTTGATGAGTGGAAAATTTGTCACTCATTTATATCCAAATTCGTGCACACTACAATAAAATGATTGTGGATATGAGGCAAATTCTTTAGTGAAGTGCATTAAATCCCATGGTTTTCATGTTTGTAGTAATTAGGAAAAAAATGAGTGAAGTAAGTTAAAAAAGGAAGCAAATGACAAAAGTGGTTGCACAAGCTATAAATCAGAAGTAGGGATCGACCCTTTAGGTATTAAGATCGCGGCTTGAGGGTCGTGGTCACATCAGGTCATAGCTAGGTCCAATATCGGCGATCACAAGGGGATTACCGCGATCGCGATTAGCCAAGGGCGATCGCGATGAAGCAGGAAATCTCCAGAGGCAGATTCATAAATTCTTGGAGTTGAATCCCAAAACTCAAAAGCACTAACCCTTGCACAATTAGGGTATCTTTCAACCAATTTTAACTTTTGTAGAGAGAAAAACTATTCTACTTTGGGAAAGAACAACTGTAATACATTCTCAAGAGAGTTTTAGTAATTATTGTGATTAATATTTGTATTACTTTTACTTTTAGTTTCAATGGAAGCATTTAATGTTAATTTGGGTATACCTCTTTTCTCCAATCTCATTAGTGGCTGAATTTCTATCTTGGGGTTATGCTTGAATAGGGTGTTAATGTATATGGGTGTTGATTGTTAGTTTAAATCAATAGTTAATAGGTTTGGGTTTTGCTATTACTCTATTGTTGAATTGAGAATTGTAGGTGAAAACCTCAATTTCCTTGATCCCACATTATCCTTGAAAGAGGGTTGTGGGTGATGAGTGATTGTGAACAACAAATTGATTTCTTCCTTAGCATTATCTTAGAAATAAGGATGTTATATGGATTTGCTATGTTCATAGGCATTGTCTTAGAAATAGGGATGCCAAGTTGAGGTATTGGGTAGATGAATTCGTCATACTCATGAGGTATTCGAAACAATCCTTGAGTGAAATTTTAGTGTTTTGTTGAAAGATTAGCACTAAATCCCAAAAACCTAGCCTACCTAAGACTCATTAACTAATATTGGGATTACCTATTAATTACCCATACACGAATTACCCCTAGATGGCATAACCCGAAGAACTCTCTCCATTGGTTTTACTCATCACTTATTTACCCTTACATTAGTTTTGTAGTGTGATTTTGTTCAACAATAAGTTCTAATTCATAACCCCCCATTTAATTTCCTGGTTCATTTTAGTTTAACATTATGGGTTAACTCCTAGTTAACTCTCAACATACATAGGTTTAGAAAATTTGTTTGCACTCCTTGTGGATACGACCTTGACTCTTGTTGGGTTTATATTGACGATTATCGTCTTGCATTAGAATAATGGTGTAAGTTGAGATTTATCATTGACGCACCTTAATCTTAGATGTATATAGTTTCCTTGAAGATCATAGAATCTTACTAAATGCCTAGGAAATTCTCCTTTGGAATCATGTTGCCTAACCTTGGTAGTAAACTATGGAGATGCCATTAGAACTAATGTTCATGGCCTAATTGACTATAGTTCTTTGCGATGCAATAAAGAACTACTTATATGCTATTAAGGGAGCCCATGGCCATATTAATTAAGCCATCGATTTTCTATTGCTCATGTTAGTGATAAATTTTCTTTACGCTAATGCTGGGCCAATGACCAAGTTACTTATGGGTTATTACTCATGATTTATGCTTATGGTTGTGATCATGGTCTAATGGACTAGATTATTGGCTTATACCTTATAATAGTCATGTTACCTATTGTTGTTCATGTTTTAACAATGAACAACTGACTACAAGGGACCAGGTCCCTTGATGTTTAAGGCAACAGTACAATTGGCATGCGTCTGCACAGTTCTGTCCTCTTGTGTAACAAACTGCGCAGGTGCAGCTTGTACTATTTAGGATACCTGGTCCAATTGTATTTCTACCCTAATCATCACTCAACTATGAAATAAAAAGAATTCTTCTTTATCACGTAGTTTTTGCAAACACAGAAATCTGAAGAGTGAAAAAAAGTCAAAAACTCAATTTCAACATTGCTCAAGTTATTATTTTTTGTGTGCTAAAATAGAAAAAGTTCTTGAGTTCAGTTTGAGTCTATAGCTGAATTACTCATTCTACAAGAGTAATGCTCTTTTTTTTTCTTTGAGAGTGCTTTAGGTAAAGTTGCCTAAGCTTGAAACTAGTTAGAGTTAACCATTGTTGATGAGTCTTAGCAGAGTTGTGAAGTTGAGATTGTAGTAGAGTTACTACAAGCAGGAGGAGCCTTGAGTTAAGTTCAAGTTCGAGTCTGTAATCAAGAGGTTGATTATAGTGAACTTTTGAGAGCTTGTGAGGACAAGCCATAGTTTTTCCTCCCTTGAGCAAGGAGGTTTCCACGTTATATCTAATGTTCTTTACATTTCCTACACTGTATTGTGTTCCTGGTTGGTTTACTATGTTTTTTCCTGTGATTAATTTGGAGGGACCTGATCTCTCACTGAATGGTGTAACCCCCAGGGATCCAACACCTATATCTATACACACTTGTTGATAATGTTACATTGATCATGAACGAGGATATATGGAGGTATGATCTTCTTGCTTCTCCTTTTATGTTCTTTACTTTAGACCTCGTGAGGCCTTTTTATGCCTCAAATCCCATTAGGGCAGACAGGCACCCATAACCATAAAAGACCTAGAGCACCAACCTATGACCTTGTACATCACATGCATGTAAATAAAATAACCAAAGGGTCTGCCAAATATGATAAAATACATCAATGAGAATAACTACGTGGGCAATCACAAAATTATATATATACGAGTTGGCCATTTGGGCCACAACATCCAAGGAACAAAACACTACCATGCTTAATTTTACATTGTCTACAAAGCCCCTAAAAGATACATAGACACTTAATTAATGTCGGGACAAACCCTTGCCTTACTTTTAACTACTATACAGTATCAAAACATATAAAAAGAAATTGAAAAGCCTCGAATCAACCTAAAGCTCACTAATAGTCACTAGATATCCTTGCTCCTATTGGGAATGTGCATTAGCTGACGTACCTGTGCCTGCAACATGAAATACAGGTCCCCTGTGAAGGACATCGGTACAAAAATATGTACTGAATATGTAAGGCTGGAGGTACTATACATGGTACAAGAGCTCAATAGAAATTAGGTATAAGTGTATAAATAGTGCTAGTATACCACCTTATTTATACTTGTGGGATCAGGTACATTACATTCTTTTATTTATTTTACATTTCTTACTTCATAATATTGTAAGCTATATAATACAAATGACCAACTGATCAGTGGTAGATACTCAAATTAGGGTCGACCCATGTTAGGCTTATGCCCCTGATCTGCCACCCATGTATAAATCGATTGGTATTGGACCATGTTAAGATTTTTCCCTGAGATATCACCCACATATAAAGGCATCGAGATTGGCCCATGCTAGGCTTATGCTCCTCAGCTACCACCTATTTAATTATGATTTGCATTACTCAGTTTATTTAGCCTTTGAGTTTGTTACTTTGGTGGTTATAACATTTTGGTACCTTTGAACAATAGTCTACCAATAAGAGACATGTAAATAAACACTTAATGCAATGACAAAGTGGTATGGAGCAGATTGTACACAAATGAAATGTTTAGGAGCCAAAATAACATACTAGTCTTATTTGACTTAAAGAACTCCTGAGACTTGCTATTGAATGTAAAAATGCAGACTTGATAATAAGCATGTGGTAAGATATTTTAACATATTAGGGAGCGGGAGTAAAGCCATTATCTAGATGGGAGATCATGTACTGTTACTACGTATCATTTACTATGGGAAAGCCTTAGAAGCTTACATTGTACCAAAAGTATTGGATTTCATGCCAAAGAAAACGACATAGAGTAGCCTTACTTATCTGGTCGTACAACTCCAATGTTAACCCAATTAATTCTTCCTGACTTTAGGATTGCATATCTATAATAAAGTATATAGTAAAACTAGTATTAGTAACCAACCAACACATTTGGGCTACTTAACTTCACTAAAATAGTAGCCAAGCAGTATGCCTATAATTTATCAATCAAGAGTGTTATTTTAATCCTTTTCTCCTCCAACTACATCAACATACCATACATATTCTTTTAATATCCCTCAAAACTACTTTGACTTCATTACACCCTCCAAATGATGCACAAAACAGAATGGGTAATAAATGTATACGACCATTAGGTCGGTGGTGTACCACCACACCTTTCTTTTATATTTCAATACAAACTAATTACACTTTCCCCCAACATCAACCTGGCTTCCCCCAATATTTACACTTAAAAAAGTCCATAAAACAACTCCAAATTTCCTTTTATCCTAGCAATTAAATATTGAACTCATCATACCTTGAGTTCCTTAATAACAACACATCCATAATTCTTTTGTAAACTCATATATAAGGAGGACAAAATAGAGCAGTCACCTTAGCTCAATTTTCTGCAACTTATCCTTTTAATTTGGACTCCTTAAGAGCTTCAATTTTCCTTCACACTTTAAACCAAAGAAGAAAAGAGGTCTCTTAAAACAAAGAAAAGTGCGCAAGTAGCTTATTTTATATTCTTCTATGGACATAATTAAGCATGAATAACATGTTTTCCTAATATTTAATGGGAGTATTAAGCTAAATCTTAAGTGTTTTCACTTACCTTGGCCGTCAATGGTTAAGGTTTCATCAAGAACCTTAGAAGGAAATATAGGGCGACTCCTTGTTGTTTTAGAGAAAGTAGAGAGAATTTGTTATATATAATCCTTTTATTGACTTAGAAATAAAGGAAAATGACCAGAAACTTGGCCTTATAAAGGTCCTATATTGGCTATCTATTTAGCAGCATTTTGGACCTCAAAATTGTCAAATTGCTCCAAGTAGGTTATGCACCTACTTAAGGAAATTAAACTACTCAAAAGGTCAAAGTAAGTGTTGCACCTACTTGGTTGATCCATTATTGGGATCAATTAAATTGGGCCTTGGAAGATTTAAGTATTGGGCCTTTTCTTTATTTCCTTCCTCTTTTACTTAATTTGGGCCCAAATAAGTATACTAATAAAGGCCTAAATCTGATCCATGGACTTGGTCCATTTACTTGGCTCATGTAACTCAAGTAGGTGACTCACCTACTATCTTAATTTAGTCAATAAATCACCTTAACAAATTACTCCATTTTCAGTTCTTAATCCCTTTCTAACCTAAAATTTGTATATACTTAGTCCCTTTAAACTTTAGATTCAAATACCGGCTTACTACTCCAAGTTAAATAGTTGTATCGATGTTAATTTGGTCGCGTCACATTAAAATGTAGGGGTAGTATGTAAACTCCATCTACACCATTAATACTTACACAACAAAATCTCGTCCGTTACCTATACCACAATGCTATACTAAGTTCCATATAAATAGAACAATTACATGCAAAATATGGGGTGTTACACCCTCCCCTTTGGGAACATTCGTCCTCGAATGTTAGCATAACTATCCAACCAAAATAAGTTCAAGCCTAAGTTTAATATTTCTCTTATCACATAGTACTTATATATTATACTTATTTGTTATTGCTCCAATTCAACATCTTGAACTTTCTCTTTGTATTTGAATAACTGGGGGTACTTGGATTTCACACTACTAAAAAATAGTAAATTAAATGGGGATTTTAGCTATGAAATAATATCGCGGGAAATACATGCGGATTTACCTACTAAAATATTAAATTCTTCAATATTAAAATATATTACCTGCGAAAACTATATATTTGCAATAAATTTTATAGGTAATGTTGCGCAATATTTGGCACCATATTGCACAAATTTCGTACTTGTGGCATTGTCTGGGGAAATGTATCGACGGGTATTTTATCTCTAGGTTAATCCGTAGGTATATGGACATATCTATATCTATATCTATCTATCTATCTATCTATCTATCTATATATATATTAAATCCATAGGAAAATCTCCATGTAATTTATCCTACGAATTTATGTAAAGATATTTTGGTGAAAATTTATGTGACGGATTTTATTACCTGAAAATATATTTGGAGATTATGTGCTGTGAATTTTGCTGGGGATTTATTCTTGGGGATTTACCTATGAAGTTATTATTCGCGAAATTATTGGGGGATTCTGTTGCTACAAATTTAGCTGAAATTATTTCTTGGGGATTTACATAGGATTTTTGTGACTTGAAAATTTTAAATAGAAAAAGGATAAACTTGAAGAGTAAAATACATAAAATAAAAAAAAATTAGACATTAAATCGGTGGACACGTATGATCAAGCAAAAGATGCTCAAGAAATTAAAATTATTTTATTGACATAGATGTTATATATCACAGATGTATTCGAGTTGAATAAACCTTAGCTTGATTCGTTATATTATCACAAAAAATTAAAGAGGTGAAATTTTTGTTGGCCTAAGATAGCGTGAAGAACGACTTAGGGCTCAAATAGAGCATGTTTTTCTATTGGTTTCTACTGGTTAATTTTAATATAATTGTAAGACATCACACTACGCACGATAATATAATATATCAATATAATGTACATCTAGGAGTCGTTTGGTATGAGATATAAGGTATAATTATCACGAAATAAAATAAGAACTATTTTGTTTTACATTGAGTTAAAAGTATTAGGTAGTTTCAGAATTATATACATGATGAGATTTGAGGTGGACATTCAATTTATTTCGATTTGTTTATTTAATATCAATTTGGTTTTTTAGTTGCAAAGGTTGTGAACCGTCCCTATATATACATTATAGGATAGTTATTAATATGCTATTGCGATTGCTGATAAGCTATTGAGACGACTACCAACCGTCCCAATAACACGTTTAAGGCGGTTATAGATATGTTATTATGACGGTTTATAATCTGTTGGGACGACTACCAACCGTCCCTATAACACGTACTAGGGCGGTCATATATATGCTATTGCGATGGTTGATACTCTGTTGACACGGCTATGAACTGTCACTAAAAAATATGATCTGTTGACACCCAATTTTGGCCTCCCGATGCTCCTCTTAGGTTGTTATTTTTATCAAAATAATTAATTTTAAATACTAATATTTTTTACGCATTATTTTGATATCTAATAAATATTGATGTGTCACATTCATGATTTGAAAATATACAATTTATTTTTATATTATTATTTTTTATATTATATAATATTTTACATAATTTTGCTAATGTTTATTAAATTATTTTCACAATTATACCACCCATAATTTACAAATGCATTGTCTAATTTTAATATCTATTATTAGGACAACCTACCTTATTTAATTTCCCTATGCAGTTCATTTCTAGCCACTTTAATACTCAATTTTAATCTAACTGATAACAATTTTAAAATTCCAAATTTAGGTGCAATTTTAATCCATCTTCTAAAACCTTTTAATCTCAGCCGTGGATCAATAATTAATCCAACGACTGAGATCCCTTCAGCATTGCCTTTCCCTTTAAACAAAACACACAACCTTAATCCTCATTTTACCTAAAATAGTCGTCCTCCCCCCTCTTTTTTTTCTTTCTAAAAAACTAAAAAACCTCCATAACCACCATTAACTGCTGCCACTGCCCATCACCACTGGCCAACGAAGACCAACACCTAAGTACCGCTCCTCTGTATCCTCTCTCTCACACCGACCAACCGAATAAAACCATCCCCACCAATGAAATCCTCCATTGCCGATGAGGATTCCTCTGTCAGTCGCCTCCTACTAGTACCATTGCCTAACGTTTAGATCCCCGCCTCTCAAACCACTACATCAACCAGCGGTAGCACACACCATCCACGAGCGCCCTCACCGCCTTCACAAACAAACAAATGCCATTCCCAGTCGAGGTCTGCACCACCGCATCTTCGGTGAATCATTACATAATAAAAAGATTGCATGCCGCCACACCTTTCTCCATCATCCCCAATAAAATCGTCCAACCATGTGCTCCGACAAAGTTTTGCAATGATGGGTTCACAAGGGCCGATCCCAGGTTTGATTTTGTTTTTAATTCATTGTCCTTATGTCATTATTTTTTTCTACATTTTTTTTTGCTGATCTGATTCTTAGATTTGAAATTGGTGGAATTTGGCTTTGAATTTTAAGATAAACCTTTCAATCTCGTGTGTGTTTATGTTCTTGGATTGACGTATGTGAAATCCCTAATTTTTGTAATCCTTTGTATAACTCTAATTTTACGAGTGAGTACTTATTATCTTTGTTATATACTGATATTACATCATGCATTTTTGGTAAAATTAAGATTTTGTGTGAGTTGTTTACTGGTGATTCTCCTAAAAATATGATAGGTAGCCTTATTAGTTGATTAATTATGGTAATTTGGGTCAATCAAAGTGGATTGATATGCCTATATTGACTATTAATGTAGAACAAAGAGAGTATTGATTGAGGTGGAGTTAAAGTAGATACGAGATCTTTAGGATCAAGATTGAGATGACGAAGTCTGTATCTTGTTCCTTTGGTTTGGTAATGAAAACATCTAAGCCTTTGTCTGCTAAAATCATTGGCAACGATTGTTTTGCTAAATTCATTAGCCATGTTACTCTGTCCTGTAAAACAAAACTAATTATCTGATAGATTTTCTACCTTATTACGTATGTATGCCCCACTTAACACCAGTATCTTTATTTCTTAAATCGCTTCCTATAACTTTCTACTTGTCGTTAGAAAATTATACTTCTGAAGAGTAGTAAATGATAGACAACGCAACATTGGCACAAAGTTCCCCCACTGAATGAAGAAAGACACTCAATTCCACTCTTCCTTGCCTATTGTTTCAGTACACATAAATCCTTTGTCACAATAATTATGATATCCTCTTCTTGAAGCTATACTGATTGTGTTTTTTGTATTGAAATACTTTTATTTTATGCCTTGTGAATCTACATTAAATTAACTTGCTAGGAAATAGATGAATCTCATATCCTAATGTTCCAATTCAATGTGACCTAATGATTAACTGCTCAAGGTGAGGATCCAAGGACCAAGAACGATAGGTACAAACTTAGGTGCTACTTCATTGATCATATATTGCTTGTTTTTTATTCTACTTCTTTCAGTTCCTAATTTGAAAAAAAACCAATGAAGGGAGAATGAAATGTCGAATTGAATCATTTAAGCAGGGCATGATTGAGTGGCTAATTGAGTTTAGGAGCATAAATTTCTAGTTGGTTCATTTAGATAGAATGTTTTTCGAATGGTGCATAGAAATCCTGTCTGAAGAACTTGGCTTAGAATGATGCTTTATATGCTAAAATATGTTGTTTGTATTTGTTTATTGTTATGCTTTTATTTGATACTATAATCTAATATAATTTATGCTAATAATATATTTTTATCACTTTTTATGACCTAAATTAACATATCTTTATGTAGAATGAGTTTGAAAAAATATTAATGAGATGATTAAGTCTTAGGTTAATTCTTCAAATGTTGATTTGTATACTCAGTTACAGAATAAGTGACACAAAAATAAGAGGATGAGAAAGGAATTGTACTTATTGATGAAGCATGTATACAAGAAATCATCTTCAAGTGATGAACGCCCATCTTAAGAAGACAACTAAGCTTATAAGGATGAAAGTGATGATGACTCTGAAAACATAAATGAAAGTGATTCTAATCCTGATAACGTGGATGAAAGTGGTTCTAACCTTGATGGTTGATAGTTTTATTGAGGATTCAAGTTTGTAATATTATGTTATAGACCATTTAAGGATCGTACATTATTGATGTGGATGTTATGAATTATGTTTTTTGTTAGTTGTAATGGTTTACATTAGACTTGTTTTGAATGATGTTTTTGAGAATTTTTGGAGGTTTTGAATAGAGTTTTGACTAGTTGTGAAATATTTCTAGTAATTTACGTGTGAATTATTACCTGGGAATGTCCATGGGGATGTACATGCTTAATATTCATGAAAATTTTCTTGAGATAATTTGTTATTGCAAATTTACTTGAGGTATTTTATATGAATTTTCTTGCAAAACAATTTCATAAATATACGCAAGAAATTTTCTTTTTTTAATTAGGAATTTTCACCTCTAAACTTTCTTCAGATTTACTTGGGAATCTTCGTGGGGAATAATTTATGAACTTTTTCATGGAAATCTGCATGTAAAATCCTTTTTTCATGAAATTTTATCAACTAATTTTTGCAAAATTTTGATAGTTAATCGCAAATAAATCCACAAATAACTAACCTACAGATTTATTTCCACAACTAAATTACCTAGGGATTTTCTAAATCTGCAGGTAATAATTATCTACAAAGGTTTTCCTTTGGATTATAATTGGAAAGAAGATCCGCAAGTAATTAAATTTTTTGGGGATATTATCGTGTTACCTATATGAAAATTCATAGGTAATAAACAATTTTCTTGTAGTGTCATTGATTCTTCAGCTTCCCATGTGATCTCTTCTACTTGCTTGACATTGCCTAAAACCGGGGCATGCCATATGGGAACCTCATGCCCACATGAATCAGAGGTCACCCCAATAACCCATACACATCCTTACAATGATCATAAGGGTTAGGTGAATTTCGACCATAATGAGATAGCGAAAAACATACCATAAATCATAACTTAGAAAATTTCTAACTATTTAATTAAGTTCATCAACTAACGAATATACCCAAGCCCATAGTCATCCATAATACCTCTATATAATTGAAGTTTAGAAATGTAAACATCGGGACAAGTCTCGACGATAGACAAACCATACCAAAGATCAACTAAGTCTAAGTATAGGTTACCAAGGATGAACGTCTTTCAAAAAAAGGAGGCTCACGACTACAAAGTCAAGGAACGAACCACTTCGATCATCTAATCTATACATATGAAGAGAAGAAAATGCTCCGGCCCCTATATTGCGTTGGTACATAGCGCCCGGAGATGGTTAGCGGTTGGAACGCTAGTATGTAACTCAAGGATAAGGATAAAATAGCACCATAATTCAACATTAAGTCAATATATAAAATTCAATAATAGTTATAACCTTATCCACACATATAGATGTATCACACGCTAATCAAGGGGATGAGTCTTATCAACACTAAGGAAGCACTCATTCATCATACATGCAATGGCAGACTCCAACCTTTCACACTTATATATTCAAGAATTTCTCATTAGGCATAGGATTTTAACCATATTCATAAAGGACTCTAACCATACACACATCCATTTGAGTGAGGGACTCTAATCACTCATACACATTCATATAAGTGAGAAGCTCTAACCACTCACACACATTCATTCAAGCAAGGGACTCTAACCATATACTCACACATTCATCAAGGGATTCTAACCTCATGTCATATTAGATAGGGGACTCTAACCCCAAGCCAATTCATTTGGCGAGGCACTTCGGCCTCATGAGATCTTATTATGCAAGGGACTTTAACCATAATGAATTTTATTAGGAAAGGGAATTTAACCTCACACCATCACCTCTATCATTAGTCGACATTGGGACTCTAACTCTTTGTCCATGCATCCACATATATTTGATTCCACACCTAAGGACTTTAACCTATTTAGCCAATTCAAAATCATACTTGACCACATGGTTCTCGTGGGAGCCTTCATTATGCAATCATTTCTATAGGATAATGCCTTAATTCAACTCCTCATACAATTCAAACTGTATTCCTCAAGAACCTTTAAAGCCATTCACATTTTATTAGCAATTCTATACCATAATTTAGTCCTACACACAATTCAAGTTCATTTTTATGTTAGGGACTTTAACCTTCTTATGCATCAAACCATCAAGGTCATCAATTACACCATACATGGTTCATTTTTACCTTTAAAATATCCTTTATCAAGCATTTATACATATTGGGCCACTACCCTAGTTTGAAACATCACTAATATGTGACTAGATAATCCACTTAGACATTTTCACAAACACCTTATGTGCTTACCTTTGATAAGGTCATTTTCATGGTAGAATTAATCATGATTAGGGTTACTCATGAACCACATGTTATAACACATACAACAAGCATCCACGTATGAAAATCATCACCAATAACATGAATAAACACAAGTCTAAGTAGGAATTATGTAATACCCCATAAAATCTCAAGTCCGAAATTCAGCTCGTTTAGCTCTTAAAGCTCTTTAAAAGATTCAACACTTAGAAAATTTTGGCAAGTATTCCAACACTTAGCCTATTTTAAGCCTCTGAATTTCAGGGATTTATTTGATGACCTTCCCGACCTTCGTTTTTGGATTTTCAAGTTGCGTTGTATTCGGGGAAGTCAATAGTACATCCCAGGTAAGTTTAGGAATTTTTGGAGTAGCTTAAGGGCATGTTTAGGTGGCCAAAATAGTGGCACTATATGATTAGCATGCGTGGCATGTTCTATAGCATGCTCCAGAATTTTTCAATATTTTAGGGTCAACTTCAAACGATCATAACTTCCTATATATATTTAACTGTGAGAGCTTCTATATATAAATGGAAATATCTTTGAGTCCTCTTTCTAATTCAATTGGTTTCATCCAATTTGAACATTAGAGTAAAAAATTATGATCAATTTTACATTAGCCTATCAGACAGTCAACCGAGGAACAACTGCGTCTTTTTCTCTTTCTTTAGGGGCATTTTGGTCATCTTTCGCCCCTATATATACCCCTTAACACCGAATTAAGCCTCATTTTCAGAAAAATATACTTCTTTTCTCTAATTTCTCTCAAGAACAATAAGAGAGGTTTTCAATTAAGGATCAAAATTCAATTATTTTCTCTGTCAATCTTCGTAAAATCAAGAATTAAGGTATGCGTAGTGTTTATTCATGGATTTTTTTTATCCACGGAGCTCAAGAATTAAGTTTTAAATTATGTATTGTGAAGACTTTGTTGTGGTATGATTATGTTCATGTTGATGGTTGTTGTATGGTTTGAAGTTGGGATTTTTATGTATTTTTATGAAGCTATGTTAGTATGTAAGTTGAAATCTATGAAATTAGTTGTTTATGATATCTACATTGTTGGATGTTGATAATCAAGTTATTGATATTGAATGATTCCCAAGTTGGAATCTTTATGTGTTATTATGAATCTATGACACCATGTGAGTTGAAAACATGTAAAACTCTGTTGTTCATAATGTAAAATCTTATGGTTTCACCTATCCCTAAATTGTGCATGCAAGGTGTTCGATGAAATGCCTAAAATAATAATAATCATGTTTTCATGACTTAAGAGTACCAAGTAACAAGTGCATGCTCTATGCTTTATGATTCTACATGAATTCCATGTTATTGATGTATTGTGGTGGTGATATGTAGTGAACATGATGTTGAAGTTAAGAAAGTACTTCCATGTTGAATGTATCCCCTCCTACGTATGAAATGTTAAGAACCATGTGTAGTATTGAATCCCCTACTTATGATATTATGAATTGTGGATTCTATTCTTATGAACAAGTCAGTCATGTGTGTCAGTTTCTTTCCATCGAGTCCTGGGGTACTTGTACCCAAAAAATATAGCTTTGTGCCTAGAGCCATGTCATGTTTTCACGATATCCACAGTCAAGACATGTTTCATAGAACTCAGTCAGTCATGTGACACAGGAAAAATGCAGTAACTTAGTATTCTCAGAAATCTCATAAACTCAGCCGTAAGTTGTATTTCGTCAGTTAATGGAACTCAGTAACTCAGCTCAGTATTCATGTTCAGTGTCTATTCAGATGGGAGTAGGATTCAGCACCGAGCGAACCCCAGGATGGGAATCCACACTGCCAGATTGAGGGTGAGATTCCTAGAAGCAATCCTTGCATTCCAGAACTATGCAGCAAACATAGATTGAGACATCAACACTACTAACTTTAGAGTTGATGAGGAGGATATCCATCGTTCTCTTATGGGGACACTGCCTGATTTGAGGGTCACTCACAACTTGTATTTACCTGTGGCACGGTAGTGGAACCCTTCCAATCAGGGTACAGATTGGACCTCAATTTAGCTATTAAAGCGCATTCGGGGCACTTCGGTTTGATTAATTCTCCCACAGTTACAGTTTCAATATCAGTCTTAATAAAAGAATTCAGATAGTTTATCAAAATATCAGGACTGTCAGATACAGTCAACTCAGTTACAGTACAAAACTCAGCTAGTTCCACCAACATCAGACTCTCAGTTATAGTCACTTATGTTATTAGTTATTAGTATCATCTTATGACAGTTTTAGTCTCGTAATCATGTATGTATTTTCATGTTCATATTAGTCAGTTAGTATAGTTCATGTATATTAACCCTTTGTACATAGCCTATCTCACTCGTATACTCAGTACATTCAGTTGTACTGTCGCATTTGTGCTATGGTACTTTCTCTTATGTTACACCATAGGTTTAGAGGCACGAGCTTTAGAGCAGCAGTAGTTGACCAGTTCCAGCTTTCAGAGTCAGTGGTGAGTCCTCATCATGCGAGGACATATTTTGGCTTGTCATTTCAGTACTTAATTTTATTTTACTATTTTATTTCAGTTTTCTAGATGGAGTTAGTTGGGGAAATGTCCCATTCAACTCCTTATTCAGACAGTTAAAGGTTTTTAGACGATTACAATATCTTCAGATTTAGACTTAAGTATTTTTAGTATTTTTGGTATTGTGATACCCCTTTCAGATATTATGTTTCATTTAGTATTGAACCTTATGGGCTTACAGTATTACATATTCCTCATTTATGCTCTATGTTATGTAGTGTACAGGTACAGATATCAGTCATGGGTTAGCTAATGGTCCTTCGGGGTCATGGGCACTATGTAGCATTCCAATTACCAGAATCGGAGTGTTATAAACTTGGTATTAGAGCCTAAGGTTCAACAGTGTCCTAGGATGTCTGAAAGCCGTATCTTGTTGTCTTGTATAAGGGTGTGTTGTGCGCCACATTCATGTACAAGAGGCTATGAGATATTTTAGGAACATTTTTCCCCTCTTTCAGTATTCATGTCGTGTGAGTAAACATAATCTCAATTTGAACTTTTTATTTGAACTTCTTCTTTCCTATTTTCAGAATATACCTCCCAAAAGAAAGAGTATGAATCAGACAACTCGTCAGCCCAAAAATCCTTTAGGCGAGCATGTTTCCCATGAAGAGTTTAGAGCTGTATTTACTGCTCTTGCACAGTCAGTTGCTACTCAAAATGAGCTTCCAACTATTGTTTAGGCCAACCCAGTGGCCAACTATACTGAATCCAGGATTTGGGACTTCACCCGAATGAATCCTTCATTCTTCACAGGGTCTAAGTCCAATGAGGATCCGCAAGAATTCCTTGACTAGGTTTAAAAGGTCATAGATATCATGGGGGTTACTTCTTGTCAGAGTGTCGAGTTAGCCGCATACCATTTACAGGATGTTGCTCATACTTGGTACAAATAGTGGAAGTTCGATAGGTTAGGCGATGCAGGTCCGATTGAGTGGGAGGAATTTGTCATGACTTTCTTAGACAGATTCTTTCCCCAAGAGCTGAGAGAGGCAAAAATTCTTGAGTTTATCAACATCAGGAAGGGAATCACGACGGTGAAAGAGTATTTCCTAAAGTTTACTCAATTATCTAGATACGCTCCTCATGTGGTGGCAGACAACCGATCTAGAATGACTAAGTTCATTTTAGAAGTGAACGATAATTTGATGAATGAGTGTAGGTATGCTATACTGAATAGCAACATGACCATATCCAGACTTATGACTCATGCTCAGCATATAGAGGAGCATAAGATCAAGATGAGGGAGAAGCAAAGTAAGAAATCTAGGACAGGTAGCTTTAATTTTAGACAGCCCAAATCAGAAGTAGAAAAACGTTCGTAGTTTTATCCTAAATCATTAGCTCCAGTTCCTTCTTCAGCTAGTGCTCCAGCTCCTAAGTTTAGAGTGGGAAACAGGGATAGAGCGCCAGGCTCTAAGGCACAGGGCAGTGTTAGCAGTACCCAAACCAATACCCTTTGTTAGACTTGTTGCAAGAAGCACAAGGGTGTTTGTAGGGCTGGTAGCGATGTTTGTTTCGGTTGTGGTAAGCCAGGCCGCAGGGTCAAGGATTGTCCTCATTCTGGTCAGTAGATTCATCTTCGTTATTTATCTTAGTCAGGTCGCCTGAACCAGCAGGGTGCCACCTCTAGTGCTATTAGTGGGCAGGGCCTAAATCATCTTTATGCTCTTCAGACTCGATAGGATCAGGAAAATTCTCCTGATGTAGTTATTGGTACGTTATAGATCTTTCATATTCATGTTTACGCTTTACTAGATCCAAGAGCTTCTTTGTCTTTTGTCACTCCTTACATAGTAGCCGATTTTGAAGTCAGTCCCGAGATTTTAGCAGAGCCGTTCTCAGTCTCCACCACAATGGGTAAAGTCATCATAGCCAGATGGGTATACAGGAACTGTCCAATTATGATATTTCAAAAGGTCACCTCAACAGATTTAGTCAAATTAGAAATGATGAATTTTGATGTCATTCTCGGCATAAATTAGCTTCATTCATGCTATACCACGGTCGACTGCAGAAACAGAATATTTCAGTTCCAATTTTTGAATAATCCCATCCTTGAATGGAAGGGTAGTACTTCATCTTTCAGGAGTCAACTTATTTCTTACCTTCGGGCCAGGAAAATAATATCTAAGGGATGTATTTTTCATCTCATTCATGTCAAGGACTCCAGTACCGAGACTCCCAGCCTTTATTCAGTCCCTATCATGAATGAATATTTGGATGTCTTTTTAGAAGATCTTCCAGGAATTTCTCCTGAAAGGGAAATAAACTTTGGCATAGATCTTCTTCTAGACACTCAGCCTATATCTATTACACCATATAGAATGGCACCAGTAGAGCCCAGAGAGTTAAAGGATAAGTTGAAAGATCTCTTAGACAAGGGACTCCTCAGACCTAGTGTGTCCCTATGGGGTACACCAGTCTTTTTCATACGGAAGAAAGATGGTTCTCTTATAATGTGTATAGATTATCGTTAGCTCAACAAAGTTACGGTTAAGGACAAGTATCCTCTTCCTAGAATCGATGACTTGTTTGACCAACTTCAGGGTGCTAGTTATTTCTCTAAGATAGACCTCAGATCCACAATTATCAGCTCCGAGTTAGGGAATGTGACATCTTAAAGACAACTTTTCGTACTCGGTATGGTTACTTTGAATTCCTAGTTATGTCCTTTGGTCTTACCAATGCCCCTGCAACTTTCATGGACTTGATGAACCATGTGTTCAAGAAGTACTTGGACAAGTTTGTCATAGTCTTTATAGATTATATTCTGGTCTATTCCCGCACTGAGCGCGATCATGCATACCATCTCAGAATAGTACTTCAGACTCTCAGAGATCAACTATTCGCCAAATTTAGTAAGTGTGAGTTTTGGCTAAGGTTAGTAGAATTCCTTGGCCATATCATTTTGGGTGATAAAATTAGAGTAGATCCTCAAAAGAGCGAAGCGGTAAGAAACTGGCCTCACCCTGTCTCTCCATCAGATATCAGGAGTTTCTTGGGTTTGGCTAACTATTATAGATGGTTTGTTCAACGATTTTCTTCTATTGCATCCCTTATGTCTAGATTGACACTGAAAAAGGTCAAGTTCCAGTGGTCAGATTTATGCAAGAAGAGTTTTCAGGAGTTGAAGACTCGACTCACCTCAGCTCTAATTTTTGTATTTCCCGATGGTTCCGATGGGTTCATAGCATATTGTGATGCATCTAGAGTTGGTTTGGTTTGTGTCCTCATGTAGTATGGTAAGGTCATAGCCTACTCCCCCAGATAGTTAAAGCCCCATAAGAAAAATTATCCTACTCATGATCTTAAGTTAACAGCTGTAGTATTTTTCCTGAAGATTTGGAGGCATTATCTTAAGTCAACTCCTTATTCAGACATTTAGAGGCTTTCAGACGATTATAGTATCTTTAGATTTGGACTTTAGTATTTTCAGTTGTTTTGGTATTGTGATACCCCTTTCAGCTATTATATTTCATTCAGTATTGAACCTTATGGCCTTACAGTATTACGTATTCTATATTTAAGCTTTATATTATGTAATGTACTGGTAGAGATATCAGTCATGGGTTAGCTTGTGGTCCTTCGGGGTCATGGGCACCATGTAGAGTTCCGATTACCAGAATCGGGGCGTTACAAATCATCATTGTTCATCAGTTAGCTACCAAACCCTTTTCATTTGATTTCACAACCACTATGTACACTTACTGATTCAATTTTGAAATACATGGGTTTTAGATTTATTTAAGAAGGGGAAGATATACATGCCTTAAAAAACTTGAATCAAGAAGAATATTGACTCCCCTCCGCCTCTTGAAGATCACCCTCCAAACCCTAGTCTACAATCTTGTTTCAAGAACCTATAGAGTGTTTTGGAGTGTTTTAGCTTTGTAAATGAGGGCTTAGGGGGATAGAATGCCTTATATAGGGAAGGTACTTAGGGTTTTAGGCATGGGAAATGACCACAAGGCCCTTATTTAAAAGCTGGAAAATGACCCTGTCCAGGGGTACGACTCCTCCATATGACTCACTAAGTAATCGTACCCTAGGGTACGAGTGGTTCCCTTACTCGTATGCTAAGCTCATCCTAGGTCATCTATACTATTAAGGGTACGAGTGGACATCCTTGAGTCGTAAACAAAGGGTATGAATCAACCCCTAACTCGTAAGCTTCATCCGTATAGAAAAAAGTCCACTCTAGTTTAAACTTTACTCCATACGATTGAGTAGTATACGACTTATATGCATAGGAAAGGCCATGACGTATAATGGATAGTGTGTCACCCTCATGGAATTACCAAGGCACGAGATAGGGAGGTAAAGATGGGTATGACATGTATCCATGGGTACGAATCAAGTCCCTAGTCGTACCCTACTCAGAGACATCAAATGATGAAGTTCTTCTCATGATCCGAAGCCTAGGTTTTTAATTCTCCCCACTTGGATCATTCGTCCTCTAATGAGGGGAAGGAAAACATAAACACAAGTTAACACATCAATACATATAAAATCAACCTTTACACAATGTTAAAGCATACATTCAACAAGGACACAACTGCCAATCTTTGAAATCATCAAACTTGCCAATCTAAGATCCTTACCATGATCTCCTCATAGGACAAAGAGTCCGAAATACCAACATTTTCCAAAAGAACAACTAATGAAGGGTCACCTATATATTTCCTTACCATAGAGACATGGAAAATTAGGTGGATGGAGTTCATACTAGAAGGCAACTCTAATTCATCGTCAATGTTGCCAACCCCTTTCATAATCAAGTAAGGGACAACATACCAGAGACTAAGTTTACCCTTTTTGTAAAACCGCATCACTCCCTTCATGGGAGACAGTTTCAAGAATACCTAATCGCCAACTCTAAACTCTAAGTCCCTATGCCTCACATCCACATAGGACTTTTGGTGACTTTAAGCAGTTTTCAACCTATCAAGAATCACCACCACCTTATCTAAGGCTTGGTTAACTAGACAGAGACTAAGCAACTTACCCTCGCCAACCTCGTACCACCTAATCGGAGATCGACATCTTCTACCATATAATGCCTCAAAAGGCATCATGCCAATATTGGATTGGTAACTATTATTATAGTCGAACTCAATCAAAGTCAAGTGGTCATACCAACTACCACCATAATTAATCACACAAGCCTACAACATGTCCTCCAACGTTTGGATGATCCTTTCTGCTTGCCCATCCATTTGCGGTGGAAAGCGGTACTAAGGCAGACTATTGTTCCCAAACCCTTTTTGAACGACATCCAAAAGTGGGATGAAAATAGAGGACCACGATCCAAAATGATAGAGATTGGATCATCGTGCAACTTCGTGATCTCCGTAAGATACAACTTAGCATAATTTTCCGTCGAGAAATTAGTCCTCATAGGCAAAAAGTGAGTAGACTTGGTCATTTTATCAACAATCACCTAACTAGAATCATATTGATTTTGGGATCTAGGAAGACCGGTAACAGAATGCATATTAATTGCCTCCCACTTCCCTTCGGGTAAAAGGTTTCTTGATACAAGCCCTCGGACCTCATGTGCTCAACTTTCACTTGTTGACACACTATACACTTGGCCATATAACTCGCGATATCATGATTTGTATTACTCCACCAATAGAACTTTCTAAGATTATGATACATCTTAGTGGAACAGGGATGAATAGCATAACTGGCTTCATGAGCCTCAACCATGACCCTTTCCCTCAATCCATCGATGTCGGGAACACATAGCCTATGCTGGTATCTCAATATACCATCACCACCAATCGCAAAGTTCACAACTTTGTGTTGACCCGCATTACTCTTGATATTCATCAAGTCATGGTCCAATACTTGCTTTTCCTTTTTCTCAATAAAAAGAGACGACTAAGATACCGGAAGCAAAAATACACCAACTTCCTTGGAGTCTGCAAAGTGAACTCCAAGATTAGCCAAACGATGAATGTCTTTCACCAATTCCCGCTTATCCCTATCTACATGGGCCAAACTTCCTATGGACAATCTACTAAGGGCATCAACGAATACATTCGCCTTGCAGGGATGGTAATGAAGGCTCATATTATAGTCCTTCAATAGATCAAGCCAACTTCTTTGTCAGAGATACAACTCTTTTTTAGTAAACATATATTGGAGGCTCTTATGGTCGAAGATGATATCAATATGAGCACCGTAGAGATAATGTCTCCAAATCTTCAAAGCAAAGACCACGACTAATAACTCTAAATCATAAGTGGGGTAGTTCTTTTCATGTACTTTTAATTGCCTAGAAGCATAGGTCACCATCTTACCATATTGCATCAATACACAACTAAGACCAACAAGGGAAGCAACATAATAAACCATGAAACCATCACTACCCTCGGGCAAGGTCAAAGCCAGAGCCAAAGTCAATTTATCCTTCAAATTCTTGAAACTACCCTCACATGCATCGGATCACAAGTATTTGACCTTCTTTTAGATCAACTTGGTCAATGAGGCAGCTATGGTCAAGAAACTCTCCACAAACCTTCTTTAATAATCGGCTAGACCCAAGAAGCTCTGTATATCGGTTGGAGTCGTAGGTCTAGGCCACTTCTTAACTGCCACAATCTTTTGGGGATCTACCATGATCCCTTCACTAAAAATGACATGACCAAGAAAAGCTATGGCTTTCAACCAAAATTCACACTTGGAAAACTTGGAATACAAATGATGATCCTTCAAAGTTTGCAACACGGCACGGAGGTGATCTACATGATCCGCCTCATTCTTAGAATAGACTAAGATGTCATCAATGAAGACAATGACAAACATTTCCAAGAACAGATGGAAGACCCTGTTCATCAAGTCCATGAATATTGCTGGGGCATTGGTCAACCCAAAAGACATGACAAGAAACTCATAGTGACCATTCTAGGTTCTAAAGGCAGTCATAGGAATATCCATATCCCTACTCTTAAGTTGATGATAACCCCATCTAAGATCAATCTTAGAGAAACACTGTGCACCCTGTAGTTGATCAAACAAATCATTGATCCTAGGAAAAGGATATTTATTCTTTGCAGTAACTTTGTTCAACTGGCTATAATCAATAAACATATGAAGGAAACCATTTTCTTTTGCACGAACAACATGTGAGCACCCTGTGGAGACACACTAGGGAGAATAAAACCTTTATCTAGAGGTCTTTCAATTGCTCCTTAAGCTCCTTAGATCCACCGGAGCCATTCTATAAGGAGGGATAGAAATCGAATGAGTTTCCAGTATAAGATCAATCCCAAAATCAATTTCCTTATCAGGAGGAACACCGAGAATATCATCGGGAAATACCTCGGTAAACTCATTAACCATGGGAACAGATTCAAGAGAAGGCTCTTATGAGCTAGAATCTTTAACTCGGACCAAATGATACAAGCACCACTGTGAAATCAACTTTTGGGGCTTTAGATAAGAAATGAACCTTCCCTTAGGCACTAGGGAACCACCTTCCCATACAATGACCAAAGCATGCATAATTGTAAGATCTTCTTCATTTCATCAATGAAGACTTTGGGATCTTCCTCAACCTTCATACTGAAGAACATAAGAGGGCCCAACCTCATAAATTAGCCAATTCTTATGGCCTCAGAAGAAATGGTAGCCGGAGTACCATGCTCTAATTGAGAGGCTACCAATTGAGTTAAGAGATTGATAGTGTGATGAAACTCGATATTAGCATCATCCCTCTGAGGTGACGAAATTGGAGGGCCACTCTCATAGTTGGGGTTGGTAGGGGCAGGTGGAACCCCATGAAGATGGTCGAATACCGCAGCCGTAGCCCAGTTCCAAACTCCATAAGTTGGACGAACTTTATCCATAGGGATATCAGAAGGGTTTGCCTGAGCCTCAAATCTCCTTGGAGGCATTGTCTGAAAGATATCAAACAGAAATTAGAGGAATCCAAGACCTTAGACTCTATAGCTTAAGATTGAAACACAAGAAAAGGAAATATTTCCTAAAATGTCTCATAACTCCTCTTTTATAAGTGCGGTGTTCTTCACACCCATAAAAGAGACTCTACTCAACATGGTACTGTGGACACTCAACTAACCATGAACCTAGGTTCTGATACCAACTTGACACACCCCAAAATTGGGCCATGTCTTATGAGCACCTCAAGCCCACATGAATTGGAGGTCGCACCAATAACCCATCCTTATTAGCATAACGATCACATGGGTTGGGTGAATCCCGACCATAAAATGAGATAGCAAAAAACATACCATAAATCATAACTTAAACAATATCTAACCATTTCATTAGATTCATCAACTAACAATTATACCCAAGTCCATAATCATCACAATACCTCTATACAACTGAAGTTCAGAAATGTAAATGTCAAGACAAACCCCTGACGATAGCCAAACAAAACTAAAGATAAACAAAGTCTAAAGATAGATGGCCGAGGATAAATGTCTTTAGAATAAAGAAAGCTCACCGCTCCAAAGTCAAGGCACAAATTGGTTCGATCGTCTAATAACTACACATGAAGATAAAAAGATGCTTCGTCCCTTATGTCACGTGGGGACATAGAGCCCGGAGATGGTTAGCAGTTGGGATGCTAGCATGTAACTTAAGGATAAGGATAAAATAACATCATCACTTACTACCACGTTAATATATCATATTCAATCATATTTATAACCTTATCTATACATATGACATATCACATGCTAATCAAGGAGACGAGTCTTATCAAAACTTTGGAAGCACTTATTCTTTATATATGCAATATAGGACTCCAACCTTCCACATTTATATATTCAAGCATTTCTCATTAGGAATAGGGCTGTAACCATATTAAGATATCGTCAAGCAAGAGACTCTAACTACACACGCATCCATTTGAGTAAGGGACTCTAACCACTCACACACATTCACATAAGTGTGGGACTCTAACTACTCACACAGATTCATTATAGCAAAGGACTCTAACCACATGCTTACACATTCGGCAAGGGACTCTAACCTCATGCCATATTAGATAGGGGACTCTAACCGTATGTGAATTCATTTGGTGAGGCACTTTGACATCATGAGATCTCCTTACGCAAGAGATTTTAACCATAAGTAATTTCATTAGGAAAGGGAATTTAACCTTACGCCATCACGATTATTATTAGTCGATATTGGGAATCTAACCCTTTGCCCATGAATCCACATACATTCAATTCCATACATAAGGACTTTAACCTATTTAGCTAATTCAACATCATACATGACCACATGGTCCTCATAGGAGCCTTCATTGCTCAACTATTTCAATAGGCCAATGCCTTAATTCAACTTCTCATCGAATTCTAACTATGGTCCTCAAGATCCTTACAAACCATTCACATTTCATTAGCAATTCTATACCACAATTTAATCCTACACACAATTCACGTTCATTTTCATGTTAGGGACTTTAACCCCCTTCTTATGCCTCAAACCATCAAGGTCATCAATTCACCATACATGGCTCATTTTTACCTTCACAATTTCATTTATCAAGCACTCATACATATTGGGCCACTACCCTAGTTCGAAACATCACCAATATGTGACTAGCTAATCTACTTAGACATTTCTACAAACACCTTATGTTCTTATCTTTAACAAGATCATTTTCATGGTATAATTTATGACAACTAGGGTTACTCTTAAACCACATGTTATAACACATACAACAAGCATTCATGTATGTAAATCATCATTAATAACATGAATAAACACAAGTCTAACTAGGAATCATCATTGTTCATCATTTAGCAACCAAACCCTTTTTATTTGATTTCAAAACTACCGTGTACACTTACTGAGTCAAGTGTGAAATACATGGGTTTTAGAGTTATTTAAGAAGGGGAAGAGATACATGCCTTAAAAAACTTGAATCACCAAGAATATTGACTCCCCTCTACCTCTTGAAGATCACCCTCCAAACCCTAGCCTCAAATCTTATTTCAAGAACCTTTAGAGTGTTTTAGAGCATTTGACTTTTGTAAATAAGGGCTTAGGGGGATACAATGCCTTATATAGTGAAGGGACTTAGGGTTTTAGGCATGGGAAATGACCACAAGGCCCTTATTTAAAAGATGGAAAATGACTCTGTCTAGGGGTATGACTCCTCCGTATGACTTGCTAAGTAATTGTACCCTAGGGTACGAGTGGTACCCTTACTCATACCCTAGGCTCCCCCTAGGTCATCTATACTATTAAGGGTACCAGTGGACACCCTTGAGTAGAACCAATGGGTACGAATCAATGCCTAACTCCTGAGCTTCATCCGTATAGAAAATAGTCTACTCAAGTTGAATTTTCACTCCATACAATAGAATAGTATACGTCTCGTATGTATTGGTTATGATCAAGGTGAGGCCATGTCGTATTGTGGATAATGTGTCACCCTCATGGACTGATCAAGGTATGAGAGGGGGAGGTAATGGTAGGTATGACCCGTATCCATGGGTATGACTCAAGTCCCTAGTCATATCCAACTTAGATACATCAAATGGTGATGTTCTTCTAATGATCCAAAGCCTAGGTGTTTCATTGCTGGTTTATCCAAAGTACTTTAGTAGAAGCTATTTATTTATTCCTTAACTTGTAACTTGTCGATCTATAATAGCAATAGGTATTTATTCATAGGTGAGATCTTTTATAACTTATACATTTTCAGGAGGAGTAATATGAGATATGGACCTCCTAATGTGACCCGACTGGGGGCCTAATCGTAATGGGCATCCCAAGACTGACTAGGATCTTATACCACCCCCGTTAACTAACCTAGCCTCCAGCCACCTGCCTGAATTGGTTGAATTTTCGAGCATGTATCAAGATATTGTAATAGCTCACATGAGGCCTCTGGGATAAGGTCACAATCATGACCAACCCAATGGAGTCCAACCATACCATACCACTAATCCAACCATACCAAACCGATACCAAAACAAGGGCCATAAATTAGGCCATAACCAAAGATGTTCGAAAATATATTATAATTAATCCCAAAATAAAATACGATGAAACAATGAGAAATTATGTCCAATGATGTCAGCCGTTCAACTTATTCCAATTCCAAGGCTGACACCAATACCAATTATACCTATTCCAACCCATAGAATTACCATAAAGCCTTTAATCGAAAGAGTAATAAAATCCAGTTGGGACATGGCCCTAACCATAGCCAAAACCAATATCCAAAAATAAACAAAAATGTCTAAAAGTGTCCATTATATGAAATGGAGCCTTCCAAAAGTATGAAAGCTCACCAATTCAGTCCAAGTGTTGTCCCTGAGTCTATCATTATGTAGAAGGAGTAAAACGACTATTTTCTGCATAGCGTAGGTATATAGCCGCCAGTAGAAGGGTTAGTGGGTGAAAGCTATCATAATCTCAGGATAAGGATAATGAATGGAATATTAGGGTAAATAACCTCACAAACAGGTTAGAAGTCATGTGACCTTATTAGGATATATGGGGAAATGTCCATAATACCCTCACTTAAGTTGCATAAAAATCCCGTCATAGGGGTACGACTGACCTCACAGTCGTATACTCCAATACGAGTGGTATCCTCTACTTGTATCCTAACCTCAATCTTTGGATCAAACATTGTATGACATATGACTCATCCCACCAAGTCGTACCCAAAGAATATGATCCGTACACTTTATTCGTACCTCTGGCAGACTTAAACCCAAGGAAGATTTAGACACTGTCCACCATACAAGTCCTGGGTATGACTCGTACCTTGGATTACGACTCATGGTAAGCCACTCATACTAAGAAACAACCTATGTAACCATGTCTAAGATTAAGTTAAGAAACCAAATGATTTGTAACCACTAAAACAACTCGTACCCCTAAGTCGTATCCATTTCAGTAACCAAAATTCATCCCACCAATCAACACTGGTCAGCATACGACTGGACCATACCATATGTACCCTAATATATGAATCATACCCATGTGTTGTATTGGCTCCAAAGACCAGAATTTTAAGAAATTTCTAAGGTCCAGCAACTAAGGTGTTTTAGTCTCTCCCACTATGAACATTCGACCTCGAATGAAGGACAAGGTAGGGGTAACAACACGTAGGAGTCATTTGCATCACCAAATATATTTCCAATCTTTAACAAAGCCTTAAAGAAAAGAGGCAAAGTTGTTAATATTTCCTTTACCAAACTTAGAAAATAAAGATTTGTTGAAGAACACATACTTTCCATATGAATCCCATGAGTAGTAAAAGAAATGTAGATATTTGGACTTTATGTCCTTCTCCACTTCCTATGTAGCTTCTTCCACCTTATGCTTCTGCCAAAGGACCTTAACCGAAGCCACATCCTTGGTTCGAAACCGATGAACCTACCTATCCAAGATCTCAACTGGGACTTCTTCATAAGACAAAGAATTTAAGATACCCAATCCTTCCAAAGGAGCAACCGAAGAAGGATCACCAATGACTTTCTCAATATGAAAACATGAAAGACTCGATGAACTAAGCTCAAGATAGAAAGCAACTCCAGCTCATAAGCAACGTTACTAATTCTTTGAAATACCTTATAAGGACCAAATATCGGGGCCTGAACTTCCCCTTCTTGCCAAACTACACTACTCCCTTCATAGGAGATACCTTAAGGAAAACCTTATCCCTAACCTCAAACTCCAAGTCTCTATGCCTAATATCTGCATAGGACTTTTGGGGACTTTGGGTAGCCTTAACCCTTTCCCGAATAACCTTTATCTTCTGCATAACCTGGTAAATCAAGTCGGGACCAGACATGTCCACCCCACCAAACTCAAACCAACCAATAGGATATCTATACCTCCTACCATATAATGCCTCAAAAGGGGCCATGCCATTACTAGAATGATAGCTATTGTTGTAAGCAAACTCTACCAAAGGTAGTTTCTCAACCTAATTGCCACAATAATCAATCACACAAGCCCGAAGCATATACTCCAATGTCTGAATAATTCTCTCCACTTGCCCATCTATCTGCGGGTGGAAAGCAGTACTCAGACTAACCTTAGTCCCCAGCCTTTTCTAAAAATATCGCTAGAAGTGAGACGTAAACTGCATGCCACAAAAAAAATACTCAAAATAGGCAGCCCATGCAGCTTCAAAATCTCCTGTAGATTTAACTTCGCATAGTCTTCTACTGAGAAGGTAGTCTGCACTGGCAAAGAGTGCACAGACTTAGTCATCCTATCCATGATAACCCAAATCAAATCATATTGATTCAAGGACCGAGGAATACCGGTAACAACCTCTCAAGAAAATCAATTTCTGGATATAACCCTCCTGGCCTCATGTGCTTAACCTTAACCTATTGATACACCATGCACTTGGCCACAAAATTAGTGACATCCCTTTTTATGCCATTCCACCAATTGATCTCCTAGTGATCATGATACATCTTAATCAAATCAGGATGAACAATATAGCATGACTCATGCGCCTCTGCCAAAATCCTTTATCGGAACCTATCAACATCAGGAACGTACAACTTTGCTTAATACCACAAAGTACCATCGCCACCGATCTCAAACCCCACTACCTTTTGCCCACTAATGTAACTCTTGATTTTTATTAATATAGAATCTATCTCTTCCTTCTCCTTAATCTCTGCACCAAGAGATGATTAAACCACTTCTTGCACTATCAGACCACCATCCTTGGAGTCCAAGAGGAAAACTCTAAGATTAGCTAAGCGGTGAATATCTTTCACCAATTCTTTTTTTTTTGTTTCTCCACATAAGCCAAACTCCCCATGGATAACCGTATAAGAGCATCAGCAACAACGTTAGCCTTATCTGGGTGGTAGTGAAGACTCATATTGTAGTCCTTGAGAAGATTAAGCCATCTCCTCTTCTTGAGGTTAAGCTCTCTATGAGTGAACACATATTGTACACTCTTATGATCAGAAAAGATATCCACGTGAGGACCTTATAAATAATGCCACCATATTTTCAAAGCAAACACAACCACCAATAGCTCCAAATTATGAGTAGGATAATTTTTCTCATAGACTTTCAACTGCCTGGAAGCATAGTCAATCACCTTCTCATGCTGCATCAAAATACAACAAAGACCTACTCGAGATGCATCACAATAAACCATGAACCCCTCATTGCCTTCCGACAAGGTTAGAATTTGAGCTGAAGTCAACTTATTCTTCAACTTCTAGAAACTCCCTTTATAAGTATCTGACCAAGAAAACTTGACCTTCTTCTAAGTTAACTTATTCAAAGGAGCAACTATCGATGAAAAGCTTTTCACAAACCACCTATAATACCTAGCTAAACCTAAGAAGCTCTGAATGTCGGATGGAATGTGGGTCTAGGCCAGCTCTTCACCACAATAACCTTTTGTGAATCTACCATCATTACTTCACTAGAAATTATATGACCTAGAAAAGTTACAACGTTCAAACAAAACTCACACTTAAAGAACTTAGCATACAACTGATGTTCTTTTAAGGTATGTAACACCACACAGAGGTGATTAGCATGATCCGACTCACTCTTCGAATAAACCAAAATGTCATCAATAAACACAATAATGAAGAGATCCAAATACTAATGAAAAACCCTATTCATCAGATCCATAAATTCCATTAGAGCATTAGTTAACCCAAATAAAAATACCAAAAACTTAAAGTGCCCACACCGAGCGTGAAAAGCCGTCATAGGGATATCCACCTCCCTAATCTTTAACTGATAGTATCCAGACCAAAGATCTATCTTAAAAAAAAACCTAGCACCTATAACTGGTCAAACAGATCATCTATTCTTGGAAGAGTATACTTATTCTTGATCGTGACCTTATTCAACTGCCTATGGTCAATGCACATCCAAAGAGAACCATCCTTATTTGCATATAAACATCGCTGCACCCCATGGAGATACACTAGGATGAATAAACCCCTTATCCTAAAGATCCGTAAGTTGCTCCTTGAGTTCTCTTAACTCAGCCAGATCCATTCTATATGGAGAAATAGAAATTGGAAGCGTGTCTAGAACTAAGTCAATACCAAACTCTATTTCCCTATCTGGAGGAACACCATGAAGATTATCTGGAAAGACCACTAGAAATTTATTAACCACTGGAACTGACTGAAAAAAAGAACCTTCTAAGTTAGAATCTTTAACCCAAATCAAGTGATAAAGACAACCTTTAGAGATTAACCTCCAAGCTCTAAGATAAGATATAAGTCTTCCCCTAGGAGCTAAAGAACCACCCTCCCACTCTATAACTGGGTCACCTGGGAACCTAAAGACAACTTTACGAGTCAGCTAATACAAGGACATATAACAAGAGTGTAACCAATCCATCCTTAGAATAACATGAAAATCCATTATACCCGCCTCAAATAAATCCACCAAGGTCTGCTTGCCACCAACAGATACCACCCTTATAGACTCTCTTAGCAATAACTAAGTCACCCATGCTGGTAGATATAGTAAAAAGATCTGAAATAACTTCCAGATCAAAACCCAAAGATACAACCACATAAGGAGTCACATAGGAGAGAATGGACTCCGGATCAAGCAAACAATATATGTCATGATAAAAAATCTATAATATACCAGTAACGACATCAGATGATACCTTGAATTCCTGTCAGGATGCCAAAACATATAATCTATTCCGACCAACACTATAACCAGGAGTAGTAACAGAGGTAGATGCACAACCACCAGGTGTCGGAGCAGAAAATAAATCCACATGAATATTTTCTCCCCCATAGCAACCTTATTAACCAAACAATCCTTGAGTCGATGGCCTACCTAGACACACTTGAAGCATTTATCCCTTTTTTCATCACAATAACCTCGATGAGGATAACCACAGAACCAGCAAAGAGGGCATAAAAAAACTAACTAACCTCTACTTACCTGAGATTGGGCACCTTGTGCCTTAAATTTGTCACCATTTTGATGACACTTGTCGCTCACCTGGTAAGAAGAAATAGCAGAAGAGTAGGAGCTAAGAATCCTTTATTTTTTTCCTTCTATTTTCTACTATCTCGTCCATTCAGAGACTGAGCACCTCCCTGGTAAAAAAACCTGCTCCTCTTACCTTGTCTATCCCCAAACTCTGCCTGCTTTCTCTTTTCATCCTCTACATGCTGTATATGAATAGTCAATCCAGAAATATCCATATCTTTAATTAGCAAGGTTGTATTGCTCTCTAAAATCAAATCATAATTCAACCTAGAAGCAAACTTTCTCATTCTTGACCGCACGTTAGCAACTAAATCAGGAGCATACCTTGACAATTGATGAAACTTTAATGCATATTCTTTGATGGACATCCTCTTTTACTTGAGGTTCATAAATTCCCGCATCTTTGCTTTGCTCAACTCTTTGGGAAAGAATCAATATAGGAAGTCCTTAGAAAAAGTATCCCACAATACTGATTCTTCCACATCACCTTTATCCATGTACCACTCTCCATACCACTGATATAAAACCTCTTTGAGCTGATAAGCTGCAAAGTTTACCCCTTCCATATTGGTAGCCTACATTACCTAAAATATCTTTTATATTTCATCTAAGAAGCCCTATGGATCCTCCTCCACCTTTACTCCAAAAAAAGTAAGACGTATCTTCATAAATTGGCCAACCCTTGTGGCCTCATCAGACAAAACACTAGTTACACCCCACTCAGCCTGAGCAATGACTATCTGAGCAATAATATGAATAGACTGATAGAGTTCTACTTTATTCACCTATCCTTAAGGAGGACTAATAGCAACCGGTGAAATTTCAGAAATATCATGGATAGGATCGTGAGATTAGAGATGAACTTCAAAAGTAGGATGCACCCCTTCAGCATTAACTAGATAGGATAGAAGATTTTTTTTGTGTTCCAGATATACGAGGTATGATCTAAAAGATGAACAAACAAGGATTAGAGAAAATTTCAAGACTGAGACTCTAAGCTTAAAAATAGAATACCAAGAAAGTGAAACATTCCTAAATGCCTTGTAGCCTCTTATGAGTGTGACGCACTACATACCCCTAAAAGAGACTCTACTCGATATGGCTTTATGAAATCCCAATTGACCATGAACCTAGGATCTGATACCAACTTGACATGATTCGACTAAGGGCCATGTGATAATGGGCATCCCAAGTCCGACCAGGACCAGAGACGACCCCTGTTACCTAACCCAACCTCCAGCCGCCTGCCTTGAGTTGGCTAAATTTTTGAGCATGTAACAAGATAGTGTAATAGCTCACATGGAGACTTTAGGATAAGGTCACAACCGTGATAAAGAAAATCGAGTCCAACTATCCCATAGCAATAATCCAACCATACCAAACCGATACTAAAATAAGGTCCATAAACCAAGATGTTCCAAAACATAATATAATTAATCCAAAAATAAAATACAATAAAACAGTGAGAAATTATGTCCAATGACGTCAGCCATTCAGCTTTTTCCAATGTGAAGGCCAACACCAATATTGATCCCGCCTATTCCAACCCATTGAAGTACCACAAAGCCTCTAACCAAAAGAGTAATAAAATCTGGTTGGGACATGCCCCCAATCACAGTAAAAAATAGTATCCATAAATAAACCAAAATGTCTAAAAGTGTCCATAACATGAAATAGAGGCTTCTAAAAGGATAAAAGCTCACCACTTCATTCCAAGTGTTTTCCTCGAGTCAATCACTATGTAGGAAGAGTAGAATGGTTGGTTCCTACATAGCGTGGGAATACAACTGCCAGTAGATGGGTCAGCGGGTGAACGCTAGCATAATCTCATGATAAGAATAAAATAATAACATTTATTAAACCAAGTACAACTATCCATATGCACACAACCATACCTACATATATATAACCATGCCGGGAAACGGGGCCGGGTTTAGCATGCCTTTAAAACCCTTGCCTGGGATGTGTAACTTTGCCATCGTAAACCACCCATGGGCTATATAGGTTCAGCTTTCTTTGCTAAAAGGGCCCTAGTGCGTGAAGCCGTACGACCAGGGAAGAAAACTGGGGATTACTAATACATCCCCCAAAATATAGTATGACATCATGCATACGGTCACCAAGACTAAGCTTACATAGGTAAATATAAGTTTCCAATTTTTGTCCCCCCAGGACCTCCACCTTCTGCGACTTTGCTATACATCCCACCATTAATGCCCAATTAAAACTATTTTCTAAATAACCAGGCTATTAACCAATTTAAACCAAGGTCATTATTATTGGTATCTCCATACCAATCCTTATGTGCAAGTATTATCCATAGCCAAGCATGTATATGTGAGACCAATTAGACCATTCCCATGTAATCCAATTATCCAAAACTACTATTTATGCTCATAAATCATAACTAAAACCATGGAAACCCATACCAACCATTTAATATCAAAATCCCCAAATCATATTTGAAAAATAAAATTATACAATCAATGAAGTTATGATACATTCATAAAAACCATGCTTATAGTTAGAATTAAAAATGAAGGAAGAGAACATTCCTTAAACAAAGATGATGATAGAATGAAATCACCAAGACAAGCCCCAAATTAATCCTTTAGTTGAAACCCTAGCTTCCCTTGCCCAAAAACTTTTGAGAGAATTATAAAGTGTTTTGAAAAGTTTCTAAGTGTTTTGAAAATAATACCCCTACTTAAGTTGCATAAAAATCCCTTCACAAGGGTACGACTGACCCTCACGAGCCATTCCCTTCTAATATGAGTGGTACCTTTCACTCATATCTTAGCCTCAGGCTTTGGATCAAACATTGTACAACATACAACGTATCCCACCAATTCATAGCCAAAGTATACGATCCATACCTTTTATCCAAATCCCCAATAGATTTAAACCCAAGGAAGATTTAGATACTGTCCACCATACGAGTCCTGGGTATGACTCATACCCTGGCTTATGGATCATGGTGAGCCACTTATACTCAAATCTAACATAAGTAACCAAGTCTAAGATTATGTTAAGGAACCAAATGATCTGTAACCACCAACATGACTCGTACCCCTAAGTTGTATTCATTCTAGTAATCAAAATCCATTCCACCAACCAAAACTAGTGAACATACTACTGGACCACACTATCCATACCCCAGTATACGGTTCGTACCCATGAGTTGTATTGGGTCTAAAGACCAAAATTCCTAGATATTTTTTAAGGTCCAAAAACTAAGGTGTTTCATCTCTGATGCACCTTCGAAGCATTGACACGTGAAATACTGGATGAACTATTGAGAGAACTAGAGGTAGATCTAACTCATAAGCGACTTGGACAAACCTCTGAATAATCTTATATGGGCCTATATAACATGGACTTAGTTTTCATTTCTTACCAAATCTCATTACCCCTTTCACTAGTAAAACCTTTAAGAATACCCAATCATCGATAGCAAACTCTAGACCTCTTCTTTTAATAGCTACATATAATTTATATCAACTTTAGGTTATCTCCAGCCACTGTTAGATCACTTTAAACTTTTCCATAGTTTCATGAACAAGATCTAGCCCGAACAAGGCAACTTCACCTACTTCAAACCATCCAATTGGTGATTTACACTTTCTTCCATACAAAGCTTCAAATGGTGCCATTTTGATATTGGAATGATTTTTATTGGTGTAGGCAAACTTAATGAGAGGTAAATGATCATCCGAACTACCTTTAAATTCCAATACATAAGCTCTTAGCATATCTTTAAGTGTTTGAATGGTATGTTCTGCTTGTCCATCTGTTTGAGGGTAGAAAGCTGTAATTAAATTCACTTGTGTTCCCAAATTTCTCTAAAAATACTTCCAATAATTTACAGTAAATTAAGCTCCCCTATTTGATATAATAGAGACTGGTACTCTGTGTAGCAGAACTATCTCTTTAATATACAATTTCTTGTACTCTTCATCTGTGTAAGTGTTCCTAACTGGTAGGAAGTATCCTGATTTGGTAAGCCTATCAACTATTACCTATATGGAATCAAACCTTTGAGATATACGAGGCAAATCAGTGATGAAATCCATGTTGATCATGTCCCACTTCCAAATTGAAAGATCTATACATTGAATAGAATGGTGTTTGCATATAGCTTCTCTTTCACTTCAACTACTCATGAAGATTCTACTATATTATGCACAATAAGCCCCTTATCTGGAGTTTCAAGAAGGCAAACCTCTAAATCGACTAGTTGGTGTAGATCTTTAGTCATCCTCTATCTTTTCGTAGACTGACCATAAGTGATCACCATATCTTTACGACGTAACGCATCAGATGCCATATTTTGTTTCTTCGAATGATACACAATATCAATATCGTAGTCTTTTAATAGTTCAAGACACCTTTACTGCCTCAAACTTAGGTTGTTTTGGCTAAAGATATATTGGAAACTCTTATAGTCAGTATATATGTCAACATAAATCCCATACAAGTAGTAGTGCCATATATTTAAAGTAAATATAACTTCTGCTAGCTCATGATTATGTGTAGGATAATTTTTCTCATGTGGCCGCAATTGTCTTGAGGCATATGCTATTACTTCACTATGTTGAATCAACACACACATCCTAAGCCAATTATTGAAGTATCAGAATAAACTGCCTACCTTTATGTGCCTTCTAGAAGTATCAATACGGGTGTAGAAGTCAACTTATTCTTTAGATCTTGGAAACTCCTTTCACATGCACCATTCCATTGGAATTTGGATATTTTGTGTGTTAGTTTTGTTAAAGGTGCAGAAAATAAAGTAAATCCTTCAACAAACCTTATATAATAACCTGCTAACCCAAAGAAACTATAAATCTCTGTAGGCGTTATAGGCCTTGTCCAGTTCTTCACAACTTCTATCTTTTGAGTATCAACCTTTATTCCTTCATTAAATACAATATAAACCAAGAATGCCATAGATTTTAATCAAAACTCATATTTAGAGAACTTTGCATATAACTTATGATCATGAAGAATCTGTAACACCTGTCATAAGTGACTGGAATGGTCCTTATTTGATCTTAACAAACTTGAATATCATCTATAAAGACTATCACAAGCACATCTAAGATGGATTGAACACCCTATTAATCAAATCCAAACAAGTTTTGGGTGCATTAATTAGCCAAAAAGGCATGACTAGAAACTCATAATGACCATACCGTGTTCGAAAATCTGTCTTGGGTATATCATTCTATTTAACCCTTATTTGGCGGTAACCCGACCTCAAAGAAATCTTTGAGAAACACTTGGATCCTCTTAACTAATCATATAAATCATCAATTCTTGGAAGAGGATATTTATTCTTAATAGTTGCCTTACTCAGTTGTCGGTAATCAATACACATTCTTAATGAGCCATCTTTATTATGCATAAATAACACTGTTGCACCCCCAAGGGGACATACTAGGCCTTATGAATCCTTTCTTTAGTAAGTCTTTAAATGCACTTTCAACTCTCATAATTCTATCAGGGCCATTATATACGGAGGAATTAAGACTGGTTGAGTACCTGGAATCGCATTAATACTAAATGCTACTTCTCATTTTAGAGGCAAACTTGGAAGATCCCCAAGAAATACATCAGGAAATTTATTTCCCACTGGAATAAATTGAAGAGTTTGTGTTGCATATCTATATCATTAACTCTAACTAGATGATATATGTAACCTTGGAAATAATCTTTTTATGCCTTAAAATAAGAAATAAATTTGCCTCTTGGCGCACCAATATTAGCCCTTCATTCAAGGACTTTCTCTCTTGAAAAATGGAAATACACCCTCTTAGTTCGACAATCTGCTATAGCATAACAAGAAGCCAACCAGTCCATACCCATTATAATATCAAAATCTACCATTTCTAACTCAACAAGGACAACTGTTGTATCATGACCACAAATAGTTATTATACAATTTTAATAAACTTTCCGGGCTATAATAGATTCAGCAACTAGCATAAATACTTCAAATGGCTTAACTAGTAATTCTGGTGTTCTTTTGAACTTTCCAGCAACCAACGGAGTAACATATGATAATGTAGAACCCAAATCAATTAATGCTTATACATTATTTGAAATATGGACAATGTACCTGTAACCACATTTGGTGAAGTCTTTAAATTTTATCGATCTTCTTGAGCATATGTACGATTCTAAACTCCACTAGAACTAGCAGATTCTTTAACACCTCTACCTTGACCTATAAGCTGTACACCCCTACCTAAAGAAAACACCAATGATGATGATGCAATGGCTGATCCAGTAGGTCGTTCCATACCACCCATGCCTTTTTGTGGGCATTCTCTCGTCATATGCCACAACATACCACACCAAAAGCAAACATCTATCCCAAATCGGCATTCACCTATATGAATCTTTATATGTTGTTTTCATAGTTGCTGAGGAGGTCTTAATTCGCTCATACTCCCTTATTCTTGATACCCCACTGCTCGTGAACTCTGACTTACTTCTTTGTCCAAACTGATTGCCCTTGGACCCTTGAAACCATAATAGAGCACTAGCTGTAGAATAAAAAGATATTAGCCTAGACAACCTATCAAAAAATCAATGCCTAAACTCTTCTTGGGATGCTATAAACTACCCCGTAGATCTGGCCGTCTTGGAATACCTACTTTACAATTCTTGTATTCTTCTTCTATGCCTCTGATCCTCAATTTTTTGTGCAAAAGCTTGTATCTTTGCTATGTCTATGTCTTTGTTGAAAGCAGCAATGGTCCAATCTCTAACCAGATATGGATCCAATTTATCCAAATATCGATGAACTCTATCGTATATAGTAGCTACTACATTAGGAGTATACTAGCTAAAGAGTTAAACCAGAGGCCGTACTCCCTCACACTCGTATTCCCTTGGCAAAGATTTAGAAACTGATCTATACGTGCCTCTTGAATCTTAAATAGAAGGTAATGATCAGGAAATTCCTATTTGAACTCTTTTCAACTAGTTGGATGTGTATTGATACCTCTAGATCATTTCAAGTCTTCAAACCAAAATATAGACCATCTTTTAATCTATATGCTGTTAGATCAATTGTTTCCTTACCAGATACATGCATGACAGCTAGAGTCCTTTGAACTTGATCAATAAAGTCCTGTGGGTTTTCGTTAAGATCTGTTCCGGTGAATGTGGAAGGATCCATCTTAAGAAAATCCTGCATTCATAGGCTAGCTGCCTTATCTGCACTACTAGATCTAGTGGTTGCGATAGCTTGTCCTTTACCTTGTCCAACAACTCTACGAGATAATAATTTTGTCTCATTTCTTAGATCATTCTCAGTAGCATTAATTGGTGGTTTTGAGGATGCCGTTCTTCCCCTCCTTAGCTCTTCTGGAGATGGAGTAGAAGAGGTTTATGATACAAACTACGCTTAGGTCTCACTTTGATTAGCTTGTGTAGGTGGGTGCTTAATGGTCCCTTCTTTAACAGCCATATCTACTTGCTTACCTGTATTCTTACTCCTTCTTGTAATAGTCATCTTTACTATAATGAGAAACAAAATCACATTTAATGGTTAAATATGACTTTGCCTACAACTTGGACTCTATTGCACGATCTAAGATATGAAGAAAAAGAGACAAACCCTAAATGTCCCATAACCTCTTATTTATAGATGTGGAGCACACCACACCTATAAATAAGACTCTACATAGACACGAATTTGTAGACTCCCTTAGATGGCCTGCTTTGGTACCACTTTTATCATGCCTCAAATCCCATTAGGGCGGACAGGAACCCATAGCCATAAAGTCCCAAGATTACTAACCTAATACCTTATATATCTTATGCATGTAAATATAATAACCAAAGGTTCTACCAAATATGATATAATGCATCGATGGGAATAACCATGTAGGAAAACGTAAAATTATATATACTAGACTTAGCCATTGGGGCCACAACATCTAAGTGATAAGACACTACTATGCTTAATTTTACATTGGTCTACAAATTCTCTAAATGATACATAGACACTAAATTAAGGTTGGGATAACCCCTTCCTTATTCTTAACTATTGTACAGTACCAAAATATATAAAATGAACTCGAAATACCCCAAATTAACCTGAAGCTCACCAATAGTCACTGGGGAGGTGTATTAGCTGAAATACGTAAGCCTGTGACATAAAATACAGGTCCCCCATGAGGGACGTCAGTACAAAAGGATGTACTAAATATGTAAGGTTAAAGGTACTACACATGATACAAGAGCTCAATAGAAATCAGGTACAAGTGTATAAATGGTGCTAGTAGACCACCTTTATATATTCTTATGGGATCAGGTACATTATATTGTTTTCTTCATTTTACCCTTCTTGCTTCATAATCTTTGGAAGCTATATAATAAAAATGACCAACTGATTAGTGGTAGATACACAAATTGGGATCGACCCATGCTAGGCTTACGATCTAGAGCTGCCACCCATACATAAATATATTGGGATTGTCCTATGCTAGGATTTTGCCCCTGATATGCCACCTATATATAAAGGTATCGGGATCAACCCATGCTAGACTTATTCCCCTGAGCTACCACCCATTTAATTAAGATTTACATTACTTAGTTTATTTACCCTTTGAGATTGTTACTTTGGTGGTCATAAAATTTTGGTACCTTTGAACAATAATCTACCAATAAGAGACACATGAATAAATACTTAATGCAGTGAAAAAGAGGTATGGAGCAGATTGTACACGAATGAAATATTTAGGAGCCAAAAATAACATACGGGTCTTATTTGACCTAAAAGAGAACTCTTAGAATTGCTAGTAAATGTAAAAATAAAAACTTGATGATAAGAATGTGGTGAGCTATTTTAACACATTAGGGAGTGAGAGCAAGACCGTTAGCTAGATGAGAGATAATATATTTCTACTAGGTATTATCTACTATGGGAAAGCTTTAGAAGCTTACATTGTACTAAAAGTGTTGGATTTCTTGCCAAAGAATACGACATAGAGTAGCCTTACATACATAGTAGTACAACTCCAATTTAAACCCAATTAATTCTTCCTAAATTTGGGGTTGCTTATCTACAATAAAGTATATAGTAAAACTAGTATTAGTAACCAACCGACACATTTAGGATACTTAACTTCACCAAAATAGTAGCCGGGAAGTAAGCCCTTAATTTATCAATCAAGAGTGTTATTTTAACCCTTTTCTATTCCAACTACATCCACATCCACATACCATACATATTATTATAAGATCCCCCAAAACAACTTTGTCTTCATTACACCCTCCAAATGATGCACAAAATAGAATGAGAAATAGATGTATACGACCATTAGTGCGGTGGTGTAGCACCATACCCTTTTTGTATATTTCAATACAAACTAATTACACCTTCACCCAACATCAACCTGGCATCCCCCAATATTTACACATAAAATAGTCCACAAAATAACACCAAATTTTCTTTTATCGTAGCAATAAAATATTGAACTCATCATCCCTTGAGTTTTTTAATAATAACACATCCATAATTTTTTCCGAAACTCATATATAGGGAGGACAAAATGGAGCAGTAACCTTACCTCAATTTTCTACAACTTATCCTTTTAATTTGGACTCCTCAAGAACTTTAACTTTTCTTCACACTTTAAACCAAAGAAGAAAAGAGGTCTCTTAATAATAAAGAAAAGTGAGCAAGTAGCTTGTTTTATATTCTTTCATGGACATAATTAAGCAATAATAACTTGTTTTACTAATATTCTATGGGAGTGAATTAAGCTAAACCTTAAGTGTTTTCGATTACCTTAGCCTTCAAAGTTTGGGATTTTTTTCAAGAATCCTAGAAGGAAATATAGGGCGTCTCCTTGTTGTTTTAGAGAAAGTAGAGAGAATTTGTGAAATATAATACTTTTTTTAACTTAGAATAAAGGAAAATGACTAGAAACTTGGACATATAAAGGCCCTTTTTTGGCTATCTATTTAGTTTGGACCTCAGAATGTTAAATTGGTCCAACTAGGCGATGCACCTACTTAAGAAGATGAAGTTGTTCAAAAGGTCAAAGTAGGTGATGCACCTACTTGGTTGATCCATTAATGGGCTAATTTAAATAGGGCCTTGATAGATTTAAGTATTTGACCTTTTCTCTATTTCCTTCCTCTTTTACTTAATTTGGGCCAAAATAAGTCTACTAATAAAGGCCCATATCTAATCCATGGACTTGGTCTATTAACTTGGATCATGTAACTCAAGTAGGTGACTCATCTACTAGATTAATTAAGTCTAGCAAGAACCTGAAAAAGTTACTCTATTTTCAGTTCTTAATCCCTTAATCTAACTTAAAACTTGTATATACTTGGTTACTTTAAACTTTAGATTCAAATACAGGCTTACTATTCTAAGTTAGATAGTTGTATCAATGTTAACTTGGTCATGTCTCATTAAAACGTATGGGTAGTATTTGAAATCTATCTATATCATCAATACTTGTATAGCAAATTCTTGTCCATTACCTATACCACAAAGCTATACAAAGTATCATATAAATAGAACAAGTACATTCAACATATAAGGTGTTACAGCCATGTACTTTTCTTTAGCCCTCATGGGACTTTTCATTTACTTTAGCTCTTGCGGGGCTTGTTCTTTATTGTTGAAATTAGTTTAGCTATTATGATGATACTGAAACCCAACAAGGTTGGAGGAGGTTATGATGATTATATTAATACCTTGAAAGGTTGGAGGATATTATGATGATTATATTGATACTCGGCAAGGCCAAAGTATATTGTGACAATGATGATGATACCAGGCAAGTTTGAAGGTTAACGGTTATGATATTGATATCTGGAAAGGCTGTAAGATGATTTTTGATATGCCTATATGTATATATACCGATTCGAGCTCGGCTATCCCTATGTATGAAAAATGTATGCTCATATGTATGTACACGTGTTTATATATAATGTAGGTAGGTTGTTGACATTTGGATACCGGTTGTATCCCACTAGTGTTAAGCAAATATAAAGTGGTGCAGTTAATGATTAATAATAACCAAGGATTAGTGATGGATATGGTATACATGATTAATTAAGACTAGTTGGTAAGCGGGAAACTAGTTATAAAATAAGGATTCACTTAGTGGGTAATGCTAGTGATAAGAAATGGTTAGTTAAAGAACGTTGGTTATTAAAATGTCTATATGGTGAGTAGTTGCCTAATAGTTAACTATGATTATGTGTTGTCTAGGAATCTAATTGGCTACTTAATCATCCTTGTTTAGGTAATAAATAGTGGTTAATGGGTTTTGATGATAAGTGACTAATTATGGTAATATTATGGAATATAGTTATATGGTCAACGTGTGTAACTAATGAAAGTTTGGTAAAAGGTCTTATTGATGAATAAGGTAGACATTGGTTGAATAATGATTAGTTTTGGATATGTTGTTAGTTAAATGCCTTATTATTATTATTATTTATTTTGGGTTTACTCTCTAGGAGGATCCTAGAGTTAGGTTCAAGTTTGAGTCTGTAATCATGAGGTTGATTATAGTGAACTTTTGAGAGCTTGTGGGGGAAAGTCATGGTTTTTCCTCTCTTGATAAATGAGGTTTCCAATTATGGTTTTCTTTACATTTCCTGCACTGTGTTGTGTTCTTGGTTGGTCACTGTGTTTTTGCCTGTGACTGATTTGGAGGGACCTGGTCCCTCACTATGTCGTGCAACCCCTAGAGTTTCAAAAAAATGGTATCAGAGTCTAAAAACTCTAAAAGGTTCACACTTAGAGTGATTTGGTTAGCATGGCTATTCCACCTAGCCTGGAAGAAGGGAAATCTACCACTAGACCACCTAGATTTAATGGGAAATATTATGGGTGGTTGAAAAATAGGTTGTTTGACTTTATTATGGCTAGGACAGTAAACTTGTGGACATATTCTTGATGGTCCTTATGTTCCAGTTAAAGAAGTCAAAGAAGGGCAAATAACAAGAATAGTAGTAAAAATCCGAAGATAGCTTAATGATAAAGATAGAAAGAAAGTTGAAAAGAACTACAAGGCAAAGAAACTGCTAGTGTGCATTATCAAACTTGGTGAATATAACAGGATCTCAGCCTGTGAAAATATCAAGGATATCTTGGATCGCTTGAGGACTACTCATAAAGGTTCTACCAATGTGAGGGATTCTAAAGTAGACATGCTGACTACTTAATGTGAAACCTTCACCATGAAAGAAGATAAATAACCTAAGAAATGCATACAAGATTCACTTCTATCACAAATGAGCTTCACTACTTAAGAGAAGTTATTCCATTGTATAAGCAAGTAAGGAATATTCTTAGTGTTCTTCCTATATCCTGGGAAAGCTAAGTGGGTGTCATAAATGAAGCAAGAAACCTGAATACCCTCATAATGGATGAACTGATTTAAAATCTAAAGACTCACGAGCTCAAGAAGCAGTAAGATCAAGAAAAGAAGAAAGTTATAAGAGAAAAATCTCTGGCATTGAAGGCTTCAAAACATGATTTAAGTGAAGATGATACTAATGTTGCTTATTTGGAAAATAGAATTGTTAGAGCTATGAAGAAGAGTGATCAGTTCCAAATAAGAGAAAGCAACAGTAAAAACGAAAGCAATATTTAGGTGTGTCACAAATATGGAAATACTGAGCATTTCATTAAGGATTGTCTAATGCACAAAATGGATTAACAGGAATACCTCAAGATTAGAGGTCACAATGGAAAGAATAGGAACCAGGTACCTTGAAAAATCAAGAAGAAAGATTGCAGCTGAGTATGTAGTAGCAAGCTCTAGCAACATGGGGAGATTTTTCTAGTGAATCTGATAAAGATAAGAAGTCTGGAGATATTTCTATGCTAGCTGTGGAAGTTAGTCCTGTTATCTATGATTCCTTATTTTCCTTTATGGACAACACATAAGATGAAGAATATAATAAGGTAACTCTCTCTAATATTAAGGAAAACCTAGATAACAACACTGCTAGGAAGATATAAAATCTTGCAAGTGTGTTGATAGACTCTGTATGTGAACTAACTACTGAGAAGAATTCCTTGGAGGAGAAAGTCGAGAATAAAGAGTATGAGTTAATTGCATTAACTCTTCAGATATCTAAAACTGAAGAAATGGTTACTAAATTGAAATCTAAAAATCTGAGTGGTATGAGTCAACTAAAGAAGGCAAATGATTTAAATGGTAAAGAAAAGAAGGAACCTTCAAGTATTTAGATTGATCTTGAAGAGAAACTGAGGGATTCTCAAAAACAACTTATATCTGTATTTCACAAGAATAAAGAGTTAGAAAGGAACCTATTTCATTTAAGAGAAGAGCTCAACAAGTCTCTTAAATGTAGTGTTTCTTCATAGATTCGTTCTAATTTGACTAGTCAAGGTGTTAATAATGGCAATGTCTTGGGCTATCAAGGATAATTCCAATCTGCTGTGTCTCAAGGAAAGACTGCCAATGACTTTAGAAACAAAGGAAAAAATCTTATGCACTTATTATGGAAAAGATGGGCATACTAAGGAAAGTTTTCAAAGCTAGATAAGAGCAAGAATGAATGGTTTCAGATATGTTCAGTAGGAGAGCACATAACCTAAGGGCTTTATGCCTTTGAAAAGTGTAAAAAGAAAATCTCTACCTAGATGGGCTAAGAAGGTTTTGATCACACCATTGTCCTCCTACTGGAAACTCAAGCTTATGTGGGTTCCTAAATCTAACAAGTGATCATGGTTCTAGGTATAAGAAAGGGGATTACAGTAAGGAATGAGCTATTGATAGTATGTATTCAAAGCATAATATTAGAAGATCTGACTGTGTTCTCTCTCTCAAAACACTTTAAGGTGTAAATGTATTATTTTGAAATAATTGATTTTAAAGTACCTGATCCCTTGCAGAATGTAGCTGAATCTCTAAGACAAGAAGAACTCATTCAAGTAAAGATAAAAGGCTGATAGCTGCAGATAAGAATGGTGATCATTCAGAACTCTAGTTATTAATCCTAGCTCAAGTTAAAGAAGGAACTGATAAATTGATCTAGCCTATCATGTCAATCAATGTGTCCTTATAAAATTGTCTATGATAAAGAGTAATTTATCCTTGATAAAATAGGTACATGTTAGTCTAACTCAGTACCATAAACTTACAGGTATACATCCATGGGAATAGATTTGGAAATGGACAAATGTGACAAGTACAAATTTAAAGGTTTGTTCAAAACAAAATGAGAGGGACCTAGTCCTATCTCAAGTTAGTACCTATACATGCATTGGCTCTCTAAAAAAAAGATTTCCTATCGTTGCATGGGTTCCTTTTTGTATCTTGAGTTTCCAATAAGAACCTGAGCTAACTTTAACCACTGAGTTATCTATAGAAAATCCAAAACTCTTAAATAAGTCAGCTCTTATTAAATCTTCCTTGACCCTAGAAATTTGTGTTCAACCAATCATGGTAGAGGATCCATATCAAGGCTTTAGGCCACCAAATTAATAGGAAATCTTTCAACCCAAATTCCTCCTTCCTTAGAAAGTGTAAAAGCACCTAAAGATTCTTAGATCCTTGGGTTGTTGAAGAACTCAAAAAAGCAAAAACTTTTGAAAACTTGCAAGAACTAGACTTTCCTACTCTTTTAGATTCAAACATTATTTTGTCAATTATTTGATGAATAAATACCAGTAAAAAAGGTTTATCTATCCAACAATGAGAAATAGACGGCTGAAAATTTGCCTTCACTAGAATATGATACCAAAGAAAGATTAGTTAATAGAGAAAAATAGGAAGTAGGTGATAAAGATAAAGTAAATAAGGGAAAATATATGTTGTTACCTCTAAATGAGAATGAATTGCCTCTAACATGGTCTGTGAAGAAACTACGAAGTAGTATAGGTAAGGAGAAAGTGGTGGAATCTGAGATGAAAGTGACTAAATCCTATTCTACAAGAGGATCAGAAAAGAAAATATTGGAAGATGCCATGAAGGCTAATAATTATTCAACCATGAAAAGAAAAAGGCTCAACAAAACTACTACGGTAGAGGAGAAAGAAGATATTGAAGTTGTGGAGGTTGAAGAAGGATAGGACATGAATTCAGAAGTTGCTACTGCTACTGAGGAAAGAAGAATGAAAGTTCATATTGATGAGAAGACCAGGTCCTCTAAGTCAAAGTCTCGTAGCCCTACTGGAATGAGGTAAAAATACATAGCTTCCAAGAAAAGTAAAGAATCTAAGGGACTTGGTCCAGAGAAGAGAATATTTATGGTTAAAAAATTGAGTAGTAGTCCCAAGAGAAGCAAAAAGAAGAAAGATATAAAGGATGTGGCTAGGAACAAAGAGATAAAATACTGATGAAACAAAAGATTATGTCAGGAAGAACTTTTGATCCCAAGATATATGAGAAGCTTGGAATGATAGAGCTGGTTGAGTATGCTACACACCATAATTTATTGCACTTATTTGAGGAATCAACTCCCATGGTTTTTGAGAATGAGGTCAGAGAATTTTATTACATCATAGATTTCTCGAAAGATGGTCTATGTTTGAATGCCCAAGTGTAAGTAACGCCTATCAAAATGGATGTATAGACATTATGTAGGATCTTAGATGTACCTATTATAGGTGTGATAACTATGGTAAAGCAATAGCTTACAACTGAGTTTATGATCAATGTCTCAAAGATGGGTAGGACCTCAACAACTTCAGTGAAAAATAAGTTTATAATTAGTGAGTTTTAGCTTGTATTTGAGTTTATTAATAAGGTTCTATTGGCAAGATCTGAGAAAAAAACCATGACATTAGTTTTTGACCTATTTTTGATTGAATTCTTGAGTAAATTTAAACTATTAAGTCTACCTGTCTAATGATAGAGCATATGCGCAAGGTGGTTAAATAAACAAGGAAGAAACGGGATGCCATAAAGTTATTTATTGAATAAAGTGTTTGAGCATTTTGTTGTGGTTGTAACTAAGGGAACACCAGGAATAGTTAAGAATATATTTAGTCCGACAACTCTAGTAGAAAATGAATGTGTTGAGGCAAGGCTGGAATAGTGTCTTAAGTGTCTGAGTTGTTGGATTCTCAAGAAAAGCTGGGTAGGGAAATAGAGAAATTAGGAATTAAGTTGGCTATAAAGGATGCTAAAATAGTTTACTTGAAGCTACAAAATCAAAGGATAACTTTTGAGGGATCAGGTACTATTGAAGAATTTGCAGCAGAAAATACAAAGCTCCAGGCTATAATGGTAGAACTAACTGATTAAGTTCAAGGACTTCATGCTGAATTGAAGGTCCTCACCAAACACTTGTTGGATTCCCATGCTATTGAAAATACAAGAATGGAGATGTTGATTAAGTCTCTTTCCCCCAAGCCACCCTCTACCTGAACCCTGTTATCCCTATTCCCTTATCAACCTTGTGTCAATTTCATATGTTTGTTATCTTGATGTCTTTTAAAGACCATTATTTTTATGTGTTATTTTAGTATGATTGTAATGGTATTGACTTCTATTTTACAAATGAATCATGGTTTTTGTGTTATATTTATCTACTTCATTTAAAAGCTATTCTTTATGATTGTGTTGCCCCAGTGTCCATGGGTTAACTACTATGTGCTTATCTTTACTCTAGGTTTACTGTTTTTGCTTTTCAATGATGCCAAAAGGGGGAATATTAACTTCATGTGTTAAGGACCAGGTGTGTTAAAGTGCCAAATAAGTATGGCATATTGATAGGGGAAAGTATGATAAGGAACAATGATATGGGGAAGTAAATAAGTTAAGTTCTTGATACAAATGGCAATAAGGGACTAGGTCACTAAGTTGCATAATGATGGAAGCATGGTGTTGCATGATAGGGTGAACATTCATCTTCAGTAGTGGTAATCATACCAATTAAATGTGATGAATATGTATTGATGGACAAAACTCTATGGTTGGTTTGTCATCATTAAAAAAGGGGAAAATTGATGTATCTTGTTTTGATGATGAGCAGTTGACTACAAGTGACCAGGTACCTGGATATTTAGGGCTACAGTATAGTTGGCATGCATCTGCACAGTTTTGCCCTCTTGTGTATCAAACTGTGCAGGTGCTTCTTGTACTATTTAGTACACCTGGTCTAATTACATTTCAACCCTAATCATCACTTAACTATAAAAGGAAAGAGATGCTTCTTAATCAAGTAGTTTTTTAAAACACAGAAAGTTGAAGAGTGAAAGAAAGGCAACAACTAAATTTCAACATTGCTCAAGTTCTTATTTTTTGTGTGCTAAAATAGAAAATGTCCTTGAGTATAGTTTGAGTCAGGAACTAAATTACTCATTCTATAAGAGTAATGTTTTTTTCCTTTTGCTTAGAGAGTGATTTAGGTAGAGTTGCCTAAGCTTGAAACTGGTTAGAGTTAACCAGTGTTTAGGAGTCTTGGTAGAGTTGTCAAGTTGATATTGTAGCAGAGTTACTACAAGTAAGAGGAGCATAGAGTTAGGTTTAAGTTTGAGTCTATAATCAAAAGGTTGATTATACTGAACTTTTGAGAGCTTGTGAGGGAAAGCCGTGGTGTTTCCTCCCTTTACAAAGGAGGTTTCTACATTAAATCTGGTGTTCTTTACATTTACTGCACCTTTTTCTGTTCATGGTTAATTTACTATATTTTGTCTTGTGACTAATTTGGAGGGACCTGGTCCCTCACTATGTGGTCCAACCCCTAGGGTTCCAACACCTATATATATGGACACTTATTGATAATATGACATTGATGATGAACAAAGATATATGGAGGTATACTCTTCTTGCTTCTCCTTTTATCTTCTTTGCTTTATCCCTCATAGGGCTTTCACTTTACTTTAGCCCTTGTGGGGCTTGTCATTTTCTCTAGCTTTTGTGGGGCTTGTTCATTATTGTTGTCATTAGTTTGCCTATTGTGATGATATTGAAACTTGGCAAAGTTCGAGAAGATAATGATGATGATATTGATACCTGTCAAGGCCGGAGGATGTTATAATAATGATATTGATACCCAGCAAGGCCAGGATATTATGACGACGATGATGATACCAGGCAAGTTCGAAGGTTGACAATGATGATATTGATACCCGACAAGGCTGGAGGATAATTTTTTATATGCCTATGTGTATATCTACCGATTCTAGTCCAGCTCCCTATGCATGGCAATTATATGCTCATATGTATATACACTTGTTTATATGTAATATAGGTAGGTTGTTGACATTTGGATACCGGTTTTAGCCCACTATAATTAAATAAATATAAAGTGGTGTATTTAGTAATTAATGATAACTAAGGATTAGTGATGGATATGGTCTACATGATTAATCAAGACTTGTTGGTAAGTAGGAAACTAGTTGTAAAATAAGGATTCACTTAGTGAGTAATGATAGTGATAAAAAATAGTTGGTTAAGGAATGTTGGCTATTAAAAGTTTTATGTGGTGAGTAGTTGCCTAATAGTTGACTATGATTATGTGATGGCTAGGAATCTAATACGCTACTTAATGATCCTTGTTTAGATAATAAATAGTGATTAATGGGTTTTGATGATAAGTGGATATTGATGGTAATAGTATATGGTCAATGTGTGTAACTAATAAAAGTTCGGTAAAAGGTATGATTGATGATAAATGTAGACTTCGATTGAATAATGATGAATTTTGGATATGTTGTTGGTTAAATTCCTTATTATTATTTCTTTTGGGTTTACTCTCCAGTAGTATGGGATGCTGTGATGAGTTTTTAATTTTATGCACCAGTTGGCGTATGAGACCCAACTTTGTACTTGTGTTTGCTATTGGTTATACTTAATGATGCCTTATGGTTCCGAATTGTATATTACATATGGATGATGGTATTGGCTTGTGTGGATGCCTTATGTTTTACTATTGTTCTAGTTTAATTACTTATTATATACAGTGATGATGGAGATGATTTAAGTTCAATTTTGTACCTTGACTTAGGATTATCTTGCATTATATCATCTTTATATGATGACTTAGCCTAGTTGGCCAATGATGGCTACTGAGTACCCATTATTTTGGTACTCATACTACACTTCTGTACCTTTTTGGTGTAGATTTGAGTACTAGCTATCACCGTTGATCATTGCTTGTGAGGTGATTGATTTTGGAGATAAGGTGAGCTCATGGAGTTTGAGTCACCCATTTTCTCTCTATATTTAATATTCAGTCTTTAGTATTTGAGATAGATGTATTGACTGCATTCTAAATGTCTTTTGGGTTGTATTTTTTGACATTAGATGCTCTCGTACTAGATCTACCAGGTCGTAGGATTGGTATATTTTGATGATTGCTTATCTACTTTAGGAAATTTTATTTATATTTCAACTTGTGTTCATTGAATTTGGCCTATGTTGGTATTTCTTACCGAATTAACCCATTGTGTTAGCTCCGGGTTATGATATTTTTTACCCACTGGCGGGATTTAGTAGGTGTCATCATGACCTGTAAATCAGGTTGTGTTAGATACCATATTATTCCCAAAACATAACCTTTTACCCACCAAAAAGAGTGTAACCAAAAATACATACATCAATACCAGGCCAACAACATCATATAAGACCCCAAGTATCTTAAAACCACCAAGTATTATCCAGACAGGCCCCCGCACGGGCATACAAAACACCTAAACACATTTTCCATGCTAAAACCCCATACCCATCTCTTGCTTTTACATTATTATTAACAACTCAACTCAGTCTGAAGAAATTTAAGCCATCACCTACCTTGAATGCAAAAACTGGAACAAATAAACCTCTATCACTAAGCTTTCACCTTATATATGGTCACAAAAATAAGCTAAACCACACAAATATAGAATCTAGGTGTCAAAATAAAACCAACCATTCCCATATTGCCCATTTTTGAATTGGGTTTAAAACAGACCCTTGAAATGGGTTTGTTCAATAACATTTTTCCAAAGATTAAAGGAACTCATAGGAGAAAACCAAATGAAAATGGGGTGAAACTAAGAAATGATACTTTGGGCCTTCTGAGCCAAAACCCTTAAATTCCACCTTTAAATCTATGTTTAAACAAGATTCAAATGATAAATAGAAGAACAGTAGTTGAAATAGGAGTTTGGAGCTTCCCCAAGCTTAGCAATGGAAGTAAATGGCCAAAATCTCGATCCCCAAGCCCCAAGTCTTGAAAATAGTAAAGAAAACCCGAGAAAAGAATTATTTATACCCAGGTTACAGGTGTCGTTAAAGGGGTCGAGTGTCAGAATTAGCAGTCACCACTAAAGGGGTCAAGTATCGCTTTAGCTGTACTCGCTTAGCGTGCCAGTCTGCTAAATATGACTTAGGCTACTTAAGCGCCCTCCGATAAAGCTAACGAAGGCCACCAAAGAGCCCTTTCCCTACAGGTAGCTGGCCACTAAAGTGGCCAAAGAGGCACTTTAGCGGCTGCACCATCTGAGTGGTGCACCAACTGTAGAAGACTTAGAAAATTCCAAGTCTTTGCAGACCCCTCAAGATTCATCCAAAATCTCGAGAATGCAAATGAACGATGCTACCCTATCAAATTCTGCACTCTAAGCTCAATGGCAATATCAGATTTTTGAAAAAACTTTGTTTTCATAGAATTCACTCTCGAGACCTACTTTTATAATTTTTCAAAAATTGGGTCAAAATGAGATATAAAAGCTGTAAAACCACACCGACCATGTTACCAACCAAAATTGCCGTTCCTGATCTGCAGGCATAGTTTGTTTTGCCATTCGAATCAAGGATCAAAATATGTTGGATAAAGTAAACTAATAAGCCTTTTAGACCACTAAAAATCACAATCTCAAATAAATCACACCAAAATGCATTGAGTACCATGCAAAAAATCCCCACACCCCAAAAACACCACAATGCAACCATGTGGGGGGGGGGGTAAAATGGTCAAATAATACAGAAATAAATATTTCACACAAATAATAAAAATTAGGTCATAACATTATCCACCACTAAGAATCTTGGTCGTCCTTGAACTATGGGTAATAGAAATACCTGAATCAGCGAAAATCTATGGATAACTACTACGCATATTAGACTCGACCTCCCAAGTAGACTCATTAAGAAGTTGATAACTCCACCGGACCTTACCCATTGGAATAACTGTAGAATGCAACTGTCTAACATCCTTATCTATAATGGATATAGGCTTCTTAATAAATGACAACCGCTTATCTAACTGGAATGTATCCAATGTTAACATGAGTCTCATCTTGAATGTAATGCCGAAGCATAGAAACATGAAAATCTGGATGAACAGATAATAAATTTAGGGTAAATACTAACTCAAAAACCACATCCCTAATAGTCCAAAGAATCTCAAAAGGTCTAATATACCTGGGGCTAAGCTTGCCCCTCTTCCCAAACCTCATCAAGCTTTTCATTGGACACACGAAGGAAAACACTATTACCAAAACTAAATATCAAGGCATGAAGTGAACAATCCGCATAACACTTGTGCCTACTCTGAGCCGTTCGAAGTCTATTCTTAATGACCCAAACTCTATCCAAAGATTCACGAAGAAAGTCTATTGATATGAGATAAGATATAAAAAGTTGAAACACACCAAAATATGGGGAAAGCAAGGGGAAACACGAAATAACAAATAAGGTAATGTGATAGAAAGATAGACATAAAATGATATTGAAAGGGAAAATAAAGGGTATATCAAACCCTAAACCCTCCCTTAACGATTACCAAAACGTACCTAACTCTTACATTAACCTCAAGGGAATCGGATTCCTGAGAAACCCACGTTCCGAATCAAAGTATCAACACAAGCTAGTCCAAGCTTGCCATTCACTCATAAAAGCATTCATTCATAAATCATCAAAAGTTGTAAATAAAATGACTAAATCATCTATTTATAGTGTTTGCCTTTGCATAAAATAGCCTATTAAAGAAATAGCCCAAAAGTGGCTATTTTGGAATTAACCCATATGGGCTCTTCAAAGCATACTCCAAGCTCCAAGCAATTATCTACACATGGAATTATGGGCTTAGGAGTTTAAAAAGGGTCCCCTAAATGCATCTTTGAGCTCTTTGCTTGATCATGGCTTGGACCTCTTTGTATTGACCTCGAAAGATGTAGTAAAAAACTTTAAGGCTGATCCAGATTGTATCATCCTTCCCTTTTTGAAAAGGACTCATCCTTGAATCTAAACCTTGTAAAACCAAAGGAAGGATAAACAAATATAAATTCCTCATGGAATGAGGATTAGGATTGCCACAATAAATCATAGCATCATGCCTAGGTTGCACACACTTAAGATATAACCAAGCATTGATATGACAATCAAGGGTGTATAACCCCAAAAAGTAAGAACTACTAGGTCATTCAAGAGATTTGAACAAAGGGGTATGCTAAAGGAACCATGGTAATCAATCAACCACTCATGATAGTTCACATGGGTTCCAAATCTCAATAAGCACAAAACCCCTCTATGACTCTCATATTTGTTAGAGACCCTTTCCTTACATTACTTTGGTCCCTCAAGTAGATTAGAAATCTCTAAGAAAGACTTTCCATCACAGGGATGAGTTCCAACACCTTCACCCATGGTTGGCTTATATTCTTGCCCAAGCACTAAGTGGTGTAGAGAAGAACCACCACATTTCCAATGATTACCGGGATCAAATGGGTAGGGTGTCCATAGATATGGGTTTAGGAAACACTTCTTCCCCCCAAGCTTACCTCCAATACAATCATTTATACTCTCTATACTAGCATGATCATCAACAAAGTTAATTAGAACGCCACTCTCATTCAATCGGCCAACATTTTAAACATTGCGATTCACTTGAGATCCTTTAAACACTTCAAAAACATCCTTAAGTGATGGGCTATGTTCACACACAAGTTGGTCCTCATGACTTCCACAAGACAATGTACTATCACTCATCAAAATGGTTTCAACACTAGGTGGACACAAATCAATCTTGCTAGAAGAGTCAATTTGTTCATCATTAGGATCAACTAATCTATCCACACTCTCAAGTTGTACATTACCATCATAAAGTAAAGAGACATTAGGATCACCTAAAGATAAGCTATCATTCATACTTAGTTGGATACTAGCCTCATTCACTAGAGTGCAAGAGTTAGCTTGATTACCTTGAAGTTTATTTGGAGCATGTCCACTCAAAGGAGCTTGAAGATTTAGTGGATTGGGAATGGTGGGTTAAGGAAAGCTTAGACGATCTATCATTTAGTCCAATCGACTGTTCATAGCATCGCATTTCTCCAAGAGGGATCTAGCCCAACTAGGAATCTCAACTTTATACACCATGTACTCAAAAGAAATACTAAAGAAAAAAAACTATATATAAGTTAAGGTTAGGAAAACAACCTCACAAGCTCTCAAGGTTCACCTTTGATTGTCACTCAATCGGCGTCACAAGTATTGATAGCTCATTTGTACTCCAATGAGATTAGTTGGTACCAATTGTGGCTTGAGGTCAGAATGGATTCTTGTTTGAAGGACTCAAATAAACAAAATTACATATAGACTAGAAACAAGAAGTTACGACGAATTAAAAATGAGAAAAGCACACAAAGAAAAAGGATAACGAAAGAAAATGGATTCAAAAACTAATTCACAACTAAGTAGGTGATTAATAGTTCTTAATTAGCATTAGAATCAAGCAAAAAAAATCTAATAATCAAAGGAAACAAACTGAGAACTTAATTTGAGCTTATGGCAATTTGACAAGTTGAATTGAGGTGGCTACCTCAAAGTAATGACTAAGGTTGTTTGACGACTTGTTGATCACTTGTCACTTGCTTCCAATTTGTATTTCAATCCTTATTAATCTTGGAGATGTTTTAGGCTGCTATGGGTGAAAAATACAAGGAATTAGAACCCTTCAATTGATCTTTTAAGCTCAAGAAAGCTTGAATTTTCTTGTGGTGCCCTCCTTTGTACCCTTTTTTGTCTCTTCCTTGAGAATATTCTTTTTTGATGCTCTTTGATTCTTTCTTTCTTTAGAAGACTTGGAATATTCTTTGGAATAAATAAGTACTACACCTTCTATCACCTCCTTTTTGGATCAAACACACTAATTTTGAATGTTCTTCCTCAACAATGTATAAAGATCATGAAGAAGTCCAAGAACATTCAAAATTGACCCTTACGCAAATGACCTCGGAATTCGATAAAATTGAAACCCCAAGATCACGTCAACCTTCCAAACATAAATAACATAATTTTAAGCCCAAAATCTCAACAACAACCTTCCAAATTTGAGAACTCACCTTCAAGTTTCTTCAACTCAAGCTCAACAATGGTGGATGACTCAAATCAACCCAGAATATGCTCAAATTTGAGATCTATACTCTAGTAGTGTTAGGGAACAAGAATCTAACACTAGAAACACAGAAAGACACAAAAATTTAAAACTCAAAATATTAACCCAGGGGTAAAACGGGAATAAAAATTTTTTGTTGTGATTTTTGATTTTCAACACAAATAGACCCAAGATTGACTTCATGGGAACGAAATCAAGCTCGACTTTGATACCAAATGATACGAGACAAGATACAAAAAATGGAAACACACAAAAATGAGAGGAAAATAAAGGGAAACACGAGATAACAAATGGGGTAACAATATAAAAAGATAGACACAAAATGATCACGAAAGGTCAAATAGAGGGTATATCAAACCCTAAACCCTCCCTTAACAATTACCAAAATGCACCTAAATCTTATGTGAACCTCAAGGGAATCAGATTCTCGAGAAACTCGCATTTCAAATCGAAGAAACATCACTAGCTAGTCCAAGCTTGCCATTCACTCATAAGAGCATTCATTCATAAATCATCAAAAGTTGTAAATGAAATGAATAAGGCATCTATTTATAGTGTTTCCCTTTTCATAAAATAGCCTATTACAAAATAGCCCAAAAATGGCTATTCTGGAAATAACCCGCATGGGCTATTCAAAGCATACTCCAATCAATTATCCACACATAGAATTATGGGCTTAGAAGCTTAAATGGGGTCTACCAAATGCATCCTTGAGCTCTTTCCTGATCATGGCTTGGACCTCTTTGTATAGGCCTCGAAAGATGTAGTCAAAAGATTTAAGGCCGATACGGATTGGAACATCTGTACCTTGAGGTATAATTTATAAAATATCAAACCAACCAATGAGAGAGCGATAATGCCTACCATAAAAAGCCTCGAGCAGAAACATCTTAATACAGTAATGGTATCTATTATTATACGCAAACTCCATAGAAAACTAGATGCTGCTCCCATTGACCACCAAATTCCATCACACAGGCACAAAGCATATCATGCAAAACTTGAATAGTCCACTCTGACTTACCATCAGTCTAGGGTGAAAAGTTGTACTAAGATCAACTCAAGTACCTAACTCCTCCTGAAAAGTCTACCAAAAGTGAGATATGAACAACGAACCTTGATTCGAGATGATTGACACCAGAACACCATGAATATAAGCTAACTATCGAATATAGATACAGACTAATTTTATAGCACAAAAGTACACCTGAATTAGAATGAAATAAGAAGATTTAGTCAATTGATCAATGATGACCCAAACTCTATTCGAACCAAAAGTATGAGGCAACCCAATCACAAATTCCTTAGTGATCCATTCTTATTTCCACTTGAGAATTTGTAAACTTTAAAAAACACCACCAGGTCTTAAATATTTGACCTTCACCTACTGGAAGATATAGGAAACGAGCTACAAAATCCGTTACATACTTCTACATACCACCCCAGCAATAATGCTATCTCAAATATTGATTATGTCTAACACCTCTTTGGACTCAATAATGTAATTAAGATAACACATAAAGGCCTAGTGAGGCTAGAAAAAGCTAGTAGTAATCTTGGCTTATGCTGGGTCAGTGGGGCCTACTTCTAACCTCAAAAGTACATTCTAAGTCAAGTTCTACCTTGAACTAGACTAATATGTCAAATCCCACTACAAGGTGATAAACAAGCCTTATTGAGTTTTAAGATAAAAATTCAACCTAAAGAATGGATAGTTAAGTAAAGTACACCTAATTACGATCCCTTAATTGGCTAATTAATCTAATTCACATGAAATATACCTAAAACCCTTATTCCCAACCCAAAGCTAGCATAATATCATATCAATACTATAATTAAGCTTAATCTAAGAGAAGGGTACACTTAGCCTACCTGGACACCAAAGAAAGACTGAATAAGTCTGATAAATTGGCAATTTCTCCTTCTCATAAACTTCTACATGATACCATGCTATCAAAATAATGATTCATACATTAATACCAGAACAATGATACCCAAATTGCATTTTTATGCTACTACTCCATAATTAAGTAAAATCTCATGTGGGGTTCACTTGCAGAATTGCACTTTTGAAACCGTCAACATGTACCTCTAGTTCAAGGAGCATTTATCCTCAATAATGGGTAATTTTAGAGCTCAAACAATAACAATATTAACTCATCAAGCATTTAGGGATTTATGACTAAATTAGGGGATTAAACCAAGAATTACACAAAAACTTACAAGGATTTCATGAGGACATGGTTATTTTGAGCTCACCAACACCCCATAGTGACCATTTAAGTAGTTCTTGGATCACTAAAATGACCCCCACCTTGGGTTGGCCTCTGCTTAAGCAGTCAAAAAGTCACTTAAAGTTTGCTTTAGAGGATGGGCCTTTACTAAAGAGACTGGGATCGACCAGACTTGGCCGCTTAAGTAACCACTTAGATGCTAAACCGGCCTTCGCTTAAGAGACCAAAGGTCTACTTAAGTGGATGCACCAGCTGAAGCTTAGAATTTTCCAAGTTGTCACTGACCCCTTAAGATTCATTCAAAATCCCATGAACAAAAATGAACTATGCTACTTTGCCAAATTCAACATTTTAGATTCAATGGCTTCATTAAAATTTCCATTTGCGGTCATTTTGATGTAATAAGGGCCCCACACCCAAGGGCCATTTTCATCAAATTTTGACTAATAGCCCAAATTGAGTTCAAAAGCCTTGGGACATGAACCAAAGGTGCCCTAGCCTAAAATCATTATTTTAGAGATGACAAAACTATCAGAATTGGCATACAAGGTTGTTAACCTAAGGTTTTCACCCGATAGACAATCCTTACTAGCAAAGACATCAAAATAAAAATTTGGCTCTAAAAACTAAATGAATTACCCGATAATTAAATTGTCAGCTCCAGCAAGTCATAAATGACTTGAGTAGTTATAAAAAAGATCTAATTGGTGAACATGTGTGGTAATATAGAAAATAACCTAGAGGGTCATTACAATATCCACTACTAAAAGGAATTTCAACCGTAAAAATAAAGGGTTAGGATGTACTTGAAGGATCAAACAAATAGGGATATTGAGTCCATATGTCACTCTTGATCTCCCAATTAGCCTCCTATATAGGAGGTGTCTCCATAGAACCTTAACTATAGTAATCTCCCTAGAGCACAACTGCCTGACATCCCTAGGTAATATAAGCATCGATTCATCCATGAATATTAATATCTCATCAAACTAAATCGAGTCCCATTGAAGCACAGGTGAATCATTGGTGTTGTAACGCCAAAACATTGAAACAATGAAATCTAGATAAACAACGAGTTAAAGCTAACTCATAAGACACCTCTCTAATTATACGAATATCTCAATGGCCTAATATATCAGGGGCTAAGGTTTTCTTTCCTCCCAAACCTTAATATTCCATTCATGAGCAATACTTAAAGGAATACCCGATATCTAACTCCAAACCTCAAGGCAACAAGTTTATGATCAGCATAAGCTTTTTACATACGCTGAGCTGCCTTCAGCCTATCCTAAATTACCCTGACTCTATCCAATGACTCTTAAAGTAAGTCAGTACCATAGGGTCTAACCGTAGAGGTTTCAAACAACCTATCATAGAACAAAAATGCCTACTATAGAGTTTCTCAAATGGTGCCATCTCAATACTCGAATGGTAGCTATTATTAAATTCAAACTTTACCAAAGCTAAGTGTTGCTCACTCTGACCTCCAAATTCCATAATATAGGCTTGGACCATGTCCTCAAGAACCTGGATAGTCCACTTTGACTATCCATCAGTCTGAGGATTCTCCTCCTGAAAAGACCTACAGAATCTGATATGAGATAAGCAACAAAAGATAAAATCTACCTAAGGAAACAAATAATACTCAATTCAAGATTAGAAGATAGGGAAAATTGACATAAGAAACTATAAGGAATTAAGAACCAATGGGTAATCAAACTCAGAAACCCTTAAAACTAATAGATTCATACACCAATCTCATATGTGGACAAAGAGGGATTCAGAGCCCTCAAAACACCCATTTCAAAACAAACATTCAATACAAGTTCTCCAATCACACTCTCAAGTGTATTGTGCAGTCAATATTCAAAGCAAGCTAAGGAAAATAACCTTAACAAGTAGCTATTTATAGTCTATTACAAAATGGGCCCAAAAGTGACCCATGAATGAAATTACTAAAATACCCTTATGTGAAAATTATTACACAAATGCTTCTTCTTTTTCCCCGGGATCATACTTTAAGTAGTGAAACTCTTTAGAGGGGATCAAAACATATTCACACATATCCATCTTCATAAATAAGCCTTGAAGGATTTGCAATTCCCGATCTTAGTTTTTGTAAATGGTTTTGAACTCTTTAAGCTCATAACATCCTCTCTATCTTGAAAAGAATTTGACCTTAAATTTATGGCTTCATCACCATCAATGGTATCAATGAGTGAGAGGTTACACACATTGAATGTGTTGTGCACTTGATATTCCAGAGAAAGATCGATCTTATATGCATTATCATTTATCCTTTCAAGCACTTGAAAGGGGATATCACCCCTTGACATCAACTTTGATTTTCTTTATATTGGAAATTGATCCTTTGTAAGGTACACCCACACCCAATCACCCGGTTCTAGAATAATCCTTCTTCGCCCCTTGTGGACCCTCTTAACAATTTCTTTGTTTCTCTTGTAAATGCGGAGTTTTACTTTTTCCTGCAACTTCTTCATTGCTTCTGCTCTTTTATTTCCATCTAAACTCAACACAAGATTACTATACAAGGGGGATAAATCTAAGGGGGTAAAGGGATTTAGGCCATACACACACTCAAAAGGGGTCATACCAATAGTCAAATAGTTAACACGATCATAAGAAAACTCAACTAGAGGTAGGTGATCCTTCTTTGAAGTCATTTTACCTTTAACCATAGAGTGTAGCATGGAGCCCAAGGTCCTATTTGCTACTTTTGTTTGGCCATCGTTTTTTGGGTGGCTTGAAGTTGAGAAGAGCAATATTGTACCAAGCCTACCCCACATCAACTTCCAATAGTGACTAAGGAACTTGGAGTCCCTATCACTAACAATGGTCTAAGGGATCCCATGTAATTTAACAAAATGCTTAACAAACTGTGAGGCTACACTAGATGAATTCTTACTCTTAGAACATGGGATGAAGTGGGCCATCTTTTAGAATCGGTCAACCACCATAAAAATTCTATCCCTACCTCTCTTAATCCTTTGAAATCCCAAAACAAAGTACATAGAGATATCAATCCATAGGCATAGGGGAGTGGTCAGCGGGGTATACAATCCTTGAGAGAGGGGGAACGATTTAGCACTCCCATATTCTATGCATTGGCCACAAATCCTAGCAATATCATTGCATATCTTTGGCTAATAGAATTGTTCCTCTAGGATCCCAAGGGTCTTTTCAACCCCAAAGTGGCACATCAAACCATTAACATGTGACTCTCTCACAAATAATTCTCTCTAAGAACTAGAGGGCACATACAACCTTCTTTCCTTGAACAAATACCCATCAAACTTGGAATAGGGAGTAGAAACTCCATCCTTAATCCATTTTTACCAACCCACTCCTCACAATCTTTCAATATGGGGTCCTCAAGGTACATCATCTTAAGACTCTCAAATCCCATCAATTTGGAATACAATGTAATAAGTACATGTTTCCTAGATAATTCGTTGACAACTACATTTTTCTTTTCCTTTTTGTATTGAATGTCACAAGGGAAGGTTTCTACGAACTCAATCCACTGTTCATGCCATTTGTTTAGATCACCTTGGGTGCTAAGATGTTTTAAGTATTTGTGGTCCATTCGGATCACAAATTCTTTGGGCCACAAGTAATGTTTCACTTATCCATGGATCGAATCAAGGCGTATAACTCTAAATCATAAGTGGAATAGTTTAGAGTCACGCCCTTGAGCTTCTCATTAAAATAGGCAATAGGTTTAAGATCTTGCATTAAGATATCACCTATTCCTACCTTACTTGCATCACATTCAATTTCAAATATCTTATTAAAATTGCGCAATTACAATAAGGGGTGGAACTAAGCATGGCCTTTAAGGTTTCAAATATTTGTCTTACTCATCACCCTATTTTAAAGGTTTTCCCTTTTGCATGATCTCGGTCAAGGGAGCGATGATGGTACTAAATCCTTTGACAAACCACCTATATAAACTAACCAACCCATGGAAGCTTTGTACTTCACTAATGGATTCTAGAGTTGGCCAATTATTTATGGCATCTATCTTAGATTCATCCTTCTTGACTCCTATTGCACTTACAACAAATCCCAAAAACATTACTTCATCCACACCAAAAGAGAATTTTTCAAGATTAGCATTCAACTTTTCCTTTCTAAGGACTTCAAACATACTCCTCAAGGGATTTGATATAAACTAGGACACCATCAAAGTACACCACAACAAACTTCACAATGAATGGTTTTATCACTTGATTTATTAACCACATGAAAGTACTAAGAGCATTGGTAAGGCCAAATGGCATGACCATTCATTCATAGAGACCAAGCTTGGTCTTGAAGGCGGTCTTCCATTCATCACCCAATTGAATTTGTATTTGGTGATATCTTCTCCTAAGAGCAATCTTTTAAAACTCACATGAACCATTTAATTCATTAGACATATCATCCAATCGAGGAATTGGGTAGAGATTCTTTACCGTTATCTTATTGATGGCTTGACAGTCCACACATATGTGCCATATTCCATCTTTCTCTGGCACCAAAAATACCCGGACAACACATGGACTCATGCTTTCCTTAATGTATCCCTTGTTGAGGAGTTCCTCAATTTTCCTTTGATATCCATAAGGTTACTTTGATATGCTAGTTTGTTAGGTAATTGATAGCTAGACACAAAGTCTATTTGATGCTTGATTGCCCAAAGTGGGGGTAAACCTTGTGGAAGTTCTTTTGGGAACACATCTTCATAATCCTATGAGACAAAGGAGTTAGATAGGGGTATAAGAAATAAAAGGGTTAGTAGTAAAAACATAGGCTAGGAGAAGCATGGGTTTTTTGTCATCACTCACTTTGAAGAGATCCTTATTTCTAGCCAACATTACTATAGGCTCCCTTCTCTTTGATTTTATTGCTTTATCCCCTTCTTCACTTTCCCTCCCTTTGGCTTTCTCTTCTCTGTCCTTCTTCCTTTTCTCCTTCGAATCCCTTAATTATTGATGGGCTTCATTCACTTATGATGGTGCGAGAGAATGGAGTTTAAACTTTTATCCATTTAATTCAAAAGAATACCAATTGGTTCTTCCATCATTCTTAGTAGACCAATCTTATTTCCACAACCTTCCCAACAATAAGTGAAAAGCTTGCATGGATATCACATCACAAAGGACCTCATCTTGATAATTCCCAAGCTTAAACCGAATCACCACTTGCCGATTCACCCTTAGTTCTCCACATTCATTTAGCCATTGGAGTTTGTAAGGACTTGTATGTTTGGTAGTAGTTAGCTTCAAGAAATCAACCAGGTTGTACTAGAAACATTAGGACAACTACCACTATTAATGATCAATGATCACACACCTCATTTAATAAGACATTTAGTATGGAATAAATTCTCCCTTTGACTCGGGTCATACATAACCCTACTAACCATAACTCGTATTACCCAAAAGTTAGGTACTTCAAACTCACCATCTTGTGGACAAGTATTTTGTTCTTTTCCCACCTCTTTTATCTCATCTTTTACTTACTCTCTATCTTGAGACTTGTCATTTTCTCATCCGCTTTTAACCCCACCTCTTATCTAAGATAATAAAATTTCCTTTACTTAAGATTATATTTCTCCGATTGGGACATTTATTTACCTTATGTTCCCACCATTGACATTTAAAGCATTGGAATCCCTTAGGGTTGGAAGCCGTATACTTGTTACCTTTATTCCTTGGAGGGTATTTTGGACCGGTCTTCTCAATGGGCTTCTTATCATTTGATTTGTTATCCTTATTCTTGTTCTAACCTGAGGAAGATTGAGATAACTCTTTGTTCTTACCTCAAGTTGTAGTTGACGACTGCCCCTTTGATATGGAAACAACTTTCTCTTTGATCTCCCTTTCAATTTCTAAGGCCGCTTGGAAAATATCATTTACGGTCTCAAACTTATGAAGAGTCATGCACAAGATATGTCTTTGTTCAACCCAACCTTGAAGCATATGATTTTCTGGTTCACATGTTCTCCTCGATGATCAAGCTTCAAAATCGATTGTTAGAACTCATCATAATAATCCATGACTCTCTTGCTATATTTTCTCAAGTTTATAACTTGTCAAAGAGCTTATGTCTATACCTCTTCGACAAATATCTTTGTCTTATAAGTCCCTTCAGTACATACCATGGAGGAGGTTGACCTTCATTTATTACATTCCCATACCTTTAGGCATACTCCAACCATGTATTGGTATAACCTTCAAAGTGGGCAATGACATAGAAAATCTTTTTTTCTTTGGTGATATCATTAACTTGGAAAACCCTTTCACAAGAGGACTCCAATGAGAGATAAACTTTGGGATCACTCTCACCTTTAAAAGTTGGAAGACCAACCTTGATGGAATTGATACCCACTTCTCGGTCTTAATTACCTTATTAATTTCATTGATATAACCTTGGGGTCGATATCTTTAGTTTTATCTACCATAAGGTACTAGACCAAATCTTCCTCCTCGACCCCAAAATCTCCTTGGATCCATATGTCTACCTCGTCTATGTTCTTCCATCATGTTGGCATCATCATATGCTCCATAATCATCTTGTTGTTCTTCTCTACCATTTTTCTCTATATGGATGGGTTAGTTTTGGTTAAATGGAGCTTGGAATGGGGCAATTGAATTTGGTGGAGGTTGAGGCGTTTGGTTAAGTGAAGCTTGGAATGGAGGAATTGGGTTTGGTGTAGGATGACATTTGGTTTCCAAGTTCTTCTTGTTGGATTTGATTGAGTTGGGGATAAAGTTGTCGAATGGGATTTTGGATTTGAGGATAAGTTGTAGTTTTGGTGGTGAGATTTTTTGGAGTCCTTAGTGGGTTAAACTTTTGGTGGAAGGTTTCCGAGGTAATGGTAGTGGAAGTGTTTTGAGCATGTCCACTTGAGGAAGCAAGGTAGTTTTGAGGAGTGGAGTGATTGGAGTTCCTTTGACATTCCATGTGATCCAACCTTCCACTTACAGTATACATATCTCCTTTAATCGACATTTTCTTTGTTTCTAGTCTTTCAAAGTTACAATTGAGAGCTTCAAGAGAGGATAAGATAGTATTAGTAGCATTATTATCCATGGTTTGCGACGTTTCTCCTTCCGTTGTCATGGTACCTAAGAAAAGGAACTAACAAAAACAACAAATATGTTACCGTTAAAGAAATATCCTTACAACTCTACACATCTTGCTTGACTCACGCTTAGATTTACAAGTGTTGAATGTTGGTTTATAAACTGGTGAGACTTTCAGGGATGATATCTACTCTTGTTTTGAATGGATATTTGTTTGAGCGACTCAAAAAAATCTTGTACAGACTTGATCCAAAGAATTGTGATGAAGTAAAAATGAGAAAAGCTTGAAATAAAGTAGGACAGTGAAAGAAAGGACTCAGGAACTAATCAATAAACTTAATAGATGAGTTACTAGTTGATGAGTAATTTAAGAATCAAGAATTTGAAACTAAGAATCAAACCTTGAGCAATGGAGTTTTTAAAGTGATGAGATGTGTTTAGGACTTGAGTTTGATGTTGAAAACTGGTTGATAAACTTGGATTGGTATTGTTGGGGATGCTGCTATGGATGAAATATTTCAATAGTTTGGGACTCTTCAATTGATTTTTCAAGCTCAAGAAGCTTTGAATTTCTTGTGGTCCTCTCCTTTGTACTCTCTTTTGTCTTCTTCCTTTAGAATATTCCTTTTTGATGCCTTTTGATTCTTTTCTCTTTTTGAAAGATTGGAATATTCCTAAGAATAAACAAGTACAACACCTTTTTCTTGGATTTTTTTGGATCAAACACCACCTTTTGATAAGAATCCAAGATAGAGATTTAAATCTTCCTCAAGAACTCTCAAGAACACCAAAACGTCGAAATCCTCTAACTCTTGAACCGATGATTAGAATGCGATGAAATTTTGAACCAAGACTTTTTTTAACCATCTAAACACATTCAAGCATCAATTTGTTCAAATTCTCAACCAAAAGTTTTAGATTTTCAAACCCACTTCACTTTCTTCAAGTTCAAGCCCCAACACTCAAAATGACTCTAATTATGCTTAAATTCAAACACTAGACTCCTATAGTGTTAGAGAACCGAATCTAACAATAGAAACACAATAAAAATACAAAATCAAAAACTTAAATTTTGACCTAGGTAAAAAACAAGAACTATGATTTTCTTGGGATTTTTGTTTTTTTGACACATTTTTTTGTGATTTTCAAGATAACAAACCCAAGATTGGCTTTGTAGGAACTAAATCAATCTCAGATCTGATACCAAAAGATATGAGACAAGCTGTGAAAGATAAAATCTACCTAAAGAAACAAACTCAATTCAAGAATAGAAGATAGGGAAAATTGACATAAGAAACTATAAGGAATTAAGAACCAATGAGTGTATTAAACTCAAAAATCCTTAAAACTAATAGATTCATACACCAATATCATATGTGGAGCAAGATGGATTCAACACCCTCAAAACCCCCATTTCAAAACAAACATTCAATAGAAGTTCTCCAATCACACTCTTAAGTGTATTATGCATTCAATATTCAAAATAAGCTAAGGAAAATAACCTTAACAAGTAGCTATTTATAGTCTATTACAAAATGGGCCCAAAAGTGACCCATGAATGAAATTACTAAAATACCCTTATGTGAGAATTATTACACAAATGCTTCTCCTTTTTCCCCGGGATTATACTTTAAGAAGTGAAACCCTTTGGAGGGGCTCAAAACATATTCACCCACGTCCATCTCCATAAATAAGCCTTGAAGGATTTGCAATTCCCGAGCTTGGCTTTTTGTATATGATTTTGAACTCTTTAGGCTCGCATCATCCTCTCTATCTTGAAAAGAATTTGACCTCAAATTTGTGGCTTCATCACCCTCAATGGTGTCAATGAGTGAGAGGTTACACATTGAATATGTTGTGCACTTGATATTCCGGAGGAAGATCAATCTTATATGATTATCATTTATCCTTTCAAGCACTTGAAATGGGCCATCACCACTCAACATCAACTTTAATTTTATTTATGTTGGAAAATAATCCTTCCTAAGATGCACCTACATGCAATCACTTGGTTCTAGCACAAGCCTTCTTCACCCCTTGTTGTCCCTCTTAGAAATTTCTTTGTTTCTCTTCTGAAGGTGGAGTTTGAATTTTTCCTGCAACTTCTTCATTGCTTCTGCTCTTTTTTTTCCATCTAAACTCAACACAAGATCACTAGACAAGGGGGTTAGATCTAAAGAGGTGATGATAGGCGAATTTACGCGCCTATATCAATATAATTTGCCCATATTTTAGCCTAGTTTTGAGAACTAATTATCTATTTCATACACTTTTAGTCCTTTTTCCTGTAAATGAGCTAACAAATGTGATTAGGAAAGTTTCAGGTATAAATGATGCAAAATACAGCAATTTATGGCTTACTTGACGCAAAAGAAAGCTCACAAACGAGATGGAAAGGAGCTGGACGCATAAAGGACTAAATCTGCTGCATGGAAAATCTGTCCCGGGCTAAAACAGCATTTCTGAAGACTTTGGGGACTTACAGACACAAAGCTGGATTTTTGCCATAATATATTAACCTAGTGCAATTAGGTTATGTGTTTCATTATTCTACTTGGATTATAATTTTGTAACCTTACCCTAGTACATTTGGGTCAAGGATTTCATTAGTATATTAGGATTTGGTTATTTATTTTATTAGTTTAGTAGGAGTAGGATAGGAGTATTATAAATACCCTATCATGCTAGAGATTTAGAGACATTCCGCATTCAGGAACTTCTTCAATAATCAACTCAACAATTTAATTTTCTTCCATCCCTCTCATCTTCCACCACAAACATTCAACTCTTAAATTCCACAACAAGAGAATCGTTACTTGCTACGGAATCACTAAAACCACACGCCTAACACCTCTTTTACACGCCATCCACCATGCAAAACGTGATATCCTTCGCATTCATGGGTAACTAAACCTCTTAGTTGGGGTTATGGAAGCCGAATGAGTTACTATCTATAGCTATGAGTTTGTGAGTTCAAGACAAGTATATTGCTTATATCATTATTCTCTTCATCTTAAATCTACATCCTTTGCGGTTCAAACACAAGAACACGCCATTCTAACATCTAACCTGTTCGAGAGAAAGGTTACTTGTCTAGAAAAGAAGACGCATCGACCAACGCCAGGCTAACATTTAACTTGTTCGAGAGAAAGGTTATTTGTCTGGAAAAGAGATAATGTCAAGGTAGTAGGACACCCTTTCCTATTAAAAAGCTAGTGCCGTACCTGGACTAACCTCTTGGAGAATTCGTACCGTTAGACACGCTTTAAGCTCGAGAGAGTTAAAGTGAAATAGTCCTTGTTTAGGTCGAGAGACGCTTGGATTTACCATCGACTACAATTCTCTATAAGCAATTGCATGTCAAGACTCTACACACTCATAGCCAATAGAGACGTATACCTCTGAAGGTGGACATAATCCCAACGCCTCAATTCTCATTGTTTACAACACACGTGACAATCTCTCTTTATTTTGCTATTTTCAGTTCTTACATTCTTGTTTTGGTTACATACTACAATCCCCCCTTTCCTACGAGACTTGCACTAAAAGTCTATTAATTTTGCCTACTTGTTGACCGAGCTATTCCCTGTGGGATCGATACCCAACCCAGTTGGGTTCTATATTTGCTAACGACCGCTTTACACTCCTTCGAGAGCTGTAGATTGAGCGTTATCAAAAATTGGCGCCGTTGCCGGGGATCGAACAGCAAGAAAAGTCTTGCAAAGTGGTTATTATTGGCCTACAATATTCAGAGATGCACACGACTATGTGAGAAGGTGTGACCAATGCCAACGTCAAGGTGCTATTTCAAAACACCATGAAATGCCCATGTCCACAATTCTGGAGGTAGAACTCTTTGATGTATGGGGCATTGATTTCATGGGGACATTCGTGAATTCGTTTGGAATGAAGTACATCTTGGTTGCTGTGGATTATGTGTCGAAATGGGTTGAAGCTGTAGCATTGGCCGATAATGAAGGAAAGCGTGTTGTAGCGTTTTTAAAGAAGAATATCTTCTCTCGCTTTGGGGTACCTCGTACTATCATAAGTGATGGGGGATCTCACTTCTGCAACAAGCTATTCAAATCTGTATTGGCCAAGTATGGAGTCAAGCAACACAAGGTAGCTACGCCTTATCATCCCCAAACTAGTGGACAAGTAGAGGTTTCCAATCGTGAGATCAAGCAAATCCTGGCCAAGACGGTCAATGCGAATCGGAAGGATTGGTCTCGGAAGCTAGATGATGCACTATGGGCGTATAGGACTGCATTCAAGACACCCATTGGCATGTCACCTTATCAGCTAGTTTATGGGAAGGCTTGTCATCTACCCATCGAGCTTGAATACAAGGCATTATGGGCATTGAAGCACTTGAATCTGAATTGGGATGATGTGAAGAACCTGAGGTTGGAGCAGCTGAACGAGCTAGATGAATTCCGTCTCCATGCATATGAAAGATCAGATTTATACAAGGAGCGGATGAAAAAGTATCACGATCAGCGGATTGTTCGACGACACTTCCAAAAAGGTGACATGGTACTACTCTTTAACTCCAGATTCAAGCTCTTCCCAGGTAAGTTAAAATCAAAGTGGTCTGGTCCATTTAAAGTCACCCACGTCTACTCGTCTGGAGTAGTCGAACTGGAAAATAATGAGGGTGTTATCTTCAAGGTGAATGGCCAACGTGTTAAGCCATATATCGGTCCTCTTGACTCGATGAATGACATGGCCATCACTTATCTCGATGAAGTCTAAGTACTCGAGATTACTACGTCGAGCCACGACAATAAATAAGGCGCTAGATGGGAGGCAACCCTTCGTTTTATTGTTTTATCGTTTTGTCGTTTTAGTATTTTTTCTTTTTGATAAATGAAAATCCAAAAATAAGAGTCGTGCCACGACCAAAACTAAGGCGCTTGGTGGGAGGCAACCCATCGTACTAATCGTTTTCATTTGTTTGAGCAAATATAGGTGTAAGAAGTATGCAACGAGGAGATTGATTTCAATTGACGATTTGGTCGCATTGTATGGTAAAGTCGGTAAGTTAGGAATGGTGATGCATAAGGCTATGAATTGAGCCTTTCTCACGTCATGATAGGCTTCGAGGAAGGCTAGGCCTTGGTAAAAATAGGCCACGAACGATGCACAACCTATTCTATAGCCTAAGGACTCGGAATCTAGTGTGCTATACCCTATCCGCCGCCTATTCCTAGGTGTGCTTTTGACTATGCGCCGCCTATGCTATGGCATTTGAGATACTGAGACCAAATGCCATGCCATATGCGCCGCATATGCCTAGATATGCCATACTATGTGCGGCGCATATGTCCCATTATGCCATGGACAATGCGCCGCATATACATGTGATATGCCGAGGGATATGCGCCGCATATAGGGTGATTTTGTCCCCAAATCCGATTGTAAATGGGTCATAACCCGACCCATACTCCTCCTATATAAAGGGGACTTGGTTTTTTATCACAAACACATTAGAAGTAACCCTAAAGGCGCCGCATATCATCCCAAATCCTCTCAAATTTTTCTTCCTTTGTTCTTCCAATCCACAACAACTTCTCCACAATCTTCAAGCAAGTAAGTGCTCTCTTATTCTTCATCTATTTATCGTAAGTACTACTTTACTATGCTTATTATTAAATGCTAACTCATGAGAGATTAGTGGTGATGTTCATGTGTGTGGATAATTGTTGCAAAATCGTGTGATTGATTATATACGTATGGACTTCATGACTTGTTTCCGACTTGAATTTTGTTTCAATGGCATTGTTGTGATACTTGCTGAACATATGTGGCCATGAATATTGATTGAGAGTGTTGTTTGGATGCTTGCATGATTAACCATCCCGGCCATCGGGATAAGGTTATAGTGACTATCGACTTAGGTGGTGGTGTTTGTTGTTTGAATAACAATTCCATGTGGTAACTCCTATGTTGTAACGTTGCTATATTCCCCATGCACGTCGTCCAAATAGCTGCTCATGAGTGATGTAATACTGATTTTCTTGTCGGAATACAATCCTAAGACGTATGTCGAAGAAGTCTGAGTACTCGACCACGTTCACTTCACTGATTTGTGCTAACAAGACTAAGTGTGGGGTGGTACCCCTAATGCTTGCATATAGATTGTATAAAGTGCGATTGTGCTGCATCTAACATTATTTCTAGTCTCAGGTACAATGGCACCGAAAGCAAGGCAAGGCAAGGAGAAGGCTACCACAACCCGCAAGGACAAGAAGAGAAGCCGAAAAGACCAAGGCGAATCATCTTCAGCACACCTACCACGCAGAATGTTCGGAATCAAATGGGTTCTTGAGGAAGAAGCCAAGGCATGGTACAGCAGCAACAAAGAAAAGAAATATGTGCACGTCGACTTAATCAACAAGGAGACCTTAGCAAAGAAGGAGCCGCAACTGTTGGCTAAGATTATGGCTTTGAAGTTGGATTTCATCTTTCGTGACATGGGAGAGTGCAATCTTGACTTGACAAGAGAGTTTTATGCCAACTGGTCGCCAAACACAACAGGCAACGAAGTCAAAATTCGGGGCCAAGTGTTACAGCTTACAGCGGATTGGATCAACTCGTTTCTAGGCCTACCTTCGGTCGACACTGCACCATACAAAGAGCTGTACAGCAGGCCTCCTTACAGAGCTATAAGACACACGCTTTGTGGAAGCAGATCGATGGCAAGATGGGGAAGACATAAGGAAACAGGCCGTCACAACACATTCCCCTATGCTCCCCTAAATAGGGAAGCAAGAATCTGGATGCGCATTGTCAACTCATGCCTTATTCCTGGGACGCAATACACAAAGATATCGAGAGATAGAGTGTGTCTGGTTTATGCATTGATGACAAATGTCCCTATCAACTTTGGGGCAATCATTCGATCCACCATGAGGAAAGCCAGACTCAACAGCAGGTCCCATTTCACATTCGGCAATTTGTTGACAGCAATGTTGCGGAAGGAGGATATAGAAGAGGAACCAGCTGACCACAAACTCCCACATACCCCAAAGAAGGTTGACCTCACCAAGGTCAAAGATGCTGAAACAACGCATGGAGTCAACCTTACCACTGCGGAGAGACATGCTCGTGACGAGAGTTTCTTCCGTCATCTCTATGGCATGACGAGATTCACTATGATGAGTGGTGGACGTATTCCAACTGCTGAAGAGCTCCAACAGCTGGACCACGACTACCCAATGAACAGACATGCCCGGGAGATGTGTGGAGTGGGAGTATATTTTGAAGAACCTCTTGATGATGACGTGCCAACTGATGATGATAGACGCCTGCCTGATTCTGATGCTGAGGAGAACTCTGACGATGACTCTTACGATGATTCGGACGAAGGGGGTATGACCCCCGACATTGAGGAAGAGTCCGACTAATCAGGTTCTTCGACTTTATTTTCCACTGAGGGCAGTGTCTAGTCTAAGTGTGGGGTGTCGGCAGAATCTGCATGCTATGTTTGTATGTTTGCTCTTGTTTATTATGTTTTGAGTCCAAATTTTTATTTTTTATTTTTTGTGTTTTTTTTTTTTTTTTTTCGTGTGACGTTTTTTTTAGTTTTTTTAGGAGTAAATTTTTCTAGCTACGCATGAAATTATTTTGATAGGCAGCATGAGATTAGAACAAGAGTATGTGCTACAATTGTGACTATTGAGACATTTAGGCTCTAGTTGTGACTCATTATGTGTTAGTGTGTGATTCAATTCCTTCACTTGTTGGGTCAAGAGTCTATATTACTACCAATCAAGTCGACCATGTGCCTTGTGTGTGTGAGATAATAGTATATTCTATGTATGTGGCTGATGCTAGAACTTGCCTCGTATGTATGCAAAGCGAAAATAAAGAATGTAAGTTTAGGATATGATTTAGGCATTTCTTTGGCAACCTATACATGTTTACCTTCAGTTTTTCCTACCCATGTAAATCATCCTAGTTAAACCCTTTTGAGCCTTTAGCCTATTTCTTTGACAACCTTGTATGTAAGCCTAATCCATTTTTTTCAAGACCGTAATTTGATCCAAATTCCTAAGTGCTTTAAAGTGAAAAAGTCATGTGACAACATAAGAGGAAATTGGTTGAGTATGATGCTTTAAATTGTAATGGTGCTTGAATGTGTTATGAAAAATGCTATCATAATAGGTATGTGGTGAAAAGAAAAAGGAAAAGAAAGCTGAAAAGTGAGTTGTGCTTAAAATTGGAAAACAAAAGATGAAAACAAGGGTGGAAGAATAAAATAAAGAAAGGTTGAAAGAAAAAAAAGTGTCATAGATACAAAGTGATGTATTAAAGTGCTTAGGAACTTAGTCACTATTTCTGGCCAAAATAGTCCTACCCGTCCCTTAGCCTACATTACAACCATCTAAAGACCTACTTGATCCTAATCTTAACATTCCGACATTTAGTAGAGTACTACATTAAGGGCAAGCTTATGGTCATTAGTTGCTACATATGAATTCTTTGTGAGAGTGAGTGCAAGGATATTTTGAGACCCATGTTTGGAAAATATGCTATATTTGTGAGTGATTATGGGTACTATATTGTGAGACACACATGGTTGATGAGTTTTGGATAGTTGTATATGATTCTATGTACCTTAACGTTTGCATGCGAGTTGATCACCATCACGAGTCTATGCTTGAGGTTAAATTGTTTCTACTTATAATCGGAAAGCTACTCTTTGTTGATAATTGTTGTGCTTGTCTTGAAGAATGTTTTGTGTTGTTTCTGTAAAAACCTTAAGTCAATGCTTAGAAGGACATGATATGTTGTTCGAGGACGAACAAAGCTCTAAGTGTGGGGTGTTGATGATAGGCGAATTTACGCGCCTATATCAATATAATTTGCCCATATTTTAGCCTAGTTTTGAGAACTAATTATCTATTTCATACACTTTTAGTCCTTTTTCCTGTAAATGAGCTAACAAATGTGATTAGGAAAGTTTCAGGTATAAATGATGCAAAATACAGCAATTTATGGCTTACTTGACGCAAAAGAAAGCTCACAAACGAGATGGAAAGGAGCTGGACGCATAAAGGACTAAATCTGCTGCATGGAAAATCTGTCCCGGGCTAAAACAGCATTTCTGAAGACTTTGGGGACTTACAGACACAAAGCTGGATTTTTGCCATAATATATTAACCTAGTGCAATTAGGTTATGTGTTTCATTATTCTACTTGGATTATAATTTTGTAACCTTACCCTAGTACATTTGGGTCAAGGATTTCATTAGTATATTAGGATTTGGTTATTTATTTTATTAGTTTAGTAGGAGTAGGATAGGAGTATTATAAATACCCTATCATGCTAGAGATTTAGAGACATTCCGCATTCAGGAACTTCTTCAATAATCAACTCAACAATTTAATTTTCTTCCATCCCTCTCATCTTCCACCACAAACATTCAACTCTTAAATTCCACAACAAGAGAATCGTTACTTGCTACGGAATCACTAAAACCACACGCCTAACACCTCTTTTACACGCCATCCACCATGCAAAACGTGATATCCTTCGCATTCATGGGTAACTAAACCTCTTAGTTGGGGTTATGGAAGCCGAATGAGTTACTATCTATAGCTATGAGTTTGTGAGTTCAAGACAAGTATATTGCTTATATCATTATTCTCTTCATCTTAAATCTACATCCTTTGCGGTTCAAACACAAGAACACGCCATTCTAACATCTAACCTGTTCGAGAGAAAGGTTACTTGTCTAGAAAAGAAGACGCATCGACCAACGCCAGGCTAACATTTAACTTGTTCGAGAGAAAGGTTATTTGTCTGGAAAAGAGATAATGTCAAGGTAGTAGGACACCCTTTCCTATTAAAAAGCTAGTGCCGTACCTGGACTAACCTCTTGGAGAATTCGTACCGTTAGACACGCTTTAAGCTCGAGAGAGTTAAAGTGAAATAGTCCTTGTTTAGGTCGAGAGACGCTTGGATTTACCATCGACTACAATTCTCTATAAGCAATTGCATGTCAAGACTCTACACACTCATAGCCAATAGAGACGTATACCTCTGAAGGTGGACATAATCCCAACGCCTCAATTCTCATTGTTTACAACACACGTGACAATCTCTCTTTATTTTGCTATTTTCAGTTCTTACATTCTTGTTTTGGTTACATACTACAATCCCCCCTTTCCTACGAGACTTGCACTAAAAGTCTATTAATTTTGCCTACTTGTTGACCGAGCTATTCCCTGTGGGATCGATACCCAACCCAGTTGGGTTCTATATTTGCTAACGACCGCTTTACACTCCTTCGAGAGCTGTAGATTGAGCGTTATCAAGAGGTAAGGAGATTTAGGCCATACACACACTCTAAAGGGGTCATATCAATAGTCGAATAGCTAACATGATTAGAAGTAAACTTGACTAGGGGTAGGTGATCCTTCTAAGAAATAATCTTACCTTAACCACGGAGTATAGCATAGAACACAAGGTCCTATTTACTACTTTCACTTGGCCATTAGTTTGTGGGTGGAACAAAGTTGAGAATAGCAATTTCGTACCAAGCCTCCCCACATCGACTTCCAAAAATGACTAAGGAACTTGGAGTCCCTTTAACTGACAATGGTCCAAGGGATCCCGTCTAATTTAACAAGATACTTAACAAATAGTGAGGCTGAACTAGATGCATCCTCACTCTTAGAACATAGGATGAAGTGGGCCATCTTTGAGAATCGGTCAACCGCCATAAAAATTCTATCCCTACCTCTCTTCATCCTTGGAAATCCCAAAACAAAGTCCATGAAAATGTCAAGCCATAGGCGTAGGGGATAGGGTTTCGGGGTATACAATCCTTGAGGGAGAAGGCACAATTTGGCACTCCCACATTCCATGCATTGGACACAAATCCTAGCAACATCATTGCACATCCTGGGCTAATAGAATTGTTCCTCTAGGATCCCGAGGGTCTTTTTAACGCCAAAGTGGCCCATCAAACCACCATCATATGCCTCTCTCACAAATAATTCTCTCTAAGAACTAGAGGGCACACATAACCTTCTTCCCTTGAACAAATACCCATCAAACTTGGAATAGGGTGTGGAAACCCCATACTTTATCTATTTTCCCTACCCTACTTCTCACAATCTATAAAGATAGGGGAAAATGTGGGGTTCTCGGGGTATACCATCTTAAGACTCCCAAATCCCATCAATTTGGAAGACAATGTAGAAATAAGTACATGTTTCCTAGATAATACATCAGCAACCATATTTTCCTTTCCCTTTTTATATTGAATGACATAAGGCAAGGTTTTTAGGAACTTGATCCACTTCGCATGCCAGTTGTTTAGCTTACCCTGGGCCCTAAGATGTTTCAAGGATTCGTGATCCATTCAAATCACAAATTCTTTGGGCCACAAGTAATGTTGCCAATTACCCAAGGCTCGAATCAATGTGTATAACTCTAAATCATAAGTGGAATAGTTTAGAGTCGCGCCCTTGAGCTTTTCACTAAAATAGAAAATAGGTTTAAGACATTGCATTAAGGCGACACCTATTCCTACCTTACTTGCATCACATCCAATTCCAAACATCTTATCAAAATTGGGTAATTACAACAAAGGGCGGAACTAAGCATAGCCTTAAGAACCAATAAGTGTATCAAACTCAAAACCCTTAAAGCAAATAGATTCATACAACAATCTGATACATGGACCAAGAGGGATTCAACGCCCTTAAAACCCCCATTTCAAAACAAACATTCAATACAAGTTCTCCAATCACACTCTCAAGTGTATTATGCATTCAATATTCAAAACAAGCTAAGGAAAATAACCCTAACAAGTAGCTATTTATAGTCAGTTACAAAATGGGCCCAAAAATGACCCATGAATGAAATTACTAAAATATCCTTAGGTGAAAATTATTAGTCAAATTCTTCTCCTTTGTATCCAGGATCATACTTGAAGATGTGAAACCCTTTGAAGGGGCTCAAAATATATTCACATATGTCTATCTTCATAAATAATCCTGGAAGAATTTGTAATTCCTGAGCTTGGATTCTTGTAAACTGCTTTGAACTCTTTAGGATCATATCAGAATCTAGAAGCAAATACCGAGCCTCTGTCTAAAATAATAGCTATGGGCATTCCTTGTAGGTGTACTATCTCACGAACTTACATACAGGCTAACCTCTCGATACTGAAGGACATATGAATAGGAAGTAAATGCAATGATTTTGGCAACCAATCTATAATGACCAAAATTATCGTCAGAACCATAGGGGTGCAAGGTGAAACACTAATAAACTCCTTGGTGATTGACTCACTTATACTAAAAAATGGGCAATCTTTGAATCAAGACTAAGGCCTCTGATGCCCGACCTTCACCTGTTGCCAACATAGGTAATTTGCTACAAAATCTGCCTTATCTCTCTTCATGCCAATCCACCAATAATATTGCCTCAAATCACTATACATCTTAGCTATTCAAGAGTGAATATAGTATCTGGAGTTGTAAACCTCACACAGTATAGAATGAATCAAGTTTCCAACCCTCAAAACACAAATGCGACCATCATATCTTGGAATATCCCCAGAATCTATGGTATCCCTCTTGGACTAACCACTCAACACCTAATTATGGATGATGTGAAGTCCCCTATTCTCAAATTAAAGACTCCGAATCTGCTTAAATAAGGTAGGACTCTCCTCAAAAATAGCAAGAATCCTTTTGGAGTCTAAGATGTCAAGTCCTACCATCAAGTTGGCTAAGGAATAGATGTCCGATGACAAAAACATCTCAAATTCTTAAATATAATCCAAACTACCCATACTCACCGTGTTTTGACTCAAGGCATCCATAACCATATTTGCCTTGCTCGGATGGGATAGCATAGAGATGTCATAATACTTCAATAACTCTATCCATCTATGCTACCTAGACTTAATCTCTCTCCGAGTCATAAGATGTGAAGACTATGATGATCTATATAGATATCGCACTACACGCCAAATCAATAATGCCTCTAAAACTTAAGTGCAACAACTAACATTATCAACTCCAAATTATGAGTGGGTAGTTATGCTCGTGCACCTTAGTTGCCTCAATGCATAAGCAATAACTTAGCCCTACTGTATCAACACATAACCCAAACTAACACCAAAGTATCACAATGTATGGTAACTTCCTCTCTCTCAATAGGAATAGCCAATATAGGAGCTGAAGTAAGAAAGCCCTTGAGCTTTCAAAAGATTGACTCACACAGTATTCTTGTTGATAGGTCATTATTTTGATGACTTACTAGCAATTTTTAAGCTGAAATTATCATGCATTTATATTGTCTTAATGTTAATCTCATAATTAATGCTCATTTATGAAGGTAATGGTTGAAAAGACAAGATGAGCAAACAGTTCAAATCAACAAGAGGTCAAATATTAAAAAAAAGAGCACTAAAGACCACATAGGTGTATCGGGAGCCACATGCATAAGTGAGTGGCCAAAATGACCAAAATAACCCTCTCTTCTCCCAATATGCTACGAATCTACTTTGCATCTACTATGGATCCACTCTCCATCTGCTTTGGGTCTGCTCAAGCAGATTAAGAGCAATATGGAATTTTTTAATATTTGGCAAGTGGAATTGAGGCTTAAATAAGGGTTTTTAGATCATTTTCATTATCTCTGAACATCATTGTACTACCTTTGAAGGAAGAATAATTTAGAGTGATTCCCAAGTGAAGGATTAGTTCTTTTCATTGGAGACTTAATGCTTGGATTTTTGATTCCATTTTATTTTTCATGGATCAATTTAATGGAAAATTTGGTATATCTTTACTTTCTCTCTCTATGCGTAGCTAATTCTTTATTCTTGGGGTTATGCTTGAATTGATTGTGATTACTGCATGTGTGTTATTTATTTGTCTTCCTAAATAGCTATTTCTTAAGGGTTTTGTATTTATTCCATGATTTAACTACGAATTGGGGGTTGCAAACCCTAGTTATCTTTGAAATGATATCATCCTTAAAAGAGGGGGTATGTGTGAGGAATAAATATAAACAATAACTTGAATTATTTTATTTACTAGAATCTCTTAGACATAACAATGTTAATTAAGGCAATAGATTGGTGAAATTGTTACACTTATGAGGTGTTCAAAAGAATCCATTTATGAAATTTAGTGTTCTATTGAAAGATTGATAGTAATACCTCTTAGTCTATCTTACTCATGACTCTTGGCTAAATTTGGATAAATTCTTAGCTTCCCATGCATAAGTTCACACCTAGAATGGCATAAACCTAAGATTCACTCCTAATTATTACATACTAAGTATTTTCAACCTCGAGATAGTATTCTAAAAGCCAAAAAATTATTACTTTAAATGCATTCAAACTAATTCCCCTCATTTTACATTTATGTTGTTTATACACATTACGGGTCAACTTCTAGTTGACTTCTAACACTTCCAAGCCTAGAATTCCGTGTCTTCACTCCCTGTAGTTCGACCCCAACTCCTTATTTGGTAAAATGTATATTAACAATGTCCACTACACCTATTCAAGAGTGTAATTTGAGCATTATCACTTATTGTTGATGTAATAGTAGCAAAACCCTCAACAAACTGCCGATAGTAACAAGCCACAATAAAGTTACAAACCTCAGATGAAGATATATGTCTTTTCCAATCATGAATAGCCTCAATCTTCATCGGGTCCACCATAGTCCCATACTTAGACACCATATGTCCTAGTAATGTCAGCAACTCGAGCCAAAACTCATACTTTGAGAAGCCTATTATCTCTCAAAGTCTAGAGCACAATCCTCAAATACTTCATATACTTCTCGAATACACAAGAGTGTTATTGATGAACACAATCATGAAGGATTCAAATAAGGTCTGAACACATAGTTTATTAAATCAATGAATGTGGCTAGGGAATTGGTCAATCCAAAAGAAATCACCAGGAATACATAATGGTCATAGTGTGTCCTTAAGGTTATCTTTAGGATGTCCTTAGCCCAAATAAAAAATTGATGACAAAGGAATCTCAAGTAAATCATAGAGAACACCGTTTCTCCCTAAAGCTGGCCAAGCAAGTCATTAATATGAGGCATAAGATATCTATTCCTTACCATCACCTTATTAAGCTGCCTGTAGTCAATACACATATGCAAGGAAGCATCCCTTTTCTTTATGAACAAGATAGGAGTACCCTAAGGCGACACACTCGGCCTAATGAAACCCTTACCTAAAATATCCTAAATTTGAGAATTTATCTCTTTAAACTTGGCAAGAGTGAATCCATTATACACAATGGGATGGATATAGAATTACCCAAGATAACTCTAACCACGGGGAATAATAAGCAGAAACATAAGAATAAGTGGATCTTGGTCAAATACAACAAAAGTTGGTTGATGGTTCACAGAGAACATACCTATAATAATAACATTAGAAGACTCTACCTTTGGTCTACTAGGTATAGTATATAATTGGCCTAGCCAGCTACCTGATGGGCCCTTGACTGATCACCATTCCTACTTCCTGAGGACCTTCACGAGAACCCTAGGGACCACCTCAATGACCCTACATACCACCTCTAGTTGGGGATGACACTGCTTTAATTAGCAAAAAACTCTATGTTGTAGGTACAACTACCCCATATTGGGGACACTTTCTAAAGAAAAAGCTTAAGGCCCAATACCCATAACATACCCTAGGTGCTATACTATATTAGGAAGATCCGACCTACCCAAAATAACTGCTTTGTCTAGAAAACCCTAAATATGCCTCTCGTGAAGGATGACCACAACTCTGCTGACCAAGATAATAATTTTAGCTGGGTTGACTCAATCAATAAGCTGAAGTGCGACTTGAATGGGCCTACTATACTGACCTGATGCTGATAATACTAGAATAGAGGGTACCTACCTTGAAAACCTCTGCCTCTAAGCCATGAGCCATTATAGCTCCCACTAAAACTACCCTCGTGATATGGCTTCTTATCACTACCCCCTTAGGCTTCATAATATATCTCCTCCAAAATATGAGGATAATTAGAAACCTAAATAAAAGACCTACCAGTAGCAATGAAACACTATGTAGCCATGCGAAGGGGAAGATTACTCGATTGGCAAGATAGATATATTATGCATTCCAACTCATGAAATTAAGACTCATACTCCAAGATGGATATAGAACCTACTTTAATGTTGAAAACTAATCTCTCAAATGCTCTCTAATGCTATAAGGCATATATTTCTCTTAAAAAAACTCAGAGAACTGAGTCTATGTCAACAAGGGAGATCCAACTATCCTAAAATTAAGATAAACTCTCCACCAATATCGAGACACTAGATCCAATTAAAAAGAAGAATAGTCGAACCTATGAGTATTAACTAGGCCCAAATTATGGAGCTTATCCTCAAAAGCGACCAAGAGCTCATATGTATCCTCACCAGGTGCACTAAAAACATAGGCGAAGTCAATTTCAAGAATCTACCCAACATCTTATGCTCCTCAATAGACATGGCAGGTTAGGCAACTACCGACTGAGTAACTACCTGTGTTGGAGAGATCTCAACTTTAGGAGTCGTAGCTACAAGTTATGCCTTTACCTTAGTACCACTCTGATCCACAGACTAAGCACCATTATACGGTGCACCACTAACTAATCCTAGTAGCTAGAATAAAGCATCTCTGATCAGCGATAAAGAAATAAACCCTGGTGAAGCCTGGGCTACCCCTTGGCCTACCACTAGCTAGGGCAGAGAAATCTCTTATGCAGGAGTAGTAATAGGGTATGGTGAGGTGTCTCTATCTTAATGTCTAACTAGGATTGTATTTCTTAGCTAAACCAACCTCTATGTCGCCTAAGATCTCTAGTCACGGACTTGGGGTCCTCATATTTAATAGTCATAGCTTGCATCCTAGCCATCTGTGAAAGATTAAAACCAAATAAATCTTAGAAACCAACACAGACTCTTAGCACGAAATGAGTAAAGAAAATTAAGATCTCCTAAGAATATCCTATAACCTCTCAAAGATAAGAAACGAATGTCATTATTTTGACCCAAAAGTTCTACTAAATGCTTGCTCTTGTACTAACAATATCGGTGAACCTAGGCTCTGATACCAATTTTCCACGACCCAATTTCATGAGTCATGATGACACCTAATTTATCCCAATAGTAGGTAAGCTAAGTCATAGCCTAGAACTATAAGTAATAGGCTAGTTAGTGGAAAATAGCATAAATATAAGATTATACAAGTAAATAGAATACAAGCCATAAGAGATAATAATAACAATATAATAGAGGAGGAATAATAAAAAGAGTCATAACATATTATGCCATAGTAATATTGGTACAAGAGCCTTTAATCAAAAGAATACAATTACTATCAAAGTCAAATACACAATAGTCTCAAAATAGAAAGATGATCCAAATATAGAAGATGGAGAGAAGGTCAACTCCGGCTTTGAGAGGTCACCCTATCTCCAAACTCTTACAAACATAATCACAACTTCAACGATGACAACTAGTACTTGGATCTGCACCAAAGAGGTTCAAAAGTGTCGTATGAGTACCAAAGTCATGGGTACTAGTAGGCATCATATGCCGACTGGGCTAAATCATAACATAAGAATAATAAAATGCAAGTTAATAAGTTAAGTTAAGGTAAAAGGGCAAACTTGGAGTAATGCTCCAAATGTTGAAAGTAAACAAACAAAATAATAAAAGTAAAGAGAACATAGCTATCTCTAATATAATTAGTCCCCATAAGTCCAGAAGACACAAACAAAGTGAATAACGTAACACAGATCCCCATAAGCTCGATGGATGCAATCAAGAAAAAGTAATAATAGTAATTACACTTACTATCCATATCTCGAAATTGGAACCATGGATCTTTCTATACTATAAACATTGAACTCGAATTGCTCTTATAATCATCATAAATAACTTCTCTATAACAGACTCGAATAAAAAATTGTGTCTCATAAACCAAACCTGAATAAAAAATAATGCCATGAATATTGGACTCGAATTGGGGGTAATTTCACCATTTGAGAAACTTGAACTAGTATGAATATCATAATTTCCAAACTTGAATTAGTCTTAACATCTTTGAAGCACAAAACTAGAATGACTATCATATGTCAAAAACCTTCTCAGGCTTAAAAATATACTTAAGATAGTGTATAAAGGTCAATTAAGGCTACAAGAAGGTAATAGTGATCTTGGCATAATGTGGAACGAAAGGGCCTAATTCTAACCCTAAAAGTCCATTCTAAGGCAAGTTCTACCCCAAACTAGACTAAGGTATAAAATCCCACAACAAGGTGCTCGACAATCCCCATTGAGTCCTAAGATATCAATTCAACCTAAGAAATGGGTAGTTAAGTAAAGTACACCTAATTACAGTCCCTTAATCGGCTAAATAATTCAATTCACACTAAATATACCTACAAATCATAATTTCCAACCCAGAACTAGCATAATATTATATCGATACTATAATTAAGCTCAATTAAGATAAGGGTAATCCTAGCCTACCAATACACTGGAGAAAGTCCAAATAAGTCTGCTAAATTGGGAATTTCCCCTTTCAGAAAGCTTCTGCATGATGCCACACTATCAAAATAGTGATCTACGCATTAATACGAGAACAATGATACCCATATTAGATTTTTGTGCTTTGGGTCCAAATTAAGACAAATCTCATGTGGGGCCCACTTGCAGAATTGCACTTTCAAAACTATCAACACATGCCTCTATGCTCAAGGATATTTTAGCCTAAAGAATGGGTAATTTCTGATCTTAAATGATACCAAAATCAACTAATTAAGAATCTAGGAAGTTACAACTAAATTGGAGAATTAAACCAAGAATTAGATGGAAACTTACAAGGATTTTGATAGGGAAATGATTATTCCAAGCTCATCAATACCCCACGATCACCCAAAGATTAGTCTGCTAATTTCCCACATACTCTAGGGCTTTGAGGCTCTTGAGACTTGTGAGAAATAAAAAAAATTGGGTAAGGTATGAATTTAATGCCCTCCCAAGTATCATTTAAGTGGTCACTGATAAAGCAATCCTTGGATTGCTAAAGCGACCCTCACCTTGGTATGGCCTCTGCTAAAGCGGTTAGGACATCTCCTAAGTAATGTTTGCTTCAACAAATGGGCCTTTAGTAAAGCGACCAGTACTAGACTTGGCCGCTTATGCAACCACTTGGCTTTGAATCAACCTCCGCTTAAGTGACCAAAGGTCCGCTTAAGTGGATTCACCAGCTGTGTCCCACACCAGTTGAAACTTGGAATTTTCCAAGTTTCCAATAACCCCTCGGGATTTATTCAGAATCTTGTGAATGTAAATGAACTATACTAACTTATCAAATTTGATATTTCAGACTTAATGGCATCATTGAAGTTTCCATCTGGGGTTATTTCAATGAAATCTGGGCCCCATACCCAAGGGATATTTTTAATAATTTTTGACCAGTATCCCAAAATGAGTTTAGAAGACTTAGGACCCAAACCAAAGGTCCCACTAGCTTAAAATCAACAATTTAGAGATGATAGAACTGCCAAAATTAGCATACGAGCTCGTTTACCTAAATTATTTTCCTGATAGCCAATCTTTACTAGCAACGACTTCAAATAAAGAAATTGTCTCTAAGAACTGAACGAACTACCTAGTAACTGAACTGTCTGCTCTAGCAAGTCACAAATTACTTGGGGAAGCTATAGGGAAGCTCTAAAAGGAAAAATATGTGGAAATGTAGAAAATAACCCGGAGGTTCATCACACCCTCATATGTATATATTTAGGAAATTTTGACCACCTTCTAACCATAATATATAAGGGATAATTATTGTCTATGTACTAAATCCCATACTTAAGTGTCTACCAACCTTGTTTCACCAATAATCCATGAAAATATACCAAATACCAAAACATTCCACAATTAGAAACAAGCTCGGTCAATTCATCAAGCAAGTAAGCATTCTATTGACCATACCAAATAACATGCATTAGCCAGCCATAATACAAAGTAGTTAAAATGAACATATAATATAAGTTATATTAACTACAATACCGTCACCTACCTCGAGTCAAGCATACATAGCCCTCTATGTCAGAGTCTTGCCTTTTCGTGCAATTCCTTCATGCCCATGGTCTAAAACATTCATATAAATACATACACTAAGAAATAAGCTAACATATTGGGATTTATAACTCACACCCAACTCCTAAGGTCAAGTTTATGATCATTCTGTTCCTGTTCTAGGGATTTTCTATTGTAATTCACCTAAAACTACCAACTTCATGGATAAATTAAGGAATTAATGACAAGGGTAATTAAGCATTATTCAAACTAAAACCATTAAACCCTTAAATCCCTGGTACCAACAACTTATCAAATTTAGCCCTAAAACCCTCCTCAAACACCACGAATTAGTAATTCTAAGGCTTAATCATCAATTACAAGTTAACGAGAATGAATTACATACCTTAATAAAGCCAAACAATGAATTTCTGATGAAATTTGCCTTAGTTCTCTCTTCTTTTTCTCCAGAATGAGTAGAAAATAATAGGCTATTTTGGAGAAATTTCACATAAATATACAGTTTCCATCACTATAGCAGTATCCGATTGCTATAGCGATATTAACCACTGCTTAGCAGTAACTTTTTTGATATAGTGCTCATCGCTATAGAGGCATACTGACCACTATAGAGTCTATAGTATTGATGGTACAGAAATTTTATTTTCACCCAAAACCCATTTTTACAACACACCTTAATCCTGGGGCATTCCAAATAATGCTCTTTATGCTAAGGTAAATTTTGGGAGTTCCACTTATGAATATTTGATTTCGTAAAATCCTATGAGTTCCTAACTATCTTAGCTAACTATAAATTCATGCTGAAGTCACCCAGATGTTCTAAATCACTACTAGATTTCCCTAGACTATACTCGCTACAAAGTCGATCAAAACTAGTCTAGCCTAAATTTTGTAACTTGCAAACTTAAAGGAATTTGGAATTGGGATTTTAAATGTAGAACTCCTATATAAAAATAAGGAATGTCATTATAGAAGGTATAATAAATATAAAAAATAAGCATATAATGGAATTATAGGTGATAAGATATAAGTGCAATAGAGTATATGCTAAAAGAGAGGGAGAAAGAGAACAAAAAAATATCCCACGACCTAGTAAGGTCAGTACAAGAGCCACTAAATCCAAAAGAATAAGAGTAATAAATAGTATCTAATATATAGATAGTCTCGTTAACTAAAGAACATCCAAAAGTAATGGAAGGAGAGAGAATCAACTTTGGATTTGAAAGCTCACCCTACGTCCAAATCCTTAAAGAAATCTAGATAGAACGTGAGAGGCAGTGACTCATGCTCAGATCCATATTGAAAAAGATGTAGACGTTTAGTATCATTACCAAAACAACAGGTACTTAGTAGGCATCATCGGCCGACTAATCTAAATTATAGTAAAATCATAATAAGATGTGAGAATGTACACTAAAGTTGGAGATTAAAGGGCAAACCAGAAATAATGCTCTGACTGACAAATGATAAGTAAACAAGATACAGATTTGGAAAATGATACAAGAAAACTACAGACTGGTTGGACTTCTATAATCTTATAAGGCATAAATAAGATAAGATTAACCTATCGAGCCCCATAAGCCTGATGGGTACAATCAAGGAAGAGTAACCGACTGTAGTGAATATAAAGTAAGTGATAATCAAAATCATATTTGTGAATCCATTTATACCATAACTGCCAGACTCAAATTGGAACTTTAGCATTAAAAGTGAATGATGAATGTTAAACTTGAATTGGAAAATTAATATCATATGTTTAGTAAATTTCAAAGTTGAACCAGAACGTTAAAGTAAATACTAAATAACTAGTCTATCTAAGGGATAAAAAGATATGGGAATCATCCCGAGGTTCAATATTGTATAAAATCAAACTTAGAGCGTGGAAAGTTTGGGGGACTTAAACTCATGAATTGATCAACTCTAGTGACTTTAGAAGAAGGAGCAACAGAACCAATATAATTTGATTGATGAGACTGAGATCTCACAAACTGAGTAAGTAAATGGATGGACCAATGGAACTCTGCATTAGAAATGTCACCTTGCGATATCGAGACATAAGTATCATTAGCTCGGGAAGCCTGATAAGGACTAACGGTAACTGATGAAACTCTACAAGGGATGATATAATCTAGAGAAGGGATACTAGACTAGGTCTGCACTCCATACACAAGGCAGGTCCCCTCCACATTGTCCTCAGGTAGGAAAGAGTTCCCAATAGAGAATCAACGACCATCAAATCTTTAGGGAGGAATGATTTGAAATGCAAGAAACCCAGGAGTTAGAGGAGTTCTATAACACTGGACTCTATAGCCAAAAATAAAACACAAGAAAGGGAAACATTCCTAAATTCCTTGCTACCTCTTCCTTATAAGTGTGGTGTGCTATACACCCATAAAAAGGACTCTACTCGATATGGCTTTATGGAAACAGAACCATACTAAACTATTCTCTAATACAAAGTTTGTTATGACCCAAACCAAGGCCTATCCATGATGGTATATCAAGTCCACCATGGACTGGAGACCACCCCTTAACTCAACCTCAAAAGCATAATAGAAACTAACAATAACAATGTGAAATCCAATGAAACAAAAATAAAAGACGAATAGATAACTTAGTGAATTCTAAGATCAATACAATAACAGACCAACCCACATCTAAAAGAACCTAAAATTACTGATTCACAGTAAAAGAATATGGAAATAATAAGGCCTTTCGAAGGATGGAGGCTCACCATTTCATAGATTCTCGATGAATGTGCCAATCAACCTAGTGTTGCATAGAGGTAAACTATACAATTTGGGAAACCCATGTTACCCATTCTAATTCTGACAACCATGCATTCATTTAATTCAAAATCATGATAATGAAGCATAAACAATCAATTCAAAACCATGGGCATTCAATTCATGTAATAACCATTCTAAACCCCTTAACCCATATTTAAAATTCAACAACTAAATCACATGGATAATAATTAAAACACATACTTTTGCATAAATCAATTTAGGGAAGAGATACATGCTTGAAACACACAAGAATTTTTAATTAATTTGAAGTTTGGAGCCCAATGATGAATTATCTATGAAACCCTTGAGTCTTCTTGGGTTTTGAGTTTGAGAGTGAAAGAGAGTAATTTAATCTTTAAAAACTGAAGAAAATAAGCTTATTTTTTGTTAAAGGGTCGTACAATGATTAAAAGACCCAAAAGCCCCTCATCGCAAGCGAGAAAATTAAAAATTGCACAAAAATTATGCCTTGGCATAACACACCAATATTGCGGAGACTATCCTATGTTCCACGCTAATATAACAGAGGGTAGCCTTCATGACATGGTGAAAACCCAGAGTTTAACCTTCGTGGAATGTTGAAATTACAGACCCCTACTACCCCAGGGTTTTAAAATATCTCCGAACCCTTTCCAAAAATTTTAAAACTTTCACAGATTACCTTTTTAACATCCCTTAACAAAATTTAAGTCAAAAATTGATATTACAAACACCGGAAGGTAAAAAATAAATTGGTCCAAATTTTAAGGGTCTTACATAATGGGGAAGTGACTACAACGAGATCTCTAATTCACACTCGACATTATTTGATCAATCTTCTCTTTCTGTAAGCTCTCTAGTATTATTTATGAAGTGGGAACTTAGAAAATGAAAGAGAAATCAGGTTCCACAACATTAAATACTCCTATGGGTCCCTTCATTTAAATTGTAGAGACCCTATCATGAACCTGATGCCTAACCTGGCTTACTCATTTGAAATGCAGAGGTTAGATCGTGAACCCGATGAACAGTCACTTTGGTGGTTGTGATTGCAGCCCAGGGCCTCACAAAAATAATGCCCAATGCCCTTAGCATTTGCAAATATAGCTAAAACCTCGTGAACATAAATGTTATTTTTGGCCTGCACTAGCAACTTAGAAAATTTAACATATTATTAACTAGACCCTCGAGATTTATTTAAAATCCCATGAACATAAACAAACACCCTACCAAATTTGATATTTCAAACTCATCAACACCATTGAAATTTCTATCCGAGAATGTTTTAATGAAATACCTGTTCCAAAACCAAGGATCGTTTAACCAAAATCCACCTAATAGCCCAAAATGAGTTTGGAGGCCTCCAGATACAAACCAAGGGTCCTGCTAGTCTAAAATTGACATTTCAAATCTCATGGAACTGTCAAAATTTGCATATGGACTGATACCCAACTTTAAATAGTGAAAACTTCAAAATAGGAAATTAGTTCTAAAAAACAAACAAACTACCTGATAACCAAGCTATTGGGCCTAGTATGTGATAAATGACTTAGGAAAACTGTGGGAAAGATATAAATATTAAAATAGCACAAAATATGGAAAATAACTCGGAGGTTCATTACAAAAATATTTGGGTGAATATTAGAAATCAATAATTTTATATTTTCTGATATCATGAGAATCTTATGGAATGATTAGCGCATAATTACGTTATTGGCCATGGTTAACAAAACCCTAGTTTAATTTCTCTACCAATTTATATCTCAATAATTGAACATTGTTTACTAGAAACAACTTGGATATTGCTTTACAAATTTTCATAAAAAAACCCCTCTATTTCATAGAAATTATCGACTAAGTGATTTGAATTACATATGACTTAATTATCATCATATCTCTATGGAATTCGACCCCAAACTTTGTTCGATTATATATATGACAATGAATGATTATGCTTCTTAGCAGAGTTGTAATTTTGGCGTATTAGTGTATAATAAGTCTGAAAGATGACAAAATTACTCATATGGCCATATGAATAATTTTAGGCATGGCAAATGATGCCATTTTGTTAATTATAAAAAGGAAAAACATTATGAGTTCTAAAAATAGTCCTTCAAAAGCTGAAGGTAATAATTACCATTAATTTGGTTTAAAATGTATTAGGCATGCAGTTACCATATGACCTAATTTAACAAATTTTATAAATGCTCCATCAAAATAAGGGACCTTTTAAAATAATGTTGAGGTGTGTCATGTAAATGTGATTAATTTAAAGACATGACAATGAGCTTCAAATGAAATCTTATGAAGCACGTCCCTATGATTTTTTCTTTTTCCTTGAAGAGAATGGGACTTTAGACAAGCATCATTGATGCTCGGCCATTCTTGAAAGTGAATGTTTCAAGATGTGATAACAATTATGAATAAGGACATGCTCATGCATAGTTGGATAAATGTCAATATCATCTGTATGTGAGGTTTGAAAAAAATATAGAAATTTATTTGACTTAAACGTCCATTGATCTCATACTTTTAGTATGTCATAAATACTATGGTATGTTTATCATGAATTACCAAAGGATAAAAGCAAGAAACAAGTCTTTACTATATAATATTTTAGTGATCAAGATCAAATTATATAATTTCTCCATAATTGAGAGATTGAAAAGAGCTAAAATGATACTACCCAAATGATACAAGATGAAAATAAAAAAATAGAAATGACACGAAAAGAAAGGAAAAATACTAAATACGAAATCACAAAAATAATGAAATGGAACGATAAAGTAAAAGATAGATAGATTGACATAAATCGATAACGAGGATGACCAAAGGGTATATTAAACCCTAAGACCTTCCTATCGATTACCAACAACACCAACCTATTACGAGGATACAAACGGGAGTGTATTCTTGAGAACCCATATTTCTCATGAATCAATGAAACTCCCAACAAGTTTCAGTAAAAACACTTGCAAGTTTATCTCAATTCATCATTCATCAACTATCTAAAAATGAAAAAGGTCCTAGATATTTATAGGCCAAAAGGCCTTTATTATAACTTAGGCCTAAAAGTAAACCTAAATGAAACTTGGGTCCAAAAGTGACCCAAGAGACAAAATAATGCAATGGGAGCCCATACTTTCTCGAAGCCCAAGCTATCATCCAAATACGGTGTCACCCATTCCTTCCTCAAAGAATATCATCAAATATAGCTTCTTTTCCAGCTATCCTTCATTTATGTATTTGTTCTCCTAAAATAGCCAAGTCTTGGATTTGTAGATGTGATCCTTGAAATATCAATCTCAAAGGAGTGGAGCCCATTAAGTTGCGTCATCCTAGCTTTCTTAAAGAGAATTTGTCCTCAAATCCAACTCCTTTATGAACTTGTCATTGCAACTTTTATGTTTAAAATCCTTTGGTAAGAATTTCGTTAGGCCTTTAAGCTCATTTTCATAAGGCATTCTTCTTGAATCCTCCTTTGAGATTGTTTGTTCATGAAACTGCACAAATGAAGGAGTGATTCTAGGTAAAATGTTAGCATCATGGTTAGCAACCAATAAAGGATCCATATTGGAATTGTCTTTATCAATTTGGGAAGACTCATTGCTTAATTAGACTTGGATTAGTTGAACATTGTCTTGGGGAGCTTGTCTTGTCATTGTTTGAGTTGAGGGGAAATATTATTTAGCTATTGGGGTATAATTTTGAAGGTTGAACCCTAATGTTAGGTTAATGAGTCATTTCTCCATGTTTCCTAATGTATCTTCAATTCGTGTCATGGATCCATTTATTTTATCCACTGTTCAATGCATCCCCATGAGAGCTTCCATCAGGGTATCAATGGTTGATCCACCCATATATTGTTAGCATATATTGTAGAAAAAAGAGAAAGCAGCTATTGATGATGCATTTGAAAAGTAAAGACTTGACTCAATGACATTGACAAAGAAAGAAATGATAAACACTCAACGAAAGAATAAAAGATAAAACAAAGACTTGAATGAATTTAATTCAAAGTTAAACTAAGAAAAGAATATATAAAAGAGATAAAACACAAGAATTAAGACACAAAATGAAGAACGAATCAAGAACTAATTGAACAACTAAGTAGATTGCGGTTTAGTTGTTAATTAGTTTCAAGAGTCAAAGAAATGAAAGGAGGAATTAAGAGATGAAATTAAAGATTTCAATCTGATTTAATGGAGTTTTTTAAGTGTTGAGATGTGTTTTAGAACTTGAATTGGTGTTGGAGAAGTGTCGAAATTTGTTTGGGGTGCGTTAAGGGGCTGTTTTGCATTGGAACATGCTGAAGCGGATGTGGGGCAGACTGCGCGCACATGGGGGGCACCACCAATGAAGGATCTACTGTTTTGGGCTATCTTGGACCTGCTTTAGTAGGTCAGGCGCAACTCCAAGGCATCTGCAAGGCAGATGGGCCGAAATCAGCTTGTCCAAGGCCAAAAATACCCTCTTGTGGTCCCCCTTTGTCCTTTTTTTGGAATATTATCTTGGATGTTCAAAAAAGGGCTTGTAAAAACACTTTTGTACACCTTTTTATTCACTTTTAAAGATCAAGCAACCACTTTTTGAATACAATTCCTCTTGAAGATTTGAATTTGTCCAAGAACACTCAAGAATACCAAAAACTTTAAAAATCTCTATTTCTTAAATCGTTGATCAAAATGCGATGAAATTTTGAACTAAGACTATGTTCAAACTTCTAAAATAATTCCTAACATCATTTTCCTCAAATTCTTAAATAAAAGTTCCAGATTTTAACACCCACTTTCAACCTTTAAACTTTAGCTTCTCAATAATGGTCGATCCTCCAATTTATCTCCGATTGTTCTCAAATTCAAGATTTAGAATCTAATAGTGTTAGGGAACAAGAATGTAATACTAAGAAATAATAAAAACAACAAAATCAAAGACTAAAAATTTGACCTAAAGACAACGTGAATGTGAGATCCTTTTTTTAGGATTTTTGATTTTCCAACACAAATAGACCCAAGATTGACTTTGTGGGAACGAAATCAAGTTCGGATCTGATACCAAATGATACAATACAAAAATATAAAAAAGAAAATAACATTAAAAAAAGAAAAAAACTAAATATAATATCACAAAAACAAGGAAACAAGGAAATGGAATGATACACCAACTTCTTACAAGGACACAAATGGGAATGAATTCTCGAGCACCCACATTTCTCATGAATCAATGAAACTCCCAACAAGTTTCCATAAAAACACTCGCAAGTGTATCTCAATTCATAATTCATTAACTACTTAAAAATAAAGAAGGTCATATCTATTTATAGTCCAAAAGGCCTTTATTACAATATGGGCCTAAAAGTGACCCTAAACGCAACTTGGGCCCAAAAGTGACCTAAGAGCCAAAACAATGCAATGGCCGCCCATACTCTCTCAAAGCCCAAGCTTTCATCCAAATGCGGTGTCACCCAATCCTTCATCAGAGGATATTATCAAATATAGCTTCTTTCTAAGCTATCTTTCATTCAAGTATTTGATCCCCTAAAATGACCAATTTTTGGATTCTTAGATGTGATCCTTGAAGCATCGATCCCAAAGGAGTGGAGCCCATTGAGCTTGTATCACCAGAGAAATAAAATTACTTATAATATTATGATTTAGTAAGTCTCAAAAGAAACTAATTAAGTTTGAAATGCATTGTCTAAAAATAAATTACATTGAGACTATAAATAATGAAAAGATGTACTATCTTCATATTACTACAATAAGGAGGGTAATAAATATTTATATAAAAGGTTACCCTCCTTTTTCCTCCTACTTGTAATATATAAAAATGACCATGATGAAAAAATCACATGCAATAGTAGATTAAAATTTTACTAAAATAAATTTTAGTTGGCATAATAGTTGACCATCCCAGTTCAAATGTATTGCAAAATAATTGAGAAATCATGTGGTTGTATATTGAAGATATAGAAAGTTTTTCATAAATTCTCTGGTGTTGCTTGTTCTAATAATGAATTGATCATTGTACTAGACAAGGTTGGGATTGTATTCCTAAATTTTTAAATGTATAAAAATATGAACATCGGCTTGTTTTCCTTCCACGTGGACCAATAACTACTATATAGTTTGATAGATGCATCTATGAAATATTCACATGTATTTTTTTATGAACTTTCAATTTGACTTTTTTAAAGTTATTTGCCAGAATAATTGGGCTAAGAGCACATATTCAAACTATAAATTATGTTGTAATTGTAATTCTCCGAGTCTGTACCCCAGATGCTACATGGTGCTTATAATCCCAAGGGACCATAAGCTATCCCATGACTGGTACCTACTGCAATAACTAAATAATAATGTTGTATTATGCAGAAATTAGGTGGAAACTTGCCATAAGGTTCAAAACTATAAATAAATACTGAGTACTAAAAATAGAATACTAATACATCTATCTAAAATACTCTAATCTGATAAGCTTCTACTGTCTGAATAAGGGATTGATAGGACAAACCGCTAACTAACCCCGACTACTAAAAACTGATAAATTGAGATACTGAAGTAATAACTATGTCCTTGAAATATGAGGACTCGCCACTAGTCTTCTGCTGATGAATAAGGCTGCTAAGTATGATCGGGAGTCCGTGCCTCTAAACCTATGATATAAGACATCATAGAGCAAAAAAAAGGTATGCATCAGTACTTTGAATATACTGGTATGCTAAGTGAGTTAGGCTGAGATGCATAGGTACATATGCATGAACAATACTGACTAAATAACATGAGTATAACTGAATGAAAGTACATGCATAAATACGTAAACTGTAACTGAGGTCGTGATAACACTGGATACTGAGTTCTGAGTTACTAATTTACTGATATCTGAGTTTATTGATATTGTATTACTGATAACTGGTGACTATATCTGGCAGTCCTGATTTTGTAGAACTATTATGAGTTTCGTACTGAACTAAGTGATTGTGTATAACAGTCCTGATTTATGTAGAATTGAACTAAGTTCTATTTTGAAGAATGAAACTTTAATAGTGGGAGGGAATCATCTAACCAACATGCCCCTTTCTAAATAGATTGGGGTCCAACCTGTAACCTTAATTAGAAAGATGTCAATACCGTTCCACTATAAAGACAACTATGAGTTAACCCTCTCTAACAGGAAGCTCTTTTGTCAACCCTCGCTTGCAAAAAAAATTATATGAGATGTATCAACCCTAGTATGGAAGGAAGATATCTCAACCTATGTTGGTTACATAGTTCTGTAATACAGGGATTGCTACTAAGGGTCAAACCCTTTGCTGGTAAGAGTGCCCCCATCCCTGGGTTCACTCGGTGCTGAATCCTACTCCCTACTGAATAGACACTAAACTGATTCCTAGTTCATACTAGGCTTGATTGAACTGTCACTGATTATATAGTCTAACTGAACTGAACTGAATTCATTGAGTTCCGTTGTCTGATGAAAACTACTGAATTCTGTTAACTGATTAAATTTACTGAGATCTGAATTGAAAACTGAATTGGAATGGACAAATACTAAGTCTACTGAGTTTTTCTTGAGTTCTGTAACTGACTGAGAGTACTATTGATCTTGACATGATTGATATTATTCTATAACTAACACTGGCTCTAGGTAAACAGCTAAATTATCGGGTATTAAATACCCCCAGGACTCGATAGCATGAAAAATAAATCATAACATAGACTTGAAAGGCATAATAATATACACCTGATCATAACTCATTCATAGAGACATTCCATCAAACACTTGCATGATATAACTTGCACATAAGATAACATGACATGATTGTTTTCCCCTTTTTCTTTGTTCTTATGAGCAATTTATCAAACACTTGGAGAACATAATCAATGCACATGTTACTAAATAAAACATAGGCATAATAATTCAAATATCAGTTGACAATTTCAAGGGGTTTAGCATGGATTCACATGATTCTATACATATATCAAATAACTCCACATGAAACTTGTAACAAACATGGATTAGAAACCCAATTAATCATTATAATCATGAATATAATCAAACCCAACATGAAATTCATTATATACCTTGGTATTCAAATTTGGGAAGAATGATGGAGTGTTCTTAAAGGATAAATCTTGAATTAGAGATCCTAGGGTTTGCTTATTGAGAAATTTTGAGAAAGGTGAATGGATTTTGCCTCTAAAGGGGCTTAATTTTGTGTTTTGGGGGCTAACATAAGGTGGGAAAAGACCCAATTACCCCTAAGGATGCAACTTTTTAATGACTAAAAATTGATTTAGCGATGCGTAGACCGATATGATAGCTAATGTGTCATGTCAAGTCTGCGTTGGTTCATTGCAATTTGCACTGGGAGATGGAGAAAAATACTCATCAATACGATGGGCGATGCAGTGCGTTGAGATCACGTCGATCCACTGGTTTGAGCTTTCAAATATGTTTCAAACATAGTTCAAAAAATTTAAAACTTATCCGAGAACATCTACTGACATTCCTGATCATGATTCAACCTAAAATATATTACTTTAAGGTCACGAGGATTGTGAAAAAGGATCGCCAATTATGAAGGCTAAAATAACTCTAAGTGTGAACACTTATGTGATTTTTTTTCTAAGTCTGGGACCCCTTACTAGCTTTTACAGGACTGAATCAAGCTTAGGATTTTGCGGGGTCTTACAATATCTCCCCCTTTGGAATATTCATCCTCGAATGAGACTGACTAAGCTGGGAATACTGGTAGATTGAATTTAGATATTGGATATGCACAACTGCAACATGATCTCATGACTGACACTACTGATATGCTGAAATTTCATATTGAACATGCATATATGATACATGAGTACATAGATGAACATGATTCATGAATGCATGACTAGGATTGCTAATAAGCTGAGTTTCTAATGTTGAACATGCATATCTTATGTATGAAGTCACAAATGAATATGCAATGGTAACTGGTACCAAGTATATAAAGGAAAATCCGAGCATGGAACTGAGTAAGCTCAACAAAAACCTATTACCTTGGGATGAGTTTGAGTTTAAGGAGAAGAGGTGAGGATACTTGGTCCACATATCTACTTCTGCTTCCCAAGTAGCTCCCTCAACGGACTGATTCCGCTCAAGAACTTTGACTAAAGGAACCTCTTTGTTCCTCAGTCTGTGAATCCGATAATCAAGGATTTTGATTGGGATCTCCTCATACGAAAGGCTGTTATGAACATCTATACTCCCTATAGGGACTACAACTGCTGGGTCACCTATGCATTTCTTTAGCAAGGAGACATACAACACTAGATGGACTAAAGCTAAGTCTAAAGGCAACTCAAGCTAGTAAGCTACCTTTCCAAAATGGTTGAGAATTCGACAAGGACCGACATGTCGGGGACTGAGCTTCCCCTTCTTGCCAAACCTCTTCACTCCTTATATAGAAGATATTTTCAAAAACACATAATCACCAACCTCAAAACGATATCCTTTCTGTGCACACCTGCATAAGATTTCTGTCGGCTCTGTGCTGTCTTAATCCTTTCCTTGATCAACTAAACTTTTTCTAAGGTATCAAATACCAAGTCAGACCCTATCACTGTAGCTTACCTACTTCAAACCAACCAATGAGAGATCTATATCTCCTCCTATAGAGCACCTCAAATGGAGCCATCTAAATGCTGGAATGATAGCTATTGTTATATGCAAACTCAATCAAAGGAAAGTGGTCATCCTAACTAACTTTAAAGTCTATCAGACACGTTCACAACATATCCTCTAAAGTATAAATGGTCTTTTATGCTTAACCATCTGTCTGAGGGTGAAAAGTTGTACTAAGGTGGACTTGGGTACCAACACCATTTTAGAACACCTTCCAAAAGTGAGAGGTGAACTTTGATCCTCCATTTGAGATAATAGATAACAAAACTCCGTGCAATATGACCAACTCTTTAACATAGATTTTGGCATAGTCCTCGACTAAATAAGAGGTATGAACTAGTAGGAAATAAGCTTATTTGGTCATTCTATCTATAATGACCCAAATTGAATTGTGCTGATGACGAGTACGAGGCAAACCTATCACAAGATCCATGTTTACTTCTTTCTACTTCTAAGTAGGAATACTGAACTCCTACATAGACCCACTAGGTTTCTGGTGCTCAATCTTAACTTGCTGACATATCGGGCACTTAGCTACAAACTCTGCAACGTATCTCTTTATCCCACTCCACCAATAGATCTCCTGCAAATCATAATCCATCTCAGTGGCCCCTGGTTAAATGGAGTAACATGCACCATGCACTTATGTAAGAATTCTCTATCTTAGTTCATCTACACCTGGTACACATAGTTGACCCTGATAATGTAATACACCATCTCCCCCTTAGGAGAAAACCTTTATCTCCTAATCTCTGACTTATGCTTTCAACTTAACTAGACTGGGTTCCCTATCCTACTTCTCCTTTAATTTGGAAACCAGGGATGATTCTGAACTACTCTGCACTTGTACATTACCTTCTGCTGAATCGACTAAGCAGACACCTAGTTGGGAAAGATGATGAACTACCTGAGCTAACTTATTTTTACCATCATCCACGTGAGAAATACTACCTATAGACATCCTACTTAGAGCATCAACCACTACATTGGATTTACTCAAATGATACAGGACACTCATGTCATAGTCCTTCAATAACACCAACCACCTTCTATGATAGAAGTTTAGGTCTTTCTGAGAGAACACATACTATAGGCTCTTATGGTCAGTAAACACATCAGCGTGCATTCCATACAAATTGTGCCTTTATTTTTTTAAGGCAAATACTACTGCTGCTAACTCAAGATCATGAGTTGGATAGTTCTTTTCATAGGGCTTAAGATGTCTAGAGGTGTAGGCTATGAACTTACCTCTCTACATTAAAACACACCCCAAACCAATCCTGGAAGTATCATAATACATAAGAAAGCCATCTAAACCATCTGGTAGATTCAAAACTAGGGTTGTAGTGAGTTGAGTCTTCAACTCCTAAAAACTCTTTTCATAAGAATCTGACCACTGAAACTTAACTTTCTTCCGAGTCAATCTGGACATAGGGGTTGCAATAGATGAAAATCCCTTAACAAACCATCGGTAATAGCTGGCCAAGCCTAAGAAACTCCTGATATCTGATAGAGAGATTGGTTTTGGCTAGTTTTTTACTACTTTGGTCTTTCAGGGATCATCAACTCTAATGCCATTACCAAAAATGATATGGCCGAGAAAAGCTACTGACCTTAGCCAAGATTTGAACTTACTAAATTTGGCGAATAGATGATGGTTTCTAAGAGTCTGTAATACTATCTGAGATGGTCTGCATGATCATGTTCATTGCAGGAGTAGACAAGGATTTCATATATGAAGACTAGATGAACATGTCCAAGTACTGCTTGAACACATGATTTATCAAGTCCATGAAAGCTGCTGGGACATTAGTAAGACCAAATGACATGACTAAGAATTCAAAGTTGCCATACTGAGTTCTGAAAGTTATTTTTGGAATGTGACATTCTCTAACTCTGAGCTGATGATAGCCTGATCTGAGGTCTATCTTAAAAAAGTAATTGGCACCCTTAAGTTGGTAAAAAAAATCATTGATTTTGGGAAGTGGATACTTCTTCACGATCGTGAATTTATTTAACTGATGGTAGTCAATACACATTCTGAGGGAACCATCTTTCTTACGCACGAATAGAATTGGTGCACTCCACGGGGACACACTTGGTCTGATGAATCCCTTATCTAGGAAATCTTTCAGCTGTTCTTTTAATTCTTTTAGTTCTGCTGGAGCCATTCTGTATGACAGAATATATATAGGTTGAGTATCTGGAAGAAGGTTTATTCTGAAGTCAATTTCCCTTTTGGAAGGAACTCTGAGAATATCTTCAGGAAACATATCTGAGAATTTATATGCTATTGATACCGACTTAAGAGTAGGGGTTTCTAATCTAGAGTCCTGGACTCAAACAGGATACCAGACACATCCCTTAAATATTATTTTCCTTGCCCTAAGGTAGGAAATAAGCTGACTCCTAAGTGCTGAAGTACTACCCCTCTACTCTAGGATGGGCTCATTCAGAAACTAAAACTAGATAATTCTGTTTCTACAGTCGACTGAGGCATAGTAGGAATGAAGACAATCCATGACTAGAATGACATAAAAGTTGGTCATCTATAATTTGACAAAGTCCGTTAAATTGATTTTTTGAGATACCATAACCGGACAGTTCTTGTATACCCACCGGGCTATGATAGATTTACCCACTGAAGTAGAGACTGAGAAAGGCTCTGCTAGAATTTTAGGACTGACTTTGAAGTCAACAGCTATTTAGAGAGTTAGAAAAGACAAAGAAGCTCCTGGATCTAGTAAAGCATAAACATGAAAATGATAAACTTGTAACATACCAATGACCACATCAGGAGAACTTTCCTGATCCTGTTAGAACTGAAGTGTGTAGAGTCTGTTTGGGCATTGCCCATATGACACTGGAGGCGGCACCCTACAAATTCGAGTGACTGGACTGAGCTGAGGGACGGTTATGTTGACTCTATGAACCCACCTGAGGATATTGTCTGACTTTATTGCCTGGCTTGCCATAACTAAAACATACGTCACTACCATCTCTACAGATACCCTGATGGTTTCTACCATACTTCTGGTAGAGAGAATTTGTTTGGGCACTACTAACACTACCCTGGGGTTTAGGACCTGATGCCTGATCTCTATTTCTGTCTCTGAATTTCATTATGGGAGCACTGGCTGGGGATAGAGCTGGGACTAAGGATTTTGGGTAAAACTGAGAATGATTCCCACCCTCTAACTTAGGCTGAGTAAAGTTGAAACTACCTATTTTTGCTTTCTTATTCTCCTTCTCCTTCTCCCTATTCTTAGCCTCCTCTATTTGCTGAGCATGGATAATGAGACTAGATATGTTAATCTCATTAATTAACATTGCAATCCTACACTCCTTGACCATACTATTAGACATGCCAGACATAAACTTACTCTTCTTAGATCTACTCTCTGCTACCACATGAGGAGTATATCTGGATAATTTCATAAACTTGAGAGAATACTCTTGTACTGTCATGTTGCCCTACTTCAAATTTAAAAATTCTAAAACCTTTGATTACCTTAACTCTAGCAGAAAGAAACTATCTAGAAAAGCAATAGAAAACTTCTCCCATTCTATTGGCCCTGTACCTGCAACCCTCTCTACTTTCAACAGTTTGAACCATGAGTGAGCCACATCCTGTAACTGATATGAAACTAACTCGACAATCTTACTATCTATCACCCTATAATATCTATAACCTTCTAACCTGATCAAGAAATTCCTGCGGTTCCTCATCTGACTTTAACCCGATAAAAGATAGAGGGTTCATTCGGGTGAAGTCCTGAATCATGGCTGCAGCAGTATTTGCCACTAGGTTGGCAAAAAGGAAACTTATCATTCATTATGAGCTACCTCAAATTGAGCTAGGGTGGTGAAAGCTGCTCTAAATTTAGTATAGGAGACATGTTCATCAAGGGGATCTGGCTGGATGGGCTGAGGTGCTGACTAATTTCTGGTTCTCCTTTCATTAATATTTTTGGGAGGCATGTTCTATAAATGAAAAGAAGAGAATGGATTAGAGTGAGAGTTTACCTTGAACTCATGCTCACTCGTATGACATGAATATTGAAAGAAGGGAAACTTTTCCTAAAATATCTAATAGCCTCCTGTCCATAAGTGTGGCGTGCTACACACCCATGCATAAGACTCTACTAGACGTGGATTTTAGACTTCCTAGGAATCTGTTGAACCTTAGGCTTTGATACCAAGTTTGTAACGTCCCGAGTCTGTACCCCGAACGCTATACGATGCTCATAATTCTGAGGGACCACAAACTAGCCCATGACTGGTACCTCCTATAATAACTGAATAATAATACTGTATTATGCGAAAATTAGGTGGAAACTTACCATAAGGTTCAAAATTGTAAATAAATATTGAGTACTAAAAATTGAATACTGGTACATCTATCTAAAATACTCTAGTCTGATAAGCCTCTACTGTCTGAATAAGGGATTGATGGGACAAACCCCCAACTAACCTCGACTACTGAAAATTGATAAACTGAGATACTGAAGAAATAAATATGTCCTTAAACTATGAGGACTCACCACTAGTATGCTGCTGATGGATTGGGCTGTTAAGTATAATTGGGATCCCATGAATTTGAACCTATGATATAAGATATCATAGGGCAAAATAAAGGTATGCATCAGTACTTTGAATGTACTGGGATGCTAAGTGAGGTAGGCTAAGATGCATGGGTTCATATGAATGAACAATACTGACTGAATAACATGAGTATAACTGAATGAAAGTACATACATGAATACATAAACTATAACTGAGGTCGTGATAACACTGGATATTGAGTTCTGAATTACTGATTTACTGATATTCGAGTTTATTGATACTGTATAACTATTAACTGGGTGACTATATCTGATAGTCCTAATTCTGTGGAACTATTCTGAGTTCTATACTAAACTAAGCGACTGTGTCTAACAGTCCTAATTTCTGTAGAACTGAAATGAGTTCTATTCTAAAGACTAAAATTGTAATTGTGGGAGGTAATTATCTAATCGACATGCCCCTTTCTAAATGGATTGGGGTCTAACCTATAACCCCAGTTAGAAGGGTATCAGTACCGTGCCATGGGTAAAAACAGCTGTGAGTTAACTCTTTCTAATAGAAAGCTCTTTTATCAACCCTCATTGGCAGGAAAATCATATGAGATGTATCAACCTTAGTCTGGCAGAAAGATATCTCAACCTATGCCGAATACATAGTTTTGTAACACAGGGATTGCTACTAAGGGTCAAACCCTTTACTGGCAGGAATTCCACTATCCCTGGATTTGCTGGGTGTTGAATCCTACTCCCAACTGAATAGACACTAAATTGATTCCTAGTTCATACTAGGCTTGACTGAACTGTTACTAATTATAGTGTCTAACTGAACTGAACTGAGTTCACTGAGTTCTATTGACTGATGAAATACTACTAAATTCTATTAACTGACTAAATTTACAGAGGTCTGAACTGAATACTGAACTAGACTAGACTAATACTGAGTTTACTGAATTTTTCTAGAGTTCTATAACTGACTAAGAGTACTACTGATTATGACATGACTGAGATTATTCTATAACTGACACTACCTCTAGGTATTTAGCTAAATTGTTAGGTATTAAATATCCCCAGGACTCGATAGTATGAAAAACAAAATCAAATCATAGACTTGAAAGGCATAACAATATGCACTTGATCATAACTCATTCAAAGAGACATTCCATCAAACGCTTGCAAGACATAACTTGCACATAAGCTAACATGACATGATTGTTTTCCCTTTTTTCTCTGTTATCATGAGCAATTTTTCAAACACTTGGATAACATAATCCATGCACATGTCACTAAACAATACATAGGCATTATAATTCAAATCCCCATTTATAATTTTAAGGGTTTAGCATGGATTCACATGATTCTATACATATATCGAATAACTCCACATGAAACTTGTAACAAACATGGATTAGAAACTTAATTAATAATTATAATCATGAATATAATCAAACCCAATATGAAATTCATGAAATAAATACACTTGAAGTTTCAAAAGTAGTTTCTTGAACTCCAACGGTGGAAGGGACCCTTGGATAAACACTTGACATACCTTGGTATTCAAATTTGTGAAGAATGATGGAGTGTTCTTGAAGGCTGAATCTTGAATTAGAGATCCTAGGGTTTTCTTCTTGAGAAATCCAAGAAAGACGAATGGATTTTGCCTCTAAAGGGTCTTAATTTTGTGTTTTGAGGGCTAAAATAAGGTGGAAAAAGACTCAATTACCCCTAAGGATGTGATTTTTTAATGAATGAAAACTAATTTAGCGATGCACAGATCGATGCACCGCATCATTAGCATCGATGCGATATCCAACATACCGCATTGAGTCCATATCAGTTCACTGGAATTTGCACTGGGAGATGGGGAAAAATACTCATCGACATGATGGACGATGCGGCACATCAAGATCACGTCGATCCACTGGTTTGAGCTTTCAACTGCATTTCAAATGAAGTTTAAAAAATCCAAAACTTATTCGAGAACACCACTGACATTCCTGATCATGATTCAACATAAAAATTAATACTTTAAGGTTATGAGGGTCGTAAAAAAGGATCGCCAACTTACGAAGAATGAAATAACTCTAAGTATGTATTCTTAGCTAAATTTTTTTCTAAGTATGGGACCCTTTACTAGCTTTTACAAGACTGAATCATGCTTAGAATTTTGTGAGGTCTTACAGTAATGCTAGCTAGTTTAGTAGAAATTGTACGCCACCAATTATAGCTAAACCATTGGTTGGAAAATATCTTTAAAAGAAATTTGATATGATATATATATATTTAAATATAGCGATATTAGTATGCATTAAGACAACAAGGCTCCTTTATCACTATCTTTTCAGGGTCAGGAACTGTAACACCCCGTATTTTAGGCTAGACTTTGAACTGTCGTTCCTATGTATGTAAACTCTAATACCATGATTTACATTTGAATCATGAGTCATGACCTTTATACTAGTCTGTGAAATGCTTATTAGGTGAAAAGTGTTCATAGAAATAACTTAGAGCAAAGTTGAGCTAAGAGCCTTTAATTTAGCCAAATTTTGGTGTTTGATTCCACAAAAGTCGACTTTAAATAAGTATAACTTCTTATATACATGGAAATTTTAAGCTAAAAACCCACCAAATGATAGTTAATTTAATTATATTTCTAACGATACAAATTTTACCTTAATCTAATACTCGAGCAAAATGTTATGGTTTTTTTCATAAGAGGCAGTAAGGGTCCGTGATTTGGCTGCGACGCATCGCTCTCTCCATGAGGTATGGTTCATGATGTGTTTCTCTCTCCACGTGATATAGGATGTGATTCAGAGCTTATTCCCTCTTCATTTTAGCTTCTTAAGGGACAAGGGGAATTTTAGTCCTTTCCCCTCATCCCTATTTATCCAAAGCACGAATTAAAGCACCCAGAAGGGTATTATTTGCCCATATTCTTCAAATCAACTCATGTAAAACCCTCTCTTTCCCAAGAATAATAATTCAAGCTTAAAGTTTAAGAAATCCTTAAGGAATCCTCAAGAATTCATCTAGTGAGGTATGTGTGATATTCATCCATGGATCCTCTTCACCCATGGAGTCCAAGAATCCTCTTTTAGTTTAAATTATGATTTTAAAGTTGAACTAACTCCATGAATCTCTTGTTAATTTTAGTGCATGACATTTTTACAAGTGTTTTCAAGTTAGATAAGCCATCTTATGTGTTGAGTATTGATATTCCCATGCCAAATCCCTAATTTATGATGTAAGCCATGCAATAATGTTGTCCCATCATGTTCTACCCATTACCATGTTTAAGTTCATGACTCTCATGTGTTTGATGGAATGCTTATGTTTTGGGTTCCTGAACAATGATTCCCTACTATGTTTTTAATGCTTTCATAATATATTATTATCATTTTTATATCCATTTAGTGTTGGTGGGTTATGAACACCCGATACCTATGTATTTATTTGTATTTCAAATCTTTCAAGTGATGATTTCTATTAAACCATAAATATTACTATTTAGTAAGTTGTTATGATCATGATGAGCAATATCAGTTGTTATGTTTAGTTGAACTTTAGCTTGTTCCAGTGTTCATTCAGTTAGGAGTAGGATTTATCTTCGAGAGAACCCAGGGATGAGGGCTCACCTACTAGTAGAGGGTGTGTCCTTAGTAGCAATCCCTGAGTTCCAGAATTATGTATCCAGCGTAGGTTTGAGATATCTTCCTGCTAGTTGAGGGTTGACACATATCTCATGAGAGCACCTGCTGGGAGAGGGTAACTCTGTAGTCCTTTGGGATACTAGTTTAGTGGATCCACACAGCCAGTGTTAGTCCCCGTGGTTTGACACCCTTCCAACTTAGGTTATAGGTTGGACCCCAATTAGCTCAGATTGGGTTATATAGGTTAGATAATACCTCCTATAATTTTCGTACAGTATTCAGTGTATTTTCAGTACAAGTTTGCTTGACCAAGTGTACAGATGCTCTGATATTTAGTTTTATAGCTTTCAGTCTTTCAGATTACAGATTTTCTCAATAACATAACAAATATACACTTAGTTTTGCACTCTCAGATTTTACATATTTATGCATTCATACATAATTACTTCATGCATTTCAGCCTGTCCTCATCTCATATACCAGTACATTCAAAGTACTAACTGCATACTCTTCTTTGCACTATGATATATTATATCATAGGTTCACACACTCAATTTCACAACCGTACTTAGACAACCCAGTATTACAGCAGCAACAACTGTGGTGAGTCATTACCCTTCGAGGACAATTATCTCTTATTCAGTTACTTCAGTATTTCATTATGTTTTGTTAGTCGGAGTTAGTTGGGGGCCTATCCTTTCTTCTCAATTAGTTTAGAGGCTTTCAGCGCTCAAACAGTCAGTTAGATAGTTAGTTAGCTTTATTAATTTTATTAGTGGTTTTTAGATAGACCATTTGGTTTTCAGTATCTTGTCAGGTTTAGACTTGTGATTAAGTCATACTATCAGTATTCAGACTTGCAGTACTTTATCAGTTTATCTGCTATACAGATGTTTTATTACTATTTTATTCAGTGCTCATTGCAGGTACCATTTCATGGGTTAACTTGTAATCACTTGTGATCGTAAGCATTGTTGTTATGACTAGGGGTAGTCTCGGGTTGTGAAAAAACTTTGTATAATATCCTATAGTTTTAAAGTGTCCTAGAGAGTCTGAAAGCATTGAGTAGAGTCTTGTGCATGGGTGTGAAGCACGCCAAACTTATGGACGAGAGGCTACGAGATGTTTTAGGAAAAGTTTCTCTTCTTTTAGTGTTCATTCCATGTAAAAGAGAATGAGATGTATTTAAATTCTCTTTCTTATTTATACTTTTTTCGATTATAATCAATGCCTCTTATGAGAAATAACAAAAGAAGGAACGAGGATCAACCCACACCTTCGCCTGTTCAGGAAGATCCCTTGAATGAATATGTTTCTCACCCTAAGTTCAAGGCCACTTTCACGGACTTAGCCCATTCATTAGATGCTTAGAACAATCATTAATCTATTGCTCCAACCAATCCACTCACCAATACAGTTGTAACTAGGATTAAGGATTTCACCCGAATAAATCCCCCTTTGTTTTTAGGATCCAAGTCTGAGGAGGATCCGCAGGAATATTTGGATATGGTGTAGAAGGTGTCTGATATCATGGACATCACTTTGAGTTATAGTGCAGAGTTGGCTACATATTAGTTATAGGATGTAGCTCACACTTGGTTTAGGTAGTAGAAGGAGGATAGGGGTGTTGAGATAGGGCTTATAGAGTGGGAGGAGTTTTCCATGACTTTATTAGACAAGTGTTTCCCCTTAGAGTTAAGGGAAGCTAAGGTTCAGGAGTTTATTAATTTGAAAAAAGGTAATATGAGTGTGAAAGAGTACTCTCTCAAGTTCACCTAGTTGGCGAGGTATGCTCCTTCGATGGTTAATTATAATAGGTTTAAAATGAGTAAGTATGTATCTGGTGTATCTGATAGTTTGGTCAAGGAGTGTAGGACCACAATATTGATTAAGGAGATGGACTTATCTAAACTTATAGGTCATGCTCAAAAGATTGAGAAAGAGAAGCTTAAGGAGAAAGAGAGAGGGAATAAGAGGGCCACAATAGGTATTTTCAACTTTTCATATCTGAGGTTAGAGAGTGATAACCGTTCACACTTTTATAAAAAATGTTTAGACCTAAATCTGTCTTTATCTAGTGCGCCAGTGCCAAAGTTTAGAAATGACATTCGGGATAAGGCACCGGTCTTTAAGTCCCAGGGCAGCATGAATAGTAGTCATACTAATTCGATTTGTGGGAAGTATGGTAGAACTCATCAGGGTGTGAGTAGAGCTGGCAGTGATGTGTATTTTGGATATGGTAAGCCAGGCTACAAAGTCATAGATTGCTCACAGGCTGGGCAGCAGGGCCAGTCCAGTCATCTATTAGCTCTAACCAGTTTCCCGAATCAGCAGGGCACCACTTCCAGTGCAACCAGTGGACAGTGCCAGAATAGGTAGTATGCTATCCAGACTCGGCATGATCAGGAAAGCTCTCTTTAGGTGATTACGGGTATGTTACAGGTTTTCCATCTCTATGTTTATTTTTATTAGATCCTGGAGCTTCACTTTCTTTTATGACTTCTTATATAGCCATCAATTTCGGTGTTAGTCCCCAAACATTAGCGAAACCTTTCTCAGTGTCTACCCTAGTGCGTAAATCAATTATAGCTAAATGGGTATACAAAAATTGCCCGGTTATAGTATCTCAAAAAATTACCTTAGTAGATCTTGTGGATTAAAAGATGATTGATTTTGATGTCATTCTTAGCATAAATTAGATCCACTCATGCTATGCTTTAGTTGACTATAGAAATAGTTATTCAATTCCAGTTTCCCAATGAATTACCTATTGAATGGAGAGGTAGTACCTTTTTGCTTAGGGGTCAAATTTTTTCATATCTTAGAGAAAGAAAGAAGATATCCAAAGGGTGTGTTTACCATCTTATTTGAGTCAATGACTCTAGCTCTGAGACTCCCAGTCTTGAGTCAAGTTTAGTAGTAAGGGAATTTCTAGATGTGCTCCCTGAAGATCTTCCTGGAGTTCCTCCCGAGAGGGAAATTAACTTTGAAATAGATCTCCTTCCAGATACCCAACCTATCTCTATTCCACCTTATAGAATGGATCTAATTGAGCTTCAGGATTTAAAAGAGCAGTTGAAATATATTTTAGATAAGGGATTCATTAGGCCTAGTATTTCTCCTTGGGGCACTCCAGTCTTGTTCGTGCATAAGAAAGATGGTTCTCTCAGAATGTGCATCGATTACCGCAGTTGAACAAAGTAACAATCAAGAACAAATATCCTCTTCCCATGATTAATGACTTGTTTGACCAACTTCAAGGTTCCAATTATTTCTCTAAAATAGACATCATATCTATCTATCATCAGCTTAGAGTCAGAGAATGTGACATTCTAAAGACAACCTTTAGAACTCGGTCTGGTCACTTTGAATTTTTAGTTATTTTTTGGACTAACGAATGCCCCTGCAGCTTTTATAGACTTGATGAATAGAGTGTTCAGTATTACTTAAATATGTTCGTCGTAGCCTTTATTGATGACATTCTTGTCAATTCCTGTAGTAAAAATTATCAAGCAGACCATCTGAGAATTATGTTACAAATCCTTAAAGCTCATCAGTTGTTTTGCCAAATTTAGTAAGTGAATTTTTTCTAACACCAATAGGTTTTCTTGTATATATCGTTTTCTATGATGGCATTAGAGTTTACCCTCAAAAGATCAAAGTGGTGAGAAACTGGCCCAGACTCATCTCTCAACCGGATATTAAGAGTTTCTTGGGTTTTGCTAGCTATTACAAATGGTTTATTATGATGTTTTCTTCTATTGCATTCCCCATGTCCCGATTGACTTAGAAGAAAGTCAAATTTCAATGGTTAGATTAGTACAAGAAGAGTTTTTAGGAGTTGAAAACTCGACTCACCTCAGCCCCAGTCTTGACCCTGTCAGATCGTTCAAATGGGTTTGTAGTTTATTGTGATTTTTATAGAGTTGGTTTTGGTTGTGTATTGATGTAAAGAGGTAAGGTCTTAACCTATTCCTCTAGACAACTTAAACCCCATAAAAAGAATTATCCTACCCATGATCTTGAGTTGGCAGCTATTGTTTTTGACTTAAAAATTTAGAGGTATGATCTTTTTGGGGTTCATGTTGTTGTGTTCACAGATCATAAAAGTTTGCAGTATGTATTTTAGCAAAAAGATTTAAATCTACTTCAGAGAAGGTGGCTTGAGTTGTTAAAATATTATGATATGAGTGTGTCGTACCAATCAAGCAAGGCCAATGTAGTGGGAGATTCCCTTAGTAGAGTGTCTATGGGTAGTGTTACTCATGTTAAGGAGAATAAGAAATGGTTAATCTGCGAGGTTCATCAGCTTGCTAGAATAGGTGTTTGGTTGGTTGACTCAGCTGAAGGCATTGTATGGGTTCAGAATGGTTCAGAATCATCATTGGTTACTGAAGTAAAGGAAAAGCAAGATAGGGATCCCAATCTAGTTAAGTTGAAGCAATCAATTAGAGATCAGAAAGTAGAGGTTTTCTCCCAAGGGGGAGATGGTGTGTTGCATTTCTAGGACAAGTTATGTCTTTTGTGTGTTGATGGGCTGAGGTAGCGTATTTTGGCAGAAGCGCATGATGCGCGGTATTCCATTCATCCAGGGGCCCCCAAGATGTACCGTGACTTATGAAAAATCTATTAGTGGAATGGTATGAAGAAGGATATTGCAGAGTATGTGGCTAAGTATTCAAATTGTCATCAAGTTAAAGTTGAGCACCAGAGGCCTAGTGATACATTGTAGGATTTCAATTTCCTCAGTTAAAAGTAGGGAGCGGTGAACATAGATTTTGTGATGGGTTTGCCTTGTACGCATCATCAACATGATTTGGTTTGGGTCATTGTAGACAGAATGACCAAATTAACTAATTTCTTACCAGTTCATACTTTATACTCAATTGAGGATTATGCTAGTCTTTACATTAGGGATTTGTTTAAGTTGTATGGGATTCCATTGTCATATTAGATAGAGGTACTCAGTTGACCTCTTACTTTTAGAAGGCCTTTCAGAAGGGTCTTGGTACCTAAGTTCATCACAGTACAAATTTTCATCCTCAGATAAATGGTCAGGCAAAGAGAACCATTCAGACCTAAGAGGGAATATTGAGAGTGTGTGTCTTTTATTTTAAAGGTAGTTGGGAGGCTATCATTCCAATATCCAGATGGCTCTATTCGAGGCTCTCTATGGGAGGATATATAGATCTCCTATTGGTTGGTTTGAGATCAGTGAGGCTATTTTGATAGGGCCAGATTCAGTATTTGATTCAATAAAGAAAGTTTAGTTGATTAGGGAGAGGCTAATGATAGACCAAAGCTGTCAGAAATCCTATGTAGATGTGAGAAGGAGAGATCTTAAGTTTGAGATTTCTGATTAAGTCTATTTGAAAATTTAGCCAATGAAGAGAGTGAAGAGATTTGGCAAGAAGTGAAGCTTAGTCCCCAATATGTTGGCCTTTATAGAATCTTTAACCATTTTGGGAAGATAGCTTATGAGATAGAGTTGCTTGCAGATTTGGAATTAGTTCATCTGGTGTTCCATGTTTCTTTGTCAAAGAAATGCATTGGTAATTCAGTTGTTGTTGTTCCTTTAGAAAGTATTGATGTTTAGGATAGCCTTTTTGACGAAGAAGTTCCAGTTGTGATCCTTGATCATCAGATTTGTAGGCTAAGGAATATAGAAGTTCCCTTGGTTAACATTCTATGATAGAATCAGTCTGCTGAGGGAACTACTTAGGAAGGAGAAATAGATATGAGAGTCTGATATCCTCTTCTTTTCTCCACGAATTTGGACTCAGCTTGAGGTAATAGTTTTCTTTAGGTTGACTCTTTTCGTTCTCCATTTCAGCTATACAACTATTCTCATGTTATAGCATGTATCATGTTTCAGAACAAGTTATTAGATTATGTTTCAGGTTATCAGTATATAATATAAACTCTTAGTATTCTTAGTATCCCATCTTAATCAGTTTTATTCAAGGATGAATGATTCCAAGGGAGAGATAATGTAACACCCCACATTCTTGGGCTAGACTTTAAATTGTCGTTCCTATGTGTGTAAACTCTAATACCATGATTTACATTTGAATACATGAGTCATGACCTTTATCCTAGTATGTGAAGTGCTTATGAGGTGAAAAATGTTCATAGAAATCACTTAGAGTAGAGTTGAGCCAAGATCCTTTGATTCGGCCAAATTTTGGTGTTCGATTTCACCAGGGTTGACCTTAAATGTGTATACCTTTTTATATACGTGGAATTTTTCATCTCAAGGCCCACCAAATATATATAATTGAATTAGTTTTCCAACGATATCAATTTTTCCTTAATCTGATGCCCGAGAAAAAATTTATGGTTTTTTCGTAAGAGTAAGTAAGGGTCCATGATTTGGCCACATGCATCACTCTCTCAATGTGATTTTGGGTGCGATGCATTGCTCTCTCCACATGATATAGAATGCTATGCAAATCTTATTCCCCCTCTATTTCAGCTTCTTAAGGGTCAAAGGGCACTTTGGTCCTTTTCGCTCAGCCCTAATCGTCCAAGGCACAAATTAAAGTACCCAGAAGGGCCCGCATCTTATTCAAATCAACTCACGTAAAAATCCTCCCTTTTACAAGAATTTATCTAGTGAGGTATGTGTGACGTTCATCCATGGACCCTTTTCACCCATGGAGTCCAAGAATCCTCTTTTAGTTTAAGTTATAAGTTTTTACATGTTAAAGTTGAAATAACTCCATGAATCTCTTGTTAATTTTAGTACATGACATGTTTACAAGTGTTTTCAAGTGGGATAAGCCATATTATGTGTTGAGTAATGATATTCCCATTTCAAATCCCTAATTTATGATGTTAGCTATGCAATCATGTTGTCCCATCAAGTTTTACCCATTACCATGTTTAAGGTCATGACTCTCATGTGTATGATGGAATGCTTATGTTTTGGGTTCCTGAACAATGATTCCCTAATATGTTTTTAAAGCTTTTATAATACATTATTATTGTTATTATTTCCTTTCAATGCTGGTGGGTTATGAAAACCCAATACCTATGTATTTATTTGAATTTTAGATCTTTCAAGTGATGATTTTAGTTAAACCATAAATATTACCATTTATTCAATTGTTATGATCATGATGAGCAATATGAGTTGTTATGTTTGGTCGAACTTAAGTCAGTGCCAGTGTCAGTTCAGTTAGGAGTAGGATTTAGCACCGAGCGAAACCAGGGATGGGGGATCACCTGCCAGTAGAGGGTGTGACCTTAGTAGCAATCCTTGAGTTACAGAACTACATAGCCAACGTAGGTTTGAGATATCTTCTTGCCAGTTGAACACACATATCTCATGAGTGCACCTTCCAGGAGAGGGTGACTCCTTAGTCCTCTGGGACACTAGTTTAGTGGACCCACATAACCAGTGTTAGTACCCGTGACACAGTACTGACACCCTTCCAACTGGGGTTATAGGTTGGACCCCAATTAGCTTAGATTGGGGTATGTCGGTTAGATGATACCTCCCATAATTTTAGTACAGTATTTAGTGTATTGTCAGTTCAGGTTTTATTGACTAAGTGTACAAACTTTATGATATTCAGTTTTACAGCTTTCAGTCTTTCAAATTACAAATTATTTCAATAATATAACAAATATACACTTAGTCTTGCATTTTCAGATTTTACATGTTTATTCATTCATGCATTCTAACCCCATGCACTTCATCCTGTCCTCATCTCAAATAGAAGTATATTCAAAGTGCTGACCGCATGCTCTTTTTTGTGCTATGATGTCTTATATCATAGGTTCGGACACTCAGTTTCAGAACCATACTTAGACAACCCAGCATTACAGCAGCAACAATAGTGGTGTGTCCTCATCCGTTGAGGACATATTATCTCTCATTCAGTTACTTTATTATTTCATTATATTCTGTTAGACGGAGTTAGTTGGAGGATTTTCCGATCAACTCCTCAGTCAGTTTAGAGGCTTTTAGATACTCAAACTATCAATTGGACAGTTAGTCAACTTTATCAGTTTTATTAGTGGTCTTCAGATAGACCGTTTGGTTTTCTGTATCTTGTCAGGAATTTCAGACTTGTGATTAATTCATACTATTAGTATTCAGACTTGTAGTACTTTATTAATTTATCTTGTATGCATATGTTTTATTACTTTTTTATTCAGTGCTCATAAGTGGTACCAACTCATGGATTAGCCTGAGGTCACTTGTGACCGTGAGCACCATTGTTGTGACTAGGGGGTCTCGGGTCATGATAGGAACCAAACAATTACTATCTAAAAATTTGAATATGTGATATATGATCCAGTTTCTCCATCACAACACATAAATATGGATCCCCAAATAAGGTTGGGTTAAATGATAGATTTCCTAATATTAGGGAGAGAGATAATTAACAACTGAAAATTATGTATGAAATGACTTATCTAGATCCTCTTATATATATATATATATATCTATATATATACATATGTATATATACATATATATATTTATACATATATATATATGCATATATATATATACATATATATGTACGCACATATATATATATGACGTGAAATTCAAGAGATAATTTAATCAAAAAATGTTGCAAACTAATTGTCAGATGTGTTTGCTGACTATATGTGATAATTCAACTATAAATTCTCCAATAAAAAGTTTGTAATAGGAAAGAGTTTATGGCATGATTGAAGCATGACAGACCAATCAGTTTCAAAGTTAAAACTCCTTAAACTAGAGAAGGAGCAACTGATCAAGACGGTCTTATTGGATAATGATGCAAGTTCTTTGTAGAACACCAATTTAACACTTCATAAAACCTTGACAGAAGTTCAGGTACAAGAATAATAATGAATAAGATGAGATCTTGATAAGTTATCCATTATTGAAATTGATATCAAATGACCATTGATGATATCTTTGATATGATCTAGCCTTCAATATTATCAATGGAATCGAGGATCTTGAATTCAAATCTATCAAAAAGTGCAGACAGATAAATTATTAGCCAAATAACAAATGCATAATTCAAGTATTTTATTTCACTTGAAAAAAATGATATTCTAGACTTACCCAAAAACCATAATATAATGTCAGTGGATTACAAATGAGTTATCGTGCGAAAAGTAAAATCGTAGGATATGTAGTATAGCTTGTGCCTGAGGCATAAAGGTATTTCACAAAATTCCTGGCATTGTTATATGAAGATGTGTTTTCTTTGTCTGAATGCAATGATATTTGTTTCAATCTAGAAATACTAAAATGTTTGAATATGTATAATTAATCATTGTTATATATCGCTAGATGAAAAAGGTTATATGAAAATACTTGAAGGATTTAAAAGGTTATTGTCATGACCCAAACTAGGGCCTTGTCGTAATGGGTATCTCAAGTCCACTGTGAGCTAGAGACCAAATCCTTAGTCTAACACCAAGAACAAAATTAAATAATATATTGGAAGCCAACCAAATAGTAATAGGAAGAATAGATAATCAAATGTAAACTCTATGAATCAAAACCAACATCTAATCCATGGTTGTCCACAAAAGCCTCTAAAACCAGAAATGCCAAATAGGTCGGGACATGACCCCGACCATGACTAAAAAAATACAAGAAAAATACTAAGACATTAATAGAAATAATGAAATGATTAGCGTTCTGAAATATAGAGGCTCACCACTTCACAGCAGATCCACAGGAATACTGAATCACCTAACGTTGTACAGGAGCAATAGAAAAGCCCCTAGAACCTACATCATGAAATGATGCAGTGTCTAGGGACGGTCAGTAGGGCATACACTAGCGGGTAACTTAGAGATAAGGTATAAAATAATGCTAATGTCAAAAATAATCAAAAACCACATACGCGATATTTATATGTGTATATATATGATGCAGGGATAGGGACAAGGGTCATGAGCATAAGAGCTTACACTGTTAACCTGAACTATGTTGCTCGCTCCATACTAAAGGGACCCATGGTCTATATATGTTTAGCTCCCCCTGCTGAAAGGGTCCCAGTGTATGTTAGTTGTATGAATCGAGGAATCCAAAGAAAAGACTAAAGACACCAAGGCTCTAGCCATCCCAAAATATAATGTGTGAACTAAATACATGGTCATATAGACCCCCATGCTGGAAAACATGGTTTCCAGTGTTAATCCCCCTAGGATTACACCCTCACGATGAGATGAAAAAAGTAATTCCAGTAATACGAATTAAAATCCCTCAACCCAATTTCTAACCCATCAATTTAAACCTCATGGATAATGAGTAAATAAATGCCACAATGTAAAATAAAAGTTAGGGAATGAGATACATTCCTAAAATACACAAAAATTGAAGACAAATTGAATTTTGGAGCCTAGAGTAATGGTTTCTTAAAAAACCCTCATGCTTTTTTTATTTAGGTAGTAGAGAAGTGAATAGGAGTGTTTGATCTTTAAAACTAGAGGAGAAAAGGTTACTTTTATGCTTATAAGTTGTGGAAAAGGTAAAAAATCTAAATAATGAAATTAATTGTAGAAACCGAATCAGAAAAATAATGGAAAATCTAAAAGAAAAATTTATATGGATAGAAGAAACCTTAGAAAATTTAGAAAAAAGTACATGTGATAGTTTATATAATTTAAAAAACTCACTACGAGAAGAACAACACAAGATAATAAATAACATAGAAAATCTAGAATTAGATATACATTACATACAGTTAGGATAAATTATTATATAGAAATTTGTAACTCTACAGTTACTACAGGATAAAATAATTAATGAATACATCTTACGAAAAGAATAAATCAATAAAAAATATTGAAACAAAATTTAAGAAATATCCACGCACAAAGAAGAATAGATTCATTAGATATATAATAAATCTATTTCATCAGCTAGTTATCCGCACCCCCCTCAAGTAAAAATACAAAAACTGGGAAATTTTAACATAGTAGCGTGGCATGCTAATATCGCAGAGGCTAGCCTCCATATAAAACTGCTATTGCAGAATGCTAGTGGTGTGACACATGATGTGTCGTGGAAAAACGACACTTTCGATGCTTAAAACCATGAATTTATGTATGTACTTAGGTTGTTTTAGTGGATATGATGCACTTTTATGTTTATTGCATGTAAAATAGGTCTAAGAATATTGGGATGAAAATAGAAGAAAAAAACCTGAAAAGACCAAGTTACAGCAAGGTACAAGTTTCCTCACAAGTCGTCAATACATCATATAACTCGGAGGCTGACTCGTATGAACAACGGAAACTAAGAAGCAGAAGAAAAACAAAGTCCTGAGAAGATATAACCCGAGCATCCGAGTTGTAAATAAGGATACGAGCCGTATGAAGAAATCATAAGAATAATAAAATCTAAAGCTACCATCCATAATTGAAGTCTCAGAAGTATATGAGTCAGAAGTCTGGGTACGACTCATATAGAAAACCATAAGCAAACCAGTGTTCAAAGCTTTGAAAGACAGAAGTCCCAGGTGGATACGAGTAAAGGCCACAAGTAGTATGGTCAAGGTAAAACTCGTGAGCATAAGTCATAAGAAGAACAAAAATTTGAAACCTTGGGAGATCAGACACTGGAATGGATATGAGAGGCTTGGTGCAACTCGTATAATGAGCATACGAGCAGATGAGCGAGTCGTACCATATGCCGATATAACTTTACCTTTCCTATTTTAATTGGGATTTTTGAGTATTTTTGAGATACTATAAATACCCTAGGGTTTATATTTTATTAGGTTACATTATTTGACATTCATTAACATCTTTTTACATTCCAATATACTCTATTACATACTTTTTCTTTGTTCTTGAGATTTTGGGTTTTTATTTGATAGTAGATTTCAAATTATATTCATCTCATTTTTGTGCAATTAATTACATGCTTTCCTTATTGATTATCATTGATTGTTGCATGAACATGAGCAACTAATTACCCCGAATAGAGTTGTGGGAACCCTAGCAGATTAGCTACGTAAAGAAAGTGGTAGATTCATCTATTATAGGGTGTATGCTTGTATCTCAATCTTCTTCAAAATATTTAACCTTAGAGTTACTGCAGAAGCTTGGGGATAACCTGTATTGGCATACGTCCTCACAAGGGAGTTTGTGATTGGGAAAAGAAGATTGAGAGAATAATTTGAGATTCACTTCCATCTTACCATTCCATCATCTCATCTAATCACTTGAGACTCAAAAGATGAAAGTGAACTGAATTCATAAACAAGAAACAATAAGGGGACACCCTAAAACTCACAAGGTAAAGAGTGACATTTATCAACACGTTCACAAGACAATTGATGATACATATCTTGTTGACTTTACATATATAGCAATAGAATAGGTGGATTGAACATGAGAAATTTATGGAGTTGAGAATCCAGGGGGAACATAAGCCTATTATTCGTCTTCTATTATTTACAACCCAAAAGCATTAAAGATTCGGTTATTACTTAGTGGGTACTTCCAAATTCTCCCCATTTACTTCTACGCACTACTCGTGAATTACATAAATCTAAGAAACTATTCAAAATTTTTCGTATGGGTTTTGCCCCAACCTATTTGGTTTACTATATTTGGCATTGAATGTAACATACTTTTTCGGAGGTTAGTTTTGGGCGACATCAAATTTTGGCACTGTTGTTGGGAAAGATAGTTTGAGTAGTTAATTGAATTATTGATGTTCATGGGTTTTAGTTTCTATTTTTTATTTGGCATATGCCGGTGTATGTCAAACACTAGGAGAATAGGCAATCCCTTACTCCCTTTTGATCTATACCCGAGAGAATTCTTTAAACACCCAAAAGACTATAATAACAAGTTTTTGAGGGTTTTAAGACCCTCTACTTATGGATCCTAACACAAAACTCCCACGTTCTCTAATTGATCCACTGAATATTACAGATTTATAGATGCAATAACTAATAACTACTAATGAGGAAGAGAGAAGAGCAGTCGGAGTGGCATGATTAGTTAAATAGGCTGGGTTAGCTCAGCAAGGAGGACTATCTAGGCCTAGACACAGATCCTAGCACCGAGATAGAGTTCAGAGAGGTAGAACTCCATTAATTCCTACTTATCAACACTTATACCCATACGATGATGAAGATGATATGGGTTATGTTGAACTTACTAAGACAGGAGCCATCATTCCTCCTACTTTATCCCCTAATGTGAAGTTAGATATTACAAGCGCCATGATCCAATTGTTGAACTTGAAGGGTGTATTTTAAGGATCAGCGACCAATGATGCAAACATGCATCTTACTAATTTTACTGGGGTCTACACATCATATATTATTCTGGGGGTGGATCAGGAAGCTTTGAGATTGAGGTTGTTCCCATTTTCAATAATGGGTGAAGCATCATTAGGGTTAGGGGAACTTCTAAGAGTCTCAATCACTATCTGGAATAAGTTGCATAAATAGTTTTTGAAAAAAAAATTCCCTCCTTCAAGGATGCTATAGTTGAAAGATAAGATTTATGACTTCTGATAGTTACCTGTAAAATCCTTGTATAAAGAATGGTTTAGATTTAAGAAGAAGCTGAGCATAGTACCTAATCACAAACTTTAAGGATCAGATTTATTGGAATTCTTCTATAGATTATTGAATGTCAGTTCGAGATCAATGGTAGATACAATTTCAGAAGGTACATTCATGCGTCTTTTATGGGATACTACACAGGATATTTTGGATGATATTTCAGTGAATAATAGAGGTTGGCATACTAGAGATATAGAATGTGGTATAGGTACGTATGCTATTGTTGCAGCCAATGATTATAGAGTTAGTCAGGATTCGATAGCAAAAGAGGTCGCACAACTTTATACAAATATTGGGTTACTTACAAAATAATTCACAACAATGAGTGCTGAGAAAGTGAATGCAGTTGCGGTACAAGGGTTTACTTCCAGAACTTTTGAGATTGAATATGAAGAGAAAGTGAAACATCTTGATCGTAGGTTAGTGGATTTACAAGCCTAAAGGTCAAAACTATTATAGTCATAGATACAAAGATAGAAGTAGAGAGAAAAATGGTGATTAGTGGCAGAAAAATGACTACAAGGATTAGAGTGACAAGTATGTTCCACCAGGCAATCATGATATAGAATCCATAATGGAGGCACTATTGTCCAAATTAGTCGAGGGGTAAAAAAGTAAAAAGACCTACCATAAGGATATCAAGGCTGAATTGGAAGGGTTAAACCAGAAAGCTGAGTCACATGCTACAACAATTAAGTAGTTGGAGCAACAATTTGGTCAGATATCAGCCAAAATAAATCAAATACATCCTTTCACTCTCCCAAGTAACATGGTGGATAACCTAAATAATGATGGTCATTGACACACCATTACCACCCAAAGTGGTTAATCCACTATAGACATACTGGTTATAGATGATCAAAAGATTAATGATAATTCTGTTGATATGGATAGTAGTAGCAAGCAAGATGAAGGATAAGAGAAGGTCGAGGAGCCTATTTTGAAGCCTATACTGAGACCTAGTCCTTCATTTCCTCAAAGACTGATAAAGAAATAGGAAGATGGTAAGTATCAAAAGTTTTTGTCAATGCTAAAAAAGCTATCAGTCAATATCCCACTTGTAGAGGTGTTAGAGCAAATACCAGGATATAAAATTTTATAAAAGATCTTATCACTAAGAAAAGGTCAGTCAGTTATGACCCAGCTGGCAATATTCATTATTACAGTAAAGTAGCTACTAGATTATTGGTAGAGAAGAAAGAAGATCTTATTGCTTTTAATATATCTTGCACTATTGGATCCTCTAACTTAGCTCGTGTATTATGTAATTTGGGTGCTAGCATCAACCTTATGCCATTTTTAGTATTTAAATAGTTAGGGTTGGGAGCTCCTAAAGCAAGCACCATGAGATTAGTGATGGCAGATAGAATTGTGAAAAAGCCAGTTGGTATCTTATAAGATGTATTGGTAAAAGTGGTTTCTTTTATATTTCTTACGAATTTTGTGATATTAGACTGTCAAGTTGACTTACAAGTCCTAATTATTTTAGGAGAACATTCTTGGCTATGGGAAGGACATTAAATGATTTAAAGATAGGACATCTATTGCTGAGACTCAATGATGAACAAGTTATATTCAATGCATGTAAATCCATAAAGCAGCCTGATGAGTTAAGGGTGGTATCCATGATTGATATGTATGATTATGAAGCGAATTCATTATATTATTTGATTCAGTTACTCTTTGGGATGATGGTTCTAATACCATTGTTTCTCTTAAAGAGAGGTTGGGTATTGAAGCTCTTAAACCCATGATCATGAACTTTTATAGTGATGGGATTGATGAGTATAATGAGATATTATGTTTAATTTATGGGAGTGGTTCGTATAATTATGCACCAAAGAAGTTTATTTTGGATTTGAAGAATAGAACTACTCTACCTGCTCGCCCATCCATTGAAGAGCTACCGATCTTAGAGTAGAAGGCCTTCTCTTCTCATTTGCGATATGAATTTTTGGGGGGCCAACAATATTTTGCCAATAATTATTATAGCCAATTTGATTGACTTAGAAGGGGAAGCATTGTTATCAGTATTACAGAGATTTAAGAGCGCCATTAGTTGGTCCATTGCAGCTATTGTGGGTATTCCGCCTTGTTTGTGTACTCATAAAATTCAAGTTGAGCCAGATTGTATTCTAAGTATAGAGCATCAACACTGACTCAATCCTCCTATGTAGGAGGTGGTGAAGAAAGAGATAATCAAGTGGTTAGATACTGGGGTAGTAGATCCCATTTTAGATAGCAGTGGGTCAGTCCGATAATTGTGTTCCAAAGAAAGGTGGTATTATAATTGGGCCTAATGAAAAGAATGGGCTAGTGACAATAAGTTGAGTCATAGGATGGAGAGTATGCATGGATTATAGAAAGTTGAATGCATGGACTCAAAAGGATCATTTCCCATGCCCTTCATGGACCAGATATTAGACAGGTTAGCGGGCTAAGGATAGTACTATTTTCTTGATGGGTATTCAGGTTAGCGAGGTTTTGTAGGTGGTTCATCAATGATTTCTCCAAGATTGCAAACCCTCTTTGTAGGCTTCTTGAGAAAGAGGTGAAATTTGAGTTTACTGAAGCATGCTTGAAGGCTTTTGAGTGTCTAAAAGTGAAGTTTATGACTGCTCCTATTATTGTGTCTCGAGACTGGTCATTTCCATTATAGATTATGTGTGACGGGAGTGGCCTTAGGGGATGTACTAGTTCAATGAAAATAAAACATCATTCATCCCATCTACTATGCTAACAAGGAACTAAATCCTTCTCAGAAAAACTACACCGTGATGGAACAAGAGTGGTTGGTGGTAGTTTTTGTTTTTAAGACGTTTAGGTCTTATTTGATTGAGATAAAGGTGATTATGCACACTGATCATGCAGCATTGCGGTACTTAATGGTGAAAAGGGATGCAAAGCTAGACTGATTATGTTGGTGCTATTACTGGAAGAATTTGATTTCGAGGTCAAGAATAGAAAAGGCACTGATAATCAAGTTGTGGATCATTTGTCTAGACTTGAGGAGGAAGCTATGCAGAATGTTGAAGATGGGCTTAAGATTGATGACAATTTTCTAGATGAGAAAATATAAGCAGCTTCCCAAGATCTAATTCCATGGATTGCAGTCTATGCAAATTTCCTAGCAAGTGATCTAATTCCAAAAAATCATTCCTTTAAGCAGAGAAAGAAGTTTATGCATGAGTTAAAGAAATTTTTCTTGGATGAGACTTATTTATTCATAATTTGTGCGTATGAGATTATTCATAGATTCATACCTGAGGTGGAGATAATGAGTATACTTGAGGCTTGTCATTTGTTGCGCCTCAACTCATACTCAAGTGTACATGGTCTCACTAAGTAATACAGTGGCCTTAAATAAATCCAAATATCGATCCCTCAGAAACTTGTTTTAACAACTATCTAATTCAAGTTTATAATTGAGATTAAATTGATGAAAGCATAACTAAAAGAGTTTGTAGTTTTGTAAATTGAAAGTAAACTAAAACAATGTGGTAAAGTAAAGACTTTGGACAAGTAATGGGTGAAAACCTGGGGTTAAGGCTCTAAAAAAATCATACTACACTATTAAAAATCATTACTTATATATTACATATCTTGGTTGTTGATTCATAAGGTTTATTGTATATCACGGTCTCCCAACTTCTAACCATCTACCTAACTGGACATTACAACTACATCATCGAGTGGTGATGTAATAATCCATTTAGATGCATTAAGATATCATCCTACATGTGAACCAAGCAAGGATTTTAGGTATATCCCCTATCCTATATGCTAATTCAAATTCCTTCTTTTATAAAAGAATAAGAACCTTGTTCTATCTGTCCCCACGTTTTATCTTCTTCTTTCCCCTCCCGAGATCACAAAGTCAACAATGGATGTATCCTAAGGGTAGATACTCCTTAAAATAGTCTTAAAAAGAATAAATAAACAACAAAATATAATAGGAAATCAAAACCATATCAATTCAAAGGAAAAGTAATCATGTTCTTGGCCTTAACCACAGAATAGGGCTTTTAGCCACTCATGGACATAGTCGTAATCAAGATAATTAAATACAAGATAAAATCCATTAAAAAGATAAAGTAAAACAATTAAAATCCTTATTGAAGTGTTTTCCATCCCCTCTCCAAGTTTCAAATCCGTCCAAGGTGTATAACATCAAGTATAAGTGTCCTATTTATAGGAGGACAAAACTACCAATTTTTGCACTAGGCCACGTTGCGGGGTTAATTTTGTAAATCTAGATGTACGACGTGACCTTATCAAGGATACCCACTGTTTGGGATACCTTAGTAATATCTTGGTGTATGTAACATGCTATTTCTCCCTTTATTTGGTCCGTGACGCACCCTTGACATCAAAGGTGTCAAATTCACGTCAAGTTGTGTCTTGTGCTTTCGTTGATCCATTCCAAGACTTTTTGCGTTGTTTCCACTTTATTTAAAGATTTTATATAATTAATATATCATATTAGTCAATACAAAAATCATACTATAGCATTAAACACAACAAATTAGAGCTCAAAATATCACAACATCCAAGACGACGAACTAGAAATTTAAGCTAAGAATACTAGTTTTGCCCCTTTTGACCTTAAACTTGGTTTTGACTCCTGGCTTGATTCAATTGCACTTTAACCACTAAAAAAAATTTTCAACTCATACTTACTCAATAATACCATTATTAACTCATTATACACATTATAATCCATCGCGATCAACTAAAACAACACCTAGCTCAAGCTAGTAACACTAGTTTTCTCATATGAACTCTAAATAATCAATTTAAGTACAAACTTGATTGAAAGACACCTTTAACATTATAATCACATACTTAAACAATTATATGCTCACTTATATCATAATTAACACATTAAGAACATAATTTTTCATCAAAACAAGGCTAAATAAGCTAGGATAACAATAATGAGGTGCATTAATTCACCTCAGATCATCACCCCACACTTAAAGCTTTTTTCGTCCTCGAACAACTCTTTACTTTAAGAATCAAAATCTGAGGTGAATACACACTTCTACTACAATAAGTACACTCAATCTAGTACTACAGGGACTACACAGAATGCAAGTTTCTACACTAAGCATGTTTCATGCATAATTGACAATTCAATAATACTCTTCAAAACATCCTAGCCTCAAGAATCGAATCACCTAGTTTGAAAAAGTATGCATATTTATCAATCTAAGACATCATATAAATCACCCAAAATTCATCAAGCATATTCCCTCACAACAAGAGAGTTACCCATAATCACTTACATAAATGTAGTTTATAACACAATGGGTACAAGAATCAAATTACGCTCATTCTCACAAAGAATTCACAAGTTACAAATGATGAACCATATGCTTGCCTTAGTGTAGTACTCCACTAATATCAAAATGTTAAGCTTAGGATCAAATAGGTCTTTATGGTTTGTAATGCAGGCAAAGGGATGGGTAGGAACTATTCTGGCCAGTAATAGTGAATATCTTCCCTAAGCACTTTAATATATCACATTATACAATTATGATCAATCTCTAACAACCAAATTGCACCTCTACTACCTTTACACATCTTTTGTTTTATCCTATCTCATTAAGCTCTTTAACATACAATATGATGGGAGTATTTTCTATTTCATGATTCAATTTTGAGCACAAATTTTCTTTTCACTCCCAACCACTACACATCAACTTTAAACACCAATAACCACTACTTTGGGGCTTCAATTTTTCCTTTTCCCTTTTTCCCTTCTTATTTTCAAGCTCCTAACTCAATTAATTTTATACTAAAGCACTTAGGAGTTTTGGATCAAATTACGGTCTATGCAAAGAAGGGATTAGGCTACATATGAGGATAAAAAAATAAGATAAAGGCTCAATGGGGTTAACTAAGATTATGAACAAGGGTAGGTCAAAAGAGGGTATGAAACATGGCTATCAAAGAAATGCTTGTATCATCTCCTAAACCCACACTCTATATTTCGCTATCCACAAACACCAAGTAAGTTCTAGCATCAAATGCAACAAGAAATATACAAAAAACCTCACACACAAAAGGAACATGCTCAATTCATGTAGTATCCTCATAGACTCTCAACCAAACAATAACATGAATTCAACATTAAGAAAACAAAAACAAGAGCCATAATGATGAGCTCTAGGAGTCTAGAAAGTAGCAATTCACACAGTCAACATGCTCTTTACAATCAAAACACTTACATCATGAAATCAAATATAGCACCAACAAGAACATCCCATATTTATTATTAACAAAAAAAATTAAAATTACCCTGAAAATGGGAATTTCCCCACCCCACATTTAAAATTTTACTCTGTCCCCAAAGTATACTCTAAAGTAGAGATAGAAATACTCCCTGAGTCCTCTGGTCCTAGCTAGTAGCATCGTTATAGATCAAGAAGGTCAGGAGACCCCACACTTAGTCTTTGTCATGCTTCTTAGAATAGGTTTTTCGGTACTCAGACTTCCCATCAACTTATGACTCAACAAAAACTAGTGAATTAAAAACTAAAAACTATTGAAAATAAAACATAATTTACTTGGGTTTCATCCAAAGAAGAGCCTGAGTTAGTGTCGTGGCACGACCCAATAAAATTTTTCTCCACCTTGAGGATATAAATTTTACCCCCAACCATGCATCTATCCTTTTGCTTTGCTCATAGGGTGGTGGTATAATGATTAAGGAATCGAGTAATTGATGGTGCATGATAAACTATTAGGCCATGAAGTGAGGTGTGTTTATATATTTCTTATTTGGTGCAAAATAAAGAATATAGGATTCTTGTTCCTCATCTTCACACGCTCCCACAATTTCAGATGATTCCACAGAAAGACATCATCTAAATATAATGTAGAAAACTAATTTGAATGAGGCCCAACCAATACCACTTCTAAATTTACACTATCCACAACACCTTCACTCATATTCCACCTTATCAATTTTATTCTCAAGAGAAAGATGACAGTTGAGTGGATGCAATTCTTATGTCTGTTCCACACATTGCCTAGTATCCTCCTGTGCTTTACTCAGCCTCTGTGGAGATAGTGGTGATAGTATCTCCTTAACCTGTTTAGTAACTTTAGTTTTCGAGTACTCAGACTTGATCGAATTATCAGTAACTTTGTCTGCATTTGGTTGGAGAGTCAACTCTGTATCTACCTCCTCAGTTATCTTTTGAGCATTACCCATAAATATGACTAAATCAGGATTAGCACCACACGTATCTACAGAGTGATACATATTGCCAAAAACTATACACGAACTTATGTTCTGCTCCACAGGTCGAAAATAAGAAAGTCCCCTCTAAGATCTTCTATTAAAATCTCAATGAAAAGCCTCTTGGTGGGGCCCTTTACAAAAACAACAAGAATCATCATCCCTCAAAAACCATCTATCCTAGGCTTCCATGTCTAGAAGTGTGATAATAGTAAATAAAAGGAAATAAAAATAAAAAAACTACTAAACTAAGTACAACTCAACATAGCTAAACTAAAATTAAGATAATTTCCCAATTACAAATCCCTAAAAATGGAGCCAAAAACTTGTTGCACCCCAGCGCATACGCAAGTGTACCTAGTCTCACTAAGTAATACAGTGGCCATAAATAAAGCCAAATATCGATCCTTCAGAGACTTGTTTAAACAACTATCTAATTTAAGTTCACAATTGATATTAAATTGATGCAAGCGTAACCAAAAGAGTTTTGTAGTTTTGTAAATTGAAAGTAAACTAAAACAATGTGTTAAAGTAAAGACTTTGGACAATCAATTGATGAAAACCTGGGGTTAAGGCTATACAAATAATCATACTACTTTATTGAACATCATTATTTATAAATTAACTATCTTGGTTGTTGATTCGTAGGGTTTATCGTATGATCATGGTCTCCCGGCCTCTAACCTTTTACCTAACTAAACATTACAACTACATCATTGAGCAGGGATGCAATAATCCATTTAGATGCATTAAGATATCATCCTAAATGTAAACCAACAAAGGCTTCTAGCTATATCCCTATCCTATATTCTAATTCAAATTCCTTATTTTATATAAGGATAAGAACCTTGTTCTATCCATCCCTATGTTCTATATTTTTCTTTCCTCTCCCAAGATCACAAAGTCGATGATGGATGTACCTAAAGGTATCTACTCCTTAAAATAATTTTAACAAGGATAAATAAAAAACCAACTATGATAATCAATCAAAACTATATCAATTTAAAGAAATAGTAATCATGTTCTTGGTTTTAACCCCGAAATAGGGCTTTTAGCCACTCATGGACATAGTCTTCATTAACATAATTGAATACAAGATAAAATCCATTAAAAAGATAAAGTGAAATAAGAAATTTTTTTCCATCCCCTCTCCAAGTTTCAAAGACTTCTGAGGTATGTAAGATCAAGTACAAGTGTCCTATTTATAGGAGGACAAAATTACCGATTTTTGCACTAGGCAGCGTCGCAGGGTTAATTTTTTCTGTATAGCTGCACAACACACCATTCTCATACAGAAACACTATTTTGAGTACCTTACTAATATCCTAGTGTATGGAACACACCATTTAGACCTTTATTTTGTCTGCGACGCGCCCTTAACATCGAAGGTGTCCAATTCACATCAAGTTGTGTCTTGTGCTTTCGTTGTCCATTCCAAGAATTTTTGTGTTTTTTACACTTAATTTGAAGATATATCAATAATATATAATCATATACAGATCGAAAAGCATCCTATATCATTAAACACAACAAATTAGAGCTCAAAATGTCACAAAATCCAAGACGACGAACTAGAAACTTAAGCTAAGAAGACTAGTTTTACCCCTTTTGATCTTAAACTTGGTTTTGACTCTTGGATTGATTCAGTTGCACTTTGAAACTATAAAAAAGTTGTTTCAAACATAATTACACAATCATACTATTATTAACTCATTATACACATTAGAATCCATCGCAATCAACTACAACAACACCTAGCTCAAGCTAGTAATACTAGTTTTCTCAAATGAACTCTAAGTGATCATTTTAAGTACAAAAGTGATTGAAAGGAACATTTAAAATTACAATCACATGCCTAAGAATTTATATGCTTACTTTTATCATAATTAACACATTAATCACTCAAGTTATCCTCAAAATAATGCTAAATAAGCTAGGATAACAATACTGAGGTGCATAAATTCACCTCAGATCATCATTCTTCACCAAGTTGGGGTCATCAACACAACCCACAAAATATTTAAATGTGGGTATTATTGTCCAATAATCTACAAAGATACATATGATTTTTGCTTCTACTTGTGATCAATGTCAACGACAAGGTCACATCTTTAGATGTTATGAACTTCTTATGACTCCTATCTTAGAATTGGAATTGTTTGATATATGGGGTATAGACTTCATGGGACCTTTTGTAAGTTAGATTGGCATGAATTATATTCTTGTAGCTATATATTATGTTTCTTAATAGGTGAAAGCAATTGCACTTCTAAATAATGAAGCACGTAGCATCACTGCATTCTTAAAAACACATCTTTTCTTGACTTGACATGCCACATGCTATCATTATTGATGGAAGGTCACATTTTTGTAATCTTCTATTCAAAAGTATCATTGAGAATTATGGAGTTAAATACAAGGTGGCAACATCTTATCATCCGCAGACTAGTGGATAAGTTGAGATGTCCAACAGGGAAATCAAGTCCATCTTGGCAAAGACAGTGAATGCCATTAAGATTGATTGGTCCTGAAAGTTAGATGATGCATTATTGACTTACAAAACTGCATTTAAGACCCCAATTGGTGCTTCACCTTCTTATATAATGTATGAAAGTTCTGCACTTTACAAAGAGAAGATGAAGATGCATCATGGTGGCAAAATTGAGAAAAGAATCTTGAAAATAGGTGACAAGGTATTGCTCTACAACTTAAGGCTTCGGTAGTTTCCATGTAAGTTGAAGTCTAAGTGGTATGGTCCCTTTATAGTGATAAGAGTGTTTCATATGGTTCTTTGGAATAGAAGCGGGATGGTGAAGCCCAGTTCAAGGTGAATGGTCAAAGAGTCAAGCACTATATGGGAAACGTCACAAAAATCAATGTGATTTTTTAAATGGACCTTAGTGAAGGCTACGTAACAAAGGTAATTACACCGTGCCACTATGTTAAATCAAACACTGCATGGAAGGCAACCCATGATAAAATCCAGATTGTCCTTCAAGCTTTTCAATGCATCTTTCGAGTATAATGCAAAGTGGTCCGAGCCATGATCAAGCTAAAATCTTAAAGATATATTTGGTGGACCCCCTTTAGACACCCAATACCATAATTCCATGTGTGGATAATTACTTACAGCATAGTTTGAAGAGACCATGTGGGTTATTTCTGAATAGCCACTTTTGGGTTATTTCTTGTAATAGGCTATCTTAGGCAAAGGAAACACTATAAATACTTGCCTTAACCATTTCATTTACAACTTTGATAATATTTTGAATTGAATGTTATTAGGAGTGAATTGTGAGCATGGAATCGCTTGTTTTGACAACTTGTTTAGAAACGTGGGTTGCTTGGGAACTAGATTCCCTTGTGGTTCACATAAGAAATTAGTGTTTGATTCTACTAGCTTAGGGTCTTTGAGTTTGATACACCCATTGGTTCTTTATTCTTAGTAGTTTCTTAAGTCAATTTATCTATCTTTACTTTCTTTCATTGTTTATGTTTTGCTTCTTTAGGTTAGATTTCCATCTTTCAAATCTAGTTCCATATCATTTGTTATCAAGATCCAAGTTTTGAATCATTCCCACAATTCTGGTCTTAGGTTTTGCTATCTAGAAAATAAAAAAAGAGTCAAAAATCCAAAACCATAAAAAAATTTGTTTCCATTTTTACCCCTAGGACGAGAATTTAGATCTTGTACTTTTTTATGTCTTTTGTGTATTTCTAGTATTAGAACCTTTTTCCCTAACACTAATAGAATCTAGATCTTGAATTTGACCTTATTCCGGGTTGATTTGAGCCATCCACCATTGTTGGATTGAAGTTGAATAAACTTGAAGGTGGATCTCAAATTTTGGAAGGGTTTTGTTGATATTTTTGGCTTAAACGTGTGTTTGTTTTTTTTGGGAGTCCAATGTGAGCTTGGGATTTAAAAAATCATCAAATTCTGAGTTTATTTGGCTTAGGTTTAATTTTTTAATATTCTTGGTGTTCTTTATGTTCTTCATATATTGTTGAAGAAGAACATTCAAAAAGTATTGTTTGATCCAAAAAGGAGGAGAAAGAGGGCGTGGTACTTATTTTTCTCAAAAAATATTCCAAGGATATTCCAAGTCTTCCAAAAGAATAAAGAATCAAAAAGTATAAAAAGAGAATATTCTCAAGAAAGAGACAAGGGAGAGTACAAGGGGGACCACAACAAATTCAAACTCTTTTGAGATTGAAAGAATAATAGAAAGGTCCAATTTCTTTGTATTTTCCCATACAAAAACAAATTATCACTCTTCATAGTTGAAGATTGATTGAATGGAAATTGGAGACATGAAATTTTCAAAACATCAACCAACATCAATCGACATTCTTGAGGCAGCCACATCATCAATCCGTACAAATCACCTTGAGCTCAAATTTAGGTTCTAAGTTTCTTTTCTTTGATTCTTAAGTTTATATTCTTGATTCTAAATGTTAATTAACAACTAGTAACCACCTACTTAGATGTAAATTAGTCTTTTTGAATCCGTTTCTTTCGAGTCTTCGTTCTTTGTAAGCTTTTCTCATTTTCAATTCGTTGTAGCTTCTTGATTCTAGTTCATACATAATTTTGTATATTTGAGTCTTTGAAAAAAGAATCCGTTCTAACCTCAAGCCACAATTGGTACCAAGTCATCTCATTGTATTACAAACAAGCTATCAACACTTGCGATGCCAAATAAGCACATTCAATGGTGTGAACTTTAAGGGCTCGTGAGGGTGAATTTCTAACCTTTTGCTTGTTTGTTATTTTATTTTTTGTTTAGTATTTATTTTGATAGGTACAATGGAACCGAAAGATGATAACCAAGGTGTTTTGGGAGAGATAACCATGGCAGATTTAATGGTATCCATAATGAGTGTGAAATACAATCTTAATTGCCGATTGGATAACATGATAGATCATCTAAGCTCTCTTAAATCTACCCTTCCCAATCCACCTAATATTCAAACTCTCTTGAGTGGACATACTCCAAATAAACTTCAAGGTAACAAAGCTAACTCTTGCACTTTAGTAAATGAGGCTAGTAGCCAACTATGTGTGAATGATATCTTATCTTTAGGTGAGCCTAATGTCTCTTTACTTCATGATGATAATGTAAAACTTGAGGTTGTGCATACACTAGTTGATCCTAATGATGATAAAATTAACTCTTCTAGCAAGATCGATTTGTGTCCACCTAGTGTTGCTGCCATTGTGATGAGTGGTAGTACATTGTCTTATGGAAGTCATGAGGACCAACTTGTATGTGAACCGAGTCCATCACTTGGGAATATTTGTGAAGTGTTTAAAGGACTTCAATTAAATGGATATGTTAAAACTGTTGGTCGATTGAATAAGGATGACCTTCTAATTGCCTTTGTTGATAATTATGCTAGTATAGAGGGTGTAAATGATGGTATTGGTAGTAATCATGGGAGAAAAAAGTGTATCCTAAACCCATGTCCATGGAAACTCTAACCTTTTGATCCCAGTGATCATTTGAAATATGGTGGTTCTTTTCTACACCGCTTGGTGGTTGGGAAAGAAGACAATCCAACCATGGGTGAGAGTGTTGGAACTCATCCCTATGACAAAAAGTCTTTCTTAGAGATTCCTAATCACTTGAGTGGCCAAAGTTGTGTAAGAGAAGAGACACCAACAAAGTTGAGTGCTATAGAGGGGTTATGAGCTTATTGAGACTTGGAATCCATGTGATCATTCATGAGTAGTTTATTGACTACCATGGTTCCTATAGCATACCCCTTTGTCCAAATATCTTGAATGACCAAGTAGTTCTTACTTTTTAGGGTTATACGCCCTTGATTGATCATTTTAATGTTTGGTTATATCAAAAGTGTGTGCAACCTTGGCATGATATTTTAAATGATTGTGCTAACCCTAACCACCATGCCATGAGGAAAGTATGTTTTCTCGTGTCTCCTACTATTTTTCAAGGTTTAGATTTGAAGACGAATCATTTTTAACAAGGAGAGAATAATACAATCCGGATTGGCCTTAAAGCTTTTGTCTACATCTTTCGAGGCTAATTCAAAGAGGTTCAGGCCATGATCAAGCCAAGAGATTAAAGATGCATTTGGTGGACCCACTTTAGATGCCCAAGACAACAATTCCACTTGTGGATAATTGGTTGGAGCTTGGAGCATGCTTTGAAGAACCCATGTGGGTTATTTTTGAAATAGACACTTTTGGATTATTTCTTGTAATAGGATATCTTAGGTAAAGGAAACACTATAAATATGTGCCTTAACTATTTCATTTACAACTTTGATGATATTTTGAATTGAATGCTCTTAGGAGTGAATTGCGAGTGTGAATCGCTTGTGTTGACAGCTTTCTTAGAAACATAGGTTTCTTGGGAACTTGATTCCCTTGAGATTAAAGTAAGAAATTGGTGTTCGATTCTACTAGTTTAGGGGTCTTCGGTTTGATACACCTATTGGTTCTTGATTCTTAGTAGTTCCTTATGTCAATTTATCTATCTTTACTTTCTTGCATTGTTTATGTTTTGCTTCTTTAGGTTAGATTTCCATCTTTCGAATCTAGTTCCGTATCAACCCATGAGACTAGTTGGTGAAATCTGAGTACCCAACTTACCCACGTCATACCATGATGTTAAATCAAGCGCTTTGTGGGAGGTAACCTATGCTTTGTACTTATTTGTTTATAGGATAATGTGTTAGTTCAGTATGCAGGACTAAAGATTGCAAAACATATCCAGAAAATTTCAAGAAGTTTGGCCATTCAAACTCTTTACGAGTAGTATCTTCATGGTACAACTCATGAATAGGAGTTATAAGTACATGGTAGCAAATTCAAAATTATATAAAAGTTTCTGGAGTCTATACAACTCTCAGAATGAGTCATACCCTCAAGGTACGACTCATCACATTGAGTCATATCCACTCCAGAATCCAGGTAAGGTTCTAGGCCTATAGGACTTGAAGAAATGACCCATAAGCCTAGGTATGAGTCATACACATGACTCATACCCAACCTTACCAGGTCGGGGTTGCGGGTCAACCCAGCTAAACAATCTTTATTTAAAAACCAAAAAGGTTACCCAATATCTTAATCAACTCTAAACCAAAAATACCTCCATTTTTTTTATCGATTTTCAAGCTTCCAAGGCACAAACACACTTTGATTCACAAACTAACTTACTCTAATTCCCTCACATTACACAAATTGAACACTAATTTGGGGAGAAAAGTTCAAAATCAGGAGAAGCTAAGAACTTAACCGCACAAGTAAGTTTTTAAACTCAAACTCTATTCATTTCAAGTTGATATTGCTCTAACGTGGTATGGTAAACTTTATCTATATTAAATTACGTATGGATTGAATTTTTGTACCCTAGTTTATTGAATTTTAGTTGAAAATGACAATAGGGGTGAAATTATTTTAGGTATTGATATTATGTGTTATTTTGACTAAAAGTGGGTAATATTGTTGCATAAAGTAGATGGGTAGTTTGGGAAAATTATATGGAGTCAACTCTAAGGTTGAACCTCTATGTTGTAGTGGATATGAAACATCTTACCACTTGTACCCACAAATAACGACTCATAACATGACTCGTACCCACTGACATCATAAATGTTTAACTAAGGTTAAGTTCTGGTATGGGTAAGACTGGACTAAGAGAGTCGTACCTGATACAAACTAAAAAGCAAAAGTGGAAAACACGCAAAATCGAGGAAAAAATAATGGAAAATAAGATAAACACGTAAAATCTAAAAGGAATAGAAAGATAGATAGATAGGTAGACATAAATTATAAAAATAAGGACAACCGAAAGCTGTATCAAATCCAACAAACTTCCTTAATATTACCACGAGAACCTAACTCGTACGTATACCTCAAGGAAATCGGTTCCCAAGCAACCCATATTTCCAAATCGTCAACACAAGCTAATCCAAGCTTGCCTCGGATTCTCAACAGAGTATACAATCATAATTCATCAAAAGGTATAAAATGAAATATCTAAGGCATCTGTTTATAGTATTTTCCTTGTCATAAACAGCCTATTGGAAAAATAGCCCAAAAGTGGTTATTTTTGAAATAGGCCATAGGGGCTCTCTTTATTCCCTTTGCCATGGCTTTCCTCGGTTCCAAGCTATCAACCATAGTCGATATTGCTCTAATGCAAACTCAATAGTGTTGATAGATGTTTGACTCATATTATCCTCCGCTTCTTGAAATTTGATATCGAATACGAACCTTGTAAAACCAAATAAAGGACAAACAAACAAGATTTCCTCATGGCATGAGGGTTAAAGTTAGCACAATCAATCATATTATCATGCCAAGGTTGCATACACTTAAGATATAACCAAGCATCGAAATGATCAATCAAGGGTGTATAACCCCCAAAAGTAAGAACTACTTGGTTATTCAAGAGCTTTGAACAAAGGGGTATGTTAGAGGAACCATGGTAATGAAACAACCGCTCATGAAGGTTCACATGGGTTCCAAATCTCAATGGCCATAAAACCCCTCTATAACACTCATCTTTGTTGTAGATCCTTTCCTTACACAACTTTGGCCTCTCAAGTAGATTATAAATCACTAAGATAGACTTTTTGTTATAGGGATGAGTTCCAACACCCTCACCCATAGTTGGCTTATCTTCTTTCCTAAGAACTAAGTGGTGTTGAGAAGAACCGCCACATTTTAAATGATCAGCTAGATTAAATGGGCAGAGTGAACATGGACATGGGTTTAGGAAACACTTCTTTCCCCCTCTATTACCACCAATACAATCATTTACGCCCTCTATGCTAACATGATCTTCAACAAAGGCAATTAGAGGGTCACTCATATTTAATCGACCAACGTTTTCAATATCATCATTCACTTGAGGTCCTTTAAACACTTCACAAACATCCCCAGGTGGTTGAATAGGTTCACACACAAGTTGGTCCTCATGACCTCTATAAGACAATGTACTATTACTCGTTACAATGGCTTCAACACTTGGTGGACACAAATTGATCTTGCTAGAAGAGTCAATTTTTTCATCATTAGGATCAACTAGTGTATCCACACTCTCAAGTTATACATTATCATCATGAGGTAAAGAGACATAAGACTCACCTAAACATAAGCTATCATTCATACTTAGTTGGCTACTAGCCTCATTCACTAGAGGGCAAAAGTTAGCTTGGTTACCGTGAAGTTCATTTAGAGAATGTCCACTCAAGGGAGCTTGAATATTTAGTGGATTGAGAAGGGTGGAGGTAGGGAAGATTAGGTGATTTATCATATTATCCATCTTTCTTGAAATGGATCTTTCCATGCCCTCCATTTTTCCTTCAAGAGATCACAATTGGCTATCTATAGTATTAATAAGTTTTTCTATCAGATAACTAACCCAACTAGGCATATCACCTTCATACACCATTGTACCTATCAAAAGAAATACTAAACAAAAATAAAAATAATAAACAAGTTAGAGTTAAGAATTCAACCTCACAAGCTCTCAAGGTTCACACCTTTGTTTGTCACTTAATTAACATTGCAAGTGTTGATAAGTCATTTATACTCCAATAAGAATGCTTGGTAGCAATTATGGCTTGAGGTCGGAATGGATTCTTGTTTGAAGGACTCAAATAAACAAAAATTACGTAAGGACTTGAATAAAAAACTAACAATGAAAGGAAAAGAGAAAAGCTAGAAGGAAATGGGATGATGAAAGAAAAAGACTCAAGAACTAATTCACAACTAAGTAGGATAATCACTAGTCGTTAATTAGTGTTAAAATCAAACAAAATAAGTTAAAGAATCAAGAAAAAAAACTAGAAACTTAAAAGTGAGCATACAAGAATCTATCCAAGTTGACGACTAGGGGTCGATGACAAAAGGAAGTCATCATTTGGTTGACTACTTGTCAACCATGTCGTTAATGTAGAAGTTAAAGGCTGCCATTAGGTGATGACTAGCCTAATGGTTTGTCACTGAGTTGATAACTAATTAGTAGTTGTCACTCCTACGCAGTTTTAGTTGACGACTTGGCTAGTGGCTTGTCACTAAATTGACGATGAGGGTTAACGACTAGATGATTGTTGTCACCCTTAACTAATGTATAGCTGACGACTTGTTATTATCTTGTATGCTTATTGACAACTAGTGTTGACAATTCATCACTTTGTTAATGGTTTGTCAAGCTCGTTGGCAACCTTAACCAGTGGGGTTTTTCTCGCTCTTTTTGTGTGATGGAAGAGATGTTGAGGGTCCTCAACGATTTCTCCTTCTTGGTATGATCTTGAAATCCTCTTAAGGTATTATTCAAAACATTGAATGATTCAACAATGGATCATACAATTCTTGAAAGCTTGAATTCTTTTTAGTCCCCTCTTTTGTACTCTAATTTGTCTCTTCCTTTAGAATATTTCCTTTTGATACCTTTTGATTCTTTCCTTTTTTGGATCAAACACACCCTTTCGAATGTTCTTCTTTAATAATATAAGAAGATTATAAAGAACACCAATAACATTCAAAATTGGCCCTTCAGCAAATTACCTCAAAATTCAATGAAATTTGAAATCCAAGGTTACTTCAACCTCTTGAAGACAACCCACTCATTTCAAGCCCAAATCTAACCAATAGAAACAAAAATTGAGAACCTACCTTTAAGTTTCTTCAAACTTAAGCTCCAGCAATGGTAGGTCACTCAAATCTTCTCAGATTAAGCTCAAATTTGAGATTTAGACTCTATTAGTGTTAGGAAACAAGAAACTAACACTAAAATCCAAGAGAATACAAAAAAAATCAAAAACTCAAAATTTGACCTAGGGTAAAAAATGAGAATAGTAATTTTTTTGTGATTTTTTGATTTTTCAACATAATGACACCCAAGATTGAGTTTGTGGAAATGAAATCAAGCTCCGCAATGATACCAGATGATACGAACCAAAATAGAAAGTGGAAAACATAAAAAATCAAGGAGAAAATAATGAAAGATGAGATAAACATGTAAAAGATAAAAGGGATAGAAAGATAGATAGATAGATAGATAGACAGACATAAATGATAAGAAAAAGTATAACCAAAAGATGTATCAATTCCAACGACCTTCCTTAATATTACCACGAGCACCTAACTTTTACGTAGACCTCAAACGAATCGATTCCTAAGCAACCCACATTTCTAAACAAAGTATGAACACAAGATAATCCAAGCTTGCCTCACACTCACAATAGAGTTTACATTCATAATTCATCAAAAGCTATCAAATGAAATGTCTAAGTCATCTATTTATAGTATTTGAATTTGCATAAATAGCCTATTACAAAAATTGCCCAAAAGAGGTTATTTTGAAAAAAAAAACACAAGTGTTATATTTATTCACTTCGACGTGGCTTTCCTCGGCTCTAATCTATCAACCATTCTTGAGATTGCTCTAATGTATGATTAATAGATTTGATGTCTATTTGACTCGTATCAGTACCAAAACCATATGACTCATACACTTAAGTCGTAATGACCTAGGTAGATACCATATTTTAGTCTTCAGTTTTAGACTTGCTTATGGGTGTTGGAATGAGTTGTACCTTATCTTATGACTCGTTAGGAGGACTCGTAAGCAAACTAGTGAACACCAATGTGTACACTAAGTATCATACAACTCAATCATATGAGTCACACCAAGTCCATACGACTGGTGCCCTCCACTCATACCCTCGATAGAACATGCACACTGAACTTTAATTTCTTATTTTTTTTATTACTTACTAATGAATGTGTACTTTCAGGTACAATGCCTCCAAAGAATGAATTTTTTTCCAAACAAGTGCCTAAAAAGGGAAATAAAAAGGCACAATCTTCCAGTTTTAAGGCTACTGTATTCCACCAGTAATATGAATTATACAACTACCCACAGAAGGGTAAGGTCGACCTAAAGGCACAAAAAGGTACAAAGGGAATGAGGATAGAAAATTTAGAGGATACACCTCCACAGGGTTCAAGGAGAAAGACCTCAACTATCTTCTCTCATCACTTACCTCCACCTTTAGATGCCAAATTTAAAGTGGAATCTAGTTCTGAGAAAGAAAGGTCGAAGTGTGTTGTTGAGAAAGAAGTTGACGTGCCACCAGTTGATAGGCATGACCCCCACTAGCCATCACCACTACTCCGGTTCCTATTGTTGAATGATGGGGGTACCCCAAAATATAAGAGATATATAATGATGGCCTGACCAGACACCATAACGATAAAATCAAATGGGTTTTAAATCTGGAGAGGAGGTTGACTACTACTAAGATGACAAAGTTACCCAAGTTTGAGGAGCACTTCAGGCAATATGGTTTTGAGTGGATAATGAGAGCACCTGGAATGTACAGTGATATGCTAGTAAGAGAATTTTATGCTTCGTACAAGGGCGAATTAATAAAATAGTATCCACAGGGTTAATTATGGAAAGGTGGTGATCCTATTCCTTTACTGATAATCAGGAAGTGCGAGTAGATGATATGCCCAAATTACAACTCTCATTAGAAAGTGTAAGCAGTCGCTATCAAATATAGAAACCAACTAGGTTGGGGTCGAATCCCACTGGGAATACTGTGCAAACTAAGTGTTACAGTTATTAACAGCTTGTTGATCGAAGAATCTGGAGTTAAGAGGGTTTTGAATTGTTAACAATATTCAAGTTCTCATAACAAGTATTGTTCCAACTAGTGAGTTTTATTGCAAGTAGTGATTCAATAGAAGTATGTTCATCGAGATGGTCAAGCAAACGGGGTTGTGAATTACATTAAATTTCCAATTTATAACTTCAATTGTAAGAGTTATTGAATTTTAAAATTTACCTATTTGTTTCTTAACCTAAATTGATAATTTACCCTCTAATTCTTTCGAACTTAAAGAATGTGTTGGTTTATTCAACTAGTCTCTTATGTGGGTTAATCCTTGTTAAGGCATCAACCTTTTACCCAAAGGTTAAAGACCTTAGATTCCATGTAAACCTCTTATTTTCCCAATATACACTTTTCTACTCAAAGAAGTGATGTTCTTCGGCTCACCCTTCAAGTTTGAAATAAAGAAAAGTCATTCATATGAAGACGGGTTTATACAATCACAATTAAATATGGAAACTAAGTATTTTCACAACCCCAATTAGCTATTCACATCAAGGCTCCCATAACCCTAGTTATGGGAGTTTAGCCACACATCTCAAGAGAAGAAAAAGAAATCATTCTATTTTTCATAAATAAAGTGAGGGAATTACTAACAAAAGTTACAACATTTGTTCTTGAATCTTCAATTAGAACATCAATAAAAATAACTTGATCCATAATTGTAGCTTAAATCTTAAAGAATACTATGTTGCAATAAGTTTTCTAGATGGAAAATATGATAAAAGATACCTAAATAAAACCTAATGTGGGTATTTATATGTTCCTAGGTATTAAGGATTTAAAATTTGAACATATTAAAGTCGAGTCGAAGATGATGGTCACGTCACGTTGACGGCCCATCGGTATCTTGATGGTCCGTCATGTAAACTATCAATGATGGTCCCAAACTGCTACTTTCTAGTTAAGGGGTGACGGTCATGTTTATGGGCCATCACTGGCCTGACGGTCCATTGTGTGGACCGTCACTTGATCACCTTGATGCCATTCATTGTTATAGCCTGACCTCCAAGTTGAGGATTCATCAGAGGTCTGATATTCTGTCACTTGGACCATCACAGGAGTCATCCACTTGGTCCATTTTGTATAACCTTGACGGTCTATCACTTAGCTAACGGGCCACCAGTTTGATTGTCAGTGGCCTTTTTTTGGTACTTTTCCAAGTTTCTTCTTCAGCTAAATCCTTGATCTGAAAACACTAAGATCCAGTATTAAATACAATAACAGTTACATAAAAACATACAATTATCCCTTGAAAAAGATGTAAAATATTGCATCAAAAGCCAAAACATCAAAACCCTCAACTTAAGACCATTGCTTATCCTCAAGAAACTCAGCACAAAATCACATACATGAATAATACAATGATGGACATTCAACTGTTGGACTAGATTCTACATAACCACTCAACTGTCATCTCACTCATATGTTCACAACACATCAGGATCTATAATTGGCATTATTTACAATTCAGCACACATACAAATATGGATACAATATCTTATAGAGATCATAAAAATTAAGCGTAACTCAAGTTGTCCTCATAGTCATACAAGTCCACCACTCATTTTTTAAGCATCAGCCACCCTCAACTTATGCTGATGTAGTTAGTTCAGGTGTGCAATATATTAATAGATCAGGGCGGGATACTTCATTTTAACTCTTGATCACTTTTTCATTAAACTGCTAATGACTCAATAGTAGCCACCCTCAACTTAGGTGTTTTACCTAAGTTAAGGTACATAATGTCCAATATTGGACCAGGGTTAAAGTTAGGTGCTAATAACCTAAAGAGAGTTAGTTAGAGTTATTGCAAATGAAGAAAACTAACATTATCTCAAAAAAGGGTTCAAAAATGGAAAATCTTTTTGGTGGGTCATTCATTTTGGTTAAGTGGACTAAAAATACCAGGGGACCTGCTATCCTATCTTATTGAATCAACCACAAAACAATATCAATAAACCGAGCAAGTTATAGGTGTATCACTATGCAAGAACTAAAATAAATACTCGCACACACAGGCAATTGAGTTAACACTTATTCTACTAAATCTTGGGATTTACATTCTAATGCCAATTACAAAATCACCAATGGTTGTTCAACATATACTAAGTGATAAGGAGAAATAGTCAAACAAGCATGTTTAGAGTCTTATGCCATATTTATTTATCATCCATATATACAAAAAGGTGCTAAAATAGAAAAAATCATAAATAACATCAACAAATGGATATTTACATTACAATCACTTAGGAAAAGAAAATGCAACCTAGACATGCCAGTTCTACTAGATAGCACATGGGAGGAAAAGAACACAATCAACAAAACCCCCTATGGTACAAGTATACCCACCCCCACTAAGTATAAATGTTTTGTCCATAATGCATATAAGGAAAGTACAAAGGAGGGGAATACTTGTAAAGCCTTTCAGTAAGATGAGGCATCAATCAAATATGTTAAGGATTCTTTAGCTTCACCTACAATAACATTGACCCCTATGGTGGTAGGGGTACTCACAATATCATACTCCTGAATCGGAGGTATCTCAACTCGAGCCGGGTCTGAAATGGCCCCCTAGTTGGGGCAGAACTGGTGGAAACTTCTACAGCTTCTTCAATCTATTCTCTTCATCTCGCATCAACCACTTTTCATCCTTTATTATATCTCTTTCTTCTCTTTATTATGGTGTCATTGCTTCATACAATTTTCTTTCAATGGCTTTTCTATCCGCACTTTCATCTACCTGCTTGTCTTTGTCATTCAAAGAGTTCCCCATAAGGTCAAAAAGATCCCCGTCTTTATCACTGATGACCAAATCTGGATCAAATACGGGTTGTATTGGTGTCTCTTTAGCTCATCTATATCAACCTGTGCCTGCTTGAATTTAGCAATAAATTTTGCAAAATCCAGCAATAATAACGCATCCAGCCTCTGTTTTTACACTCCTCTATATCATCCATTGTTTCCTAAATCTTCTTATATGAATTTAAGGATTCATCCATAATATGATCATCAAAGGGCTTGAACTTCTTTGACCAAGTGCTCATCTATTTCTCTAACTTTTTTTGTTGCTTAATAGGCTTGGCAAAATTTTCCTGTGTCAACCTGTACTCCAAATATTGGGGTGGGACAGATGCAGTGTCAGAAGTCCCACCCATTGGCGGCATCAATGTTGATCCTGCAAAAGTACAAGGCGGCACATAATCAGGTGACACATAAGTAGTTATAGGCAACGGAATACCTATAGGAATCTCAGAAGTGTCGGGAGCTGAGGCTGATTGCGTCTGATAAGTAGGAGCTTTATTGACTCGCATTTCATATTTTGAATCATCTTTCATCTTTTCAATGTCCTACCTATGAGTTTCTCGCACCTTATTGTCAACTCCTCAAATCAAAGTCACATTAGCTTACCTGTATAATTCCATAATCAAACACAAAAATGGTAACGCGCTTGCCACTTTGTGTGCCCGAACAAACATCTCATTAGCAATAATTTGGACAAAATAAATCTTCAGTTGGGAAATTGACTAGCCACCAAAACAACCCTATAATTGTCCGAATTAGCATTTCCACTTGTCGGCATTAACCTCAATCGAACAATGGCCCACCAAAATGTAGCTCAGAAACTAAGAGATTATTTAGCAATGCGCTCTTGTGAGTTTAGTTCCTAGGATGGGTTTCCATTATCAGTAAATAGCCTCGATAACCAAGACCATTGAGTGGATTCCATGGTGATACGATGCTCAAGCTCTGGAACTGCAGATGGTGCTTCATAGTCAGACCTAAACAACATCCTGTTCAGCGTATAGGCCTATATATCAATGTTAACCCCTCTAGCTAGAACTGATTCCCTGTTGGGCAAATCTAAAATTTTTGAGCCCTTGGGAAAGTCTTTCTCTGCCAGTGCCAAATAATTGGCGAAGAATTCCCATACAAGGTTCTGTTGGTATGCCCTGAGAGGTTTGCTCATCCATGCTAACTTATATTCATTGAATTGGTTCTCAAGCTCTGGATACTCATGCAAATCAGATGTCACTATCTGATGCTCCTCAGAGATTGGCCTGGTTGCAGTTGGTTCCAATCCATCAAGGTATTTTTCCCTTTCTCCCTCAACTTTCCACCTTATTGCTTCCCTCAATGAAGGTATTTGCACTTGACCACATTGGCATCCTCAGCCTCTGATGCCTCAAATTGGTCGAGATTTAATGTATTTACCCTTTTCTTGTTGGGTCTTGAACTTATGCTACTGGAACTACTCTCTCTCTCCTCTTCAGACTGGGAGAGTGCCTGATATTTATCCTATCCTTTTTCCTAGTGTTGAAAGCCGGAGCCTCCTCACTCAATGCCGATTTTCTCCTTCCCTTTTGTGTTCTTCCACCACCTCTAGTTAGGAAACTTTTTCGTGCCATATTTCCTGATAGCATATCAAGTAATAGTTGGATCAGAATTAAAGAGAAAAATTATTGCAAACATAACTTGATGGAAAGGTTGACGGTCTGTCAGGCTTGTGAGGTCTGTCACCCTACCGTCATGCCTTAAATAGTGACTCCATTATAGGTAGACTTGTGACAGTCGACCTGACGTTCCATCAGGGTGCTAATAGTTCATCAAGTCATCCATTGCTATTGAACCAGTAAGTTACAATTTTGACAACACTGTGGAGGTCTATCTGATGGTCCATGGGGTTCAGCAGTCCGTCAAGATGATCGTTACCTTACTTTTCACTTTCAAACTTCACTTTGGCATTTTATCAAACACCTACCGTGCTATTCCTTATTATGCATACAATCATGATATTAATTTAGTGTTAATCACAAATATTGTCACGTTTGGTCCATGGGTAACTCAGACTTTACCCAAAATAATGCACACCAGGGTTCAACTTTGAATCAAAATGACACAAAACAAAAACAAGATGGAATTTTTTTCAACAATCAACAACTTATATTATCCATGTTTAGAAATTTAAAAACAAGATTAAAGTTGTGATCATACCTTGATTTTGTAGTAACTTCACTACTCTGACTTGCAAACTTAGAATAAAAGAAAACTTAGATCCTTTATCAGTTATTGTTAAATTGATTTTTGATGTGAGGGAAAGATAGATGTAGTTGTTTAAATTGGAGAAAAAGGGTAAAAGTAGAATCCTAAGAGGAGATAACTAATCTTAGGTACTTTGATTGCAGAAAAAGTTAAACAGTTTTAGGAATTAAAAGGGTGGCAACATATGTAACCATTTTCCTTTATCGATTTAAAACTATTTGGGTCGGATTAGGATAAATTACTAAACATTGAATATTAACCAACCCGACCCATCAAACTTTGGTTTAAGTTGATAGTTGACCTGATGGTCCGTCAGGAGTCTGATGGTACATCAGGTAAACCATTGCGTCTTACTAGAATTATGTCAATCATCGATGGTCCGTTAGTGATGTGATGATCCATCGAGTAGTCCGTCAGTCTCATTCCAATAACTTTGTATTTTAGCTTCATATTGATGGAGGTATTGATGGTTTGTCGGATAAGTGATGGTCCATCAACTTGGCCTTATGATGTTGGGCGAATTTACACGCCTAAACATCATAATTTGCCCATATTTTAGGCTAAGTTTTGAGGATAAAATATATAATTCCTACACTTTTAGTCCATTTTCCTGTAAGTGAGCTAACCAATGTGATTAGCATGTTTTCAGGTATTTATGATGAAGATTTCAGCACTTTGTGGACCTTTTGGTAGCAAGGGAAACTTCGCATAAGATGGAAGGCATCTTTTGGAAGCTTGAGGACTAAATATGATGAATGGAGAATCTGTCCAGGGCAAAAACAGTACTTTTACATACTTAAGGGTGCAGCAATAACCTAGTAGGAATATGACAAGGATGTAGTAACCGAGTAGGACTAGGTCTAGGATGTTATAAAAACCTTATTTGCTGAATTTTTCAGCAAGCAATTTTTTACTACCATTCTATTTTCTTTTCATACGTCACTTTTAGTATAATTCACGTTACAGAATCTGTAAGTCCAAGACAGAGACAGGTCAGAAAACACTTGATCAACGGATGGAGCAAAAACATCCAACCCTAGTTAGCGTTAACATCATCCATCGCTAAGATCATTCTAGGTTGTGGTATGATGTTTATATCTGTTGTGATCTCCGTTGCACTCATGAGTAGCTAAACTTCTCTGTTAGGGTTATGGAAGCCTTATGATATACTATCTATCACTATGAATTTGTGAATTCTTGATATGTATGCTACTTATATCGTTACTCTCTTCATATTAATTAAATTCTTGTGGTTGCAAACATATAGAATACGCCATTATAGCATTAACTTGTTCGAGAGAAAAGTTACATGTTTGGAAAAGAGAGTGTGACAAGGAAATAGGGCTACCAACCCCTATTTACACATTAGTGCCGTAACTGGATTAACCTCTTGGAGAGTTTGTACCATTAGTATACACTTTAAGCTCGAGAGAGTTAAAGTGAAATAATCTTGGATGGTCGAGAGACACTAGGATTTAACATTAGAATACGAACCTCTATAAGTGCATGCATGTCTGAATTCCGCATAACTCATAGTTAATAGATACGTAGAACTCATAAGGTGGACATAACCCTAACTTATTTTTCTCTGTTATTTAATCCTACTACACAAATCGTTTCATTCATTACTTTGTTATTATTAATTCATGCTATAATTCAAATCCCCCCTTTCCGTAGAATTTTTGAACAACAGTCTACTAATAGTTGCATACTTAGTGACCGAGTATTCCCTGTGGGATTCGACACCCAACCCAGTTGGGTTCTATATTTGACATCGACCGCTTACACTCTTACGAGAGCTGTAGTTTGGGCGTTATGAAATTTTGGCGCTGTTGCCGGGGAATACGGTTGTCAACTAAGTTTGTGATAGTTACTAGACCCTTTGGTCAAAGATTCTTGTATTTTACTTTTAGTTGTTGTTTTTGTTTTATTCAAGTTTTTTTCAGTGCATGCCAAATACTCAAAGTTCGGGACAACCATTATTACCCATAAACCCTGAACCTCAACTGATTGGCAGGATGGAAGCGCAACGTGACATTGAAAGAAGGGTTGCTCAATAGGAGCAGGCTAGATTAGCTGCGTTGGTCGCTGCTCAACTGCATCAACAGAATATTGATAACCCAGGGCGAGCAACAAATCCTGATGATGGGGACTTGGGTGATGATGAGTTACTAAACCCAAGGCATGCTGATGAGGTGGCAACACCTGCAAACAGAAGAGATCGTCAAGCTAGATTGAGGCCTGAACGCTGAGCTGTGCAGTTTCCTTTTGATGATGATGTTGAGATTTGGATGGGGATGGTGCCATAGGGGCTATTATTCCTCCACCCCTGGCACCTGGAGCCAAGTTCAATATCACTAGCACCATGATTCAACTATTGCAGTTCAAGGTATTGTTTGGTGGACTTGCAGGTGATCATCCAAATATGCATCTGATCAACTTTATCTCCACATGCAAGTCATTCGACAATCCAGGCGTTGGACAAAATGCAATTCGGCTGCGCTTATTTCTATTGTCTCTATCTGGGGAGGCAACTCTATGGTTGAATGGGATGACTCCTGATTCTATTACTTATTGGAGGCAATTGAAACACGCTTTCCTAGAAAGATTCTTCTCGCCATCCAAGAGAGCACAGTTGAGAGATGAGATCAGCAATTTTCGATAGCTTCCAACTGAAGCTCTCCACCAAACATGGGAGAGGTTTAAGAAGAATCTTATGAGGTTCCCAAATCATCATATGACCAATGTCCACTTAGTAGAGATATTATACAGGTCTTTGAATTCGGTGACTAAGCCAGTGGTTGATAATACTGCAGAAGGGTCATTCATGGACCTTACTTTTATTCAGGAAAGTGATATGCTAGATCGTATGACAAAGCAGAGTAGAGCCTGGAATACCAGGGATTCTGAGGTAGCAAGCTCTACTATATCTATTGGCATGACTGCAAAACAAAGGCAAAGACAAGAGAAACGTGATCAAGATATGGCGCGCATGAAAATATAGATGGATCTTCTTACCAAGCATTTATTATCAGGGAAGACCGAAAAAGTCAAAAAGGTTGCGTCAAAAGGAAGAGATGAATCTAATTCTGAAGAAGAAGCCAACTACTTGAATAATCAGAGGGGTTTCCAAGGCAAATGCCCAAGGAAACCAAGGTCGGAACTATTATGATAAATCTAGAAATAAGGATCGTGATCAAGGTAGTTGGAAGAATAAGACTAACAGGAGTGGTTTGTATGCTCCTCCTGGAAGTCATGACACCGCTGCATCTGGTACGAGGAAGATGTTAATAGAAGATATGATGGCTAAGTTGTTGAAAGGAGTAGAGGCAACTAATACAGGAGTGAACGAGGTGAAGAATGATTTGTCATCAATAAATCAGTTGGTTGACTCACATTCCACTTCAATAAAGCAGCTAGAGCAGCAATTGAGTCAACTTTTAGCGGCATTAAATCAAAGAAAAACTGGCACCTTACCTAGCAACATAGTGCAAAACCCAAGGAACGATGGATCATGCATGGCGACTACTACTAGGAGTGGTAAAGTGTTGGAGAATCCATCCAAAGGCAAGCAAGTGGTTGATGATATAGCAGATAATGTTATTGATGCAGAAGGAGTAGAGGCCGAAGAAGCTGAAGATTGTGTCCATGACGTCACCCCTAAACGTCTACAACCTGAAAAGATCAACAATCGGAAGCAAGATGAAAAGAAAGTGGTGGAGAAAACTATTCCTCTTCCACCACCACCCTTTTCTCAAAGACTGAAGAAGAAAGGTGATGATACTAGGTTTCATAAATTTATGACTATGTTGAAGCAGCTGACTATTAATGTCCCTTTGGTAGAGTCGCTGGAACAGATGCCTGGGTACGCAAAATTCATGAAGGATATTTTGACAAAGAAGCAGGCAGCAAGTTATGAGTTGACAGATAATGTTCATCATTGCAGTGCAATCGCTACCAGATCACTAGTTCAGAAGAAGGCAGATCCTGGTGCATTCACTATTCCTTGCACGGTGGGATCTTTGAATTTTACTAAAGCATTGTGTGATCTGGGAGCTAGCATCAATTTGATGCCACTATCTGTTTACAGAAAGTTGGGGTTGGGCGATCCTACACCAACCAATATGCGACTTGTGATGGTAGATAGGTCGGTAAAATGACCTGTTGGTTTCTTATATGATGTATTGGTGAAGGTTTCTTCCTTCATTTTTCCTACAGACTTTGTTATTTTGGATTGTGAGGTGGACTCTAAAGTTCCCATAATCTTGGGACACCCTTTTCTCGCGACTGGAAGTGTGCTTATTGATTTACGAGCCAACAAGCTTTTATTTTGGTTGAATGACGAAGTGGTCCGATTTGATGTATGCAAATCAATGAAGCAGCCCAACGATATGAATGTGTTCTCTGTAGCTGATGTGTACTATGAAGATAAGAAAGAATTATCTGTACAGAAGCATCTCACTGTTGAACCATTGTCTGTTGTGCTGTTGAATTTTGAGCGTAAGGAGGTTGAATAATATGAAGAAACTAGTTTTGCTCTAACAGGGATAGGGTCCTATTCTCATGCCCCTAAGAAACTGGACCTTGATCTTAAGAATCGACCTTCACCAACAGTGAAGACTTCCATTGAAGAGCCACCAGTGCGAGAATTGAAATATCTGCCCAGTCATCTAAGGTACAAGAGAACTATGGGTTGGACTATTGATGATATAATTGGTATCCCTCCTGGGATATGTATTCACAAGAGACATCTCGGAGAAGATTGCATGCCCACAGGTAAGCATCAGTGTCGTCTGAATCCGTTCAGAAAATGATGCGCCATGTATCTGGATGAAGTCTAAGTAATCGAGATAGCTATGTTGTGCCGCGACAATAAATCAAGAGCTTGATGGGAGGCAACCCATCATTTTTAATTATTTCGTTTTAGTCGGAGTTTGTTTTTGTAGTCGAGCCACGACCAAAACTAAGGCGCTTGGTGGGAGGCAACCCATCTTTCTAATCGTTTTTGTTATTTTTGAGTAAGTGTAGGTGCAAGACGTATAAAGGAGGAGATCTAGCCCAAATTTTGATTTGGAAGTGTTTCATGTTGAAGGTGGTAAGTTAGGAACAAAGAAGCAAAGGCTATTGGTTAGGCATTGCCTATGCAAATCTAGGCAACGAACAAGGCAAGGTCTATGTAAATCTGGGCAACGAAAAAGGCAAGGCCTATGCTATGGCCTAAGATCTCTGAATCTACAATGCCATAGCATAGGAGCCGCCTATGCCCAACTAGGCAAAGCTAAAGGCACTGCCTAAACCATTGCCTTTGCTCTCTGAATCTACAATGCCATAGCATAGGTGCCTCCTATGCCCAACAATGCCATAGCATAGGCTCCACCTATGCCAAGCATAGGCAAAGCATTAGGCGCCACCTTTACATCCCAAAATCTCTCAAAAACTTTTCTTTTTGCTCATCTAACCTTGCAAGATCATCTTCCGAATCATCACCAAGTAAGCTCTTCTTTTATATTCCGTAAGTGTACAATACTACGCTTATAATTTTTTGTTAGATATTGAAGTAGTGTTGGTGATGTGAATGTTCTTGGTTTATTATGATGCATCTAGTTGAGTGAAAGAATACGTGTAGGTGTTCTTGACGTGGTTCTGACTTATATTTGATTTTGATACACTGTCATACTTTTGCGGAATCGACATGGTGAAGTTAATTGCATAAACTTCAAAATTGAATGCTTGAATGTTGAATGACTCGTTCATCGATATAAAGATCATGATTGAATACAAGCATGAGATATTGTGATTATTTCTATACCATAACTTGATTCGATCTCTATGTAGTAGTCTTGTTTAAAAAGTACATCAATCCAAACATGAAAGTATAGTCAAGATTACATGAAATAAAAGTGGATAGGATAGTCAAGATGACATGAAAGTATGATTGTACTGAACTTATTGTTAGAACATATCGCCTACATGTATGTGGATAAAGTCTTAGTAATCGACATCATTCACTTAATTAGTTTGTGCCAATAAACTAAGTGTGGGGTGGTGCCATTACTGTTTGTTTTTCTATTACAGTGAATCTTCTGAGATGAAGCTAACATGACTTTATTAGGATCTCAGGTAGAATGGCCCAAAAGGACGACAAGGAAAACAAGAAGTGTCCACCTTACAAAAAGGTCAAAAAAGGGCAAGAAAAGAGCAAGCTGAATCCTCCTCGCTACGAATACCGTGACACACTTTTGGGATCAATTGGGGTACAATTTTAGGAAACTCTGAGGATGATGACTTGATGATGATTCCGACGCAGGGGGTATGACCCCATACATAGAGGAGGAGTCCGACTAATCAGGTTTTTCGTATTTATTTTCCACTGAGGGCAGTGTGTCCCGTCTAAGTGTAGGGTGTTGGTATTTGTATGTTGTATTTATTTGCCTGCATTTATTTATATATTTTTTTGTTTTGTTTTAATTAGTCATAGATTTTTATTTTTTTTTAGATTTTGATGCATAAAATTGTTCTGATAGGCGGCATGGTATTATGACAAGAGTTTGTGCTAAAATCATTACTATTGAGACATTTAGGCTCTAAGTGTGACTCACTATGTGATAAGTGTGTGGTTGAATTCCTTTATTTGTTGGGTCAAGGGTCTATACTGCTCCCAATAAAGTTGACCATTTGCCTTGTGTGTGTGAGGTAATAGTATATTCTGTGTTGTGGCTGATGCTAGAACTTGCCTGGTGTGTGTGTAAAGCGAAATAAAGAGTGCAAGTTTAGGAGATGATTTAGGCATTTCTTTGGCAGCCTATAAGTGTTTACCTTCTTTTTACCTAATCATGTACATTATCCTAGATAACCCACCTTGAGCCTTTAGCTATTTTCTTTGACAGCCTCATATGTAGCCTAATCCATTTTTTTTCAAGACCATAATTTGATCCAAATTCCTAAGCGCTTTAAATTGTAAAGTCATGTGACAAAATAAGAGAAAATTGGGTGAGAGTGATGCCTTAGAGTGTATTGGTACTTGAATTTGAAAAAGAGTGGCTATTATAGAGGTGTGTTATAAAAAAAGAAAAAAATGAAAAAAATGAAAAGAAAAATAAAAAGTTAATTCTGTTTAAAATTGAATAACAAAATAGGTGAAAAGGGGTGGTATATAAAAGGAAAGTAGAGAGGTTGTTTAAAAGAGAGTGTTAATGGCATAATGTGATGTATTAAAGCGATTAGGGAACATAGTCACTATTTCTGGACAAAATAGTCCTACCTGTCCCTTAGCCTACATTACAACCTATAAAGAACTATTTGATCCTAAGCTTAGCATTCTGATATTAGTAGAGCATTACACTAAGGGCAAGCCTATGGTCATCAGTTGCAACATATACATTCTTTGTGAGAGTGAGAGCAAGGAGAATCTTGTACCCATGTTTCGAAAAATGCAAAACTTGTGAGTGATTATGGGTGATATCTTGTGTGAGACACACATGGTTGATGAGTCTTGGGTAGTGTTATATGATTCTTTGTGCCTTAACTTGTGGATACGAATTAACCATCATCACTAGTCTATGTTGGAGGTTGAATAGTTTCTATTAGTGATCAAGAAAACTACTCTTTGTTAATAATTGTCGTGCATGTCTTGAGGATAAATTTTGTGTTGTTACTGTGAAATCCTAAGTAAATGTTTGCATGGACGTGATATTTTGTTTGCGGACAAACAAAGCTTTAAGTGTGGGGTGTTGATGTTGGGCGAATTTACACGCCTAAACATCATAATTTGCCCATATTTTAGGCTAAGTTTTGAGGATAAAATATATAATTCCTACACTTTTAGTCCATTTTCCTGTAAGTGAGCTAACCAACGTGATTAGCATGTTTTCAGGTATTTATGATGAAGATTTCAGCACTTTGTGGACCTTTCAGTAGCAAGGGAAACTTCGCATAAGATGGAAGGCAGCTTTTGGAAGCTTGAGGACTAAATATGATGCATGGAGAATCTGTCCAGGGCAAAAACAGTATTTTTACATACTTAAGGGTGCAGCATTAACCTAGTAGAAATATGACAAGGATGCAGTAACCGAGTAGGACTAGGACTAGGATGTTATAAAAACCTTATTTGCTGAATTTTTCAGCAAGCAATTTTTTACTACCATTTTATTTTCTTTTCATACGTCACTTTTAGTAGAATTCACGTTACAGAATCTGTAAGTCCAATACAGAGACAGGCCGGCAAACACTTGATCAATGGAAGGAGATTAAACGTCCAACCCTAGTTGACGTTAACATCATCCATCTCCAAGATCATTCTAGGTTGTGGTATGATGTTTATATCTGTTGTGATCTCCGTTGCACTCATGAGTAGCTAAACTTCTCTGTTAGGGATATGGAAACCTTATGATATACTCTCTATCACTATGAGTTTGTGAATTCTTGATACGTATACTACTTATATCATTACTCTCTTCATATTAATTAAATTCTTGTGGTTGCAAACATATAGAATACGCTATTATAGCATTAACTTGTTTGAGAGAAAAGTTACATGTTTGGAAAAGAGAGTGTGACAAGGAAATAGGGCTACCAACCCCTATTTACACATTAGTTCCATAACTGGATTAACCTCTTGGAGAGTTTGTACCGTTAGTATACACTTTAAGCTCGAGAGAGTTAAAGTGAAATAATCCTGGATGGTCGAGAGACACTAGGATTTAACATTAGAATACGAACCTCTATAAGTGCATGCATGTCTGAATTCCGCATAACTCATAGTTAATAGATATGTAGAACTCATAAGGTGGACATAACCCTAACTTATTTTTCTCTGTTATTTAATCCTACTACACAAATCGTTTCATTCGTTACTTTGCTTTTATTAATTCACGCTATAATTCAAATCCCCCCTTTCCATAGAATTTTCGACCAACAGTCTCCTAATAGTTGCATACTTAGTGACCGAGTATTCCCTGTGGGATTCGACACCCAACCCAGTTGGGTTCTATATTTGACATCGATCGCTTACACTCTTACGAGAGCTGTAGTTTGGGCATTATCACCTTATTATGGGTTTGACGATTCTATTCGACAGTCCATCATGGACTTGACGGTCTGTCAACCTTCCAGTCACCCTCTCTCAGCTAGGCAAATCTTTTTTTTCTACATTCTCAGTCCTGCACACTTCACAAACACATTAAATTAGATAAAAATACCAAATAAACTCTAACTATTCTTACAACAACACTTTGTGGGTTGCCTCCTGCTAGCACCTAATTTATTATTGCGGCACGACTCAGTTATCTCGATTACTAGACTTTATCGATATAGATAGTATACATGCAATTTACCGTATCCATTGGACCAATATATAGCTTCACTCATTAACTATTAACCTTGAAGACACTTTTATCTTCATTTTCAAGTTCAACTACTCCAGATGAGTAGAATTTGTTAACTTTGAATGGGCCAGACCACTTTGATTTAAGATTACCTGGAAAGAGCTTCAGTCTGGAATTGAAGAGGAGTACCCAATCACCTTTTTGAAAGTTGCGCTTATTGATCCTTTGGTCATGGTACTTCTTTATCTTCTCTTTGTACAAGTATACTCATCCATCTCATTCAGCTGCCTCAGTCGTAATTCTGCTGCCTCATTCCAATTCAAATTTAGACTCTTGAGTGCCCACAATTCCTTGTGCTCTAGTTCAATCGGCAAGTGACATGCCTTTATATAGACCAATTGGTACGATGACATGCCAATGGGTTTCTTGAAAGCCATTCTATATGCCCATAAGGCATATCCAGCTTCCTAGACCAATCTTGTCTACTTTTATTCATCGTCTTAGTAAGAATGGCTTTTATCTCTCGATTTGAAATATCCACTTGCCCACTAGTCTGTGGGTGATATTGAGTTTCCACCTTATGTTACTTAACACTATATTTCGCTAAGGTAGCCCGGCAACACTAGGTTGCAAAAATGTGATCCACCGTCGCTTATGATGGTACGTGGTACCCCAAAGCAAGAGAATATATTTTTCTTAAGGAATGCAACCACTCTCTTTCATTCATTGTCAATCAATACAACAACCTCAACCTATTTAGACACATAGTAGACAGCAATAAAGATGTATTTAATCCCATAAGATATCACAAAGGGCCTCATGAAATCAACGCCCCAGACTTCGAATAACTCCACTTCCATTATTTTTGTCATGGGCATCTCATGGTGCTTTGAGATTGAACCTTGTCTCTGGCATTGGTCACTATCCGCTCAAACTCATATGTATCTTTTAATAAGGTTGGCCAAAAATAACCATTCTGCAGCACATTCCTCACAGTACGGTCACCTACATGGTGACCCCCGACTGGGAAGTATGACAAGTTTCCAAGATATTCAACATATCCACCACTGGGATACACCGCATGATAATGTTATCCACATAACTCTGAAATAAATATGGTTCATCCCAAAAGTATTGTGTAACATCATAATGACCTTCTTCCTTTGGTGAAAAGAAATATTCTTTAGGATAATTTCACTTACCACATAATTTGTAAAGTCCACGCACCAAGGCACTCTTTCAAGCATAGCAGCTAGGATTTTCTCATTCGGAAATGTATCATCAATTTTAAGCTCATACTGGACTTCTTGATCTCCCTCAAGTCTGTATAGGTGATCTGCAATTTGATTTTTGCATCCCTTCCGATCTTTGACTTCAAAGTCAAACTCTTAAAGAAGCAACACCCATCTGATTAGCCTTGGTTTATCATCCGTATTTTCCATCAAATACCTCAAGGCTGTGTTGTGTGTATGCACCACCACCTTGGTCCCCAATAGGTAAGCACAAAACTTTTCAAATGCATAGACTACCAAAAGAAGTTCCTGCTCAGTAACAATAAATTCTTCTGTGCCCCATTTAATGCCTTGCTTGTATAGTAAATGGGGTGAAACAACTTTTTATTTTTTTGGCCAAGCACAGCTCCAAGCGCCACTCCGCTTGCATCAAACATAATTTCAAATGGCATCAACCAATTTGGTGCAACAATGATTGGGGAAGCAACTAATTTCTCCTTAAGGAATTCAAATGCCTTCTTGTAATCATCATCAAATATGAACTTGGCCTTCTTCTCCAAAATCTTGCAAAATGGGTTTGCAATTTCGGAGAAGTCCTTTATAAATCGACTATAAAACTCCATATGACTAAGGAAACTATGAACTCCCTTTACTGAAATGGGAGGAGGTAGATTCTCAATAACCTCGACCTTTGCCCAGTCGACTTCAATTCCTTTAGCTAAAATTTTGTGACCAAGAACAATTCCCTCCTTCACCATGAAGTGGCATCTCTCCCAATTTAGCACTAAGTTAAACTTCTCACATCTTTGTAATGATCTACTCAGATTTACCAAACACAACTTAAAAGAATCACCTACCACTGAAAAGTCATCCACAAACACCTCCAAGGTTTCCTCAACCATATAAAAAAGATATACATCATGCACCATTGAAAAATGGCGGGTGCATTACATAAACCAAAAGGCATTCGCTTGAAAGCAAAAGTACCATATGGGAAAGTGAATGTCATCTTCTTCTGATCCTCTAGAGCAATAAAAATATGGTTGTATCCTGAATACCCATCCAAGAAACAATAACAGCCTCTTTCCTCCTACTGGTCAAGCATTTGATGAAAGGCATCGAGAATTTATCCTTCAGAGTTCATGAGTTGAGCTTGCTATAGTCCATGAAAAATCTCCACCCTGTCACTAGCCTAAGTGGAATCAACTCATTTTTCTCAATAGCCACTATAGTTAGACCCTTCTTTTTGGGAACACATTGGATGTAGCTTACCCATTTACTATCAAAGATGGGGTATATAACACCTGCATCAATCCATATAATGATCTCCTTCGTAACTACTTCTTTTATCGGTGGGTTAAGGCGGTGTTGGCGCTAAATGGTTGGTGTGCAATCTTCCTTAAGAAGAATCTTGTGAGTGCAAATTCCCATAGGAATACCAATAATATTGGCAATAGTCCAACCTATAGCCCTTTTATATCTCCTAAGCAAGGATGTAAGTGCCTCGACCTGGTGCTCACATAAATCAGCTGAAATAATCACAGGTAAATTGTTTCCACTCCCTAGAAATATATACCTTAGATGTCCTGGAGACTCCTTCAGCTCCAAAACTGGTGGCTCTTTGATAGATGGCTTACCCGGTGGTGTTAGGAGATTTTTTAGATCTAAATCCAGCATCTTGGAAGTATATGAATAGGATCACATTCCCATCAAAGTATATACTGTCTCTTCGTATTCCTCAATACCTTCACCATCAAAGTTTATCAAGACTGCAGCAAAAGTTTCCACAATAAATTTCTCATCAATTGGAACATCTTGCTCATCTTCATAATAAACATCAATGTTAGAGAATACACTTATCTCCCTGGGTTTATTCATAGACTGACACACATCAAAGTGAACTACCTCATCATTAAGCCTGAACAGTAGCTCATTAGCTCGCAAATCAGTAAACACACTCCCAGTTGCGAGGAAAGGTCTACCCAAGATTATGGGTTCCTCAAAATCCACCTTGCAATCCAGAATAACAAAGTCTACAGAAAATATAAAGCTGGCCACCTTTACTAACACATCATAAAATATCCCCACTGGCTGCTTCACTGACCTGTCCACCATCATTAATAACATATTTATGGGTGTAGGGTCCCCAAAACCCAACCTCTTATACACAGCAAGTGGCATCAAGTTAATACTCGCTCTGAGATTGCATAAATTCTTAGCAAAATCAAATGACACAATAGTAAAACAGATGGTGAACTCTCCTAGATCTTTCTTTTGTACCAAGGATTTTGTCAAAATGGTGCCACAATGGTGAAAATTATCCACCGATTTGTATCTAGTTGTTCTCTTCTTCGTCACAAGGTCATTAATAAACTTAGCATATTTGGGCATCTGCTCTAGTGCCTCTACTAAAGGCACATTCACCATCAGTTGCTTTAGCATTGCCATATAATTGCTAAAATTTATGTCATCAGCCTTCTTTTTTAATCGATGGGAAAAGGGAATCAGTGGTTTTGGGAGAGTAGTAACCACTGCTTCCTTTTTCTTTCCCTTTTGTTTTTCTAACTCATCAACCTGCTGATGGTTATATGTATTATCCTTACCATCCAGCTTCTCAAACTCCACTGGACAGTTTTTATCCTCTTCAGCATCTTCTTTAATCATATCATTAGTCATAGCTTTGCCCACATAAGGTCCAAGTAATACTCTACCACTCCGAGTGGTGACTACCATGCAAGAGCCATCATTCCAAGTATTTTACACTGTATCACTCAAAAATGTATCACTCTTTCTATAAGTAAATACCAATGACAGTTGGCTCATCTACTACTTAACTATTTGATAGAAGCTAAATATGAATTAACTAGCTAACTCATAGAGGATAAGTCACTCTTCATACCTATTACCTCAGCATTGGTCACCTTAACCCATTTTAATAGTTTCTCTATGATTTCCTCTATGGATATTTTTCCTAAACTGGTAGCAATATTATCTCAACTTCTAGGAGGTACGTACTATCCACTCCTATCATTCTTGTTTTTCCAACTCCCTTGATCCCTATCTTTGTAACCAACTTTGTCGTAATAGTTTTGAACTTAATTTCCTTGGTTATTGACTCAAAACCCCCTGTTTATTTAGATAGTTTGCCTCCTCCTTAGAATCAAAATCAGCTCTACTTTACGACCCAACAACTTTAACCTTCTTAGTCATCCCAGATAATAAATTTTTAGTAAGCAAATCTATTTGGGTTTTCATATGTACCATATCTTGGTCGCACTCCTTCTTTTTTTGGCGTTGCTTCACAGACATACCACTAGACATAATAGGGCTTGCTACCATAAAATCCCTGGTATGCCAAGATCTACTTGTCTTAGTCAATCGTTCCAACATATCCATTACTTTGGTGAAAGTAAGCTCCATGAATGCTCCTCCTACAACATTGTCTATGGTTGGTTTGGTGATGGAGTTTAAAGCTCTATAGAATATCTCTATCAAATGCTCATCGATCATCTTGTGGTTGGGGCACTGGGTAAGATTCTTCTTGAATCATATCCAAGTCTCGTGTAGTGCCTTATTTGGTAATTATCTAAAGTTACTTATCTCGTCCCTTAATTGTAACATCCTGGAGGGTGGAAAAAACCTTTCTGGGAAAGCTTCTTTCAATTGCCTCTAGTTCATTATAAAATTAGGAGCCAGCTTATTCAATCACATTGTTACTTCCCCAGACAGAAAAGATGGGAATAACTGAAGATGAATAGAATTCTGTCCAATCCCATAATTGTTAAATGAATTAAAAATGTTGATAAAGTTCACCAAGTGCATATTTGGATCATCCCCTAGAAGTCCGCCAAACAACCCCTTGAGGTTAAGCAATTGTATCATGGTGCTTATGCTATTGAACTTTACCCTAGGTGCTAGCGGTGGTAGAATGATTGCTCCGATGACACTAGTATCATCTTAGTCTGTATCATCTTCCTCATCAGGTGCAAACTGCATAGCAGGTTAGCAATTTTTTCTCCCTCTAGCTGCCCGATTTCTATTTACTGGTGCAGCCATATTATCAGTGTACCTTCTATTTTTTGGGTTGATCAGATCATCATCCCCTAAATATTCTTTATCAAGATTAGGGGCATGGATTGGTTGACCATCATTTTGTTGATTAAATTGTGCTCTAGACAAGATGGCTAGTGTCTTAGCTTTTTGTTGTTCTTCCATTCTGCTAATCAGGTAAGGTTATGGATTGAAGGGTAATAATGTCTCTTCTAAAATTTTGGTGCTATGCATAAACAATAATGAACCAGTAATGAACAAAAACAACAAATAAAGGTAAAATTTGGGAAACTTGACCAAAGGTCAATTAACAATCACAAACTTAATTGACAATCGTATTCCCTGGCAATGGTGCCAAAATTTGATATGATCAAATTACAAATCTCGTTAGAAAGTGTAAGCGGTCCCTGTCAAATATAGAACCCCACTAAGTTGGGGTCAAATCCCACCGGTACTGTGCAAACTAAGTGTTATGGTTGTTAACAGACTGTTGATCAAAGGTTCTAGAGTAAAAGAGGTTTTGAATTGTTAATAGTATTCAAGTGCTCATAACAATTAGTGTTCCAACTAGTGAGCTTTAGTGTAAGTAGTGACTCAATAGGAGTAGACAAACCAGAGTTATGTTCACTAAGATGTTCAAGCAAACAGGGTTTTGAATTACCTTAAATTTCCAATTTATAACTTCAATTGTAAGAGATATTGAATTCTAAAATTTACCCATTTGTTTCTCTACCTAAATAGATAATTTACCCTTTAATTCTTTTGAACTTAAAGAATGTGTTGGTTTATTTTACTAGTCTCTCATGTAGGTTAATCCTTGTTAAGGCATCAACCCTTTACCCAAAGGTTAAAGCCCTTAAATTCTATGTAAACCTCTTCTTTTCCCAACATACACTTTTCTACTCAAATAAGTGATGTTCTTGGGCACACCCTTCAAGTTTTCAAGAAAGAAAAGTCATAATATGAAGATGGGTTTATACAATCTCAATTACGTATGGAAATTATGTATTTTCATAACCTATATCAGCTATTCACATCAAGGCTTCCACAACCCTAGTTATGGGAGTTTAGCCACACATCTCAAGACGAGAAGAAGAAATTATTGTGTTTTTGATAAATAAAGTCAAGGAATTACTTACAAAAGTTACAACAATTGTTCTTGAATCTTCAATGAGAATATCAATAAAAATAACTCGATCCACAATTGTAACTTGAATCTTAGAGAATACTACGTTGCAATAAGTTTTCTAGATGGAAAATATGATTAAACAAATACCTAAATAAAACTTAAACTTGGTATTTATATGTTCCCAAGTACTGAGGATTTAAAATTTAAACTTATTAAAGTTGCGTCAAAGATGGCAGTCACATTGATGGCCCATTCATAGCCTAACGGTCCATCACATGAACCATCGATTATGGTCCCAAACTACTACTTCCTAGTTAAGGGGTGACGGTCATATTGATGGGCCGTCACTATCCTGGCGGTCTATAGCATGGACCATCACTTGCTCACCTGAGATGTTTTACAATATTTCAGCCTGACGGCCAAGTTGGCAGTTCGTCAAAGCTCCAACGATCTGTTACTTGGACCGTCACAGGAGTCATCCACTTAGTCCATTCTGTTTAACCTTGACGGTCCATTACTTGGATGACGAGCTACCAGTTTGACCATCAGTGGACTTTTTCTGCTACTTTTCTAAGTTTTTTCTTCAGTTAAATCCTTCACCTGAAAATACTAAGATCCAGCATTAAATATAACAACATTTTCTTGAAAACATACAATTATCCCTTGAAAAAGATGTAAAATGTTTCATCAAAAGTCAAAACATCAGTAGACATTTCCTCATGCACTATTGGTAGGTTCTTGTATGAACTAGATTATCAGACTTCTATAAACATTAGAAAAATGGACTACCATACAGAGGAGATGAGAAAATTACTCGAAAATAGGTGGGGCCAGAGGAGAAAATAGGCTATTTCTGATGGATTACGAGGCATATAGTGTCTAATGGTGAGAATACAGTATGGGTTATCGGATGCATTGGAGTGGTATCCTAGAGGATTGAAAAGAATACCCTTACATTTCAGGCCAAGGTGTGGCAGACGTTGGCTCGACACAAGCTTTTTCCCTCCATGGGAGGTTTTGAGCCTATTTCGGGTAGCTTTAATAGGTGGACTCGTATCCGGATACAAGTTTGATATCGAGGATTTTCTAGCTCAAGAGATAAGAGACCGAGCTTAGGGGTGAGAATTCACTAATGGCATACCCATGTATGATAATATAGGTTTATTTGGCTGCAAGGATATAAGATATCCTAGGGGTTGATGAGATAATCGAGGCTACCAAAATTACCAACCTTGGGCTAATCCAAGATGCAGTAAACTCAATGGTCAGATAGGAAAAGAGAGCAGCAGATATGTTATCTGATATGTTTCGGTAGAGTGGTCAAGCTGAGACTACTGAGGCTGCTAAATAGAAGGACAGATAGAGACTACACAAACTGATGTAATGGGTACTTTTAATGCTCCTCCTCTGGTATAGTCTGCAGCACCTTGCCCGAGAGGTATGACTTTTGGACTTATCATGATTTCCCAGGCCATGTGGACCGAGGCCATGACCAGACTGGGTACACTAGAAGCTAAGGTCCACAACATGGAAAGGGACATGAATCCCTAGGTGGATGCACAGATAGCAAACCAGGATAGACGAGTAGAACACCGGCTTGATGTATTTGAGTCAAGAATTAATCGATAGTTGGGTAGAGGAAATATGCTTGATATTACTGAGATTAAAGCTGAAGTTGCTTAAATTAGGAAGATAGGTATGGAATTGTATGATGGACCGATGATCCCAAACCTTTTGATTGAGACAGTTGTGCTTGTAGTTCATGTTCCAAACATTTGGGCTATTTTAGACCTGGTAGAGAAGACTCAAGAGGAGATAATAGAGAGAAAGATGAGAAAGCATGAGGAGAAATTTATTGAGAAGAAGTCTAAGGTAGCTAGCCTACAAGATAAGCTGGACCGAGAGACACAGGTTTATGAGATAGTTATTGGAGTTGGTGGTTCTAGACAACCAGTTGAGGATATTGAGAGAGGTGGTGTTATAGACCCGCCTAGTGCCGTTGTTGCTGATTTATTCCCCATACTTGATGGGATGTATGCCAATAATAGTAGGACCCGGTCTGAGGGCCCACGTGCTGATATTGTCGATTTAGCGTCTTGAGCGCCCAAGTATGACCTTTCATCCTAACTTTAAATTTTTTAGCACCAGGGATAGTGCAAGGTTTTTAAGATGAGGGTGAGGGTGTATATCTGATTTTGAATGTCTAGAAGTAGCTAAAAATTTAAGTAGCTAAATATCTGTGATGGCTTGCAGGTTTGGTGCTAAGAAATAGATGAGATAAGGAGAAAATTTTCACCTATGGCAGAAAATTGATTCTTACTAATTTTTAAGTGATTTTGAAATTGATTTGTAATGAAAAGTGATTTTGAAATTTATTTGTGAGTTTTGAAACATGAAATAACTGTGGATTTGAAAAGATTATGCTGAAAGTATTTTTGTTAATCTAAATTGTGTTGAAAAGTTAAGACCTCTCCTAAATTTTTGTTAATTGTGTAATAGGTGAATGTGTGTGATACTGTTGTGAATCTGATAATGGCATTTGAATTAGGGATAGAACAATTGGGTCAAACATTTTCATAACTGCATAAGTAGTACTTAGCAATGTAACCATGTGTGAGTGTGCGTGAGGTATTACTAAGTTCCCGGTGTAAAGGAATCTAGAACTTGCCTAGTTGATTTACCTAGGTTGAGGATAGTCAAGTTGGAAATGATCATAGTGCCTTTTTATTGTAAGTCCACCTGAGCCTAAATTTCCAAACCAAATGAATGAATCTCTTTGATCCAAATATTCTAGCCTTAATTGACCAAATTTTGTTGTTTACACTAATTTCACCTTCCCATTCCCTTACAATGAACCTGTTTTGTCCCTGTCCTTCTTCTTGGACACTTTGCACCAAAATTCAGGCAAATTGCCTAAGTTGAGGGTGGCTATTATTGGTGTGCATGGGAGAAAATGGGTATGAAAAAAGTCGTGTAGAAGGAAAATTTGAAAAAGGGGACAAGTATGGTAGAAATAAAAGAAAATAAAAGAAGAAGAAAAATTGCAATGAAAGAAGAATAAGAAGAAAAAGAAGAAGAAGAAGAAGAAGAAGAAGAAGAAGAAGAAGAAAGAAGAAGAAGAAGAAGAAAAGGAAAACAAATAAGAAAATAGTACCTGGCCCAATCTGAATGTGTCAAAATAAAAAAGAGAGGCATAAGGGCAAAAATAAAATTGAAAAATGAGTGGACCCCAAAGAAAGCATAGTGTCAAGGAGGCATAGTCACTAAATAAATCCCAAAAGGATATCATACCAGCCCAAGCCTACATTAAAATCCGAATAAAGTCTTGTAGTGTTCCTATCTTAACTTTCTGAAAATTTAGGAAGAAAGCATAGGGCAAGCCTATGGTATTCTGTATACGCAGGTAATACTTTTTTATGATCAAGAGATTCATTTGTTATATCCCTGAATAAATTGATTGATCCATACTGAGAGTGAAAGGGATTTTGTTGACAGTGAGCGCATATGGGTTATGTTGTTAAGTTGCTAGATTGTTTGGTGAATGTAATTTGTGTCTATGACTAGTCATTTATTACTAATGTAATACCATCAACGGATTTCCTTGTGTTTCTTCGTGTGCTAAATTATTATACACAGTTTGAGTCTGGAAAAGTTAGAACTACGAAAGGATTAACATGGTTGAAAAATTGAGTTCAAAATCACTGCCATGGGTAGCTTAGGATCTTCCAGTTTAAGTATCATTTCAGTGCTTTGAGATAGAGTTGGATTTCAATTTTCCTGAGGACACAAAAGTGTAAGTTGAGGGTGTTGATATGTCATAGAAACACGACACTTTCAATTCTTAAACCCATGAATTTATGCATGTACTTAGTTTGTTTTAGTGGACATGATGCACTTTTGTGTTTATTACAGGTAAAACAAGTCTACAAGAGAGTTGGGATGAAAATGGAAGAAAAAGACCAGAGAAGACCAAGTTTTAGAAGGGTATGAGTTTCCTCACGAGTTGTCAACACATCATACGACTCGGAGGCTGACTCATATGAACAATAGAAACAAAGAAGTAGAAGAAAAATAAAGTGTTAAGAAGATACGACTCGAGCATCTGATTCGTAAACAAGGATACGAGTATTCTTACCGTATGAAGAAATCGTAAGCATAATAGAATCTAAAGCTACCATCCAAAATTAAAGTCTCAGAAGTATATGACCCGGAAGTCTAGGTATGACTTGTAAAGGGAAACCATAAACAAACCAACGTTCAAAGCTTGGAAAGACAGAAGTCTCAGGTAGATACGAGTGAAGGCCAAGAGTCATATGGTCAAGGTACGAATCATGAGCATAAGTTATAAGAAGAACAAAAAGTTAACACCTTGGGAGATAGACACTGGAATGGATACGAGAGGCATGGTACAACTCATATGATAATCATACGAGTGGATGAGAGAGTCGTACCATGTGCCAACATAACTTTACCTTTTTCGTTTTATTTGGATTTCTGAGTATTTTTGAAATACTATAAATACCCTAGGGTTTATCTTTTATTAGGTTACATTCTTTGACATTCTTTAACATCTTTTTATGTTCCAATATACTCTATTACATTTGCTTTGTTCTTAAGATTTTGGGTTTTTATTTAATATTAGATTTTAGATTTTATCTACCTCATTATTGTGCAATTAATTATATTCTTTCCTTATTGATTATCATGGATTGTTGCATGAACATGAGTAGCTAATCTCCCCGACTAGAATTGTGAGAACCCTGGCAGATTAGATAGATAAATAAAGTATTAGATTCATAAATTCTAGGGTTTATGCATGTATCTTAATCTTCATCATAATATTTGACCTCAGAGCTATTGTAGAAGATTAGGGATAGCTTGTATTTGCATACATCCTCACAAGAGAGTTTGTGATTGGGAAAAGAGGATTAAGACAGTAATTTGAGATTCACTTCTATCTTACCATTACATTATGTCATCTAATCACTTGAGACTCAAAAGGTGAAAGTGAACTAAAGTCATTAAAAAGGAGCAATAAGGCGACACCCTGAAACTCACAAGGTAAAGGGTGAGATTTATCAACACGTTCATAAGACAATTGATAATACATATCTTAACTTTACATGTAAAGCAATAGAATAGGTGAATTGAACATGAGAAATTTATGGAGTAAAGAAGTTAGGGGGAACAAAATCCTAGTGTTCATCTTCTATTGTTTACAACTCAAAAGAATTCAAGATTCGGTTATTGCTTACTGATTACTTCCAAATTCCCCCATTTACTTTTCTACATTGCTAATTACATCAAGCTAAGCAACTGTTCAATATTTTCCCTGTGGTTTTGACCCCAACCTAGTTAGGTTACTATATTTGGCATTGACCGCAACATACTTCTTTTAGAGGTTAGTTTTGGGCGATATCATCCCACCACTATCATGGAGGCACACTGCTTCGGAGTTCCAAAATATCCCTAAACCCCTTCTAAGAATTCTAAAACTCTCCCAAAACACCCTTTTAACATCCCTAAGCATACTTTAAGTAAAAAATCAAATTATCAAAATTTTTATAGGGTCTTACATTATCATCCCCCCTTCTTAGGATCATTCATCCCCGAATTAAGTATGATAATAGCAATAATACATCAAAATCAAATGAAAAATTTGAAATACTACAAGATAAAAATGAAACTCATAGCTAAAGTACTTTCATCCAACATGGGGAGCACGAACGGGTACTTAGCCTTCACAACTTTCTCAGCTTTCCATGTAGCTTTATCCATCTTTTGATTTCTCCAAAGGACTTTCATTGAATCTACATCTTTGTCCTCAATCTATAAACTTGCCTATCTAATATCTCAACCGGGACTTCCTTATAAGACAACGAATCTGTAACACCAATATCCTCAACCAGTAGTATCAAAGAAGGGTCACCCACATACTTTTTCAGCATAGGCACATGGAAAATAGGATGAAGTGGCTAACTTTGCCGACAAATCTAACTCAACATTCCTAATCTTTCTTACAACCTAATATAGACCAATGTACTAGGGATTGAGCTTCCCCTTCTTCCAAACCTCATGACTAATTTCATAGGAGACACTTTTATGAATACCCAATCACTTACTTAAATCCCAACTCCCTTCACCTCGCAACCGTATAAGACTTTGGAAAATTTGGGTAGTCTTCAGTTTTTCTCTAATAACCTTCACCTTTTTCATAGCTTGTGAACCAAGTCAGGACCAAATATCCTAGTCACACCTACCTTAAACCACCTAATAGGAGACCTACACCTTAACCATAAATATCCTTAAGAAGATCCATTTGAATTCTAGAATGGTAGCTATTATTATATGCAAACTTAATAAGAGGAAAATACAAGCTAAATGGCCTTCGGTTTGCTAGAAAGGATATTTATGGGTCAAATGATACTTGAATACTTCTTGATGGCTATCAAAAGGCATCCATTGGATGATTATGATGATATAGAAGACTCAAGGGATGTTAGAGAAGACAACAGAAGACAAAATGAGGTTAGAAAGCCCCCGTAAGAGGAAATGTGACCCATCCACTTTGGAGGTTCACCCAACCCACTCTAGATCCACTAGAGAGGGTCAAAATAGCCTACTATACCCTTGGGATGCTCCCCATATGCAACCCATATGCTTAAGCATGTCTCTAACGGGCTTTTATGTGTTTGTCTTTCCTAAATGGGTCACCTTTAGGCCCATATGATGTAATAAATTATCCTAGATTATAAATAGGACTTCTCTTTCATTTAGTAGATATCGTTTGATGAATTATGAATGTAAACTCTATTGAGAGTGTGAGGCAAGCTTGAATTAGCTTTTGTTGATATTTTATTTAGAAATATGGGTTGTTTGAGTTTTTCTTATATTTCTAGTGTTACATTTGTGTTCTCTAACACTATTGGAGTCTAGGGTTCAAATTTGAGCTTAATCGAAGTCAAATTAAATAAGATACCATTATTAAGAGCTTGAACTTGAAGAAAGTGAAGGAGAAACAAAAATGTGAAAAAATTGGTTGTAAATTTTGACCAAATGACTTATGGAATGTGTTTAGAATGTTCAAAATAGCCTTGGCTCAAAATTTCACTACATTTTGATCATCATCTCAAGAGTCAGAGGTTTTTGAAGTCTTAGTTTCTTGAGTGTTCTTAAGGAAGATTCAAATCTTCATCTTGAATTCTTATCAAAAGGTTGTGTTTGATTCAAAAAAAATGAAAGAAAAGTGGTAAAAAGGTGTTTGTATAAAGGCATCTAAGAATATCCTAAGGATATTACACAAGAGAGTACAAAGGGGGATCATTAAAAGGGTAATTTTGGCCATTCACCAAGGGAAAGGTGGGCTACTTGCTCTCCATCTGCTCCCAAGGTGTGCTAGGTCTACCCTTAACCTGTGGATGCACCTCAAAGCAGTAACCAAGAGTAGTAGATACGCCCAAGGTGCCTTGCACATGCGTCCCAACTGCAAGAGTAGGCTACCCCCATGTAGATCACCCATTCCAATGCAGATCACTCTTTTCTGACATGGATCAACTCAGACGACACCAATCCAAGTTGATCAACCCTTTACAACATCAATTCAAGTCCTAAAATGCATCTCAACACTTTAAAAATTCCATTGCTTAAGGTTTAATTCTTAGTCTCAATTTATTTATTCTTAAATCTCTTCTTTGATTCTTAAACTAGTTATCAACTAGTAACTCATCTACTAAGTTGATTGATTAGTTCTTGAGTCCTTTTTCTTTTGTCGTCCTACTTTTTTTTCAAGTTGTTCTCTATTGAATTCATTGTTAGTTCTTTGATTCAAGTCCGTACACAATTTTTTTCCTTGAGTCATTTCAAATAAGGATATATTCCAACCTCAAGCCACAATTGGTACCAAACAATCTCATTGGAGTACAAATGAGATATCAACGCTTGTGACGCTAATTGAGTGACAAATAAAGGAGTAAACTTTGAGAGCTTGTGAGGTTGATTTCCTAAACTTTAATTTGTATGTTGTTTTTGAATTTTTTGGTGTTTCTTAATAGGAATAATGTCTCAAGAAGGTGAAACTTCATACACCATGGATAATAACACCACAAATGCTATGTTAGCTTCCATCATGGAAATGTTTAATGCTATGGATAGTTGATTAGAATCTCTTGAAGGAAGAATGGAAGGGATGAAATGTTCTCTCTCAAGGAATATGGACAATTTTTCTAATCTTCCCTACCTCCACCCTTCCCAATTCACAAAATCTTCAAGATCCTTTGAGTAGATATGCTCCAAGTCAATTTCACGGTAACCAAGATAACTCTTGCACTCTAGTGAATGAGGCTAGTAGCTAACTAAGTGTGAATGATAGGTTATATTTAGGTGATCCTAATGTCTCTTTAATTCATGATATGTACAACTTGAGAGTGTAGATACACTAGTTGATCCTAATGATGAAAAAATTGACTCTTAGCAAGATCGATTTGTTCCACCTAGTGTTGAATCCATTGTGACGAGTGATAGTACATTATATTGTGTAAGTCATGAGGACCAAATTTTGTTTGAACCTAACCCACCACTTAAGTATGTTTGTGAAGTGTTTAAGAAACTTCAAGTGAATGATGATTTTGAAAATGTTAGCCGATTGAATAGGAGTGACCCTCTAATTTCCTGTGTTGATAATCATACTAGTATAGAGGGTATAAATGATTGTGTTGGTTGTAATCTTGGGGGGAAAAAGTTTTTCCTAAACCTTTGTCCATGGACACTCTACCTTTTTCATGTCAGTGTTCATTTAAAATATGGTGGTTCTTCTCCACACCTCTTGGTGCTTGGGCAAGAAGACAAGCTAACCATGGGTGAGGGTGTTGGAACTCATCCCTATGATGAAAAGTCTTTCTTGGTGATTTCTAATCTACTTTAAAGGATAAAGTTATGTAAAGGAAGGGTCTCCAATAAAGATGAGTATTATAGAGAGGTTATGAGCTTATTGAGACTTAGGATCCATATGAGCCTTCATGAGCGGTTGATTGATTACCATGGTTCCTCTAGCATACCCCTTTGTCCAAATCTCTTGAATGTCTAAGTAGCTCTTACTCTGTAGGGTTATACACCCTTAGTTGATCATTTTCATGCTTGGTTATATCATAATTATGTGCAACCTTGGCATGATGGTATGATTGGATGTACTAACTCTAAACCACATACTATGAGGATATTGTGTTTTTTGTCCTTTCTTTAGTGTTGCAAGGTTTGGATTCGAGGTCAAATCCTTTTCAAGAAGGAAAGGATGATATAAGCCAAATGTCCTCTGGGTTGCTATCTAGAGAGTATGTTTATGGGTTAAATGACACTTGAAGACTTCTTGATGGATATAAAAAGGCATCCATTGGATGATTATGGTGATCAAAGAGACTCAAGGGATGTTAGAGAGGCCAATGGAAGACAAAACGGGGATAGAAAGCCCCCGTAAGAGGAAATGCACCCTATCCGCTTTGGAGGTGCGCCCAACCCGCTCTAGATCTGCTAGAGTGGGTCAAATCAGGCCATTATAAAATTGGGATGTGCCCCATGTTCTGTCCATATGATCAAGAATGTGCCTAATGGGCTTTTATGTGTTTTTTTTTCCTAAATGGGTTACTTTTGGGCCCATATGATGTAATAACTTAGCGTATATTGATGAATTATGAATGTAAACTCTATTGAGAGTGTGAGTTAAGCTTGGATTAGCTTGTGTTGATACTTTGTTTAGAAACGTGGGTTGCTTTGGGATCGATTCCCTTGAGGTACGTACGATTTAGGTGCTTTGTTTGGTACATTGATTAAGGGTTTAGGGTTTGATATACCCTTTATTTGCTTTTAATTCCTTTCATTGAGTCTATCTTACTACCTTTCCATTTTATCTTTATCTTCGTATTCATATCTTAGTTGTAGTTTTCGTTTTCGTACTTTTGTTTGTGTATCAAATGGTCAACCCAACTACCCTTAAAGTCAATCATACAAGACCTTAGCATATCCTCCAAAGTTTGAATAGTTCGCTTCGCTTGTCTATCTATTTGAGGGTGGAAAGCGGTGCTAAGGTTTACCCGAGTAGCCATACCTTTTTGAAATAAATGCCAAAAGTGAGAAGAAAATTATGTACCTCAGTTTGAAATGATGGGCACAGGCACACCATGCAACTTTACTATTTCCTGAATGATCAACTTAGCGTAATCCTCTCCTGAGTAGTTAGTCCTCATAGGTAAGAAGTAAGCAATCATAGTCATTTTATCCGCAATGACCCAAATAGAATCATGATGATTGCGAGACCGTGAAGACTAGTAAGAAAATTCATATTATTCATCTCCCACTTCCACATAGGCAACTCTATATCTTGAGACATGCCACCAGGCCTCAAGTGTTATACCTTGACTTGCCGACAAACCATACATTTCTCCATGAAATTCTCGATATCTCTCTTTATATTATTCCACCAATAGATTTCCTTCAAGCCATGATACATCTTAGTCGAACCTAGATGAATGGCATATCAAGACTCATGAACCTTATCCAAAATACTTTCCTAGAACCCATCAACATTAGGAACACATAACCTCCCTTGAAACCTTAAGATGCCATCTCCCATAATCTCGAAATCCATAACCTTTTGTTGACCCATATCATCCTTAGTATGCATAAGTATGGGATCGAAAACCTGTTTCTCCTTTACCTCAGCACCAAGAGAAAACCTAACCAATTCTTGAACAATCACTCCCCCATCCTTAGAGTCCAATAGATGGACTCCCAAGTTAGCCAACCTGTGAATATCCTTCACCAACCTTTTTTCTCCTCATCAACGTAAGATAAGCTTCTCATGGGAAACCTACTAAGAGCATTGGCAATAACATTAGATTTACATGGATGGTAGTGCAAACTCATGTCATAATCCTTAAGTAGCTCGAGCCACTGACTCTTCCTGAGATTCAATTCCTTCTGCATAAACACATACTACAATCTCTTATGATTTGAATAGTTGTATACGTGCACCCCATACAAATAATGGCACCAGATTTTTAATGTAAAAACCAACACCAACAATTCAAGATCGTGAGTTGGCTAGTTCCTCTTATAGAGCTGCCTAGAATCATAAGCAGAAGCCTTACCATGCTGCATCAAAACGCAACCCAATCCCATATGAGATACATCACAATACACAATAAACCCATCAGTACCCTCAGGAAGGGTGAAAACTAGTGTAGAAGTCAACTTATCCTTAAACTTCTCAAAACTACCCTCACAAGCATCATACCACAAAAACTTTACCTTTTTTTGAGTTAACTTCATCAACGAGGAAGAAATAGAAGAGAAACTCTCTATAAACATTCTATCATACCCATTTAAGCCCAAGAAGCTACTAATGCTGATTGGAGTAGTGGGTCTAGGCAATTTCTTAACTAACTCAACTTTCTGCAGATCCACCTTGATCCCCTTACTAGAAACAACATGCCTAAGAAAGGTCACAACACTTAGCCAAAATTCACACTTTGAAAATTTTACATACAACTTCTTGTCCTTAAGATTCTACAATATGATTTGGACGTGATTGGCATGATACTCCTCACTCTTAGAGAACATCAAGACAGCATTAATCAAAACTATCACAAATAAGAAAAAAAAAATGCCTGAACACCCGATTTATAAGATCCATAAAAGCAGCTGGAGCATTAGTCAACCCAAATAACATAACCAGGAACTCATAATGACCATATCGAGTTTGCAAAGAAGTTTTGGGAATATCAACCTCCAAAATTTTCAACTGATAATAACCTAAATGAAGATCAATCTTAGAGAAATACCTAGCACCCTGAAGTTGGTCAAAAAGATCATCAATCCTAGAAAGAAGGTACTTATTTTTATCTGTCACCTTATTCAGCTGATGATAGTTTATATACATTTAAAAAGACCCATTCTTTTTTCGCATGAAAAGTATAGGAGCACCCTACGGAGAAATACTTAGATGAATGAAGCCCTTATCAAAAAGTCTTTAATTGCTTCTTCAGCTCCTTTAATTCAGTCAGAGCCATCCTATAAGGGGGAATTAAAATGGGATGGGTATTCAATATAATATCAATCAGAAAATTTATTTCCCTATTGGGAGGAATCCAAAGATAATTATCGGGAAACACTGTAGGAAATTCATTAACCATGGGACAGATTGCAAAGAAGGACTTTCACAATTAGAATCCTTAACCCGAACTAGATGAAATAGACACCTTTTGGAAATCAAATTCTCGGCTCTAAGATAGAAAATAAACCTCTCTTTGGACACTAAAAAACTCCCCTCCCATTCGATCACAGGTTTATTAGGGAATTAAAAACTGGCCTTTTGGGTTTGACAATCTAGAGAAGTATAGCACAAATAGAGCCAACCGATCTCTAACATTACATCAAAATCCACCATATCAAGCTCTATCAAATCCACCAATGTCTTCCTATCAAAGATGGACACCACACAACCCCTACAGATTTTTTTAGCAACAATATAATCACCCACCGTATAGACACATAAAAGGGGTTGGAAATATTTTTAAGACCAAAACCAAAGTGTACAACCACATAAGGGGTCACATAAGATGAAGGAGAACCCAAATCAAGCAAACAATAAATATTATTAGAGAAGAGTTGTAACATACCAGTAATAATATTTGGAGAAGCCTCAGACCCCTGATAAATAGCAAGTGGATAGAGATGATTACGACTAGTGCTAATACAAGAAGTGGTTCCCTTAGGATCAGGAGTCGAAGAAGCGGCGATCAAAACCTTATTAGCTCTAGTGGAAACTTTGGATATAGGATAATATCTCTGCAAATGATTAAGCTGACCATAATTAAAACAAAAGTTCCTTCCTTTCACATAATAACCACGCTGAAGTTGTCCACATAATCGACAAAGAAGATAAGGTGGGGCTGACTAAGCTCCACTAGCCTGAGACTGGGCACCATGTGCCTTAGGAACACTGATAGCCTAAAAATGATTGTCAACTTAAGGCTTAGGATAAGGAGAACTAGCTATCGAATAAGAACATCCCCAATTCTTGTTCTTGGTCCACTATCTACCATTTCTCTCACTAGTCTACTGACCCTCATCCTGCTCTGAATATCTGAACTTCTTATTCTACCTCTTTCCTATCTCTATCTATTTCATCTTTTAATCCTCTACCTACTTTATATAAACTACCAACCTAGACATGCCCATATTATTATTCAATATCACAGTCTTACACTCCAATAACAAATCACGGGATAACCTAGAAGCAAACTTCCTTATTTAGGATATCATGTTAGCCACTAATTCTGGAGAATAATGGGACAACTACTAAAATTTTTGAGCATACTCATTTTTCCTTGCTTCAAGATCACAAACTCTTCGGTCTTATCTTCCCTCGACTCCTAAGAAAAGAAGTGATCAAGAAAGGCATCAAAAAAGTCATCCTATAATGTTGGTTCAGCATCACTACCCCTCATCGCTTCCCACTTATAAGTTACACATTTTAATTGATAGGAAGAAAACTCTACACCTTCAAAATAAGTAGCATGCATTACCCTAAAAATCTTTTCCATCTCATTAATGAACCCTTGAGGATCCTCCTAAACCTTAGAGCCTATGAAATTTAGGGGATTCAACATCATAAACTAACCAACCCGAGTAACCTCAGATGAATGAGAAACAAAACTAACACGATTAGACTGACGAGACTATGATGAAACTAACTGAGTAAGCATGTGAATAGACTGACGAAACTTCATATTAGAGATATCTCCCTGAGGTGACTAAGCATGAGTGTCACCAGCTCGAAAGCTCGAGGAAGACTAGTAAGGATGGTGGAACCCCACGTGGAGCATTATAATCAGGAGCAAAGACCTTAGACTAGGTTTAAACTTCAAAAATTAGAGAGTTTCCTCTATACTTTCCTAAAGTGGAATAGAGGTTTTAGTAGATTTTCTATAAATTTCAGATCTTTGGGAGGTATGATCTGAAATGTGATTAAGCCAGGAGATAGAGAAGTTTTAAGAAAAGTGGACTTTATAGCTCGAAATAAAATGCAAGAAGGAAAAACATTCCTAAATGCCTCATAGCCTCCTACTTATAAGTGTGGTGTGCTACATACCCATAAAAGGACTCTATTCGACATGACTTTGTGAACACCCAAAGACCCTGAACCTTGTTCTGTAACCAAGCTTGTCATGACCTGAACCAAGGCCTAGTTGTGACAAGTATCTCAACCCCACAGTGAGCTAGAGACCACCCCCTTAACCTAATATCCCGAACACAATAAAATAATATAGCAAAAGAAATAAAATAGTACATATATAAATCAAAACCAACATCCAACCCATGCTTGTCCATAGAAGCCTCTAAAACCAGAAATGCCAAATAGGTCGGAACATACTCCCGACCATGAACAAAAAGAAAATCAAAGAAAAATACTAAGACATTGATAGAATCAATAAAATAATTGGCCTTTTAAAATATGGAGTCTCAACACTTCACAGCAGATCCATAGGGGTTTTTAATCATGAGCATGAGATTTTGAACCGTTAACCTAAACTATATAGCTCGCGTCCTAATGTCACCCACGGGCATATGGGTTTAGCTCTCCTAGCTGAAAGGGCCCTAGTGCGTGTTAGCTACACAAATTAAGAAATCCAAAAAAAAGGCTAACGACACCAAGGTTCTATCCATCCCAAAATATAAATCGATAACAAATTAAACGGTCATATAGACTCCCACGCCTAGACATGGTTTGCAATGTTAATTCCCCCCGGACTACACCTTCATGGTAAGCTACATAATTTTATTTAAGTCTAAATTAAAATAGTTTGCACATTAACCCAAGAGTCTTCTATTAAAGCATTTACCACTTGGTATCATCATATCAATTATGCTTGCAAGCATATATAAGTAAGCCATTCCAATCCATGTAACCATTTAACTTCTACGTTCCATTTTAAAATTCAAACCACGACAACCAAGGGCCTTTTAAATTCGTTTTATCTATTTTTCCGTTAATGCAATACAATAGGTTCATAAGTAAGCTGAATTATGTAAATATCCATGTTTAAAACCAAATTTACAAAATTAGTTGAGGTTAATGCCATTTACAAGCCAAAAGTCATCAATTTGGGAAAACCCATGTTCTTCATTCCAATTACAATGACAATGCACCTATTTGGTCCAAAAACTATAAATTTAAAATATAAATCATCAATTTATATTCTTGAAAAGTAATTCAAATAACACCAATCAAAACACCTCAACCCAATTTCAAAGCCATCTATTTAAACTTCATGGATAATGAGTAAATAAATGTCATAATGTAAAATTAAAGTTAGGGAATGAGATACATCTTGGAATAAACAAGAAGTTGAAGACAATTCAAAGTTTGGATCCCGGAGTAATGATTTCTTAAAAACCCTTAAACCCTTAAACTTTCTTGGTTTAGGTGGTAGAGGAGAGAATATGAGTGTTTGATCTTTAACACTAAACGTGAAAAAGTCAGTTTTATGTTTATAAGTCGTGTAAAGGGTGAAAAGATCAAAAGCCCATACACTAAGTAAAACAAAAATGGGGTAATTTTAACACAGCAGCGTGGCATGCCAATATTATGGAGGCTATCCTCCGTGCCACGCTGCTATCGCGGAACTCCAATGGCGGGGTACACCACTATCGTAGAGGCACACTGCCTCAAAGTTCCAAAATATCCCCAAACCCTTTTTAAAAATTCTGAAACTTTTCCAAAACACTCTTTTAACATCCCTAAACATGATTCAAGTCAAAAATTGATATTACACAAGTAGGAGGGTCAAAAATAAAATTATCAAAATTTTTACGGGGTCTTACAGTTATAAAGTGACTCCATTAAATGCCAAAATGGCTATAAGATCGCTTAATATAAAGAAAAATATATTTTGATCTCATCAAAATAATTAGTAAATACCATGTATTAGTCATGATCCAAACCAAGGCCTGGTCATGACGAGTATCTCAAGTCCACTAGGGACCGGAGATCACCCCCTTGCACCTAACCAATCACCACAATATCTCCCTTATCGGATGAATTTTCGATACATATACAAGATAACATAAGGATAAGCTTAAAGATATTTAAAACATCTATAATCTGTTAATCGGAAATCAGCTAAATGACCTACCAACAATACCTAAACCTACAGTAATCCAACAAAGCCTTCTAAACAAGGGATTGAAACTGAATAACAATAAAGTTTTGGGATATAACCCGGACATAGCAAAAACAAGTCTAAACAATTTGTTTTATCCTTTTCGAATTTCTTTTGGCAAGGAAAGAGTTTTGACCTTCTTAAAACTGTTTAAAAAGTTTTGAAAAAAAATTGAAATAATTTTAAGAAAATTAACAGAAGTGCCACTTGATTTTTATAGAAAAATCAAGAAAAAAATTGAAAGAGTTTTAAGGCTTCAAAAATAGAAAAAAAACTTTAAAACTAGAGAGACTGGGTAAGGGTTCATTAACACCCTAAGAAGGTTTTTAAGGCGCTTAAGAGCGTCCAATTAAAACGGTGTACCAAAAAAAATTAATTTGACTAAATAAAGAGGCTAATTTTGCAAAGACTTGATTTTATATAAAAATATACATTAAAAACATTCATTTAAAAATGACATTTATTTATTCAAAAAAGAAAAATTCTATTTGAATTAAACTAAGTTGTAGTTTTTCGGATTTAAAAGGGGAAATGGATTTTAATTTCGTATAAGAAGAAAATTATGGAAATTTTCTTATCATTAATCGTTATAGAAAAAGTTGATTATATTAGAAATGATACCTTTGAAAAATGTTAAGAGGGTGTTTAATTAAAAACCTTTATTAATTATGAAAAGTTGAAATTTATAAGAAAATTTAGTTTCTTGATTTTAAAGAAAATTATTTAATTCAAATATAATGAATGTCATTTCGGAACAAAATACTTGATCTTTAATGACTTGTTTTAAAGAGAAAATTGAGGGAATCAATTTAATTCGTTTTAGATAATATAAAATTATGTGAGAAAATTATAGATTAAGTAACAAAATCAAGATAAAATAGAATGACGATAATTTAGGGAATTATTTAGTTTAAGTAAATAAAATTAGAGTTGGTACATATAAACAACAATAACATAAAAGGAAAAAGGGAACAAAAGTTTAAGATTTGAGCCTTTATTGTCCCATTAGCAAGCTATCCAGCTTTTGGACCTCATTCTTATGGACTTGGGCCCATTTCGTATACCAGCTGTATATTTGCAGCTTCAATATCTTATTTTTTCTTGTATATTGCTGCATATATAGTGTATATCAGTGTCCAAAACTGCTTATTTTCCCTCCACTTTTCATTATAAATTGCGCGATGATGTGCAGCTTCTGTTTTCCAGTGTATATCTGATGTATATCTGCTGTTTACACGCGTATACAGCCTAATTTCTTGTCTCTTAGTCCATTTTTGGGGAGTTTGGTCTTGAGGTTTTGACTCGAGATAGTGTGGGCCTCGTTCTCCGTGCAGTGAACTTGATGCCGAAACTTACAACACTAAACTCGGAGTTTAATTTTTATTGGAATCGAGATCTTGAGTCTGTTTCTTTGAGAAAAATCCTCCCCCTTCATCTGTAACCTTCAACCCCTATTTATAGGGGAAAAAGTTTAGGGTTATTGAATTTGAAAACTGATATTGAACTGATTTTTTAAGAAAAAATTAAAATCCACTGTGAGACAAAAATGGAAACCATTGAGAATTAATTGTTTACTCAAAAAAGTTAGTCATGAACTGAAGACAATGAAATTCTCGAACTCTTTAGCCATACACGGCTATTTCCAAGGGTAAATTGGTAAACTGTGGTGGATGGAGTTTTGTCGTGGTTGACTGTGTTGGAATCCCATTAATGGGGTTGTTCGCTGTTAATGCGTTAGGATGCTGTTATTTTCTGTGAATATTGGTTGTTATGTGGTTGAAGGTTATTATTGGGTTGTTGTATGTTTGGTGCTGAAATGTTGTTTGTTGCAGATTATTGTCGGCTGTTGAGGGAGTTATAAGGTATGGGTCGGGTCGGTATTTTAATGGAAATGGGGTTGTTGATAATTCTTATGGGCTGAACGAATTTTATTTTTTCTTCTGGGGCTGGCTGAGTGCAGAGTTGGGCTAGTTGAAAGGCTGGCCCAAAAATAAATACAAAAGGTTATTTTACGTTAATGAAATATTTATAATAGAATAAATTCAAATAAAGTCAAGATGAAATTATCTTTTAAGTAATTTAACAGTTTTCTCAAATTTAATAATTTTAAAATAAATATTTAATGAAACTTAATTTTTACTTTATTTCTTTTTCGATGATAATAATATTAATAATAATGAATAAAAATTAAGAAAGTAATCATGTCATCTATTTCTTCTTTTCAATCGATCTTGAGAAAAGTAGAATATTTACAATTTAATCAAATTTTTCACTCTGAATAAATTTTAAAGCATTTTCTTTAACTGATAATTATATAATTAAACACTAAATATATTATTTTCACCTAAATTCAAAAGGTAAGTTTGAAATTTATTTCAAAATAACTAAAAATAAATATTCTAAAACTATTTGAAATTGAGAAATTCAAAAACTAATTTAAAATATGGAGGACAAAAATTAGGTGTCAACAACTGCCCCCTCCGTTTGGTTAGGGTAGATGCAAGTAACCCTGGGCGAAGGGAGTTTGACGTTCATAATTTTGTCCGACCACAATTTCGTTTCTCAAATGATATTGATTTTCGCATAAGTTTTGGGAGCTATGGTCGGCCCTAGGTATCAGGTTTCCTACATATCTCAGGTTATATGAGAATTAAAGCCATTTGTAGTTCATAAAGCTTGATTTTAAAGCACAATTTTCAAAAAATTCACAAGTTATTTCGAGTTTCATATTTTGGTAAAATTGGAAAGATGTAGGATAAGAAGGATTGAAGGAAGGTTGGAATGAAGTCGTTTTTTCTACATAGAGCCCATCCTACATATCTCAATGATTTAGGAAATCAGACTGCTTGTAGTTTGACCCGATCGGTAGAAAAGATAGTCTCTTATTTTAGATAATTTTCTCTTAGGAATGAGTGACAAATATATCAAGTTATGGAAAAGAGGCTTGCATTTATCTTAATCACGAATGTGGGGCTCCTTACACCAGAAACTAAGAGCTATATGGACATAATTTCCAAAGCTCTGGGTACTTTGTCACTTGATTTTCAAAGAAGAGGGAGACTACCTCCATTGCGAGTTTAGAATATGTCTCAGAGGTGACACTGAGACTAAAAACGTTTTAAAATCCGCATGCCTTCTAATAGAGGTGTGGTTTGAGGGTGGTGAAAGTCGTCCTTTAGCTCGCGTCCAAAGAGTTTGAATCCCTCTTCAAACTATGTCCCAGTTCGCTGTTAAGAAAAAGTTCCATGTTGTGTTGCATCCTTTTTGGAGTCGTCCACAGCTGTGGTTTTGATTTGAGAATTTCATCATTTTGGATTCTCTCAACAACAACTCAAACAAATGGTTAGTTTTTAATGTAGCATTATATAAACATAAACTGGCGCAAACCTATTTGACCATGATATGCAGAGATAGTCGAACCTGTTCTAAAAATATTGTGTCACTTTGAACAGGGTGAAAACCTAACATGCATTGTTAAAAGCGAATGACTTATCTTGAATGTAACATGTCACTTCTAATGGAGTGATGATCCAACGTGTCTCATTGAAGGAGGACGAGCCATTTAAAATACAACATTCCACTTTGAACGGAGTAATGGTCCAACATGTCTTATTGAAGGGCGAACGACCCATCTTGAATATAATAAGCCACTTTGAACGGAGTGACGGTTCAACGTGTCTCATTAAAGGGCGGACGACCCACTTTGAATCTAACATGCCACTTTGAATGGAGTGAAGGTCCAACATGTCTCATTGAAGGGTAGACGACCCATTTTGAATATAACATGCCACTTTAAATAGAGTGAAGGTCCAACATGTCTCATTGAAGAGTGAACGACCCATCTTAAATATAATATATCACTTGAACGGGGTAACGACCCAACGTATCTCATTGAAAGGAGGATGACCAATATTGAATGTAATATTTCACTTGAATGGGGTGACGACCCAACGTGTCTTATTGAAAGGTGGATGACCAATATTTAATATAACATATCACTTAAATAGGGTGACGATCCAATGTGTCTCATTAAAAGGCGGATGACCAATTTTGAATATAACATGTCACTTGAATGGGGTGATGATCCAACGTGTCTTATTGAAAGGTAGACGACCAACGTTAAATGTAACATGTCACTTGAACGAGGTGATAACCCAACGTGTCTTATTGAAAGACGGACGACCAATGTTGGATATAACATGTCACTTGAATGGGGTGATGGCCCAACGTGATGAACTTCATCCCATGAATCAGGAGTCCTTTAAAAGACTTGCTCTTATCCTGAGATTCTGGATTGGACCCTCAAACTTTGAGAAGATACTTTTGCATTATCTCTTAGAGGTAATCTTGTATAACGTCACCTGTTCAACTTGAACAACACACATTAATAGTGAAATAATTTGCTATAACTAAGTCAAGAATGTAACAAAAGGTAAAGTTTAAAGATAAAGATGGAGTTGTTTGAATCATGATGATTTAGAGATAGTAGTTCGAATATATCTCCACATCTTCATCATTATTCTGGATCATTTCTCTATAAAATCAGAGAAAGTGTTGGAGTTCATAGCGAAGTAATAGAAATCCAAATCAAGAGAAAATTGAGGAAGAGAAGTTGTTTGGATTATTATGGCAAGGCCACAGTTGGTCTGATAATGCCCTGTGTCATGCTTAACGTTGTCAATTTTGTGACTTCACTGTTCCTACATCTACAAAAAAATTCTTAGTTTTGAGAGACTGACTGTGTTGGTATTATCTTGCTCTCCTGATGCACCTTGTTGATAATTAATTTGCAAATTTTTCTGATCTTGAAATACAACTTTATGGAAATTTTTAGAGTCTTCCTAAAAAATTCTTCCCCGGTCTATAACATATGACTCTTGAACTTTCTTATAACTTGTGACATTCATGAGTATGGAATTTTTTAGATCTTCTCAAAAATTCTGTCCCAGTCTAAAATGCAAAGTACTTGAATTGTTCCTGACATAGAATACTTTAAGCATAGAGAACTTCAAAATTATGCCCCGATCTCAGCTTTAGGTACATCTGATTTTCTGTAGCACATGTGAAATTTTTTAGACCTTCTAAAAAATTTCTGCCCTAGTTACATGCTTTAATGTCATCTTTATTCAACTTGGGGAAGGATCCTTCTAGTGAATTTTGAGATCCTCTCAAAAAATTTGTCATAGTTTCTATGAAACTTTTACGAAAAATATGACCGAGCCAGTCTAGAGCCTATGCATTTCATTGAGGTAGGAAAGGTAGTTCCAATATAAAATAAGAAGATAAATCTTCAGTGGGGTTGACCGAAGCCGACATAGGCTGCCTACGTATCCCTTTCTTGGGAATTCAGGTCAAAAATAGTTCATACAAAATAAAAGGGATATTTGAAATTTTTGATAACGTGACCGAAGCCAATATAGGCTGCCTACGTATTCCACAAGGAAAATTAGGTCAAACATAGTTCATTACAACTAAAAGGGTACAATTACAAGAAAATCAAATCATAAAGTGCGATTACAAGGAAATAAGTAGCAGAACGCGATGACAAGGAAATAAAATGAGAAAGTACGAATACAAGGAAAATAAATGCTAACTTTTAAATGTAGGATATAAGGATGCCAAAAGTGCATATTTTTAAGAGAAATTGATGACCCTAATGACTACTTCTTGTGATTGGGCAATGGGTTTTTGTTAACATTAGATGGAGCTTCTTCAAGTGTTATCATCTTATTATTAATCAGGTCCTGAATTTTGTGCTTGAGAGTAATACCTTTCTCTTTATCATGTCTAACAACTCCAGAGTGGTAAGCACATTTCTTTCTTAGATCATACCAATTAGCAGGTGTTCACAGGCTTTGCTTCTACTGGATGAAGTAGTTTTGCTTCTTTCAGCCTTTCAAAAAGCTGAGTAAGAGATTCTGCCAATGGCATAAAAATTAAGGGAGGCTTCCTTTCATAATTGGCGCGAGGAGCATTATTTTGATAGTTTTGTGGTGAAGGTTAAGCATGATATGTCGTTTGTGCATTAAAGACCGAATAGTGAGCATGTCAGGCATTGGGTTGATATCGAGGAGGTTTCTTGTAGTTGGAAGAGTTTTCTTGAGTCATCACTCCCATTACTTCCTTTTTTTTTTTTTTTATTTCTAAAAGAGCCAATCTGGAAGCCCCTGTGAGTAGATTGTAATTCTGTCAAGTTTATTATCCTTACCGTCTTGAGCTATCCTCAATCATTTCTCCAGTCTTGATAATTTCAATAAATGTCTTTCCATCTATCGTTACTATGCAATCAAAATATTCTGGATTTAGTGTATAGATGAAGTAACTGATCATCTCAGCTTCTTTCATAGGGGGATGTACCCTATTCTCTTCTTTCCTCTAGCGTATGGCATATTTATAAAAATTATCATTTGATCTCTATTTTATCTTTGCGATAGAGATAATTCAACAGGAAACTTATAGTGATCCATAAAAAAATTTGCCAAATCATCCCAAGTGTGCCACTTGGTCACATCTTGCTTGGCATATCATTCTAAAGCCTTTCCACTCAAGCTTTGACTAAATAGCTTGACCTGTATTCCTTCATTCTTACCCACACCAATTAGTTTTTCACAATAAGTCTTCAAATAAAGAAAAGGGTTTTCGTACCCATCAAAGTTTTCAAACTTTGGGATCTTATAACCAGGAAGAAGATCGATCTCGAGAAATAACACAACTCTTCATACTTGACACTTTGGTTATTCTCAAGCCCCCGAAGTCTTCTCATTGCATCTTCAAAGACCTTGAGCTTTCTGTTCACTGTCTCATCAGTGTTCATTCTTGGATCATTCCTTGTTTCAACATAATGATTAGCATCAAAGCGTATAACCCTGGAGTTTATATCACTGGCAGAGCGGCGGTATAAGTGTACATTGGCAGTACATGGTGTGGAAAGGGTATGGTTTGAACCTTTGGACGATCAAATGTGTACCCAGAAAGGGTATTCTGAGAAACGTGAGCAAAATAACCTTCCTGATTAACTTTTTCTGGCGTTGGAAACATAGGTCCCTTTTGTCAAACATCAGGAGACAGAGTCGTGTTTGGAGGAGTCTGAGAAGGTGTTCTACTTTGTATCACCATAATTCTTAGCTCGGCAATTCGCTGCTCCAAACCGGTAATGAGCTTTGGGGTTATTTCCCTTCCTATCGAGGCACTTGGGTCAATTGCCACAGAAAAGGTGGGAACTGACTCAGATAAGTATTTGTGTTAGTCAAACTAGGATCCATAGTTGAACGAGTCCTTCTATTAGCCCAATCAAGAGCTGTTGAATCTATAGCTGCTTTTCTAACCTTAGACCGTGTAAAATACTAATGTTCTGCCAGCGATTACTTTGCCTTTGTGATATGAGAAAGTTTTGACTACCAACACAAATCAGTCTCTCTCTAAAAGAAAAAAAAACACTCAAAAAGTAAAAAGTTAGTTCATGATCATGATGATTGGCAAAGTAATATATGAAATAAAATGACATATATTTGATTTGAAACAGACTAAGTCCAGAATTTAAAGATAGGACACTTAAGAAAGTGGCCGAATGATCAGAACTTTGATCATTTGACGAATCTTGATTTTGATGGAAAAAATAGAACTTCGAACAAGATGAACTAAGTGATTTGAATAAACATACTAAAGGGCTTATTTGAAAGCTTTAAAGACAATATAGTCTTTTTATTACTAAAATGTCTGGATAGTTTTGACTATAATCAAATACGGGAAAAAGGAATTGTGAGGACAACGTGATCAATGTGAATTGGATATATAACCTAAGGAAATTTTGAACAAAATTGGGTAAATTGGAAGGAATTTTATCAATGAGCTTCTAAGGGTATTTTGGAAGGTTCTAATTTTGAGTCTTATATGCCTACTAACGCTCTAGGATTTCGAAATAGGAATAAGGACTAGTCTTTTTTCAAGTGAAACTTATGTTCTTTAAACACACACATAAGCAAACATAGACAAAGCAAAATAATAAAACACTTTAGCACATAAACAATCATTACACGTCCTAGCATATGTGATACCTTTCAAGCCAAAGATAAGCCTAGCGTTAAATATCAATTTGAGATTCCGATAAATTAATTTAAGCTTTAATTAATGACATTTCTCGTGTTTGGAGTTAGATTTCCAAACTCAATATGGTCAAATTTAACTTGGATCAATTTATCATTATCTATGCACATAATATGAGGATCGTCATTGGTTCGTGAACCCATTTGACATAAGGGAATTTCCTAAATTTGTGCGATGACACCTTGGGTTAAACCACCTATGGCTTATGCATGCATGTCCTAAATCACGGGTGGCAACGCTCTATCTTAAGTTTTGCTAAGATTGGATATATACGGACTTGAATTTCCTATATGAAAAGGCATGTGGTTCCATGACAGTAAAACTCTCGCTTACCCCACATATTCGCTAACTCTCTAAAATAGGTGATTTGAAAGATTTTTGGGAAAGTACAATGTACAATCCCCATGTACAATATGTGTGAGTGTCAATTTTCCAAAGTGGAGGAAAATATGAACGAAATATCAGTTTATATAAAATTTAAAAAAAAAACACATTATAATCAACCACAACAAGTTAGAAAGTTTCTTTTTTGGTTAGAACCTAGATAAATCCACAGCAAAGTCGTCATTTCTGTTTTATCCTTTTCGAATTTCTTTTGGCGAGAAAATAGTTTTGACTTTCTTAAAACTGTTTTGAAAGTTTTGAAAAAAAAATTGAAATAATTTTAAGAAAATTTACAGAGCCGTTACTTGATTTTTAAAGAAAAAATCAAGAAAAAATTTAAAAGAGTTTCAAGGGTTCAAAAACAGAAATAAACCTTTAAAACTAAAGAGATTGGGTAAGGGTTCATTAACGCCCTAAGAAGGATTTTAAGGCACTTAGGAGCGTCCATGTAAAATGGTGTACCAAAAAGAACTAACTTGATTAAATAAAGTGGCTAATTTTGCAAAGACTTGATTTTATATAAAAGAAAATATATATTAAAAACATTCATTTAAAATATGACATTTATTTATTCAAAAAAGAAAAATTTTATTTGAATTAAACTAAGTTGTAGTTTTTCGGATTTAAAAGGGGAAATGGATTTTAATTTCGTAAAAGAAGAAAATTATGGAATTATTTTCTTATCATTAATCGTTATAGAAAAAGTTGATTATATTAGAAATAATACCTTTGAAAAAATGTTAAGAGAGTGTTGAATTAAAAATCTTTATTAATTATGAAAAGTTGAAATTTATAATAAAATTTAGTTTATTGAGTTTAAAGGAAATTATTTTAATTCAAATATAATGAATGTCATTTCGGAACAAAATACTTGATCTTTAATGACTTGTTTTAAAGAGAAAATTGAGGGAATCAATTTAATTCGCTTTAGATAATGTAAAATTATGTGAGAAAATTATAGGTTAAGTAACAAAATCATGATAAAATAGAATGACGACAATTTAGGGAATAATTTAGTTTAAGTAAATAAAATTAGAGTTAGTACATATAAACAACAATGACATAAAAGGAAAAAGGGAACAAAAGTTTAAGATTTGGGCCTTTATTGGCCCATTGGCAAGCTATCCGGCTTTTGGATCTCATTCTTATGGACTTGGGTCCATTTCCTAAAGTGTATACCAGCTGTATATTTACAGCTTCAATATCTGCGTTTTTCTTGTATATCTGCATATATAGTGTATATCAGTATTGACAACTGCTTATTTCCCCTCCACTTTTCATCATAAATCACGCGATGATGTGCAGATTCTGTATTACAGTGTATATCTGCTTTTTATATTCATATACAACCTTGTTTCTTGTCTCTTAGTCCATTTTTTGGTACTTTGGTCTTGAGGTTTTGACTCGAGATGTTGTGGGCGTCGTTCTCCGAGCAGCGAACTCGACGATGATCCTTGACGATGAAACTTCCAACGCTAAAATCAGAGTATAATTTTTGTTGGAATCGTGCTCTTGAGTCCGTTTCTTCGAGAATTTTTGGTTACGTAGGATTAGAAGCATGTGCCTCCCGAATCCTCAATTTTTTCTCCAAAAATCCTCCCCCTTCATGTCTTCAACCCCTATTTATAGGGGGAAATTTTAGGGTTTTTGAATTTGAAAACTAAGATTGAACTGATTTCTTGACAAAAAAATGAAATCCACTGTAGGACAAAAAGGAGAGCCATTGAGAATTAATTGCTTACTCAAAAAAGTGAGCCGTGAACTAAAGACAACGAAAGTCTCAAACTCTTTAGCCAGAGATGGCTATTTCCAAGGGTAAATTGGTAAAATGTGGTAGATGGAGTTTTGCCATGGTTGACTGCGTTGGAATCCCGTTGATGGGTTTGTTCGCTGTTAACACTTTTGGATGCTGTTATTTTTCGTGAATATTGGTTGTTGTGTGGTTGAAGGTTATTATTGGGTTGTTTTACATTTGGTGTTGAAACGGTGTTTGTTGCTGATGATTATCGATTGTTGAGGGAGTTATAAGGTATGGGCCGGGTCGGTATTTTAATGGGAATAGGGTTGTTAATAATTGTTATGGGCTGAAAGAATTTTATTTCTAAAATTTACATATATACACTAACTAAAATTACCTAATTACATTATATATCAATTTTCTAAAGTATTTACACATATCCCAAATTATTTATATAAACTCCTTTACTTTCAACTTTCTCTCTCTTAAACATTATATATCTTACAATTCCAATAGCTCTTTCGTAATTTACTCCCGTATATCCTCCCACATAAATCCCTTTCCTTTTAACTGTCTCTCTTTTAATCATTACACTTGTAAAACACTGATTTTGGCAAAAAAAATAGTACAATATTTTTGATGTATTCCTCTTCCTTCTCTGTACAATTATTTCTTGCAAATATTTGTTTTTTGTGGTAAAGTTGAGATCTTTACTGGGATTTGGTGTTGGTTTTCATATGGAGTTTATTCTGTCATTAAAATAATTGTGTTTGATCTTTGGATTTGATGTAAATATTTGAGCTTTTGCTTCAAGATTGGATTTTTATGTGTTTTTTATGTTCTTGATTTTGTTGAATATGTTTTTTGTTTTTTCACTTTTGTTGAATTAGTTATATAGTTAGATAAGTTACATTAATTTGATATTTTAGATCTAAGAAAGTATGTCAAATTATTGGATCTTCTTTTGATGATTGGTGTGTTCTTACAGATTTGATTGAACTCCATTTTTTATTATTTTGTGTTATTTCAGTTCTAGAAATGTTTAGTCAGATTTACTTGTTTACCTATTTGCAGGCTCATGTAATTGGATAGATTTCAATAAATTTTGCTCTAAATATTGGAAGAAGATAGAATAATCGGTGGATTTTGTGTATTAGCTTCTTAGTCCTGCTTCATTTTTGGGTGTGATTGACTTGCTTTCAAGATGATGATATTTGAGGAAATAGGGTTCTGTGGCGATCTTGATTTTTTTCCTGCTCCGCTAAAGAAAGTAGAAGTGAAAGTGGTTGCCCCACAGAATCAGATTGAGCCGGATTCTGTGGTTGATGATGATTATAGTGATGAGGAGATTAATGTTGATGAGCCTAACTTTTATGTTCATGATCAATTCTACTTGCTGAGCGTATATTCTATGGTAATTTGCTCTTTGATGTTTTGAAGAAGTGTTTGTTCTAAAGTTGGTTCGTTTGTTGCTGTTCCTGCTAAATATACGAATGTATAATATTTTATTATACTTGCCTGTCAGTGTATACTATTCTTTGAGGTTTTGAAGAAGTGTTTGTTCTAAATTTTCAATATTACATTTACTTCCTTTTTGTATAATATATTAACATACATTAAAGCCAATATATAATATGAAACTGTGTCATTCCAGTTAACTTACGAATGTATAGTATGTTGTTATACATTCAAATAATTGTATAATGAAAATTGTGCCAATCCAGTAAATATTCGAATATATAATATTTGATTATACATTCGTCTATCTGTATAATGAAAATTGCCGAAATGACAGAAATTGCATTTTTTTCTGATTTTATTAATTTAACATGTTTGTTTAATTCACTGACTCAGTTTAAAATAATTTAAGCAGCTATGTACTGATTTTTGTAACAAAGACTGCAAGTGGGTGTTGAGAGCGTCTTCTATGAATGAATCGAAAATTAATGCTTATATGAGAAATGGGTGTTGAAGGCGTCTTATCCTTATTCATACTCCTTCTACATATATACTTTGTTACAACAAATCAGTACATAGCTGCATAAATTTTTATAAATTAAGTCAATGGATTAAACAAACATGTTAAAAATAATAAAATCAGAATAAAATGCAATTTCTGTCATTGTGATCAGTTTTCATTATACACATAGACGAATGTATAATCAAATATTATACATTTGAATGTTTATTGGATTGACACAGTTTTAATTATACAATGATACAATGATTTGAATGTATAACAACATATTATACATTCGTAAGTTAACTGGAATGGTATAGTTTCATTCCAAAATTCACAGATTATTCTATCTTCTTCCAATATTCAGAGTAGAATCTATTTAAATTTATCCAATTATATGAGCCTGCAAGTAGGTAAACAAGTAAATCTAACTAAACATTTTCAGAACTGAAATAACACAAAATAATAAACAAGTGGAGTTGAATTAACACACCAATTATCAAAAGAAGCATAAATGTGCACAAATGACAAAGAGTCTAAGGTTTTCTTAGGCATTCCACTTAATTTGAAGCTCAACAAAAATACTGTACAAGCTATTTTTCCACAAAAATCCAAGAATTTGACATAATTTCCTAGATCTAAAATATCAAAAAATACAAAGCGAAAAATTAACCAAACCACAAAATTATTTCTTCAACTACCCTCACTCCATTGTTGTTTCTTATGACAATTAGAGAAGAATTTCCTTCAACCACATATTTAACTTCTATTTTTTTTTTGTACTTCGTCGATATCCAATTCCCTGGCGGTCGTAGAAACCAATTTCAAGAAAGTAATACCTTCAAAAACAATTATTGCATCACTTTTGTATGACTCATAACTTATTTTTTACTCTTAAATTTTAGCATGTCGCAATAATATGGAGATATTCATATTGATTTAAGTAGTACTAAAAAACATATGTAGAAGAAATTTATTGCTTTTTCCTTTTCAAATCTTGAATCCATGATTACAAAAAAAAAATCAAATTGAACTTTTAGAAAAGTTTTTAAATTCAATATCAAGATACTACTTTTATCCAGAAAAGAGTTAAAGTTGCCCAATTATTGCCTTCAATTAAGGAACTTTTAAATAAGTAATTATTTCAATTACCTTAAGTTTAGAATTAGCTGTTACATCATACATTCGACCAATGCATAATATGTGATCGAATGTATGAATTTGTTTGTAAAAAAAAGGGAGAGAGAAAAGAAAAGAAGGGTTTTTGTGTAATTATTTTCATTATCTAGGGGATTTATGTTGTTTACACATTTTATTTTTTCTTTTTGGGTTGGCTGAGTGCAGAGTTGGGGTGGCTGAAAGGCTGGCCCAAAACTAAATATGAAAGGTTATTTTATGTTAATGAAATAGTCATAATTGAATAAATTTGGATAAAGTCAAGACGAAATTGTCTTTTAATTAATTTAACGAATTTCTCAAATTTAATAATTTTAAAATAAATATTTAATGAAACTCATTTTTTACTTTATTTCCTTTTAGATGATAATAATATTAATAATAATAAATAAAAACTAAGAAATTAATCATTTCATCAATTTTTTTATTTTCAATCGATGTTGAGAAAAGTAGAATATTTGCAATTTAATCAAATTTTTCACTTTGAATAAATTTTAAAGCATTTTCTTTAATTGATAATTATATAATTAAACACTAAATATATTATTTTCATCTAAATTCAAAAGGTAGGTTTGAAATTTATTTCAAAATAACGAAAAATAAATATTCTAAAACTATTTGAAATTGAGAAATTCAGAAACTAATTTAAAATTTGGAGGGCAAAAATTAGGTGTCAACACAATCTGTGACATAAGAGACTAAACCATGAAATGTAGACTTCCAATGTATGAAAGCTCACCACCTCAATGTCAACTCACGAACTGACCCCGAATCTGAATCACTATGCAGAAAAAGTAGAAGTATGGACAATTCCTATATCGCGGGGGGATAGAACATTCGAAGATGGTTAGCGAGGTAAACACTAGCATATAACTCCAGGATAAAGAAAACATAATGCCATGATCAACCATTTCAAACTCATTCAAAATCCAATGCACATAATCAAATGCATATATTATATATATATATCACATGTCGGGATAGGAAACAAGGTTTAAAATGCACTTTAAAACTTTAACCTGGGTAGTTTAGCTCAACTGTCGTATAATAGTATCCATGGGCTATATGGGCCCTAGCTCTTACCCCCTGGTTGGGACCTAGTGTATGTAGCCACATAAACTGGAGAAAGATTATATATATATATATATATATATATATATATATATATATATATATATATATATGCACGGGGGGACAAGAACCCTCCAATCAAATGCTAAGGTGACTTAAGCACCCGATTATGAAATGTGATATGGGGGACTGGAACCCTCTAATCATAATAATATCGATAAGGTAGGCTTGAACCACCTGGTCACGAGCAAGGGGACTCAAACCCTCAAGCCATAATGACCTCCGCATTGAATAATGTGGTATCCAATGTCGGTCACTTCAAACCTCCACTTTCACGACTCAATTACACAACCCTCTTTCAAAGCCCAATTAAAATATTTAACACATCTTCTAATTTTTATTAAACTAATTACACACTAAGGCATCCCATTGGTATCGTCACACTAACCTCACTTGCAAGCTAATATCATCATGCCATATTATCTACTCAACTAACTGGGACTCAAACCCATAAGTCAAATGATATTAAAAAAATCAATCATTCGCGACTCAAACTCATTTAATCAACCAAATCCACAAGGTTCCCATTTCCACCATTTATACATGGGCACCAAGGACTTTTAAGGAAAACATACATACTTTATTATCCTTTTTATGCCAATGCACTATTACAAGTGGGTAATCCAAGCTATGTGACAAAAGTCCTTTTTCCTTGATAATTTCACAAACATGTTGAGGGCATATAATTTTCAAAATCATTATTAAGGAAAAATCATAAAATTAGGTTTTACCCATGACCCCTCAATTTAATAACCCTTTTCATGCACCCACAAGTATAAAATCATATTTAGAGCATGAATGATCATAATTAAACCATAGAAAAAAAAATTTCAATAATAACCATTCATAATCCTAAACCCTTGTTATAAAATCAACATGAATATCTCATGAACAATACTTTAAAACATGTGTTTTTAATAATTTAACAATGAGAGAATAGTAACATACCTGAAATATTTACAATTATGGAGAGAAAATCTTGAATTAACCCTTGGATGCTCAACCTTGAGGAAACCCTAGCTTACTTGACTGGAGAGAATTTGAAAGAGAAGAAGATATGTTTTGATTGTGTTGTCGGTGGGAATAAAGTCTCAATAGGTTTTATAGGTCATGGGTTATGTTTAGGTCAAGAGGGAGATGTCTAAAATACCCTTATTAAAATCTAAAAATTAGATTGCCAGTCATTTGACCTCACGACTCGTAGAGTCATCGTACGACTTGAACCCTATAGTTGTAGCCAAACCAGAACCTCCTTGGCTCTTTACTGTGAACCCTACAACTGGCATCCAATGTCTCGTAATGAGACACAATGACTCATAGGCTCAATTCATAATCTCAACAGTCCAATAAAGGCGCTGCTCTGGACACATTATGAAATACCCTCTTTACGACTCGTTAAGTCCAGTCGTTATCAAGGTAGTGACTTAGGCAAATCCTTCTAGGCTCATTACGGTCGGGTCTTATGACCCATAAAAATACATTATGACTTGTTAGGTGAGTCGTTTCTAAGGAAGAAATCTTAGAACTCAGAAATTTTTCAAGGACTACAAAATCGGGGTATTTCAATTTTACTGCAGTTAGTGCACTTTTGAATTGGGAAACATCATTTACAATAGTAAAGTGATGTTTTAGTTTGTGCTAGTACTATACATGATGTACTCTTTTTTTCTTAGATAAGGTTTTATCCCCAAAAAATTTCCTACCAAGGTTATTAATGAGGTAGTGAACAATGCGCCTTACTAGATATGTTCTCATACTATTTGATAAATAAAATATTTGTCCACCAATTAACATGCATTGAAAAGATTTGAGATGATTTAAATGTATTAATCACATTCGTGGATTACCCTATAGTTTTGATACTGGTTGACATAATTAAAGATCTATTTAGCCTCAATAAAAGAATGAAAATCTTATTATGCAAGTATTTATCTTATCCACATGTACTTCGATCTCAATGTGTTATTTGTTTACATAAGGAGACAAAGTTATGTCATGGTTTTTGATAAAGCAAACAATAGTTGACGCTTCTTCAAATGTTTCAAAAATAGTAGTCATCCATGAAGCAAGATAGGAGTGTGTTTGGTCGAGAACAATAACTCAACATATTATGAAAATATGTGGTTTTCTTTTAAAAGAGATATTCCAACTATAATGTATGAATACAATATTGAAACTATAGCTAATTTGGAAGGTATACATATTTCACCAAAATTCTTTTTCACTAATGATCTTGAGAAAAAAAGTGAAACAAATGTTCATCAAATTCGATCAGCTGATAAGTTGATGGGTCTGGTTACTAAGGAATTGTTAACATCAATATTTGAGAAGTTGAGATATAAGACAGAACGCATTATCTTTGAGATATCAAATAAAGTTTTCATTGAGTAAAATAAATGTTTCACTCTATTTTATTTATTAAAATTTTGTCCCAATCGTGTTTTCCTGGTAAGGTTTTTAATGAGACAAGATTAAAGGCATATTACAAAATGTGTGTACTCTTTTTTCTTCACTAATTTTTTTTCCACAATATTTTTTCTAGCAAGGTACTAATGAAACACATTATCTATTAATAAACATTCAAGAGGGAGTGTTATAAATTATTTCGTCTTGTTGGATGTATTATTAATAATTATGCAACTAGAGGTGTAAATTATACCACAAATGACAATACAACTTTGTATCTTATGATGCAAGTTGCAAGTTGTATCTTAGTTGTATTTAGTTGTATACAAGTTGATCAACTTGCCCAATTATATATATATATATATATATATATATATATATATATATATATATATATATATATATATATTGAGTGACAAAATCTTCTATAAATATGAAGCTTTTGCCTTCTCATTTGATACACGAAAAAGTGAAGAAATAAAATCTCTCACAAGTATCTTTTCTCTAGTTTTCTAACTTTGTTAATTATTATGTTCTTACTATATTATTTTACAACAATTATATTGGTTTTAAAAATTGGTATATTAATCTGTTTTCTCAAGCATAGCATCAAGCCAGTTGGGGTGTCGATTCGACTCGGCTCGTATGTATTCAGTTTGACTCAATTGAAGTTTGGTTAAAGCTGGGCTCGGTTAAGTCAGCTTGACTCGACGCTCTCTTTGGTCATGTAATGACTACTTTAAAACTGAACTTGATTCATTAATCTTAATAAACTTAGAAAAACATCAATTTAATAATATTTTTATTATAATTAATTATAATTTTGTACTTTTAAAATTAATTTCATGCTATTATTTTTTTATATACAGTATTTTTCAAGATACATTATGGAACTATATTTAAAAAATAAAATCAAAGAAATATAACATTGTATGACTTTTTATGAATTTACTATTGCTTTATTTTTGCTTTTTTATATTTTATTTTTTTACGTAAAATTCTATTTTTTGTTCAACGTCATTTGAATGGAATTCTACAGATGAATTGTAGTTAAGACTATATTGTATAATTACATCAAGTTGAATGCAATTACCAATTTAAACTTATAATGATTATAACTCATACAAAATATCATAATTTATTTATTTTTAATGAAGGAATACTACAGAGAACTAAATATAAAAAAATCGACTCGGCTAAGCTCAATACTAGTCAAAGCACAATTGAGCTCAATTCGGTAGAGCAAGGCTCGGACTTGGCTCAACGCACAAACCTAAGTGACTGTTTGGGATAAAAAAAATACTTTTTTTTTAAAATGGTGTTTGATTAACTTGTAAAGGCGTTTTTAAGAAGAAGCCAAAGCAGTTTTTTTTGTAATTGGGAAGAAGCAGAAACTTTCTGCTTTTCAAAAAAAGTAGAAGCAAAAGCAAAATATTATTTTTTTAATGACAAAAATATCTCCATCACTTGCACACACACGTACACACACATATCTATAAATAAAATTTTATACTTCATATTTACATTAAAATTCTTTATTTTATTTTATGATACATACATACATGCATGCATGCATACATACATACATACATATATACATAAATATGTATATATATGCGCGCACACACATATTATTACTCACTCCTTTCTTTAAGTAAGATTGAAAATACAATTGATGATGATATGGAAGAATATACAACTCTTTATTTTTTATTATTCTCACTTTGTTTGATGTTTTTAAGCAATATTTAAATTATTGTGCTAATATTATATTATTATTTAATATTTTTTAATGTATCTATATATTAAAATACTGATTGAAAGTGCTATAGTACGTACTTTAATTAAATAAAATTAAAAATATTATAATTTATATTTAAATTAAATTTTCTCAATAGAATGATTTTAGTAGTAAAAGTCCTTTGATACATTTGTCCCTTTTCATCGTTTATCTTTCAATAACACTTTTGAAAAGGATTGGTTAAACATAATTTGTTTATAAATGTACTTTTCAAAGAAATTTACGAAACACAAATTATTTTTTTTCAAAAACATTTATCTTAAAAGCTACTTTATAAAGGCAAAACTTCACATATAGCTAACTTATACCCCTCCTAATTCACTTGTTATTCTAACTTTCAATAATTATAATCTGTAGACAACAATTACTGCCTACATGTATTTAGGGACCATTATACAAAAAAATATAAGACTTTTTCTCTCTCACACTTTTCAGTTACAGTAGCAGTTAATAAACAAAGGGATAGTAATCAACATCCAATATTTTCTCCAACTTTCCCGTAATAATCTCTTTTCATATATATATATATATATATATATATATATATATATATATATACTCTTTTAATCTCAATTTATGTGACACAAATATAATTTAAATAATTAATTATTAAAATAATTTTAATTTTAATTATTGTGATTTATAATACTATTTCTTCTATTTCAATTTAAGGGACACTGATATAATTTCAAAAGTTAACTTATGTGGCAGTAATATAATTTCGATAGTTAATCAAATGTTTTATGTTGGCATATCGTTTGTGTCTATTTTATGAAATATTATTAATTTTCTAACGCGATCATAATAATTAATTAGGGGTGATATAATAAAATCACTATTGAAGCAGCGAAGAACTCATGTCTTAAAAGACTTATAATAACTAATTAGAAGTAATATAATAAAATTACTATAAAAATACTTGTGAAAAAATCATAACTAGACATCATATGACACATCAAGTTAATTTTAAAAATCAAAAGTTAATTTATTATTTTTTGTTAATTTTTTTATATTTTTTATTAAATATTATAATTTTTTTAATACTTAAATAACCTATAGTAATTAATTTGGGTAATATAGTAAAATTATGATTGAAGCAGCTGAAGCAGGAATGTCGATAATTTTATTTTTTTATTTAATATTTCAATTTTTTAATACTTAAATAGCATATAGTAATTAATTAGGGGTACGATTGAAGCAACTGAAGCAAGCAACACAATGTCAAAGACGTGCCTGCTTATTGCCAATATATATATATATTCATACAACTATATACAATTAAGACATGTATATACATAATTATTATATATACAAAAAACTCAAACGTGCTGATAAAACTATACAAATAAATTCACTTTATGACTAACAAAATTCAGAGATACAAAACAATTAAATGTATATGTATATATATTTGTACAAATATGTACAGTGGCAGATCCAGGATTCTATGTTTGTGGGTAGTTACTTCTGTAACATAGAATTATTTAAACATGGTACTCCATTGGTCCCATATTAGTTGATCTCATCCTACTAAAAATACTTTTTTTTCAAATTATTTGTCCACTGACTAAATCAAGATAAAATTAATTAAAGTTTCTCCATTTTATCCTTATAATTAATATTCTATGGAAGTGTAAAACTAAGTTTATAACGTTCCAAAAAAGTATCTTAAGGGGTAAATTAGTAAAATTATCCTTCTTATTTATGATTACTTAAAAAAAGTAAAAACTTGATAACTTAAGAAAAGTAAAAACTAAAAGTGATCAACTAATATGACACGGAGAGAGTAGTTTAAAAGTTAATGAAAGAACTACAATTAATATTTACTATTACAAAAATATCATTCTTTTAGGAAAAAATGAATTGGTTTGAAGGTTTTTTTTTTTACAAATAACAAAAAAAATCTTAAAATAGAACAAAAGAAATGATTGGATAGTGATATTTTTTTCACAAGAATTTACAAAAACATAAAAGGAAAATATAAAGTAAATTTAATTACAGTATTATGCAAAGAAAGTGAAACAAAAAGAGACTAAAGAAAAGAAGGAGAAAATATCAAAGCGTCTGATGTTTCATGCACCTCCCTTTTTTAACAACCTTCATTCCAGCAAGCGAACTAGCGCACATATTAGTAGGGATGGCAATATAGCAGCACGAGTGTGGTACGGTGAGGGTTTAAGTGTGCGGGGCTGGGCAGGTTGAGATAAGTGTGGTTGCGGTGCGGTGCGGTATGGATCAAAAGTAAAAATAATTTATTTTTTGTGGGACAGGTTTGGGGGCAGGGGGCAAGGTTAGGGCTTTAGACATTAAAATTAGTGAAAGTCTTTCTACTGAAAGTCAACTCTCGTCTCTCTCATCTCTTACTCTTTGTAGCAAATTGGAACTTAGAAGCTAATCTATTTTCTCCAAGTGACAAGTCTCAATACTTTTCTACCTAATTAACCCCCCTTCCTCTCTCGCCACTTCAAAATCTCGTCTTGTTTTCCCTGTCCTTTTCCTATTTTTGGTCCCCAGTTACTAATTGCTCCACATTATCTCACATTTTTCTTGTTGTTTGGCTTCTTGTCTATAATAATTTTTTTTTATCTCAAGTGATAAATTTTGAGTATCTATGACTTGGGTCTCTTTTGTATTACTCAATTCTTCAAAAAAAAACTTGGTTGTTCAATGAGGCATATTAACTATTTATGATTAGATAGTTATTAAACGACCCTAGTTCATATGTTTGGCTTCTATAGAAGGGGAATTTTGATACTAATAAAATAAAAATAAAGGCCACTGGAAGATAATGGCAACTGGAATTAACCAACGAAGATAATAGCTACTGGAATCAAAATTTGACTTCTCTCTCTGTATGTAATTTTTTTTCCTTCTTAATTGTTCTTGATGCAATTTGTAAGAACTTTCTTGGGTTATTTTGATCTGATTTATTGTAAAATTTGTGTGCTTATAGACAACTATAGAATCTCATGACGAAGAAAATATAGTTGATTCATTTTAAAGTACCCTCCCTAGAAAAAACTCAACCAACTGGGGGACAGATCCAAAGGTTTTCTCAAATGAATGAAATTTTTGAATTTTAAAAAAGAAAATTGAAGTCTAAAGCATGGAATCATTTAAAATCGGTGATGTTTGATGGTATTCACTATGGTATCTGTAAGTATTGCAATGCTTGTATCAAAATCAAGTAGAACTTGTGGTACATAGGCTATGAGAGAACATATTCATAGATGTCCTATAAGGCAAATAGTATAGAAAATAAGAGTTTCCTAATAAGTCAGTAATTTTCAAAAGTATGTGAAATTAAGATGGAATTAAAAGATTGGGCTTAAAAGTTTTGATCCTTTAATTAAGTCTATAGCATCGACAATGTTTTTGAAATTTAAGAAATATTGAAATAAGATGCATATTTTGATGGGTGTGGCTACTAACTTTGACCCAAGGTACAAGACGAAGTTAGTGCAGTTCTATCTTCCCCAAATTTATGAAGAAATAGTTGCTGCAATTAAGATTTAAGAAGTTCGAATCCAATGTTTCGATCTCTTTCAAGGATATAAAAGTAGAGTATCTACTTCATATGATGCATCTAGTTCTAATGAAGTTTCTTGCGTTGTTGAGGGAAATCAATTATCTAGATTTGATAGGTTTGTCACTTATAGTAGGGCTAATGTGGACATAAGATCTGAGTTGGATTTCTACCTAGACGAAAGTGTGTTACCACAAACTCCATCATTTGATAATTTAAGTTGGTGGAAGACAAATATATTAAAATTTCCTACTTTGGAGAAGATGGTTCACGATCTTTTAGCCATTCCTATCTCTACTGTTGATTTAGAATCTGCATTTAGCATTACTATGAGGTTGATTAGGCTGGATCATAGTAGACTTCATACTACTACTTTGGAGGCTTTGATGTGTGCTCACACTTGATTATGGAATAAAATAAATGGTAACTGATTATGTTAATAACTTGTTATGTTAATAATAATTTTCAATTTTTGATACAATATTGATTAATTAAATCGTATACTTCTATTTTCAGGTTTAACATCAACGATCGAATAAGTATAATCTCTTATATTACTTAAAAAAAGAAGAGCTAGATTCCAATGGACTTACTGGATTGTAGGATGTAGCCAGATTCCAAATCTGAGATTCAACTGAACTTACCATCAAAGGTTTTTATAGTCAGTAGTGGTTGTTATTGCCTGTTGTAGTCTTTTTCAGACTTAACGAGCTTCACTTAGTTTTGGTGAAAAATATCCTGATAATACCTTTATGGAACATTTGTTATGTTACATTATTGAATATTTGGTTGTCACTGTTAACTCTTTCATTATGTGTTTTTGACCTGTTAACATTTATTGACAGTTGTGGGATGTCTTGATCTATTCTGAAACACCAGAAATTAAAAAGCACGAGCACATGATATGCATAGATATGTTTCACATTATTTCCAAATTTATCATAGTTATCAAGATCTATTATGCATTCAAGAATGTTGGTATACATATATCTTTCTTTTATAAATATGAATTTGTGATTAATTGCAGGGCCTTTTAGTTTTCATAGATGGAAAGATCTTGAATCATCGACAATGCCTAGTATATTAGATCCTGTATCTTCATTGAGAAAACTGGAAGGTGTTACAAAAATTTTGCCAAGCTCAAGAGAATGAAGGTTTGCTTTTATGCTTCTTTAGTGGAAATCTGATGTCCAATTGTTTGTGTCTGGTTTAAGAGTTAAAGGAAAATAAGCAGCTAAAGGAAATTGAAACTTCTCTTATGGCTATTTCATTTCCTATTTTCAGTGTATGGTTAAGAAATTACAGAAAGTTGTTTAGTAAATTTGGTCCATTTGATTAGATGTATTGATAATTATTATAGTAACAACCTTGCCTAGTAGTAATATTATGGATTTTGGGCCTAAGACTAAATGGCTTTAAAATGTGTTATCCAAAGAGATGCGTGGACAAATCCATAAACCCTACAACCCTAGGATCAAGTCGAACAATTATCACTCATTGGTTGAACTATTAAACATAGAAGTTCCTCATTTATATAAATTTAGTGTCCTAAATGTACATTGTACATTATAATTTATGGTAAAACTTTAACCGATGTGATAGATGATGTAATTTTTTGTGTAGTATTGTTAGTTTGGTGACCGAGCCACTAAATTAGAACACTTCTGCAATAAGTTTTGGAATTTGAAAATTTTCATATGATGTGCTTACTGTCCGGAGTACAGCACAACTGATGAGTCATATGCCATCTTTACGATTTATATAGTCCCAATTATAGCCAAACCAGTGAGGTGGCCTAATGTTTCTATTTGGATCATGACTTGGCCTTCATGAGCCGTAAGCTCTGTCATGATCATAGGTTATGACTCTTGACCATTCTAGTAAGGTGGACTAAAGTTTTTTCCTGGGCTATGAGTTGTGGTGACAATTCGTCACCAGTGAACACGAGTAATTACCTGACCCATAACGATAGGGAGCAATTTTTCTGCATGTTTTTCATTAAGGGTAATTTGGTCTTCTTCCTCCTTTACCCTTCACCCACAAACTTAAAACACCTAAGGGTTCCATTTTTCATTACTTAATAAATCAAAATACATATTCTCTATTCTCAAACTTACAAGAAAGAGAAAATCTAGGTTTCAAAGGTGTGATTGTCTAAGCTTCAAATAATGACTTCTCTTCCAAATTCCTTAGTGTTTCAGGCACATATCTCTTTGCTAAATCATTTTTATACAAATTATGTGTTTAATTGTTATCCATGTGGATGTAATTATTGGATTTTAAATGTGGGTTGAGGGATTTGGAATAGTTATTATGTAGATTGATTTCCTTTCCTCGGAATTTCCTTGTTCATGCGACCATCATGCGTTGGGATCATTTAAGTAGGGAAAGCTGATCCTATATAGCCCATGGGTTCCTTAGGACAGTTAGAGCTACATAATCTAAGTTAATAGTTTTAAATTTCATACTTTAAACCTTGAACCCTATCCCAAAATTATATATATATGTGTGTGTGAACATATACATAGAGTTTGGATTATTTAGAAATGTCATTATTTTATACCTTACCTTGAGATACATGTTATTTCTCATCCCACTAACCATCCTTGGACATTGCATTATTTCATGATGTAGGGTCCTAGGGATTCTTTGGTTACTTTGTGCAGAGTTAGATGGTTCTGGTTTGTCCATTGGTCAACTTGAAGTAGTGAGTCTCCTTATTTCAGAAGGCCTATTACTTTTTGGATTCATTATATTCCTTAGACTGCTACTTTTGGATTCCTTTTGGCTACAGTCGGGGGCATGTCCCAACCTAGGTTGATTTTTGATTTTGTTAGAGGCCTTTGTGGAAAAAGTGTTGGTGGCTACTGTTTATTGATTCTTAGTTCCTATTGATTTATCTATCTATCTTTTACACTATGTTTGGGTTGCTTCCGCTATTATATTTATGATGTTCTAGTTGGCTAGGATAAGGGGGATGGTCTTCAGTCTTTGGTGGACTTGAGATACTGGTCAAGACTAGGCCCTAGTTCGGGTCATGACAAGCTTAGTATTAGATCTAGGTTCAGGGTCTTGGGATGTCCACAAAGACATGTTGAGTAGAGTCTCTTTTATACGTGTGTAGTACATCACACTTCTAATGGTAAGGCTATAAGGTATTTAGGAATATTTACCTTTCTTGTGTTCTATTTAGAGCTATAGAGTATGGTGTTATGAAATTCCCTAACTCCCAATTTGCTCACTTTTCAAATCATGCCTCCCTGAAGATTTGATGTTCCTAGGAACTCTGTCGGGCCCTCTGCCCTACCTGAGGACAATGTGGATGGAACTTGACGTGCTTATGGAGTGAAGACCCAGTCTAGTGTTAATGCTCCTGATTGTACTTCCCCACATAGAGTTCCACCAATTCCTACTAGTCCTCCTCGTGTTTTCTGAGTTGGTGAAGTTTATGCCTCAATGCCTCAGGGTGATATTTCTGATATAGAGTTCCTCTAGTCTATTCATTTTCTTACTCAATTGGTGACATCTAAGTCTCACCAGTTTGATCATGTTGGCTTTTTTACTCCTTCTTTTAAGGTCACACGAGTTGGCCAGTTCATGAGGTCGAATCCATTAACCTTTATCGAATCTAAGGTTGAGATGGATCCTTAAGGGTTTTTGGATGGGATAGAGAGGATTTTTAGGGTGATGCATGCCACTGAATCTGAATGTGTGGAGTTTATTTCATACTAAATAAATGATATAGCTTATCAGTGGTATGAGGAATGGGAACAATTTAGGGGTAATGCTACAGAGTTGGCATATAAGTTTTTGGGTTCCTTTCTCGGTCATTTCTTTCCTTAGGAGTTGAAAGAAGATAAGGCTTAAGAGTTTGTCAATTTGAAGTAGGGTAAGATGAGTGTGAAAGAGTATGCTTCAAAATTTCAATAGTTATCTTGCTACGCTCTAGGGTTGGTGTCTAATTAGAGGTCTAAGAAAAGAAATTTCACTTTTGGATTATCCCATGACTTGGTGATGGAATGTAAGGCTACAATATTGAAAAATAACTTGTGGTTTATATAAAATAAGTAGAGAATAAGAAGAAAATACAAGCAAAGATAGGAGAAAGACAAAATAAGAAGTTTAGGTATTTAGAGCAATATGTGAATCAACAATATATTGGTATAAATGGTAGACAGTAGGCTAAGAAAAATACTTAGAGGAATTCCAATTCATATTCTTCAGCTAGTGCTTCTTATTCTAAGCCGTTTGGTGATCATCGTTTTTAGACTAGTAGTGGTCCTAAATATATTCAATTCTTGACGAAAATGAAAATAATTCTTCTTTTGAACAAAGTCTTAGTGATGATAATCAACTTAATGGAGCATACAGTTCAGATAGTAGTGAATTAACAGTCCATTGTAATTGTAGTGGTGCAATTTCCACTTACGATAATCATTCTATAAGTGTTATCACCAATAGTAATAAAGAAAAAGAGGACTTATTTGACATGATAGATCATTTAGAAGATCCAACTCTTAGAAGAAAATATTTAATAGCCCTAAAGGATATTGTTCTTGATCAACAACTTGATAATAAGGAAATTATTAAATCCTTCAATATGAAAAATGTACTAAATAAATTTAAAGAATATAAGTTTGAAACAATGATACAAGATCTTCAGACAGAATTATTATACGTAAAAGAAGAACTTAGTCAAGTTAAGCAAAGACTTAACAATCTAGAAACAGAAGCACTTGCTAATAAAATATTAAAGGATTTAACTCTAACCAAGACCTCAAATCACATCAGGATGAGCTTGGTGAGACGTGATGATAGGCGAATTTACACGCCTATATCAATATATTTTGCCCATATTTTAGCCTAGTTTTGAGAACAAATTATATATTTCATGCACTTTTAGTCCTTTTTCCTGTAAATGAGCTAACGAACTTGATTAGTAAAGTTTCAGGTATAAATGATGCAAAATTCAGCATTTTATGGCTTACTTGATGCAAAAGAAAGCTCACGAAGAAAGGAAAAGGAGTGTACACGCCTAAGGACCAAAACTGCTGCATGGAAAATCTGTCCTGGGCTAAAACAACATTTTTGAAGACTTTAGGGACTTACAGACACATAGCTGGATTTGGACAATGATGCATTAACCTAGTACAATTGGGTTATGTATTTCATTAGTTTATTTGGATTAGGAGAATGTTACATTAACCTAGTACAAATAGGTTAAGTATTTCCTTAGTTTAGTAGGATTTGGTTAAGTATTTCATTAGCTTAGTAGAAATAGGATATGGGTATTATAAATACCCTATCATGCTAGAGATTTTTATTCATTCCTCCCTTAGTGGAGAGAATTAATTCCTCCCTGAGTGGAGAGAACAATCTTTCTATTCTTCACTTAATTCAACAATTAATTTTCTTCCATCCCTCTCATCTTCCACTACAAACACTTCTAATCTACTCTTCTAGTCTTAAAATCCACAACAAGAGAATCGTTACTTTTGCTAAGGAACTCACACCTCACGCCTACCACTTGTGCTACACGAAAATCATCAATCTTGTGGTATAATAACAACAATGCAAATTGTGATATCCTTCGCATTCATGGGTAACTAAACTTCTCTTTTGGGGTTATGGAAGCCGAATGAGTTACTATCTATTGCTGTGAGTTTGTGAGTTCGAGACACGTATATTGCTTATATCATTATTCTCTTCATCTTAATCTACATTCTTTGCGGTTGCAAACGCAAGAATACGCCAGTCTAATATTTAACTTGTTCGAGAGAAAGGTTATTTGTCTGGAAAAGAGATAATGTCAAGGTAGTAGGACACCTTTTCCTATTAAAAAGCTAGTACCGTAACTGGACTAACCTCTTGGAGAATTCGTACCGTTAGACACGCTTTAAGCTCGACAGAGTTAAAGTGAAATAGTCCTTGTTGAGGTCGAAAGACGCTTGGATTTACCATCGACTACAATTCTCTATAAGCAGTTGTATGTCAAAACTCTACACACTCATAGCCAATAGAGACGTATAACTCAGGAGGTGGACATAACCCCAACGCTTCAATTCTCATTGATTCACAACCTACGAAACATTCTTTCCTTTTTACTTTGCTATTTTTAGTTTTATTTTAATATTTTGGTTACACATTACAATCCCCCCTTTTGACGAGACTTGCACTAAAAGTCTAGTAATTTTGCTTACTTGTTGGCCAAGCTATTCCCTGTGGGATCGACACCCAACCCAGGTTGGGTTCTATATTTGCTAACGACCGCTTTACACTCCCACGAGAGCTGTAGATTGAGCGTTATCAAAAATTGGCGCCGTTGCCGGGGAATACGAGTGTCAATCGAGTTTGTGATAATTACTAGACCCTTTGGTCAAAGATTCTCGTACTTTTACTTTTAGTTGTTGTTTTTGTTTTATTCAGTTTTGTTCAGTGCATCAATGGATGCACAACGTGAAATTGAAAGGATAACTGCTCAAGTGCATCAACAGAATATTGATAACCCAGGCCGTGCAACAAATCCTGATGATGAGGATCTGGGCAATGAGGAGCTACTAAACCCACGACATACTGCTGAGATGGTGGCACCCATGCAGAGGAGAGATCGTCAAGCGCGATGGAGACCTGATCGCCGAGCTATGCAAATTCCTTCTGATGATGATGAGGACGATCTGGACGGACCTGGTGCCACCGGAGCTATTATTCTTCCGCCAATAGCGCCCGGAGCCAAGTTCAACATCACAAGCACCATGATTCAGTTATTGCAACTCAAGGGATTATTTGGTGGACTAGCAGGCGACGATCCGAATATGCATCTCATCAACTTTATTTCTACATGCAAGTCCTTTGACAATCCTGGTATTGGTCAGAATGCTATTCGATTATGTCTATTTCCATTGTCTCTGTCTGGGGAGGCAACACTATGGTTGAATGGGCTGACTCCTGATTCAATTAAAAATTGGAGGCAATTGAGAGACGCTTTCCTAGAAAGATTCTTTCCGCCATCCAAAAGGGCTCAATTGAGAGATGAAATCAGCAACTTTTGTCAGCTTCCATCTGAAGCTCTTCATGAAACATGGGAGAGGTTCAAGACAAAGCTAGCGAGATGCCCAAACCATCACATGACTAATGTTCACCTCATGGAGATCTTGTATAGAGCCTTGAATTCAATAACTAAACCAGTGGTGGACAACGCAGCTGGAGGTTCTTTCATGGACCTCACCTTTGGTCAAGCAAGCAATATGCTAGATCGTATGATGAAACAAAGTAGAGCTTGGCATACCAGGGATTCTGAGGTAGCAAGCCCCACTTTATCTATTGGCATGACTGCAGACCAAAGAAGAAGAGAAGAAGAACGTGATCAAGATATGGCACATTTGAAAACACAAATGGATCTTCTTACAAAGCATTTATTATCAGGGAAGACCAAAAAAGTGAAAGCTATTGCGTCAAAAGGAAGAGACGAATCTGATTCTGAAGAGGAGGCCAACTACTTGAACAATCAGGGGGGTTTCCACGGGAATGCCCAAGGAAACCAAGGTCGGAACTATTATGATAAATCTGGAAACAAAGACCAAGGTAGTTGGAAGAAAAACAATGAAAAGAGTGGTTTGTACGTTCCCCCTGGTAGACGTGATACCACCACATCTAATTCTGGAAGTATGGAAGACATGATGGCTAAGTTATTGAAAGGAGTAGAAACAACAAGCGCGGGAGTAATAGAGGTAATCAATGATTTGTCCTCCATGAAACAATTAGTTGATTCACATTCCACTTCTATCAAGCAAATAGAGCAGCAATTGAGCCAATTTTCAGCAGCACTCAATCAAAGAAAGGCCGGCACTTTACCTAGCGATACTGTGCAAAACCCAAGGAATGATGGGTCATGCATGGCCATCACTACCAGAAGTGGTAAGGTGCTGGAAACTTCAGCAAAAGGCAAGAAAGTGATTGACGAAGTTGCGGACATGGATGACAACGCAAAAGGAGAAGATGCCCCAGCTACTACTCCTGACGTTAAGGACGCCACATCCAGCACGGTGCAGCCTAAAAAAGTGGAAAAAATGGAAGCAAGAGGAGAAGAAAACCATGGAGAGAACACTTCCATACCCACCACCACCTTTTCCCTAAAGATTGAAGAAGGTGGCGGATGACACTAAGTTGAGCAAATTTATGACTATGCTCAAGCAGCTGACCATTAATGTTCCATTGGTGGAGGAACTTGAACAAATGCCTGGATATGCGAAGTTTATGAAGGACCTATTGACAAAGAAGCGGGCAGCAAGTTATGAGTTGGCGGATAATGTTCATCATTGTAGTGCAATCGCTACAAGGTCGTTAGTTCAAAAGAAGGCAGATCCTGGAGCTTTCACTATTCTTTGCACAATTGGATCGTTGGATTTTGCCAAGGCGTTGTGCGATTTAGGTGCTAGCATCAATTTGATGCCACTATCCATCTACAAGAAGTAGGGGCTAGGCGATCCAACACCAACCAATATGAGGCTCGTGATGGCTGATAGGTCGGTAAAAAGACCTGTGGGTATCTTGAATGATGTGTTGGTGAAAGTTTCTTCATTCATCTTTCCTGCAGACTTCGTTATTCTGGATTGTAAGGAGGATTCTGAAGTTCCCATAATCCTGGGACGTCCTTTCCTTGCAACCGAAAGTGTGCTTATTGACATGAAAGATAATGAGCTTTTGTTTCGAATTAATGATGAAGTAGTACGGTTTGATATATGCAAAGCCATGAAGCAGCCCAGCGACATAAATGAGTTATCTGTAGCTGATGTTCATCAAGAGGATATGAAAGCATTATCTATAGAGAAACAGCCTACTGTTGAGCCATTGTCTGCTGCGCCACTGAATGTTGAGCATGAGGACGATGAAGATAATGAAGAACTTATGGGTGCTCTAACAGAAATAGAGTCCTATACTCCTAAGCAACTGGATCATGATCTTAATAATCAACCATCACCAACAGCAAAGACTTCCATTGAAGAGCCACCAATGCTAGAATCACAAGAACTCCCTGATTATCTAAGGTATGTTTTCTTGGCGGAAGAGTTAAGTGAACAGCACGTAGAGGCTCTCATCTCTGCTCTAAAGAGATACAAGAGAGCTATGGGTTGGAATATTGATGATATAATTGGTGACTCTCCGGAGAAATGTAGGAGCCATCTCGAAAAAGATCGCATGCCCACAGGTAAGCCTCATTGTCGTCTAAATCCTTTCAAAAAATGATCCATCACTTATCTCGATGAAGTCTAAGTACTCGAGATTACTATGTCAAGCCATGACAATAAATAATGCGCTAGATGGGAGGCAACCCATCGTTTATCATTTTTCATTTATTGTTTATCGTTTTGTTTTCCTTTCATTCTAGTACTTGTTTTGTTTTGCTAAATAAAAAATCCAAAAATAAGAGTCGTGCCATGACCAAAACTAAGGCGCTTGGTGGGAGGCAACCCATCGTACTAATCGTTTTCATTTAGTTTTGAGCAAAAATAGGTACAAGAAGTATTCAACGAGGAGATTGATTTCAATTGACGATTTGGATGCATTGTATGGTAAAGTTGGTAAGTTAGGAACGGTGATGCATAAGGCTATGGATTGAGCCTTTCTCACGCCAAAATAAGCTTCGAGGAAGGCTAGGCCTTGGTAAAACTAGGCCACGAACGATGCACAACCTATCCTATAGCCTAAGGTCTCGGAATCTAGTATGCTATACACTATGCGCCGCCTATTCCTAGGTATGCTTTTGACTATGCGCCGCCTATGCTATGGCATTTGGTCTCAGTATCTCATATGCCATAGACTATGTGGCACATATGTCTACAAATGCCATAGACTATGCGGCGCATATGTCCCATTATGCCATATACAATGCGCCGCATATTTCATGTCTATGCCAAGCATTATGCGCCGCATATGTGGGATTTTTGTCTCCAAAACCGATTGTAAACGGGTCATAACCCGACCCATTCTCTTCCTATATAAAGGGGACTTAGTTTTACAACACAACCACACTAAAAATTGACCTAAGGGCGCCGCATATACATCCAAATCCTCTCAAAATTTTCTTCTTTTGCTCTTCCAATTCACAAAACCATCCCCACAAGCTTCAAGCAAGTAAGTGCTCTCTTATTCTTCATTTATTCCTCGTAAGTACTACGTTGCTATGTCTAGTATGAATTGCTAAATCGTATAAGATTGTTGGTGATGTTTATGTGTTTGGATAGTTGATACAAAATCATGTGAGTGAACATATACGTAGGAAAATCTTGACTTGTTTCCGACTTGAATTTGGTTTCAATAGCATTGTTATGGTATTTACGGAATTACTATGGCTATGAACATTGCTTAAGATTGTTGTTTGGATACTTACATGTTAGACTATCCCGGCCATCGGGATAAGACTTATAGTGCCTACCGGCATAAGAGGTTATGATTGTTGTAAGAATAACTATTCCATGTGGTAACCCCTATGTAGTAGTGTTGTTATATCTACCATGAAAGTAGTCCAATGGCTGCAAGTAAGTGATGCATTGCTGATTTTCTTGTCGGAATACAATCCTAAAACGTATGTCGATGAAATCTGAGTACTCGACCACTTTCACTTCACTGATATGTGTTAACAAAACTAAGTGTGGGGTGGTACCCCTAATGCTTGTTTATAGATTGTATCGATTGGGATTGTGCTTCCACTAACACTATTTCTAGTCTCAGGTACAATGGCATCTAAAGCAAGGCAAGGCAAGGAGAAGGCTACCACTTCCCGAAAGGGAAAAAAGAGAGGTCGCAAGGACCAAGGAGAATCATCCTCAGCACAACTACCCCGCAGAATGTTTGGAATAAAATGGGTTCTTGAGGAAGAAGCCAAAGAATGGTACAGCAGCAACAAAGAAACAAAATATGTGCACGTCGACTTGATCAACAAGGAGACCTTATCAAAGAAGGAGCCGCGTATGTTGGAAAAAATAATGGCTTTGAAGCTGGATTTCATCTTCCGCGACATGGGAGAATGCAACCTTGATTTAACAAGAGAGTTTTATGCCAACTGGTCACCGAACACAACAGGCAATGAAGTAAAAATTCGGGGCCAAGTGTTACAGTTCACCGCGGATTGGATCAACTCTTTTCTTGGCTTACCTTCGATCGACACAGCACCATTCAAAGAGCTGTACAACAGGCCTCCTTATAGAGCAATACGACACACACTTTGTGGAAGCAGATCGATGGCAAGGTGGGGCAGACATAAAGAAACCGGCCGACACAACACCTTCCCCTATGCTCCTCTAAATAGGGAAGCAAGAATCTGGATGCGCATTGTCAACTCATGCCTTATTCCTGGGACTCAATACACCAAGATATCAAGAGATAGAGTGTGTTTGGTCTATGCTTTGATGACGAATATCCCTATCAACTTTGGGGCAATCATTCGCTCTACCATGAGGAAGGCCAGACTCCACAAAAGGTCCCATTTCACTTTTGGAAATTTGTTGACAGCAATCTTGCGGAAAGAAGATATCGAAGAGGAACCAACTGACCACAAACTCCCACATAACCCAAAGAAGGTTGACCTCACCAAGGTCAAAGATGCTGAAACAACTCATGGTGTCAACCTTACTACTGCGGAGAGACATGCTCGTGATGAGAGTTTCTTCCGTCATCTCTATGGCATGACACAATTCACTATGATGAGTGGTGGACGTGTTCCAACTGCTGAAGATCTCCAACAGCTGGACCACGACTACCCAATGAACATGCATGCACGGGAGATGTGTGGAGTGGGCGTATACTTTGAGGAACCTCTAGAGGATGATGTGCCGACTGATGACGATCGATGCTTGCCTGATTCTGACGAGGAGGAGAACTCTGACGACGACTCTTATGATGATTCAGACAAAGGGGGTATGACCCCCGACATTGAGGAAGAGTCCGACTAACCAGGTTCTTCGTATTTATTTTCCACTGAGGGCAGTGTCTCGTTTAAGTGTGGGGTGGCGGTATCGCATGCTATAATACTTCTCTGTTTGCACCTATGTTTGAGTTGTTTACTTTGTTTTTTTTTGTTTTCGTTTTTTTTGTTTTTTTATTATTTGTCATTTTTTTTAAAAAGTTTTTTCAGGAGTCAAATTTTTTCTAGCTTCGCATGAAATTATTTTGATAGGCAGCATAAGATTATAACAAGAGTATGTGTTACAATTGTGACTATTGAGACGTTTAGACTCTAGTTGTGACTCATTATGTGATATTTTGTGGTTCAATTCCTTCCCTTGTTGGGTCGAGAGTCTATATTACTTCCAATCAAGTCGACCATGTGCCTTGTGTGTGTGAGATTAATAGTATATTTTATGATTGTGGCTGATGCTAGAACTTGCCCGGTATGTATGCAAAGCGAAAATAAGGAGTGTAAGTTTAGGATATGATTTAGGCATTTCTTTGGCAACCTATATTTGTTTACCTTCAGTTTTACCTACCCATGAACATCATCCTAGTTAAACCCTTTTGAGACTTTAGCCTATTTCTTTGACAACCTTGCATGCAAGCCTAATCCATTTTCTTTCAAGACCGTAATTTGATCCAAATTCCTAAGTGCTTTAAAGTGAAAAAGTCATGTGACAAAATAAGAGGAAATTGGGTAAGCATGATGCTTTAAATTATAATGGTGCTTGAATGTGTTATGAAAAAAAAAAGAAAAGTGCTAGTATAAGAGGTATGTTGTGAAAACAAAAAAGGAAAAGAAAGCTGAAAAGTGAGTTATGCTTAAAATTGAAAAACAAAAGAGGAGAACAAGGGTGGTAGAATAAAAGAAAGAAGAAAGGTTGAAAGAAAAAAGTGTCAATGATACAATGTGATGTATTAAAGTGCTTAGGAACTTAGTCACTATTTCTGGCCAAAATAGTCCTACCCGTCCCTTAGCCTACATTACAACCATCAGAAGACCTATTTGATCCTAATCTTAGCATTCTGACATTTAGTGGAGTATTACACTAAGGGCAAGCCTATGGTCATCAGTTGCTACATATGAATTCTTTGTGAGAGCGAGAGCAAGGATATTTTGATACCCATGTTTGAAAAATATGCTATACTTGTGAGTGATTATGGGTAATATATTGTGAGACACACATGGTTGATGAGTTTTGGATAGTGGTACATAATTCTTTGTGCCTTGACTTTTGAATATGAGTTAACCACGATCACGAGTCTATGCTAGAGGTTAAATGGTTTCTACTAATGATCGAAAAACTACTCTTTGTCGATAATTGTTGTGCTTGTCTTGACGAATGTTTTGTGTTGTTGCTGTGAAATACTAAGTTGATATTTAGAGGGACATGATATTTTGTTCGAGGACGAACAAAGATGCAAGTGTGGGGTGTTGATGATAGGCGAATTTACACGCCTATATCAATATATTTTGCCCATATTTTAGCCTAGTTTTGAGAACAAATTATATATTTCATGCACTTTTAGTCCTTTTTCCTGTAAATGAGCTAACGAACATGATTAGTAAAGTTTCAGGTATAAATGATGCAAAATTCAGCATTTTATGGCTTACTTGATGCAAAAGAAAGCTCACGAAGAAAGGAAAAGGAGTGTACACGCCTAAGGACCAAAACTGCTGCATGGAAAATCTGTCCCGGGCTAAAACAGTATTTCTGAAGACTTTGGGGACTTACAGACACATAGATGGATCTGGACAATGATGCATTAACCTAGTACAATTGGGTTATGTATTTCATTAGTTTATTTGGATTAGGAGAATGTTACATTAACCTAGTACAAATGGGTTAAGTATTTCCTTAGTTTAGTAGGATTTGGTTAAGTATTTCATTAGCTTAGTAGGAATAGGATATGGGTATTATAAATACCCTATCATGCTAGAGATTTTTATTCATTCCTCCCTTAGTGGAGAGAATTAATTCCTCCCTGAGTGGAGAGAACAATCTTTCTATTCTTCACTTAATTCAACAATTAATTTTCTTCCATCCCTCTCATCTTCCACTACAAACACTTCAAATCTACTCTTCTAGTCTTAAAATCCACAACAAGAGAATCATTACTTTTGCTAAGGAACTCACGCCTCACGCCTACCACTTGTGCTACACGAAAATCATCAATCTCGTGGTATAATAACAACAATGCAAATTGTGATTTCCTTCGCATTCATGGGTAACTAAACTTCTCTGTTGGGGTTATGGAAGCCGAATGAGTTACTATCTATTGCTGTGAGTTTGTGAGTTCGAGACACGTATATTTCTTATATCATTATTCTCTTCATCTTAATCTACATTCTTTACGGTTGCAAACGCAAGAATACGCCAGTCTAACATTTAAATTGTTCGAGAGAAAGGTTATTTGTCTGGAAAAGAGATAATGTCAAGGTAGTAGGACACCATTTCCTAATAAAAAGCTAGTGTCGTAACTGGACTAACCTCTTGGAGAATTCGTACCGTTAGACATGCTTTAAGCTTGACAGAGTTAAAGTGAAATAGTCCTTGTTGAGGTCGAAAGACGCTTGGATTTACCATCGACTACAATTCTCTATAAGCAGTTGCATGTCAAAACTCTACACACTCATAGCCAATAGAGACGTATAACTCAGGAGGTGGACATAACCCCAACGCTTCAATTCTCATTGATTCACAACCTACAAAACATTCTTTCCTTTTTACTTTGCTATTTTTAGTTTTATTTTAATATTTTGGTTACACATTACAATCCCCCTTTTTGATGAGACTTGCACTAAAAGTCTAGTAATTTTGCTTACTTGTTGGCCAAGCTATTCCCTGTGGGATCGACACCCAACCCAGGTTGGGTTCTATATTTTCTAACGACCGCTTTACACTCCCACGAGAGCTGTAGATTGAGCGTTATCAAGACGTGAGGAGTAAAAAGTGACAATAAAGAAATAGAGTCTCTAGAAATGGAATCTCTAGAAAAACTTCCTATAAACAAATTAGAAATTAATACAGTGAATATAGTTAAACCACAAAGTTATCACATACCCATTACTATAGTTATCAATAAAAATTATAAAATTGATAAGATTACATTATTTGATACATGTGCTGATGAAAATTGCATTATAGAAGGATTAATTCCTATAGAGTACCTAGAAAAAGGTACTACCCGCTTATTCATCGCAACAGGGGAAACATTAAAAATAAATTAGACTCCCCAAAACCCATATTTTCAATGAAGGAGTTTATTTTATTTATGATTTTGTAATAACTAGAGGTATTAATGAAATGATAATGTTCGGTCTTCCTTTCATAACTTAAATAAAACCTTATATTGCCAAGCTAGATGGCATCCACACCACTATTTTGGGAAAAAAAATTATTTTCCCCTATCTAAATAGTATATCAAAAGAAAAAAGTGATTTTATAAAAGATCAAACCATTTTTAGAGTAAATTTAGTCCAATGGGGATTAGAGAAAAAATAATTCAATTTTTTTATAGTATTATGAGCTATCAAATTTCAAAATTCTTTAAAAATAGCCAAAATTGTTCAATTTTATAAAGGGAGAAATTCTCTCCTAAATTTTTAACAAAAATTTTTCTACAGGGAAATTATGAGACCCATAACATCAGGATCAAGGTTAAGGCCTCCATTTCAACCTTTTTGACCAGAAGAAAAAATGAAAAGACCCTCCACTGAAGAAGATAAAAAGTCATGAAATAGGTTTTTAGTCTTGGAAAAATTTCCATCCCTGCCAAAGCCTACTGTTCCCCTACTATCAAAAGAATCTATTACCAGTTTACCCATAATACGACCTCTTAAACAAATATTTTTTAAAAAATACTACTCAGCCAATAAGAATATTGCTATCATAACCAAGTATAGTTATGCAATGAAACCACCGGAGACATATTCAAAAGCAGTTTTTCCAGCCACTCCATAAAAGAAGGAAGAACAAAGTATTCCTGATAAAAAGTAATTTTTGAGATAGTAGATTTGCAGGTAGTGCCAATAATGGAACTTGATAAAAAAATATGAAGGTTATCGAGTACCAAAATTGTTAAAACCTTGTTATACAAATTGGAATTATATGGACACAGATAATATCCTCAAGACCCGAAGGTATTATGAGTTTATATTAACATATACTGATTCATTACTAATTAAGCATAAGTTAGCTGATATAAATTATCCCAATAGTATTCAATATTCAAAGTTAACAATAAAAGAATATTAAGTGCATTTGATGGTATGTAGATCACCTGCATACACCCATTCCTCTGTTGAGAAATTACCAACCTCAAACCTATAATTTGTACGATTATAAGGCAGCCTAGTACAACTTTATGTATGTCAGTCCTAACACTCACTCTTCATTCATGAAATATTCAGAGCAAATAAAGACTGCCGTAATCCCCCGATGGTCCTATGACTGGTGGAACCAATTTTGGGGATATAAACAGGTATTGTCAACACAGTTTTAAAAGAAATTTGAAAAGTTTCAAGTAGAGTAGAATATTTCTTCACTACCGGTGAATTTTAAATGGTGTAAATTTTTTATCACTAAAAGAATTTGATATATTATCTATTGGTCCTTTGATATTCATGAAATTGAAAGGATCAAATACTTAAGCAAAACCATCAAGATTAAAGGATGGAGTCCAATGGTGAAGCCAACAACAAGTTCATCCTCACAGAAGGAATCACACTTTTCCAAGGAAGAATTAAAAAGAAGACTCAAAGAAGCCTTGTCAAATCTAGATAATGAGAATCATTCAAAATGGATAAAGTTATTACATATTTCATCCTCACATGCCAGCGAACCTAGAAACGGGGACATACTGGATCCACAAGGAATAACACAGGCATACCTTCAAAATTAAAAGAAAGATACCCACACCCCTTCAAAGTTTGAACAACTACTTAATGGAACCCATAAACAAAATGAAGACTAGAAGATAAATGGCACAAATCTTCAAGGAAGAAAAAGACAAAATCTTCTCGAAGTCCTTAAAAAATCCAAATTTAAGGTAAAGATGAAAAGATAGTCAGAGACACGCGCAGAACAAATGAATAGTTATCAGCTACTCCTAGACAGGCGTAAAATAACTTGTATTAGTGTATGGATAGATGTAAAATAGATAGTGCTTGTAAATATTAGTAAGCACTTTTAAGGCCTATTTAAGGCTTACAACTTGTAATAGTAGAGAGCATTCTGGAATTTTCAAAACTTAGAAAAACTCTCTACCATCTCCCATATTTCCATCTCCCTGTGTAATCTCTATACATTTCCCTAATCAATAAAAAGTTATTTGTAAATATAAATTTCTCTCTTTCTCTACTGTTTTAATTATTTTTTCTTTACATTTATTTTGATCTAATTTTGTTGTTTTAAAGTTTAATTTGAAAGTTTAAAATACTTTCAAAGATTAAATTATTTTAAATTATTATTTTGCTCCCCATTTCCCGATCCGTCCCTCAAATGGTATCAAAGCCAAGTTGCCCAGGAGGAAATATTTGAACTTGACTTTGAATATTTAGATAAATTATGAAATCGCCCAAAAAATTCTATTAAAAATAAATGGTATAAACAAAGATATCTTTGGGTCTCGAGGGGATTATTTGCCTTTGCATATCAAGGCTTTAACCACTCTCGTACCTTCATACTTTTTATCAATTTCTCTTATTGGCAGTACCTGTAGATCTATTATCTTAAATTGCCTTTTATCAGGAATACTCTATTCTTCCTTCTTCTGTGGTATGACTGGGGAGACTGCTTTTGCGTGTGTCTCTAGTGGGGATGGGAATTCTTCCAGGACTGAAAATATAGTTTTTGGATTTTTATCTTCTTCATTGGATGTTATTTTTATTTTTTTTCTGGTCAAAAAGGCCAAAATAAAAGCCTCATCTTTATTCTAGATTTTCTGGTTATTTTTTTCCTAAAGAAATTCTCTAGTCAAAAAATCTGGGAGAGAATTATTTTCTCCCTTTATAAATTTTATTTGAAAATCAAAACTTGATAATAAAGCTTGTCATTTGACAAATATATGTTTAGAAATTAAATTTTTAACATCCTTTTGTAAAACAACTTTGGCTGCTTTGTAGTCCACTCTTAGTAAAAATACTTTATTTATTAAATCATATTGAAATTTATAATACATAGTACTATAGCCAAAATTTCCTTTTAATAGTACTATAATTCTTTTGAGTATCATTTCGGATTCCCGATGTGAATCTTACTAATTATTTAGTAGACTCTATGAAAATCTTTTGTTTAAGGATGCTTCCATATCCTATGTCCGAGGCATTGGTTTCTACAATCATAAGAGCTTTTGGATGAGGTATCCCTAGAAATGGAAGTTTTTGAACTATTGACTTAATTTTTTGAACTACATTAGTGTGCTCTATTCCCCAAGGTACTGGATTTTTCTTAAGACACTGATAAAGGAGCTTACAAATCTATCTAATATTAAGAATAAAATCTGCAACATAGTTAAGACTTCCTAAGAATCTTTGAAACTGGGTTTTATCAGTTAATTCATCTGGAAACTTAGAGGAGAACTCTATGGTCTACAGATGGGTTTATAGGTTTCTTTATATAAATCATAACCAAGAAATCTAATAGAGGTTTAGAATAATTTAATATTTTTAGCACTAACTACTAGTCCATTTTTTTTTGACAATTTTTAAAAAGGTTTGGAGATGTTTAAAGTGTTGGTCGATATCTTCGGAAAATACTAGAACATCATCTATGTAGACATAGATATAAGACTATATTGATTGAATGTCTTATTCATAATGTTCTGAAATTTAGATGGAGAATTTTTTAGTCCAAAAAGCATTACATTCCATTCATATTGTCCAAAAGAAACATTGGAGGTTGTTTTATATTTATCTTTTTCTACAATCTGTATTTGCCAAAATCCTAATTTCATATCAAACTTGCTATAAATATTAGCTTTATAAGTTCTTTTAAGAAGGTCACGTTTGTTAGGTATCAGGTACCTAATCCATTTTAATAATTTATTAAGAGACTTATAATTGATAACTAGTCTTGGGGAACTTCTTTCCTTTTTAGCACTATTATTGACATAAAAGGTAGAACAATTCCAAAGTGATTTAGAAGGTCTAATAATTTTTTATCTAATAAATCATTAATTTTCTTTTTACAGTATTCCATTAATTCATGATTCATTTGAACGGGTCTTGCTTTTGTTGGAATAATCCTTTCGTCAAATCCCTCAATATAGGGTAATTCGACTATGTGCCTTTTTCTTTCCCAGAAGGCATTAGAAAAATTAGAGCAAAGTTCTCGCTCTATGACTTCTTGTAGATTTTTAATTTTTTCTTCTACCTCTGGGTTTTTTAAAGAGGATTCAATTCTCTTAATTTTTATTTTGTATTTTAAATTACTTATTTGTTGTGAAATTAAATTGATTTTAAAGATTATTTATTTTTTATTAGGTCTTTTTTTTTGATAAACTATTTAGATGAGGAAAAATAATCTTTTTTCCTAAAATAGTGGTGTGGATGCCGTCTGATTTGGTAGTATAAGGTTTTATTTGATTTATAAAAGGTAGACCTAGAATTATCTCTTCATTTATATCCTTGGTTATTACAAAGTCATTTATGAAACAAATTCCATTATTACAGATGTGTGCATTATATAGTTTATAATTTATTTTTAATCTTTCTCCTGTTGCAGAGAATAATTTTGTAGTACCTTTTTCAAGATACTTAGTAGGGATCATTTCTTCAATGATGCGGTTTAAATCGGCTCCTGTTTCTAATAATACCACCTTGTGAATTGTGTAGTTTTTATTTTTGACTAATTTAATGGGTATATGGTAACTTTGGGCTTTATATTTTGTAATTTTATCAATTTTTAATTTATTTTATAGAGACTTAATATTATTATTGTTCCTTTTGATTTTTGTTGTTTCTCTAAGCTTTAATTGACATGGTTCAAATTTTTGATTAGAAGTTATATTGTCAGTAAGTGATTTATTGCTAAATTCCTTCTTAATTTATTTGGATTCCCTTTTTAAGTATTTCAACTCTATTTGAAGGTCTTGCATAGTTGGTTCTGATATTTGTTCTTTATTTGACATATCTTTCATGTTAGAGGGTTTAATTATTTCTTTATCAAGCTGTTGATTAAGAACAATATTTTTTAAGGCTATTAAATATTTTTTCTTAAGGATTGGATCTTCTAAATGATTGATAATATCAAATAAGACTTATTTCTCCTTGTTACTATTGGTAATAATATTGATAGAATGATTATTGCGTGGAACGTGAACCAGTGCTTTTACAATGAGTAGCTAATTTATCACTGCAAACGTTATTAGTATTTTTTTTTGGAGAGGAATTAATTAATTTTCTTCAAAGATATAGCATAAATTATTAATCATGTCTTTCCTTTTATCTAGGATTCTGCAAACTTTAGTTTTATGATTTATTTTTTCATAGTCGCTACCTGTACTATTATTCTGCACATTATTAGTGGATTTTGATTGAGATTCTGGTTTTTTATTATTTTCCTTAATAATCTCACTGGTGACTTTAGAATCTTTTTCAAATATAGGAATTTTATCCTTGGACAATTCTGATAATTTAAATATTAGGTGAGTTTCTAACCTTTTAGCATGATGAGAAGAACTTGGTTTATCTTTAAAGATTGATTTATTCTCAGCTTTGAGAATCTGTTTAGAAACTACATATAATAATTTATTTGTATAATTATTTTGTTGGAGTATCTTGTTTATATCCTAACTTGTAGGATCACCTTTCTGCTATATCTAATTTAAAAGGTGAGGCAGTAACAACTCTACCCTCTACTGGTAGACTAATTTCTTCTAAGAGAGGAATTTCTGATTCTACAACTTTATTACTAGTAGTATATCATTTATTAACAATCATATTTAACGAATCCTTTTGATCGTCTAATTTTCCTATGATTTCAAACCATTTAAAAAACACAATATTACATATCAATCTTTTCATATCATTGCACCATTTTTCTCTAAAAGAATATCTTTTTTTTTAATGAATATTTTTATTTGTACCATTCCTTTTTAATAGAATTTTCTTGGCTATTCCATAATTTATCAAAATATTCAAAGTCAGGTCAAATATTACATCTGACCTAATCATGCATAGGGAATCTCTTACTCCTAGCATTTTACTAGCAGTGGGACTTATTGATTTTTTAGTTTTTAAATTTGTAGGTTCATATTCTACTTTAAGAATTGTTTTTGAGAAATCTACTCCTTCTAATTTTCTTTCAATATCCTCTAATGTTACTTCCTTTCTTCTATAGATTTAGAGATTGAAGGTCTAGAAAAGGATATGCTTTTACTTGAAGATGCTTGATTAAAAGATTGTGATCTTAGTTAAATCTATAGATCCATCTAGATATTGTACTACTTGTTCAAGATTTGAATTTTCTTCTTCTATTTCTGGCTCCATTATGGAGTCGAAATGCCAATTATATTTTATTAATACATCATTCCATTTTATCATTTTTGGGACAAAGATATCGTTATGATTATGGTTAGCTTCCATAAGCATGGTATCTCCTTTATTACAAATTATTTTAGCCTTAGGAGCTAAGGTTGTTTTCATTAATATATAATACACTCTATATATTATTGCTATTTCTCTTTTATTTACCTTACTATCCATATTTTTTGTTTTAACATTTAATGTTAATGTATCCATAACATTTTGATCATTAATATCTATAGAAAAATTAGGATAATATTTAAAGTATACCAAGCCATTAGCAAGGTTACTTTGTAATACTGCTAATAATGAATCATCAAAATTTAATAACCTATTATCTCTTAAAAGTTGGCATATAAGAATATCTAAACCTAATCTATATGATGGTTTAACCACAACTTGAACAAGACCTATGTGAAGGAACTTGTAATTTTATCTATATCTATTAATATCTTCAATTGCTAATAATTTAATATTCTCAATATTTCTATTAATTGTAATGGTAGATTTCAGAGTTATAATATTATAATTTTTTACAAAATCAAAATGTCTAGTTTTATAGACTCTATTAAAGCTTTTTTTCAAAATATTTCAATTTTGTAAATCACTTTCAATTTTGGCAACTTTACTAGAGATAGAAGAAATATTAACACTATTTATTATGTTTTGATTGGTTGGAGTATTCATTAGGATTTTTTGCTGATGAGAGATAAAACACTATCCTAGTATCAAAATCTACTTTAGATGTTACTTCTACAATAATTATTTTTTAGTATAGTAATTATTAATTTTCTTCTTTTAAAATTCTTTTATTTTATTCCTATAGGCTTGGCGACGGGAACACCCTCTGAGTCCGGCTCTAGAGTACAGCATAGCTGATGAGTCATAGGCCATCTTTACAAGTCATATAGTCACAATCATAGACAAACCAGTGAGGTGGCCTAATGTTTCTATTTGGATCATGACTTGGCCCTCACGAGTTATAAGATCTGTCATGAGTCGTAGGTTATGAATCATGACCATTCTAGTGAGGTGGACCAGAGTTTTTCCCAAACTATGAGTCATGGTGACGACTAGTGACCAGTGACCACGAGTTGTTACCTGACCTATAATGATAGGGAGCAATTTTTTTGCATATTTTTATTAAGGGTAATTTGGTATTTTTTCTCCTTTACCCTTCACCCACAAATTTAAAACACCTAAGGGGTCTCTTTTTTATTATTTAATAAATCGAAACACATATTCTCTCTTCTCAAACTTACAAGCAAGAGAAAAGCTAGGTTTCAAGGGCTAGATTGTCTAAGCTTCAAATTGTGGTTTCTCTTCTAAATTTCTTGTTGTTTCAGGCTTGTATCTCTTTCTTAAAATTATTTTTATATAAATTATGTGTTTAATTTTTATCTATATGGTAGTAATTATTGGATTTTTAATGTGGGTTAAGGGATTTGGAATGGTTATTATGTAAATTGGTTTTACATATTTTTGAATTGGTTATTCATGCTATTTCTTATGGTTTTTATTCAAAATATGCGCATGGGTGTGAGAATTGGAAAGAGGAACATGAGTTTCCCTAATTTGATGGTTTATTGGCTTTTAAATTAGATTTAACCTCAACCCAACTTGTGAAATCGATTTTGAAATATGGATATTTATATAATATACTTTACTTTTGAAATCTTGCTTTACATAAAAGGTTAACAGAACATAAATTAGTTTTGAAAGGCCTAGGTGTTCATGGATTGGTTTTAAATTAGAAACTTTGGAGTTAGTTTGGCTAATTGGTTTTGGTATGACATAAATGGAATTGGCTTGCAAGCTTAACTTTATTTGGTATGCTGATTCCAATGGTAAATGCCTAATTAAAAGACTCTTTGGTTAATAGATGAGAATGTGTGTAAAGGGTTTTAATTTAGGCTTAAAGGGGGTTGTGTAACTCACCATGAAAGGTGAAGATCCCGAGGAGACCGATACAGGAAACCATATTTTACAACGTGGGGGTCTTGGTGATGTGTATAGAGTTCACACATCTTATATGTATATAACCATGTGCAAGGTTCTTAGAGTCCTTGCCCCTTCCTCAGATTTTTCTTGTTCATGTGGCTAACATGTGTTGGGACCCTTTCAGCAGAGGAAGTTAAACCTATATAGACTATGGGTGCCCTAGGATAGTCAGAGCTATGTAGTCTAAGTTAATAGTTTTAAATTTCATGCATTAAACCTTGTACCCTATCCCCAAATTTTATATATATATATATGTGTGTGTGTGTGTGTGTGTGTGTTTGTGTATGTATATTTGTGAACATATACATGGAGTTTGGGATTATTTTAAAATGGCATTATTTTATCCCTTACCTTGGGATACATGTTAGTGCTCATCCCACTAACCATCTTCGGACGCTGCATCATTTTATGATGTAGGGTCCTAGGGGTTTCTTGGTTACTTTATGTAGAGTTAGGTGGTTTTGTTTTTTCTATTGGTCAGCTTGAAGTAGTGAGCCTCCTTCTTTAGGAAGGCCTATTACTTCTTTAATTCATTATATTTCTTAGACTACCACTTTTAGATTCCTTTTGGCTATAGTCGGGGGCATGTCCCGACCGAGGTTGATTTTTGATTTTGTTAAGAGGCCTTTGTGGATAAAGTATGGGTGGCTACTATTTATTGACTCTTAGTTCCTATTGAGTTATCTATCTATCTATCTATCTATCTATCTATCTATCCATCTATCTATCCATCTATCTATCCATCGATCTATCCATCCATCCATCCATCCATCCATCTATCTATCTATCTATCTATCTATCTATCTATCTATATTTCACACTATCTTTGGGTCGCTTCCGCTATTATATTTATGATGTTGTAGTTGGCTAGGCTAAGGGGGATACTCTTCAATCCTTGAGGGACTTGAGATACCGGTCAAGACCATGCCCTGGTTAGGGTTGTTACAAGCTTAGTATTATAGCCAAGTTTAGGGTCTTTGGATGTCCACAAAGCCATGTTGAGTAGAATCTGTTTTATGGATATGTAACATATCACACTTCTAAGAGAGAGGCTATAAGACATTTAGGAATATTTACCTTTCTTGTGTTCTATTTCACTCTATAGAGTCTGGTGTCATGAAATTCCCTAACTCTTTATTTGCTCACTTTTTAAATCATACCTCCCCAAAGATTTGATATTCCTAAGAACTCTGTTGGACCCTCTGTCCTACCTGAAGAAAATATGGATGGAACTCGACCTACTTATGGAGTAAGGACCCAGTCTAGTATCCATACTCCTGATTGTACTTCCCGATATAGAGTTTCACTGATTCCTACTAGCCCTTCTCGTGCTTTCCGAGTTGATAAATCTCATACCACAATGCCTTAGGGTGATATTTTTAATACAGAGTTCCTCTAGTCTATTCATCTGCTTACTCAATTGATGATATTTCAGTCTCACCAGTCTGATCGTGTTGGTTCTGTTACTCCTTCTTTTGAGGTCACTCGAGTTGGCCAGTTCATGAGGTTAACTCCCTTAACCTTTATAAAATCTAAGGTTGAGAAGTATCCTCAAGGGTTTTTGATGAGATAGAGAAAATTTTTAGGGTGATGCATTCCACTGACTCTAAAGGTTTAGAGTTTGCTGCTTATTAACTAAAAGATATAGATTATCATTGGTATGAGAAGTGGGAACAATTTGGGGCTAATGATGCAGAGTTGACATTATAGGATAAGATTTTGGGTGACTTTCTCGATTATTTCTTTCCTCAGAAGTTGAGAGAAGCTAAGGTTGAGGAGTTTTTCAATCCAAAGTAGGGTAAGATCCGTGTGAAAAAGTATTCTTTGAAATTTGAATAGTTATCTCGCTATGCTCCAAAGTTGGTTTCTAATCAAAGGTCTAAGTTAAGAAATTTTTCTTTTGGGTTGTCTCATGACTTGGTGATAGAATGCAAGGCTATAATGTTAAAAAATAATCTGTGGTTTATATGCAGGAAGTAGAGAATAAAATAAGAGACAAATAGGGATAGAAGAAAGGTAGAACAAGAAGTTAAGGTATTTAAAGCAAGATGCAAATCAACAATATATTGGTAGGGATGGTAGGCAGTGGGCTAAGAAGAATACTTGGAGGAATTCCAATTTATATTCTTTGACTAGTGCTCCTTATTTTAAGTCATCTAGTGATCCTCGTTTTTAGACTAGTAGTGGCCTAAGGTATTGGGTACCCAATCTTAGGCTAGTAGAGATTAGTCAACTCCACCATACCATCCTATAGATTTTGTGGATAGATCCATCGTGGTTACTGTGCTGAGGGAAGGAACTTGTGCTTTAATTAAGGTTATCCTTGACATATGTAAAGGAACTATCCCTCAACTAAGGTAGCCACTGGGATAATAAGGTTCTAGTTGCCATTTTTTTGGCTCCTGCACCAAAGGGTGATACTTCAGGTACCGACATTAGTCGAAATCATATATATACTCTTGACACTCATCAAGAATCTTATGCATATCCTGATGTTGTTACTGGTATATTACAACTCTTCTTCATGATATGTATTGTTTGCTTGACCCGGGGTCTAACTTTTCTTAGGTGACCCTATATGTGGTTGTATATTTTGGTTTTGGTCCCAAAAGTATTTTTAACCCTTTTTATGTCTACTCAGGTAGGTGATTTTGTAGTTGCTAGAAGGATCTATAGTGGTGTATGGTGTCAATCTTTCATAGGGAGATATTGGTAGATTTGGTAGTGCTTGATATAGTAGATTTTAATGTAATCTTTGAGATGGATTGGCTTCATTCATGCTATACTTCTCTAGATTGTAGGACCAGAAAGGTCAGTTTCTAATTTCCTAATGAATTGGTAATTTAATGGGAGGAAAGTTCCTTAGTGCTTAAAGAGAGGTTTAACTCTTATCTTAGAGCTTGAAAGTTGATCTCTAAGGGGTATATGTATCACTTGGTTTAGGTTAAGGATTCTAGTTTTAAAGGGCCCTTTTTGCAATCTATCCCTGTTGTTAATGAGTCTCTTGAAGTGGTTCAAGAGGATCTTCTTGGCATTCCTCTCGATAGGAAAATAGACTTTGGGATTTATCTTTTATCGGATACCCATCCTATCTTTTTTCCTCCTAATAGGATGGCTCCAGCAGAGTTAAAAGAGCTAAAGGATAAATTGAAAGATCTTCTTGATAAAGGGTTCATTCAACTTAACATCTCTTCGTGGAATGCTTTTATGATTTTTGTTCTTAAGAAGGATGGGTCCCTTCGAATGTGTATAGACTATCATTAGCTGAATAAGGTTACAGTGAAGAATAACTATCCTTTTCCTAGGATTGATGATCTATTTGACCAGCTTAACGGGGATAGATGCTTCTCTAAATTTGGCCTTCATTTGGGTTATCATCATTTGAAGATTCAGGAAATTAATATTCCCAAGACTACTTTTCAAACTCAATATGGTCATTATGAATTCCTTGTTATGCCATTTGGGTTGACTAACACTCCAACTACTTTTATGGATCTTATGAATAAGGTGTTTATATATTTTTGGATCTATTTGTGATAGTGTTTATTGATGATATATTGGTGTATTATAAAAGTAAGAAAGACTATACCAATCACCTTTAAATTGTGTTGCAGACTCTAAAGAATCAGAGGTTGTATGAAAAATTTTCTAAGTATGAGTTTTGTTTAGATGTTGTGATTTTTCTTGGGCATGTTATTTCTAGTAAGAGAATCATGGTGGATCCATAGAAGGTTGAGGCAGTTAAGAGGTGGCCTAGACCCATGACTCTAACCAATATTAGGAGATTCTTGGGCTTGGCAGGGTATTATAAGAGGTTTATGAAGAGTTTCTCTTATATTGCTACTACATTGACTAAGTTGATCCAGAAAAAGGTTAAGTTCTTATGGTCCAATGATTATGAGGGTAGTTTTGAGAAGTTGAAGGATAAGTTAATTTCTATGCCAGTTTTGACCCCACCCGAGGTACAAAGGGTTCTGTTATTTATTTTGATGTGTCCCATATGGGACTGGGTTGTGTGTTTATATGACATGGTCGGGTTGTGGCCTATGTTTTTAGGTAGCTCAAGGTTCATAAGAGAAATTACCCAACTCATAATTTACAGTTGGCGGCTGTGGTGTTTAGTTTGAAGATTTGGCACCTTAATTTGAATAGGGTATATGTGGACATTTATCTAATCATAAAAGCTTATAGTATGTATTCACTCATAAGGAGTTTAATCTTAGGCAGAGGTGGTGGCTTGAATTTCTTATAGATTATGATATGAGTTTACACTATTATCCAGGTAAACCTAATATTCTCTTAGGAGGTTGTCTATAGGTATCTTATCATATGTTGTTGAGGATAAGAGAAGATTGGTGAAGGATATTCATCGGTTGGATAACTTGGGAGTTCATTTTTGGACTCCAAAGATGGAATAGTTATTGTTTAAGAAGTGGTTAAATCATCTCTTGGTGCTAATGTAAAGGACAAGTAGGTTTTGGACCCTATTTTGGTGCAGATTAAGGAAGATGTGGGTTAGTAGAAGGTTATGGAATTCCAGATTGGTGGAGATGGTATCTTAAGGGATCAAGGTAGGTCGTGTGTTTATGATGTTAGTGGGTTGTGAGAAAGGGTTTTTACTGAGGCTTATGAGTCAACGTACACAGTTCATATGGTTTCGACGAAGATGTATCATGACTTTAAGAAGTTTTATTGGTGAATCAATATGAAGAGAGATATGGCAAATTTCGTGGCTAAGTACATAGCCTGTCAACAAGTTAAGGTAGAACATTTGAGGCTTGGTGCCATATCTCAAGAGATAAAGTGGTCCATGTGGAAGTGGGAGTTCATCAATATGGACTTTATTATGGGTTTTTCATAATCTTAGAATTAGTATGATTTGAATTAGGTCATTGTGGATAGGATGACTAATCTTCCCACTTTTTGCCTGTAAGGACTAACTACTCTGGTGAGTATTCTGCGAAGTTGTTTATTTAGGAGATTGTCAAGTTACATGTGGCATCTATTTCCATCATTTTAGACTGAGGAATTCCATTTACTTCTTACTTTTTGAATTTGTTTTAGAGAGGTTGGGGGACGAAGGTAAACCTTAGAACTAGTTTCCATCCTCAGAAAGATGGACAAGAAGAATAGACTATTCAGATGCTGAAGAATATGCTAAGGGCCTATGTGATCAATTTTATAGGTAGTTGGTTCAATCACTTACCTCTCATTGAGTTCACATATAATAATAGTTATTAGATGAGCAGTTAGATGGCTCCATTTGAGTCTTTATATAGTAAGAGGTAAAGGTTTTCTATTGGGTGGTTTGAGATTGGTAAGACTAAGTTGTTTGGTCTTGACTTGGTTCATCAGGCCGTAGAGAAGGTGAAAGTGATTAAAGAGAGGCTCAAGAATGCCCAAAGTCACCAAAAGTCCTATGTGGATGTAAGGCAAAGGAATTTTGAATTTAAGGTTAGTGATTGGGTATTTTTGAAGGTTTCTCATATGAAAAGAGTGATGAGGTTTGAGAAGAAAGGGAAACCAGTCCCTATTATTTGGTCAGTATCAGATTTAGAGGAGAGTTGGGAATGATGCTTATGAATTGGAGTTGCCTGCAAATTTGGGTTCTATTAATCCTGTTCTCTATGTGTCAATTTTGAAGAAGTGTGTGGCTGATCCTTCTTTTGTTGTTACTGTGGAGGATATGAGGATGTTTTGGTTGAGATTTTGGATTGGCAACTTCATAGATTGAGAACTAAAGATATGGTTTCAGTGAAGTTATTTGAAGGAACTAAAAAGTGGAAGATGTTACTTGGGTAGCTGAAGAGGACATAATGTCCAAATATCCATTTCTATTCCACGCATTGGATGAAAATGCTTGAGGTATGATTTTGTCCACTTTCTTGTGGCCTTTCAAATGTGTTGTTTGGGTTGCATTCTTTCTTATTATCATGCTAATGGATACATTCACTCCTCATTAGGGACAAATGATCCCAAGGTCCAATATAATACCCAAGGTTTCGGACTTAAATTTTTTTGTGTGATTGTGCTTGCTGTCTGGAGTATGGCTTAGGTAACAAGTCGTAGTCCCTCTTCACGAGTTGTATTGTCCCAATCATAGTCAAAATAGTAAGGAGGCCTAATATTTTTTCTTAGATCATGAATTGGCCCTCATGAGTTGTAAGGTTTGGTCGTGAGTCATAGGGTGTGAGTTGTGACCATTCTAGTAAGGTGGCCTTGAGTTTCTTCCCAGGTTACAAGTTGTATGATGACTTGTGACCAGTTACCATGAGTTGTTACTTGACTCGTAGCGATAGGGAGAAAGTTGGATCATGATCGTGACTCATGTCGCTAATGGAAGATTGTGCGGTCGTGAGCCTCAGGGTTGCGATAGTGACTCTCTAGTACCTAGACTGGGTATTAAAGGACCCTTTTTTATGATTTTGGGCCATTCTTCATCACTTCTTTAAGAGATAAGAATCTTAAATAGTGTGAGAGCTTAAAATTAAATCTTGTTGGTGATTGGGAAGCTAGATTAACATATTTTTTCATGATTATCTTCCGATTTGAGGTAAGAATCCACCCTTTTCTTAGAGAAATTTCTTGATTATTGCTCAAAAATCCAAAACCTTTAGGGCTTGATTTTATTCCCAATTTATCTTTGTTTTTACCTATTTATTAGGGTAATGATTCCTTGAGTTTGATATTATGTTGGGTTGGTTTTGAAAATGCGATTTCTGTAAGTGGGATCCACATGGGGTTTTGGTATAATTTTTGTACCTGAAGCATAATAGCGCAATATGGGTATCATTATTCTCGTATTGATGAGCAGAACGTGTTTACGATAGATTAACACCTTGAAGAGTCTTCTTAGAAGGAAAAAATGGTGCTTTATAGTTCGTTGAGCTTTCTTCTGCGTCGAGGTAGGCTAGGTTTATCCCTTATTAGATTGAGCTATTTTATGCTAAACTTATTATATTATGTTATATTTGGGATGGATTTTAGGATTTGGATGGATGAAATACGATACTTGGGATAGTTGAGCTGTTTAAGCTATTGTGAACGCTAGAGTTGAAATAATTAGCTTGTTTCCTTATGCCTCAGGTGAATTGGACTTTATTACTCATATTTAGCATGAGAATTCCTTATATTGCTCATGTTTAAGTAAAATGCTCTAGTTAATCATGCTTAGGGTAAGTTTGGCCTTAGTTGGTTACACTAATAAAGGTTGACTTAGTTTTCTTTTGAGATAGTTATAGTATTTGAGAAAAATATCTACCATAGGACTAGTGGTGGCTTGCTAAACATCTAAAGGTGGATTTAGATTCCTTAAGTGTAGTTTGGGTTGAATTTTCCTAAAATAGAACTTGTAATTATTAGTAGGCTCGTAACCCACTTTAGGCTATCACGTATGTTAGCCTTGGTAAAACTTTTTATGCTTATAAGACTTTTGGAAATGTGTATTGAGGTAATATATAGAAATCTTGATACACGAAGGTTATGTTGGTTAATATAGGGGGTGATGCCATTGATTATGCTATTATATATGCATATTGATGAAACTATTTATGATGTTAATTATATATATATCCGGTTTGAGTTCAAAAAATAATTATGTTGTTAATTATATATACTGGTTTGAGTCTGGAGGATGATTATCGCACTAATGATATAATTGCCAGTTTGAGTTTGGCTATTGATTAATTACCAGTTCAAGCTCGCTATTGATTAAATTTACCTGTTTGAGTCTAGATGTGTATATTATGCAATGATGATATACCTTATATCACTAACGATATCGGGGTGTGAGATAGAAGGTAGCAATTAGGCTAAGTTGGAAAATGAGGAAATTGTTATAATGTGGCATGACATAAATGAAATCTAGTGGTAAAAAAAATGACTAGTTGACAAATAATGACTAGAGGTTACATAATATCTAGTTATTGAATGAATTAATTAATAAGAGATGGTTAGATAGTACATAAATAAGCCAAGTATTCTAGATAGTTAAAAACAACAAATACAAGATACCATCCCACGACCTTGTAGAGCCAGTACAAGATCCAGGTTTCACCTGTATTATTGCTACAAAAGCAAGCGTTTAGTAGAGTCTTGTAAATAAAATAATGACATTTGTTTCATATATTTGGGAGGCTATGAGACATTCTTAGGAGTTCTTCAATTCTTTCACTTATATCGTGCTAAGAGTCTGAGTTGGTTTATAGAATACTCATTTGATTTCACTCTTTCATAGATGGCTAGGACACGTTCTACCGCTACACAAGATGAAAGTCCCAAGACTGAGCCTAGGGATCCTACCCCTATTTGTGGATGACCCAAAGGTCAAGGCCAGCTACAAGATGTGTCCCCAACTAGGTTCCAAGATAGTCCTCCTTCCCTAGGTCCTATTCTCACTCCTGAGATAGATATTCTTTCAACCTAGCTAACGATGGGCCTGGAACCAGTCCAAGCTCCTCTAGGGGATATTTCTTAGAGATGCATTGGTTTAGCTTTTTAGGATAGTTGGTGGTATGTCATCTGATGCTGTACAGTCTACTAATCAGAATAGTACTAAGGCATGGGTTCAACCTATAGCTATGGATCCTAATGTTGAGGTTCCTCCTGCACTGGTAGTTGCTTATATAGTGGTTACTAAGCCTACTATGTCTTTTGAGGAGTAAAAGATATTAGGTAGATTCTTGAGATTGGATCTACCTAGGTTTTCTAGTGCTCCAGATGAGGATTTATATGATTCTTCATTGCTTGTGAGGGTAGGCTTCATAATTTAGGACTTATTGGGACTCGTGCTGTAGATTACACCATATTTTAGTTGGACTTAGATGCTCAACATTGGTAGAGAGGCTATATGGATTCCAAACTAACTGGATCTTCTCCTTTGCCATGGACTCAGTTCTCTGAGAAGTTCATGGAGAAGTACATGCCTAACAGCCTTAGAGATCCTTTAAGGAATTATTTCTCTAGATTGGAGTAGGCCTCTATGACAGTTGTAGACTATGAGGCTCATTTTCATAACTTGGCTAGGCATGCGACTTCTATTCTAGATTTAAAGTTTGAGAGAGTTTGTAATATTTCTAGAGAGTTGAGACTTTCCATTCAGATGTCAACTCAGAGTTTGGTTGCTGCGGGTAGGTCTTTTATTAAGGTTTCAGATCATGCTCGAGTGATAAAGGAGATGCATAGTGAGGCCTAAGGAGGCAATGATAAGAGTCTTAGATATTAGGATAGTTTCAGTTACCGATCTAGGGGTAGTAGTTCTTATGATGGGTATTCTTCGAACCTATTACATCAGCCTTAGAGTCATCCCAACTGACTAGTTCAGACAACTCTTTAGGTTACTGATGGAGGTTAATCTATTGCCAGAGACCGCCCAGCTCAGGGTGGCAGACAATCTTTGAGGGGTTATATTTTGATCATTCTAGTGATGGTGGTTATTTCTGGTCATCCAGATCTGTTGGTTCTGTTTTTTCTTAGGGAGCTTGTTATTATTGTGGATCTTCTGGTCATATTCTTAAGAGTTCCTTAGTTGTGGGGCGATTGTCATTTCAACTCAGGGTACTTTCCTTATTAGAGCAGTTCATCCATCAGTTAGAGGTGGTTCTCATAGTCCTAGGTATGGTTTCTAGGATATTTGAGAAATTTATCAAGCAGGTAGGATAGAAGATCAGTTAGGTGCCCAACTAGGTGGCGAGCATGGTCAGTTATATGCAGTACCTTCTAGGATCTAGGCTGAGACTTTAGGTGTTATTGTTATAGGTACGATTATGGTATGCCCCTAGTTATCCCTTGCTTTACTTGATCTAGGATCCACTTATTCTTATATATATGATTATTATGCACCATGATCAGAGTTGTCTTATTGATAACGCTCAATCTACAGCTCTCTTAGGAGTGTAAAGCGGTCGTTAGCAAATATAGAACCCAACTGGGTTGGGTATCGATCCCATAGGAAATAGCTTGGTCAACAAGTGAGCAACGATTACTAGACTTTTAGTGCAAGTCTCGTAAAAAAGGAGGGATTGTAATGTGTAACCAAAATATTAAAGTAAAAACTAAAAATAGCAACGTAAAAAGAAAGAATGTTTAGTAGGTTGTAAAACAATGAGAATTGAGAAGTTGGGGTTATGTCCACCTTCTGAGTTATACGTCTCTATTGGCTATGAGTTGTGCGGAATTCAGACATGCATGTGCTTATAGAGAATTGTATTCGATGGTAAATCCAGGCGTCTTTCGACCTCAACAAGGACTATTTCACTTTAACTCTTTCAAGCTTAAAGCGTGTCTAACGGTACGAATTCTCCAAGAGGTTAATCCAATTACCGTACTAACTTTTTAATAGGGGATGGGACCCTATTACCTTGACATTATCTCTTTTCCAGACATATAACTTTTCTTTCGAACAAGTTAATGCCATACTGGCGTTATTCTATGCGTCTGCAGCCACAAGAATTTGCATTAAGAAGAAGAGAATAATGATATAAGCAACACACTTGTCACGAATTCACAAACTCATAGCCTTAGATAGTATCTCATAAGGCCTCCATAACCCCAACAGAGAAGTTTAGTTACCCATGAGTGCGAAGGAAATCACAATAGACATTATTATTATACCACAATAAAGGTTTCGTGTAGCAAAGTGTGGTAGGCGTTTAGGCGTGACTTTCTTTGCAAGTAACGTTTCTCTTGTTGCGGAAATTAAGAATTGAATAGATGAAGAGAAGGTAATAAGAATTAAAAAGAATTGTTTTGATGGATGGATGGATGGTGGATGGATGGGAATTGATGGAATGAGGGAATGGGTGAATGTATCAAAATCTCTAGCAAAATAGGGTATTTATAATACCTATATCCTATTCCTACTAAGCTAATGAAATACTTAACCAAATCCTACTAAGCTAATGAAATACTTAACCCAATTGTACTAGGTTAATGTATCATTATCCAAATCCTAATAAATTACTGCATTATTATCCTAAACCTAATAGGTTACTGCTGGTCCTCAAAGTCTTCAGAAATGCTGTTTTTGCCCGGGACATGTTTTCCATGCATCACTTTCAGTCCATAGGCACCCAAACGCTGCTCTCCTTCTTTCGTGAAGCTTCCTTTGGCGTCAAGTTTTTCATAAATTGCTGAATTCTGTATCATTTATACCTGAAAACTTGCTAATCATGTTCGTTAGCTCACTTACAGGAAAAAGGACTAAAAGTGCATGAATTATATAATTTGTTCTCAAAACTAGGCTAAAATATGGGCAGAATATAGTGCTATAGGCGTGTAAATTCGCCTATCATAACTTATACCTTATTATCTGTGCCATTGAGGATATCTACTCTCATGGGTGATTCTTTAGGAGTGGACTAGTTTTTTTGATTATTTGTTGTGATGTTAGCGATGTTGATACTTATACTGATCTTATTATTCTGGATATGCTGGATTTTTATGTGATTCTAGACATGGATCAATTATCCTGCTATTATGCGATGATGGATTATTTTGCCAAGACCATTACCTTAGCCATGCCCGATATACCCCCAATCATATGGCAGGGAGTGATTAGTCGTGAGCCCGTGGGGATTTATTTTTAAGTTTATTCTAAGAGTCTTATATCAAGGGGTTGCGAGTCTTATCTTGCTTATATTTGTGATACTAGTGTGAAAAGTTCGTTGCTTGACTTTGTTCCAATTGTGTGTGAGTTTTCTAATGTGTTCCTTACTGACCCGCCTAATATTCTCCCTGTTTGTGAGATTAAGTTTTATATTGATATTGAGCTTGGCTCTTGACCTATTTCTATGGCACCTTACTGTATGGCTTTTACCAAGCTTAAGAAGATGAATTCTCAGCTTCAAGATTTTCTTGGTAAGGGTTTTATTTGATTGAGTGTATCTCCTTTAGGAGCTCCTATATTTTTTGTAAAGATGAAAGATGGTCCTATGCATATATGTATTGATTGTAGGTATTTAATAAGGTGATGGTGAAGAACCGTTATCCTATGCCTTGCATTAATGATTTGTTTGATCAATTTTAGGGTGCGACAATGTTTTCTTAGATTGATTTGAGAGTTGGTTACCACCAGTTGAGGATATCCTAAAGACAACGTTTAGGACCCGTTATGGTCATTATAAGTTTTTAGTGATGTCATTTGGGTTGATTGATGCCCCAACTACATTTATAGATCTGATGAATCGAGTATTCGAGCCTTATTTGGATTCCTTTGTGATTGCATTCATTGATGACATCCTTGTGTATTCGAGGAGTTGAGAGGAGCAGATGCAATATTTGAGGATTAGGTTCCAAACTTTGAGAGATCATGTGCTTTTTTCCAAGTTCTCCAAGTGTGAGTTTTGGCCGGAGTCAGTGACATTCCTTGGACATGTGGTGTCTCAAAATGGAATTATGGTAGACCTTGCAAAGATTCAGGATATTCATGATTGGAATACACCTACATCCCCGACTAAGGTTGGTAGTATCATTGGTTTGGCTGGTTATTATAGATGATTAGTCAAGGGTTTTGCTACTATTTAGTGCCTATGACCAGATTGACTTGAAAGGAGGTTCCTTTTTTATGGTCCGATGAGTGTGAGTCGATCTTTGGAAAGCTCAAGAACTTTCTATATTTAGCCCCTATTTTAGCTATTCCTTTTATGGGTGAGGGATTCACCATGTTTTGTGGTCTGCAGGTGTTAGTTTGGGTTGTGTATTGATGCAACAGGGTTGTGTCATTGTTTATGCTTCTAGATAACTTAAGGTGCATGATCACAATCACCCCATTCATATTCAGAGTTGGTAGCGGTAGTTTTCGCGCCTAAGATTTGTAGGAATTATCTTTATGGTGTGCATTGTGAGATATTCATTAATCATTGTAGTCTTTAACATATCATGACCCAGAGGGAGCTCGATTCTAGACAACGTAGATGGATGGAGTTGCTTAAGGATTATGATATTATGATCTTTTATCATTTGGACATGGCAAATATGGTAGCAGATTCCGTGAGTCGGAAGGCAGACTGATATGGGTGAACGCTTGGGATAACCTCGATTTAAAGACGAGGAGGAGTATTGTGACTTCCCATGAGGAGGGTCGAAGAACAAAGACACCCTGTTTAGTTTTGGGCTTTAGGGTCACTTTTGGGCCCAATAGCAATTTAGGATCACTTTTGGGCCTATTGTATAATAAATAGCCCATGACTATAAATAGCTAGTTTTTCTTCACATGGCTATAAATAGCTAGTTTTTCTTCATTTTAGACTTAGCTGTTGAATGATGAATTGAGATAAACTTGCGAGTGTTGTTATTGAAATTTGTTGGGAGTTTCTTTGGTTATCTAGAAATATGGGTGTAGGGGATCCATTTTTGTTGTGTCCTCATAAGAGGTTGGTGTTGTCGATAATTGATAGGAAGGTCTAGGATTTAGTATACCCTTGGTTGTCCTTTCATTGTTGATTTATGTCAATCTATCTATCCTTTACTTTATTGTGTCATTTTTTCTTTGTTTTCCTTTGTTTTCGTGTCCATTTCCATTTTTGTAGTTTTGTCTCGTATCATTTGGTATCTGATCCAAGATTGATTTCATTCCCATGAAGTGAATCTTGGGTCTCGTTGAGTTGGAAAATCAAAAATCCCAAAAAGTTCTTACTATTCCCATTTTAGTCTTTAGGTCAAAATTTGAGTCTTTGATTTTGTTGTTTTCTTGTGTTTTTATTGTTAGATTCTTGTTCCGTAACACTATTAGAGTCTAAATCTCAAATTTGAGCTCAATTGGAGTTAAATTGGAGGATCTGCCACTGTTGAGGAGCTCAAGTTTGAAGATTGAAGGTGGGTGTTGAAATCTGATATTTTTGGTGAGGAATTTGAGTATAATGACATGTGGAATGTGATTAAGGGGTGGAAAAGAGCCTAGGTTCAAAATTTCTTCGCGTTCTGAGTAAGGATTGAAGAGTTAGAGCATTTTGAAGTTTTTTGGTGTTCTTGAGTGTTCTTGAGGAAGATTCAAATCTTCATCTTGAATTCTTTTAAAAATGTGGTTTTTGATCCATAAGGGAAGTGAGAGAATGTTTGGCCCTTGTTTATTCCAAATAATATTCCATTCTTCCAAAGACAGAAAAGAATCAAAAGTCATCAAAAAGGAATATTCCAAAGGAAGAAGACAAAGAAGAGTACAAAAGGGGACCACTAGAAGGGCAAATTCTCCAATTACACTTCCCCAACACATATCCAACCATTTTGAACACATTATCAACTTCAAAACTCTTCTAAATCAGGTTCAAAATCATTAATTTCAGCTCTTAATCCCTCATTTCATTTCTTTGATTCTTGAAACTAATTAACAACAAAACTATAATCTACTTAGTTGTTCAATTAGTTCTTGATTTGTTCTTCTTTGTGCATTGATTTGTTGTGTATTTTCCTTATTTTATCTTTTATTTCTATTAGTTTAATTCTTGAATTCAAGTTCTTCAAAGTCCCTCACCTAATATTAGAGTTATATACCAACAAAAACAACCAAGACCAATGAGTTGAACTAAATTGTGAGCCAAACCAAACACTTGGATTGAGAGTGTTAATTTCACTAACTTTAACCTTATTGTTAGTTGTATTGAGTGTCTTATTCATAGGTATCATGGCACCGGGAGATGATACCCTACATAGTTCAAGTGGTACAACCCTTGATAACCTCATGAAAGCTATGATAGGAATTCAATAGAGTGTGGATGTTATACATGAAAGGATGTCGGGTCTCGAGGAAAAGGCAGCAAATATGGATGGAAGGAAGTTAACTTTGGAAGGGAACTCGAACAATGGAGGTTCCAATTCAAGCGGGAACACTCAAAATTTTTTTGCCATCATCTCTCCTAGAACTCTAGACCACATGTTCTACCCTATTCCACAAGTAAGTGCTCCCTTGGCTACTACTACTACCAATCAAACTCCATAAAATGTATCCCGACCACTATAATTCAACCAACAAACACCACAAAAGCCCACTCAATCGCCATAAATTCTTACTCTCCCTTACCAAAAACCATAAAATCAAGTACTAAATTACTAAATTCCCTAAATATTGAATCCACAAAGCCTCAATACACCCTACTACCACTCTATTATGTATGCAAAATCTAAACACCACACCACCAAAGGCAACCAAATCTGAATCCACCATATCAAGCTCCACTTAACCAAATACCACCACACAAAATAGCACAAAACTAAGTTGTTGGAGTTCAAGAAGAGTTTGTAGGACATGTAGAAGAGGGTATAGGTATAATGTACAAGTACATGTCCCAAGAAACAAAGAAGACTATGTAGGTCTTGATGTGGGTCTCAATTCTATCAAGGTCACTCTTCCTAGCTTTCATGGAGGTATGATCCTTAAGGGTACCTCAAATGGGAGTCGCAATGTGATAGGGTCTTCCAAGCTAATGATTTTTCCAATGTTAGGAAGACGAACTATCCAGTTTCTCAATTTGAGAGATATGCTTTGACTTGGTGGGAATCAGCAGCGAGAACCTAAAGGGATCCTTCATGGAGGTCAATATCCACCTTGGGATGTTATGAAGGCCCTTATGAAAGCCAAGTATGTACTGGAGAGATATAAACAAGGGTTGCTTGCCAAGTTGTACAATTTGAGACAAGAAGAAAAGAGTGTTGAAGCATACTATGATGAATTTTAAAATCTACTCTTGAATCTTTATTACAACGACGATGAACAGCACACCAAGATCTAATGTTAGGATTAAAGCAAAAAATTTTCTCTCGAATGTCAATACATAAGTTTGCCCAAATGGATGATCTCCTAGTGGAGGCCATTGATGTTGAGAGAGATCTCAGGTTGGAAAAGGAGGTCACTAAGACCAAGGTGGGGAATGAAATGTCCTCTAATTAGAGTTAAGTCCCCAAATTTAAGAAGACTTTTGAGAAGAAGACCATTGAGATGAGTGATCCAAACTATCCCCTTAGATAAGGAGGTAATCCTAATATTAAGGGTAATCAATGCTTTAAATGTCAAGGATGGGGTTATCAAATAAGTGAGTGTTCAACATAAAAAAGCCATCATACTTTGAGAAGGTGATCTATACTACAAAGATGAAGTAGAGCAAGTTGAATTGATGATGATGTAGAGGTTGATGTGAACTCATGTGATGGAGATCTCATGATTCTAAATTTTCTAGCCAACAAAGTGCCAATAGATGATTTTTAGCCTAAAAAAGGTGAGTGTAACATTCTACTTTACTTGGCTACACATGTTATGCTCTCTCCCACTTTGAAGGACTCCTCGAAATTGCTTAATCTTGAAAGAGAAGTATTCTTAAATTTGAGGACATATTCTCTTTAAGAAGGATAGAATGATACGGGTGAAATCATGACATAGCCTCTATTTAGAGACGAGGAGTAGTATTATGATCCCCCATGGGGAGGATCAAAGAAGGAAGATGCACTTTGTTTAGTTTTTGGGATTTTTGGTCACTTTTGGGACAAACAATAATTTAGGGTCACTTTTGGGCCGATTGTGTAATAAATAGTTCATGGCTATAAATATCTAGTTTTCCTTCATCTTAGATTTAGTTGTTGAACGATGAATTGAGATACACTTGCAAGTGTTATTATTGAAACTTATTAGGAGTTTCTTTGGTTGTCTAGAAACGTGGGTGCTCGAGATCTATTTTTGTTGTATCCTCGTAAGAGGTTACTGTTGTTGGTAAATTATAGAAAGGTCTAGGGTTTAGTATACCCTTGTTTTTTCTCTCATTATTGGTTTATGTCAATCTATCTATCCTTTATTTTATTGTCTCATTTTCTTTGATTTTCTTTAATTTTATGTTCATTTCTATTTTCATAGTTTTGTCTAATATCACAGACCGTATGGGTAGCTTGGCTTGTATTTTAGTTTCTCAGAGGCCATTGGCATGGAATATTTAGTCCTTGGCTAATTTGATGGTTTGCTTTGATATTTCAGATCCTAGAAGGATTTTGGCTAGTTTGGAGGTGAGGTCCTCTCTATTTAAGTAGATTTGGGATTGTTAGTTTGAGGATAGTAAGATTTACATCCTTCGTGACCAAGTGTTGAGTGTTCAATCCGAGAGAAACACCATATATTCTGAGGGTGTTTTAAGATTTGTTGGCCACATTTGTGGTTTAAGGATTGATAACTTGAATTAGTTGATTTTGCATTAGGCTCAAAATTCTAGATAATCCATTCACCTCGGCACAACCAAGATGTATAGATATTTGTGACAATATTATTGGTGGAGTGGCATGAAGGGAGATATGACAAACATTGTAGCTCATTCCCTATGTAGTCAGTAGGTAAATAAAGAGAATCATCAACCTGTTGGATTAACTTAGAGATTTCCCATTCTTAAGTGGAAATGGGAATGATATACCATGGATTTTGTTAGTGGTTTACCTCGCACTTCCTATGGTTTAGATGGTATTTGGGTCATTATGGATCATTTGACCAAGTAGCATATTTCATTCCTATTCAGGTGTCCTTCAATGTTGAGAGGTTAGCCCATATATTTGTTTGGGAGATAGTATGTTTGCATGGTGTGCCTATTTCTATAATTTTAGGTCATGATTCCTTGTTCACTTCAATATATTGAAGAGCATTTTAGGAGGAGCTGGGTACTTAGGTGGATCTTAGTACAACCTTACATCTGCATATAGATGGTCAGCTAGAGCGGACCATTCAGGTGCTTAAGGATATGCTCTGAGCTCGTGTTATGGATTTTAGAGGCCAGTGGGGCAACACTTACCCTTGACAAAGTTCGTATATAATAACAACTATCATTCATGTATTGAGATGGTTCCTTCTGAGGCTTTGTATAGTAGAAGATATCGTTCTCTGGTTGGATGGTTTAAGACTTCTGAGATAAAGCCCAATGGTACTAATTTGTTTCAAGATTTGTTGGATAGAGTTAGGGTAATTAAGGATAGGCTGAGCATGGTTCAGAGTAGGCAAAAGGCCTATGAAGATGGTAGGCTTTGTGCCTTAAGATTTAGAGATAGTGATTATGTATTCCTCTGTGTATCACTCATGAAGGGTGTAATGAGGTTCAAAAAGAAGGGCAAGCTCCGTCCTAGATACATTGGACCTTTTGAGATTCTTTACGCAGTTGAGGTCACTTACGAGTTAGATTTGCCTCCATATTTTACCCCTGTTCATATAGTTTTCCATTTATTTATGCTGCGATGATATATTCCTGATCCTTCTCATGTGCTTAGATATGACTTAGTATAGTTGGATGAGCTTTGACCTTTATAGAGGAGCTGATGCTCATTTTGGCTAGTGATGTTAGGCCATTTCACACTAGGGAGATTACTGTAGTTAAGGTTTAGTGGAGTGTAACACCCCGTATTTTGCATATTTTGGTTCTATTTATATAGAACTTGGTATAGGCTTGTGTTCGATATCAAGGGCCAGGAGATTGTAAAAGAACCTGGCCTAAGTCTGCCTTGTGTTCGATTCCACAGTTGGAAGGATTTCATTCTGCCATCTATCTTTCCCTTATCTCTCTTCTGTTAGCAAAGGTAGGTTCAAGTTGAACTTTTGGCTTGCAAGCTTAGGGACTGCAGTCATCTTCTTCCCTTGTAGTGGTCAGCTCATTCTTGACAGATCCTATCAGGTGTTAATAATCTGGAGTAAAAAGATTCAAACCTTTGCATGCTGTTACCAACAATTATTGCCTAAGTTATGGACGAGATTTGTTCTGTGAGTATTAATGGTATATATGGAGTTCTAGATACTGCCCGTACATTTTAGTATGACGCAACTAAATTAACATTGATACAATTATTTTAACTTGGGATCGTAAGCTAGTATTTGAATCTAAAGTTTGACATGGTCAAGTGTATATAGGTTGTAAGTTAGATTAAAAGGGTTAAGGAATAAAAATGGAATAAAATATTGTGGTGCTAGCTTGACATAATTAAGCTAGTAGGTGAGTCACCAACTTGAGCTATATAGACCAAGTTAATGGACCCAAGGCTATGGATCAAATTTGGTCTTATGTTAATGTACTCATTTGGGCTTAACTTAAGTAAAAAAAAAGGAAGTGAATAAATATCCCAACACTTACATCTGCTAAAGGCTTAAGTTAATTGAGCCAAATAAGAATTTAAGCAAGTAGGCGCATCACTAAGTTTGACCTTTTGAGAATCTTGATCTCTTTATGTAGGTGCATCACCTAATTGGACCCATTCAAACAATTTTGAGGTCCAAAATGTAGCTAAATAGATGATAAAAAATATTCCTTCAATTCTAAGTCATAAAAGTACATATTTCATAAAGTTCTCCCTACTTCTCTCTGAAACAGCTAGGAACAATCCTAATTCTCCTTTTAGGGTTCTTGAAGAAACCCTTATCTTTTCAAGTCAAGGTAAGTGAAAACACTTAAGTTTAGCTTAATTATCTTATGGAAGATTAGGAAAACATGTTGTAAGTGCTTAATTATAAATACATGATAGAATATTGAACAAGCTTCCTACTCACTTTTAGTTGTTATTAAGAGACTTCTCTTTGCATCTGTGGTTTAAAGTGTGAAGAAAAGTTCAAGTTCATGCAGAGTTCGAATTAAAAGGATAAGCTACAAAAAATTAAGGTAAGGTGACTTCTCCCTTTTGTCCTTTTGATGTATGAGTTTGGGTATAGATTTATGGATGTGTTGTTATTAAGGAACTCAAGGAATGATGAGTTCAATATTTAGTAGCTACATTAAAAGGTATTTGAGGTTGTTTTGTGGACTATTTTATGTGTATGTGTTAGGGGCTGCTAGGTTGATGTTGGAGAAAGCTGTGAATCGTTCTTATTAAAACATATAATAAAGGTGTGATGGTACACCACAAAACTAATTATTGCATATGTTGTTGATCATTATGTTTTGTATACCGTTTGGAGGGTATAATAAAGCCAAGGTTGTTTGGGGGATCTTAAAAGAATCTGTATGGTATGTGGATGTAATTAGAGGATAAAAGAGATTAAAATAACACCCTTGATTGATAAATTAAGTGCTTACTGCGTAGCTACTATTTTGTCAAAGTTAAATAGCCTAGTGTGTTAGCTAGTAACTAATACTAGTTTTATCATATACTTTATTGTAGATAAATAATCCTAACGGCAAGAAGTTAATTGAGGTATCATCGGAGTTATACAATCAGGTATGTAAGGCTACTCTATGTTGTTTTTCTTTGGCATGAAACCCAACACTTGTGGTACAAAGTAACCTTCTAAAGCTTTCCCATAGTAAATGATACCTAGTGGCAGCTCATGATATCCCATCTAGCTAAGGACCTTCCTCCTACTCCCTAATGTGTTAAAATACCTTACCATATACTTATTATCAAGTATGCATTTTTACATTCACATTCTCCTTTAAGTCGCATAATACCCGTATGTTATTTTCATCTCCTACAATCTACTCCATATCTCTGTCATTGTATTAAGTGTTTATTCACGTGTCTCTTATTGGTAGTTTATTGTTCAAAGGTACCAAAATGTTATGACCACCAAAGCAACAATCTTAACGGCTAAATAAACTATGTAATGCAAATCTTAATTGAATGGGTAGAAGCTTAGGGGCATAAGCCTAGCATGGGACGATCTCAAAACCTTTATATTTGGGTGGCAGCTCTGGGGGTAATGCCTAGCATAGGATTATCCCAATCTATTTATACATGGGTGGTAGCTTAGTGGTGTAAGCCTAGCATGGACCGATCCTAGTTTGTATATTTACCACTGATCATTTGGTTATTTATATTGTATGGCTTACAAAGATTATGAAGTAAAAAGGGTAAAATAATGAAAAAAATGTAATGTACCAGATCCCACAAGCATATGTAAAGGTGATCTACTAGTACTATTTATACACTTGTACTTAATTTGTTTTGAGCTCTTGTATCATGTGTCATACCGCAGCCTTACATATTCAGTACTTATTTTCATATTGATGCCTATCACGGGGGACCTGTATTTCATGCTGCAGGCATAGGTATTTCAGCTAATACACCTCCCTAGTAGAAGAAGGAATATATAGTCACTATTAGTGAGCTCCAGTTTGATTCAGGGCTTTCCAAGTCTATTTTATATATTTTGGTATTGTATAGAAGTTACGAGTATGGTGGGTCTTTGTCCCAACCATAACCATGTGTCTATGTATCTTTTAGAGGCTTTGTAGACCAATGTAAAGTTAAGCATAATAGTATATTATCTTTTCGAGGTTTTGGCCCCAAAGACCAAGTATGGTATATATAGTTTTGGTCTTGTTGTTTATTTCTCATTAGTGCCTTATATCCATATATGGAAAAACCTTTGGTTATTATAGTTACATGCATGATAAGTACAAGGTTATGGATTGGTTCTCTCGGGCCTTCATGGCTACGGGTGCTTGTCCGCCCAAATATGATTTGAGGCATGACAAAAGTAGTATCAAAGCAGGTAATCCTAGGGAGTCTACAAAGCTGTGTCTGCTTAGAGTTTTGTTTATAGGCGTGTTGTGCTCCACATCTGTAAATAGGAGGCTATGGGACATTTAGGGGTTGTCTCTTTTTTTTCATATCTTAGATTGTCCAATAAAGCCCAAGTTATAGGTGAATCCATATTTAACCCTTAAATATGTTTTTGTTTCTCATTATAGTAAATATGCTGGTTACAAGAAGGAGTAAGAATATAGGTAACCAAGTATATGTGGCTGCCGGAGAAGGGACCAGCAAGTCCACACATAGACATGCTAATCGAAGTGAGGCCCAAGATTAGTTTATATCTCAAACCTCTTCTACTACTCCATGTGTAGAAGAGCTTTGGAGGGGGAGAACAACATCCTCAAAACCACCTATTAATGCTACTAAGAAATATCTAAGGAATGCAGTACAATTGCTAGATTGTATAGTTTCTTGACAAGATCAATGACAAACTATTCCAACCACAGGTTCTAGTGGTGCAGATAGGGCATCTAGACTACAAACGCAGGATTTTCTTAAGTTGGATCCTCCCACATTCACCAGATCAGACCTTAATGAAGAAACACAGGACTTTATTGATCAAATCCAAAGGGCTCTAGATTTCGTGCATATTTCGGGTAAAGAGACGGTTGAGCTAGCAGCATATAGATTCAAAGGGGAGGCTATATTTTGGTATGAAAATTGGAAATGATCTAGGGGTATCGATACACCTTTAACTACTTAGAAAGAGTTCAAAGAGGCATTTCTTGATTATTACCTTCCATTTGAGATTTGAGAGGCCCATGCGGATCAGTTCTTGAATTTTTGCCAAGGGAATATGAGCGTGAGGGAGTACAACCTCGAGTTTAAATCTTTGGTTAGGTATGATCCTAATGTAATAGCTACTATGGATGATAGAGTTCATCGATGTGTGGATAGATTGGACCCATATCTGGTTAGAGATTGTACTATTGATTCCTTAAACAAAGACATGGATATAGCAAGGATACTAGCTTTTGCACAAAATTTGGATGATTAGAGAAAAATAAAAAGAACACAAGAATTAGAAGGAGGGTAATAAACACATACTACACCTTCTCCCACCTTCTATTTTGGATTAAACATACTAATTTTCAATGTTTTTCTTCAATAATGTATGAAGATCATGAAGAACACCAAGAACATTCAAAATTGACCCTCAAGGAAATGACCTCGAAATTTGATGAAATTCGAACCCCCAAGTTCGCATAAACCTTCAAAACACAAATAACACAATTTCAAGCTCAGAATCTCTAAAACAACCTTTAAAATTTGAGAACCCACCTTCAAGTTTCTTTAATTCAAGATCAACAATGGTAGATGACTCAAATCAACCCGAAATAAGCTTAAATTTGAGATCTAGACTCTTATAGTTTTAGGGAACAAGGATCTAACACTAGAAACACAAAAAGACACTAAAATAAAAAATTTAAAATTTGAAGAACCCTAAAAATGTGAACAATAATTTTTCTTCTTCTTTTTTTCAAGATAACAAACCCAAGACTAGAATCATGGGAATGATCCTAACTTGACTTTAATATCAAATGATACGAAAAAAGCTACAAAAGATAGAAACTACCTAAAGAAACAAACGATAATCAATTCAAGAATAGAATATAGGCAAATTGACATAAGAAACTGTAAGGAATTAAGAACCAATAAGTGTAGAAAACTCACAAACCCTTAAAACTAATAAAATAAAAACCAATTTCTTACTTGGACCAAGAGGGATTTAACACCCTCAAAACCCCTATTTTAATACAAATATTCAACATAAGTTCTACAATCACACTCGCAAGTGTATTGTGCATTCAATTATCAAAACAAGAAAATGAGAAAAATGACCTAGGGCAATCTATTTATATTCTTAGGCTAAACAATAGGCCCAAAAATGGCCTATAAACCAAGTGGAAGAAAATAGAAACAAGCCAAACACACAAAGGCTTATATGTCTTAGTGGAAGAGACCATGTGTGTGTCATTTTTGGCCTTCACAATAGTTCTTCATCACTTAAAATCATTTGGTAGGCATCAAAGTGTAACACCCTAAATCTAGTACTCGAAACGCCATATGGTGCTCATGATCCCAAATGACCACAAGCTAACCCATGACTGATATCTGTACTGAGCACTGCATAATATACTGTATAAATGCATAAAAGGACTGAAAGGCCATAAGGTTCAAATATATGATAAAACATAATATCTAAAAAATATGATATCACCATATCAAAACTAAAATAACTGTCTGAATATGCTATAGTTTGAAAGCCTCTAAACTATCTAAATGAGGAGTTGATGGGACATGTCCCCAACTAAATCCAACTGCTAAAATAAACTAAGTATTGAAAGAATGAAATAATCAAATAATAACATCCTTTAATGATGAGGACTCAATACTAGTCTATCTGCTGAACGTTTGATCTACTAAGGATGCTCTAGAGCTCGTGATTTAGAAACTATGGTATAAAATAACATAGCGGAAATGCGTCAGTACGATCAAATGTATTGGTATGCAAGTGAGGTAGGCTGAATGAAAGGGGTTTATATGCATGAACAATACTAACTGACTGAATAACATGAGCGTGAGAATACATACATGAATATGTGAAATGTTATAGAGATCATGCCATCTCTAAATCTAACTACTAATAACATAAGTTTTGTATAACTGATATACTATTATCTGAATGACTGTGTCTGACAGTCCTATATCTGATAGAACTAGCTGAGTTTTGTACTAGACTAGGTAACTGTATCTGACAATACTAAATTCAATATAACTATCTGAGTTCTATTACTGAGACTAATTCTGAGACTAAAACTATAACTGTGGGAAGTAGTCATTTAATCGACATGCCCCTCTATATAGCTTAGTTGGGGTCCAATCTGTAACCCCAATTAGAAGGGTATCAATAGCACACCACTGGTAAGGACAAGTTGTGAGTGATCCCTCATCTAATAGGTACTTTAAGGAGAACAGTGGGACCCTCATATAATAGGTTAAGCCACCCCATCTACCCTAACCTAGCAAGTTTGATATCTCAACCTAAGCTGGCTACATAGTTATGGAGTGCAACGATTTCTTCTAAGAATCACACCCTCTAATAACAGGTGAGTTCCCATCCTTGAAATCACTTGGTGCTAAATCCTACTCCCATCAGAATAGACACTGAACATGATTAACTGATCTGAATTGGACTGTATTTATTGAATTTCATTGACTGACGAAACACTACTGAGATTACTAAATTTACTTGAGTTTCCTTAGTCACATTACTGACTGAGTTCTATAAATCATCACTTGAATGAGAGTATCTGGAAAACATGACACTGGATCTAGGCACACAACTAAATGGTCGGGTATAAGTACCATTAGGACTCGATAGAATGAAACTAACAAAACATGACACTTCTTGACACATAACCATAGTCAACAATTCATAGTACAATCATTGGGGATTTTCATGAAGTATTCGCATCCTATAAGCTTACACATGAATAGGAATGCATTTAAACATATCATAATTTCATAAGCCTAATATCATGAGCATTACGTCAATCCATTACAAAGCATAACAATAATGTGGGAGTCATATCAAACACAAGAGAGAAACATGGATTCATAAATATTGGTCATAAATGAGTCATAAGGCATATTTCCTATTCTCTTAGACATTTTATCAAACACCTTTCATGCATATCTTTAGGCTTAGGCATAAATATTGAAATAATACTTCATGGACATATTTTAACCTTCCATTGCAAGAATTTCAGCCACACACTAACATATTTTCATGATAGTCATTAAAGACTTCAACTTGGAAATCAATCAACAACATAAACATGGATATTATCCAATTCATACCATAGAATCCAAAGTTTATATTTCAAATAGGGTTTCTTGAGCTTCATGGGTGAAAGGAACCCATGAATCAATACTTGACATACATGGGTGGATGATTTCTTGAAGATTGGAGAACAAAATATTGAATTCTTGACTTGGAATTAAACACCTAGGGTTTCTTGTTCTTGGGTATTGATCTTTGAGAGAAACCCTAATTGTTGTATAGATGAATAATGAAGTTATTAGCTCTAGTCTGGTATAAATAGGAGTTAAAATGGGTGAAAAAGACCCAAATACCCATTTAAAAATGGCTTAAAATCTATGATTAAAAGTGGCAATGATTTGGGCGATGGTCCATCGCTGGCTCGACGGTTTGTCGGTCCTGACCGTTGCACTTGGCCAGAACCTGAACTTTCTGCCTCGTCTGTAATAGTTTGGGCGGTACTCCATCGCTAGATCGATGGTTCATCGGTCCTAACCATCGCACTTGGTTAGAAGATATATTTACTGCCTTAGTCATGATGGCTTGGGCGACGGTCCATCGCTAGGTCGACAGTTTGTTGGCTTGACTATTGCTTCTGGGTGGTTCCGACAGTTCTCTATAAAACATCCATAACTTTTTACTCTGATACCGGATTTGGACGAAATTGGTATTGTTGGAAAGATAATTCAATTTTCCACATGATAAAAATTTGAAATTAGGGAAATTCTATCTGATTTAAATATTAATCATTTAGGAAGTCATCACTAACTCTTCTGGAGACTAGATTGGACTTAAAGAAAGTTTGGGGTATTACACAAAGCAAGTTCCAAGAATTCTTCAAAACATGGGATTGCTCTATTGTATGCTCAAAATGGCTTTTCCATGCATGCTTTTGTGCCCTCAATGTGACCAAAATTAGATTCTTCATGTGTTGGCCTTGAATGATGTCATCAAAATCTATAATGGCCATTTGGCGTATATTATCCTCCCCTTCTTGAAAAGGATTCAGCCTTAAATCCAAACCTTACAAGACCAAGCGAAGGACAAACAAGCACAACATATCCATGGCATGAGGGTTAGGGTTAGTACAATAAATAACAACATCATGCCAAGGTGGTACATACTTGAAATATAACCATGAATTCATTATTTTAATCATGAAAAGCTTAGTAAAAATGTCACAAAGGGAGTGGATATGAAAATCACCAAGAGATAATGAAACTACAAAGGTCATAATGGCATGAACAATCTAAAAAATGTAAGAATACGTTTCTCTTAAGAGACATAAGACACAATTATTTCATCACCTCTTTAGTAGACTACACCAGGAGTGGTGGAACCAATGGTTCATACATCCACAAAGGTTTTATAAGGTAAAGGACATGATTAATCTTTGTAGCATTATTAGTCAACCGATTGGACCATTCAAAAACTTCCTACCTCCAAATAAGGCAAGTCCAAGACTAGAATAGACATCATCATAAGTAAATAGGTAGTATAAAAAGGTAACTAACATTGAATTATCCTCTAATTTAATGTTATCTAAAAGGATGCCATTGGCCTTAAGAGTTTTAGTATACAATGCACCCAAGGATGGAGCCAAATCATTTAGGCACACTATGAATTTCCTTTCTTAGAAATTTATGCCAACATAAGATGTTGATTCAATGTGATTATGAACAACATCATATACATAAAGGTATTGGAGAAAGTTACTAAGGACATTATTCTCATAAAAAATGTATTAACAAGTAGGAACACTAAGAGAGAAAGAGTCATTGCCAGCATATATAACCTCCTTTTTTCAAGTAACTTCCCAATGAAAGAAATTTCATTAATGAAATTATGCTCTTAGGGAGAATAGAGAATCTATTATGCAATAAGCCAATCTAAGACAAGTAGTTCTCCCAAGAATTTTCTTTTGCTGTATAAATAAAGTTAAGAATACTCCCAAAAGTCCTACAAGATTCTTCAAATTATCCAACCCTATGAAGGTGACAAGAAGTCTTTAACATCCTTGGACTCTTCTACAAACAAGAATTCAACTTGGAATCCACAAGTTATGGTCCACACAACTTAAGCTCAAGTATGTCAAATATGGATGCTAGTACATAAGCAATACCCAAAAGAGGAAACGACACAATTGCCCTAGGGTCCTCTATCATGAAATAACCTTTGAGAAAGGGGTCTCTCATCATAACAAGGTCACAAACAAGGGTATTACATGAATGGAATTCATCTAAAGTGTATTTAAGAAGGAACTCTCTCCTTGACCTACAAGTAGAGATACCTTGGTCAAGAGTGGAAACACTCAAGGGTGAACTCTTTTGGAGCTTTTCATTACTCTCATTCTTTAGTGAACTCTTTATCTTTATTGGAATTCCTTTCCATGCATGACTTATCTTCAAAAAGTAAGACTTTGCATCATAAAGAAGGATAACAACATCCATAATTATCCTTTGCTTGTTGTAAGACCCTAAAAAATTCTCTCGTAGAATGAGCCTTAGGGCGTGTGAAGTGAGGTATGATTCCAGCCTTAAAAAATTGACAAGTGACTTCCTAAGTGAGTATTATGTTAACCAAATAGAATTTCCCTAATTTTGACTTTTTATCACATGGAAAATTTGATAAGCTTTACATTGATATAAGATTTTCCCAAATCCGATACCCGAGTAAGAAGTTATGGCTAATTTAAGTCCTAGTCATAAAACAATATCATTTTAGTGTTTGATGCATCATGGAGAGGGTCTATTTGATAATTGTTAAATTTTAGTAGAACTTCACGATAGTGGCGCATCATGTTGAAGGTCCAGGTCCCAACCAGTGAGACAATATGATGGCTTGGCGTCACGGGGAGTCCCAATTTCCCAATCGTCAATTCCAGTAAGCCACCACGATAAGTGGTGTGTCACGATGGCCTATGAAATCGGGTTCCCAGTTCAATTTTTTCCGCTTCATTATGATGTTAAAAAGGCAATTTTAGACTTTTTCCAAGCTTATAAAACCGTGCAAACACCAAATCAAAGTCATTTACAAGAATCCTATAAGGTTTTTCTCAAGTTTCCTTTTATAAAAAACCCTAAGTATCCAAAACCTCTTCCAAGAATGTCAATAATCCACCATAGATTTTCTAAATTGCGTCATGATTCAAGGTTCTCAAGTCAAGGGCTTCAAGAATACTCTCCCAAGGGTAAGAAGAGGAAGTTTAGAGCAAGCATGCTCATCCAATTCCATAATTCAAGGTATGTGGGGTTTTGAACAAGGGTAACCCTTTCACCCTTCTGCCCAAAAGGATTATATACATCATGAATTTCCTAAAATCTATGAGGTTTTTACATAGATTTGAATTGGGTTTTTTCACCCATTATTGTTGAATGCGTTATCTTGATATTTTCCATGAATTAAGAGTCAAATAACATGATTTCTGCATGTTTTATTGAGAATATATAGCTGCATATAAACCCCATGATTTTACTCCTTGAGAAGCTAATATTTGCAATGTTGAGATATTAAAGCATATGTCTATATTAAGATTTTGAGATAAATTGCTGAAATTCTCAAATTGCCACACGATTTATGAATCTATATGCTATATATTATGATTTTGATGAGCTTTAACTTGAGATTGAACTATGGGTTAGTAAGCCCTATTTAAGACTTGTGAAATTATGAACTCTTGTACTATAAACACCCATGATTTGGTATTTTGAGATGATTGAGAAATGAATTGACCTAATGGTCCGAAAGCTTTGAAATCCATTTTATAATATAAGATTATCTATTTGATTATTTGGTTTATAGTGAACCATGAGATTTTTCTAAAACTGGATTTTTATGAGATGAGTGCAGATAATCTAAAGGGAGTCATATTTAGCACCGAGCGGGTAAGTTACTATGGTTTCTTACCCCAAAACTACATGCCACCATAGGTTGGGTCTGAGGTCGAGTTTATGATAATTATGATAGGGCCCGAGGCCGAGTTTCATTTAGTGATCACTAGACCTAGGTTATATCCCTGGCAAGAGTATGATGCTCCTGCCAAACGTGGGCTCTCCTTCTTAGGAGGACAAAACATTGGACTTCATGTAGCTCGCATGGTTTATATCAGTTACGAGAACCTCCCTTTTCCTTTAAACTTCAAGATCAGCACTTCCTTGAAAACTAAAGTATTTTCCCTTCCTATGAGCTATTTTCCTAATGGTAAAGTTACAAAATGGTCCTCTAACTAAAGCATTTCCTTGATATGAGTTGTTTCTCTAAACGAAAGTATTCTTCCTTGATATGGTATTTTCTATGAAGCTTTAAGATAAGTTATTTCCTTAAACTAGAGTATCTTTCCATTGAGATTGAATGATTTTCCTAAAGCTTGAAATAAGATCCTTCCCTAAAGTGAACAAAATGCCTTCAAGTATGTTTTAAAGTTATATGATTCTGAATTCTAAGTATTTGAGTTTAAAAGAGTTATGAGATCTTGAGCGTTAAATAAGTTCTACTCTCCATGAGATATATGAATGATTTGAAAGTCCTGTTTAAAGTTTCTTTAGCATTAAGGATTGAGAATAAGAGAGGATTTCTGATTTCAACGTTAAAGTATGATGACTCATGAGATTTGTGTTACATGCTTCTTCTTGCATGACTTATGAGATTTACATTTTATACTTTTTCAAGCCATGTGAGTCATCCCATATTACATGCATGATTTGATTGAAGAAGATTAATACTATTTTATACATATGTATTTACCCCCATATACTCAGTACATTCCCAAGTGCTAATCCACATATACATCTATGTGCTACATTATCACAAAATATAAGTGTAAATATTTATAGTGCGTGAACCATATTTAGTCAGTTCGTATCTTCCAATTAGCAGATGATGGGTTCCCTTTTTATTCAAGGGCTCAAGTTAGTGATATAGTTGAATCATATTGTATTTTGTTTATTCTGTTGTACTGAGTTGGGGTGGTTGGGAGTCATGACCCAGATACCTATAGTCAGTACTAGTAGAGGTTTCATAGGCGTCAGTAGGATTTGATGCATTGAGTTTCAATTTTATTGTAAAAGCAGAGTTATAACCTTGTGACATTAGTTTTATGTTGATCCAATTCATAATAGAGTTTGTTTTGCCTTATGCTTTCAGATTTATACACTTTGTTCAGTTGCTTATGAGTTATGCCAATAGAAGGGTTAGCTTGGGGTCACTTGTGACCTTAGATACAGTGTGGTATCTCGAGGGGTGATTTTGGGTCGTTACAAACTTGGTATCAGAGCATAAGGTTCTATTATCCCAGGGTGTCTATGAAGCCATATCTAGTACTGTCTTACAGAATGGTACGAAGACTTCTGTACTTTTCTTTGAGAGGATACAAGGCATTTAAGAAATGTCTCCATTCTTTCAAGTCTTATATTGTGCTATAGGGAGATTCTCTATACGCTTACGTGGATCCTCAACTTTCTCTATGCAGGCCATCTCTACTTTATTTCCAAGGTATCAGAAATAGTCAAGCTTATATTGTTATAGATAGTAGTGAGATTGTAATCAAGCTAGAAAGTATCCTACTAGTGTTTTTGAGTTTCGATAATTGAGGTGCTTTGTTCATGATTTATGAAAGTCAGGCACCAAGCCCAAGTTGGAGGTACTTTTGGATTTCTCCCTAGAATCGATAATGTGAAGCTTTGTTTCCTTACCCCTGTGTTATCCTTGAGATATTATGATTAGTAAGTTCCAGTTTCTTCTCAGATAACATTTTCAGATGGGCTAGTAAAATGCTTTAAAAGTCTCTCAAATGGCTCAATAAGATCCTTCTGGTATGTCATAATGCCCTCGCGTTTAAAGTTGTTGCCTCTTTCTTATGATTTATTCAAGTGAGATAGAATGAGATGTGTATTCGTAGATTATTGAATATTGTGTGTCAATTTTCTATCTCTTGCAATATGTAAACTTGTTATCATTGTGTTTTTGAAAACAAAAATAAAATCTAGTGAAGCTGTGTGGGGCTCTTTCGATTCACTAGCATAGTTACTTTGTTATTCATCTTATTTTGTTATACAAAACACAAAACCAAAGTCTAGTGAAGCCATGTGAGGCCTATTTTGATTTGCTAGCAGCTTGTTATGCATCTTGTTATTCTGGTGTTGGTTAAAACTGGGGGTTTAGAGTTTTGGTAACAAGAAAAGTGATAAGGGCTATTTGTTGAATTTATATATCTATATGTATAGGTGAATTTCGTTGCACATGTTTGGGATAGTAATGAAGTGTTATGTCCCTTCCCATTTGTTAGTAAGAGGTAGAAAATGGGTCTTTAGCTAAGGGGAAATATTATTTTTTGAAGTATGAAGATAGTGGCTCATGATAATTATTGTGTTGGAAAGTATGGGTTATTGATGAAGGTACTTAGTGGATGGGTGTTGTTCATTAAGTCATCCCTGAGATTTTTAAGATGGAGTTTAGTCTAAACTTATAGAGCTATGAGCTAAGTTAGGGCTGTATAAATGGGTGGATAGTGATGATGGGTAGAAGGAGGATGTGCTGATGAATTGGAAATAAGATGGGCCATGTGATTACGATCAAATATTTTTGATTATGAAGTTCGAGTGGGCATGTGAACTTGATGTTTTATTTCATGGCGTTCGAGTGAGATTAGCACTAGACACTAAGTTTGAACGATTGGTGGTCATGAAAGTGAAGGTGATGATTTTTTGTTTAATGGTACTAGTTATAGAGAGGTGATCTAATAGGTTTGAATAGTATATGGAAGAGCTTAAGTTTGTTTGATCTGTAATCAAGTTTGCTATTGTATGTATATTGTAGAAGTATGCCAGGGTGCCATGAAGTTTCTTTGTTTCTCGAGGATTATTGTATATGGTCTGGTTAGTATTAACATTGAGTTGGTAGGTGGGACTAGGGAGATAACGAATAATGTCCTTAATAGCTAAGTAGAGGATTTATGAATGAAGGTGTTGTCTATGGCTTTGATTCTCACAGTTTAGAAATATAAGTTTATAAGAGATATAGTGGTAGGCTATAACAAAAGTGGTGTGGTTCATCAAATATTTAGAGATACCCATTTCAAGCTAAGGTAGTGAATGATGACTATTGGGGCTATAGAAAGATGATGTGTGTCACAGGAGGTAGCGCTATGAATTAGTGTTACATTTTGAGAAGTGAAATGGTTAATCGTAACATGGAATAGTATTAGCTAACTGAGGACACGATCCAGAATAGGAAAACTTAGAGGAAAGGCATTCAGATAGAGGGCTAAGGGTATGGATGAGTCATACTCAGTAATTAGGTGGACTTTGGTGCCCTCGGTTAGACAATATACAATTTGTTATGGATGTCGTACCTATGCTATGTTATGATGTCCTACGCTTTTGATGCTTGTGTATACTGCCTTTTTCCCTTAAGCTGGAGGTCTATCAGTAACAACCTCTCTACTTCTATAGAGGTAGTGGTATAGACTGTGCATAATCTACCATTCCAAGGCTTTTCTTATGTGGTAACATACTGGGTTTGTTATTTTTATTGTTATTGTTATTTTACGCTTTGAAGTGTAGTTATTTGGGTGAAGTTCTTTCATTTATGTGTGTTGTTATATCCTGAATCTAGAGCAAAACAAATATAGTCAGACTAGAGTTTATGTGGTGTTCACCGCCTTAGAGTGATGTCTTAAGTATAAGGGGGAGATAATAGAACCAGTAACCGGCTCTGACCTTAAGATTTAAGTAGATGTACCAGTGAGCTATAAAATAGCTTTGAGAAGGATTGATGCTTGACCCAATGTGATTTCAGTGTCTTCAGTTGTCCCAATACCTGCTCATGTTTTATATTTCTATTCCATGATCCTAATTTATGTTCATGGAGATGATAGAGAATCATGTACTCTCCTAGTTCCTAAAATGAAGAGTTCTGGTTCATTCGGTAATCGGGATCACATCCCATAAATTTTGAACTCCAAATTCAGGTCATGCAACTCGTGACTTAAGTACTCGAGCAATGCTTTTAGTGATTCGTGAAGTTCAAATTTATATCATGTATGTCCTTGGGTTAAACCTCTTTGATAAGTTCATGATGTTTAATACCTCAAGCCTTAGTTGAGTACCAGGTAGGTACAATGTCCCTTCATGCTCCAGGTCCTCATGTTCTCACTTTTTAGTGACCTCTTCCTTAGGTCGCAATAGATATAATGAACAGTGGTATCGGTAGAAGAGAGAAAATGGGTAGTGTTGAAGAGGATAGTCATTTTATATTTATGAGTTTTCATAATTCATGTGAGTTGAAATTGATGTTCATGCTATTATTGAGTTGTGATTCATGTTTGTTTACAATGTTTTCAAGCTTTGACCCTAGTATGTTGTATTCATGTGATGTTCATGATAAACCCTCTTCAAGTTGCTTGTTAAGTGGTGTGTTGATGTCAATTAAGTGTAGAAATCGTCGAATAAGCAAAGCATGCTCCCCATAAGTTTGATAAAATGCTTATGTGAGGGAATTAGTGCCATTATGGTATGTTGACTAGGAATCCCTAATTGTGTGTAAGCCCATGCATGCCAAGTGGTTTTTAAAAATCCTTAGTGAGTGAATTGTGGAATGATAGCATGAAATTCCCCAATTATGTGCTCTTTGATACATGGTAAGACTTTAATACATGCTAAGTGTTTGATGAATGAATTGTAACATGATAGCATTATTTCCCCAATTATGTGTTCTCCGGTATATACCAATACTTAAATATGTGTGAAGTGCTTGATGCAAGACCTTGTTGAATGACATATGAGCCAATAGCATGTACCCCTATGTTATCACGTGCTTATAATTCCAAGTGTGTGAAGTGATGCTTTAGTGATTGTGATAGTGAATGGATGTCCGTGGTCTCGATTATTCATGAATGGTTATGATTTACTTTCTGTTGTTGAGTCTTGGGGGTATATATGTACCCAACAACTTAGCTTTTGTCTAGAGCCCATGTCAGCTTTCACAATAATCTCAAGCAAGCCATGATTCTCAAAACCCAGTGAGTTATAGAACCCAGAACTCTCAGACTGTTGTAGAATTTGAGTAATCTCAGTACCGTTAGTGCTTTAACCTCAGTTTTGTACTCGGCTCAGATCTAGTAGTATACAAGTGTTCAGTGCAAGCCTCAGTAGTATGCGAGTACTCTGTTCAGAGCTTTGTGTCTTTCATCCAGATAACAAGATTCAGTAATATTCCATCAGCTAATGAAGCCAAGAAAATTCAGCTATTCATATGAGTAGACTTAGCTAATAAGCTTCATTACCGTCAGTTCCCAAGATCGCTTGCTAGAGAGGACTGATCTCAACCTCAAAACTCAGTTACCTATATCGGGAGATTCAGTTATTCAGTATCGGTGTTTCAGGCTCTGAGATCACCCATCAGGTAGGATTGATCTCATTTTCTGGTTTAGTTGATTGTCTTCTTTGGTAGATTTAGAGATCCCCCTCTACATAGGTCGGGTATTAGACGTAATAATTTATTATCATTGATAGTAGATTCAGGGATCATCCGTTAGGGAGGTTTGATCCCAGATTTAGTCAGTTGATTATCACAAGCTCTGAATTCAAGGTGAGTTAACGCTTCGTTATAAGACTAAGGCAAGTTAGCCCAGATTCAGAAGAAGGTAACACCCTTGCCTTATTCAACTCTTCTCTAATCTGAGAGTCACTTACATAGTTATTCCTATTACAAATCTATGTACTCATTGAGTATGCCAAGTTTGGAGAGATAAAAAAATTTAGTTTGTCAAGTATTTCAACTGTGCATCCTAAATTCTCCCCATATCCCTAGCCTGACTAGTGACATTCGAGGACGAATGTTTCCAAGGGGGAGATATTGTAAGATCCCACAAAATTTTCTTTTAGAATGAGCCTTAGGGCATATCAAGTGAGGTGTGATTCCGACCCTAAAATATTGAGAAGTGACTTCCTAAGTGAGTATCGTCTTAACCAAATAGAATTTCCCTAATTTTGACTATTTATCACCTGGGGAATTTGATAAACTTTCCATCGATATAAGATTCGCCCAAATCGATGCCCGAGTAAGAAGTTATGGCTAATTTAAGTCCTTGTCGTAAAACAACGTCATTTTAGTGCTTGACGCATTGCGGAGAGGGTCTATTTGACAATTGTCAAATTCCAGTAGAACATCACGATAGTGGCACGTTGCACTGAAGGTCTAGGTCCCAACCAGTAGGACAATGCGATGGCTCCACGTCGTGAGGACTCCCAATTTCCTAATTGTCAATTACAGTGAGCCACCGCAATAAGTGGCGCGTCGCGGTGGACTATGAAGTCGGGTTCCCAGTTCTATTTCTCCAGCTTCTTTTAGATGTTAAAAAGGGCACTTTATACTTTTTCCAAGCCTATAAAATCATGCAAACACCAAATCAAAGTCATTTATAAGCATCCTATAAAGTTTTTCTCAAGTTTCCTCTCATCGAAAACCCTAAGTATCCAAAACCTCTTCCAAGAATCTCAATAATCCACCATAGATTTTCTAATTTTAGTCAAGATTCAAGGTTCCCAAGTCAAGGGCTTCAAGAACACTCTCCCAAGAGTAAGAAGAGGAAGTTTAGAGCAAGTTTGTTTATCTAATTTCATAATCCAAGGTATATGGGCTTTTGAACAAGGGTAACCCTTTCACCCTTGTGACCAAAAGACTTATTTACATCATGAATTTCCTGAAATCTATGAGGGTTTTACATGAATTTGAATTGGGTTTTTTCACCCATTATTATTGAATGCATTATCTTGATATTACCCATGAATTAAGAGTCAAATGACATGATTTCTTCATGTTTTATTGAGAAGTTACAATTGCGTATAAACCCGATGATTTTACTCCTTGAGAAGCTAATATTTGCAATGTTGAAATATTGAAGCATATGACTATATTGAGATTTTGAGATAAATTGCTGAAATTCCTAGATTTCCACATGATTAATGAATCTATATACTATATATTATGCTTTTGATGATCTTTAACTTAAGATTGAACTATGGGTTAGTAAGCCCAATTTGAGACTTGTAAAATTATGAACTCTTGTGCTATAAGCACCCATGATTTGAGAATTTTGAGATGATTGAGAAATGAATTGACCTAATGGTCCAAAATCTTTGAAATCCACTTTATCATATGAGATTATCGACTTGATTATTTGGTTCGTGGTGAACCATGAGATTATTCGAAAAGTAGATTTTTATGAGATGAGCGCAGATAATCTAAAGGGTGTAGTATTTAGCACCGAGCGTGTAAGTTACTATGGTTTCTTACCCCAAACCTATGAGCCACCATAGGTTGGGCCTGAGGCAAAGTTTATGATGATTATGATTGGGCCCGAGGCCGAGTTTCATTTATGATCACTAGACCTAGGTTATACTCCCTGGCAAGAGTATGACACTTCTCCCCAACATGGGGTCTTCTCCTTAGAAGCACAAAACGTTGGACTTCATGTAGCTCGCATAGTTTATGTCGGTTACAAGATCCTCCCTTGCCCTTTAAACTTTGAGATCAGTACTTCCTTGAAATTTAAAGTATTTTCCCTTACTATGAGCTATTTTCCTAATGGTAAAGTTGCAAAATGGTTCCCTAACTAAAGCATTTCCTTGATATGAATTGTTTCTCTAAACGAAAGTATTCTTTCTTGATATGGTATTTTCCATGAAGCTTTGAGATAAGTTATTTCCTTAAAACTTGAATATCTTTCCATTGAGATTGAATGATTTTCCTAAAGCTTGAAATGAGATCCTTCCCTAAAGTGAACAAAATGCCTTCAAGTATGTTTCAAAGTTATATGATTCCGAATTCCAAGTATATGAGTTTAAAAGAGTTATGAGATGTTGAGCGTTAAAGAAGTTCTACTCTCCATGAGATATATGAATGATTTGAAAGTACTGTTTAAAGTTCCTTTAGCATTGAGGATTGCGAATAAGAGAGGATTTACGATTTCAACATTAAAGTATGATGACTCATGAAATTTGTGTTACATGCTTCATCTTCTATGACTTATGAGCTTTACATTTTATACTTGTTCAAGCCATATGAGTCATCCCATGTTGCATGCATGATTTGATTGAAGAATATTGATACTATTTTATACAATGCATTCACCCCCATATACTCAGTACATTCCCAAGTGATGATCCACATATATGTGTATGTGCTACATTGTCTCAAAATGTAGGTGCAAATATTTGTAGTGCATGAACCATATCCAGTCACTTCGAAGCTTCCAGTCAGCAGGTGATGGGTCCCCTTTTTATTCAAGGGCTCGAGGTAGTGATATAGTTGAATTGTTTTGTATTTTCTTTATTATGTCGTATTGATTTGGGGTGGTTGAGAGTCATGACCCAATTAACTATAGTCAGTACTAGTAGAGGCTTCATAGACAGTCCGTAGGAGTTGATGTATTAAGTTTCAGTTTTATTGTCAAAGCAGTGTTGTAACCTTATGACTTCAGTTTTGTATTGAGCCAATTCATAGTAGAGTTATTTTCACCGTATTCTTTCAGATTTATGCACTTTGTTCAGTTGCTTATGAGTTATGCCAATAGAAGGATTAGCTTGGGGTCACTTGTGACCCTAGGCACCGTGTGGTGTTCCGAGGGGTGATTTTGGGTCGTTACACATGTCGTCTTGACCAAGAACTAAGTTGGATATGTAGCAACTTCCACATCCTAATAGGTCACCAGGGTCAAATGAGAGAAGTATCCAAGGACATAGGTCAAGGATATACTCTCTTTCCCCTATGGTGCCATTCCCAAATTGGGCATACCCTTTATACTACTATTAGTAATATCATGAGCAAAAAGAGGGTAGAAAAAGGTGTCACACAAGTCAAATTCAACTATAGTGTCCTCATACATGTATTCACTAGTTTCATGTTCATCACCATAAGTATGCTCAACATAGGAAACACACAAAGAAGAAGTTGAGGAAATTTCTAAGAAAATATCACCTTCTTTTTCAAAGGAGCAATCATCAAGTAGACACAAATAACCATCAACATCAAAGGGATCACAACTCATGTTATTATAAGGATCAAGCATTTCATCCCCATATTTATCAAATATAGGTGGGGTGTCTTACAAAGGATCACAACCAAAACCATTTTCACAAAAACAATCACTAATTGGGTTTCTTAAACATTCAAGCAAATCAAGGTCATCATCACACAATTGATAGTTCTTTTCCAAAAGTTGGAGGTCACTATCAAGAATTGGATGGTTAACAAAATCGTCACTCAACCCTATATTCTTAATAGATTTCAAGAAATAGAATAACAAGTGAATCTTAAGCATACCACCCTTTCTTTTAAGCTCATCATATTGCATATCACTAGGTGTCATGCAAGGAGTAATCTCACTAATTTTACACAAAACATCTTTCTTTAAGAGAGGATTACTATCAAAGGTAAGGAATTAAATCCTTCAAGTTCACCCTAAAAAAGATACATGTCATTCTTCACAACATTTCCATTTTCATGATTTCTATGAGCAAAACTAATAATAATGGTTTCATCATACAATATGCTCAAAGAATCATATCTATTCTTATGATCAACTCTATTAACATCATCACTAACTTGAGACTCATTAAGCACACCATACATATGCTCAAGTAGTGGAATACATTCATGAGTAAGTTGATCATTATTGACGCCTTCACTAGTTGTTGGCAACTAACATTCCAACATAGATCATCAAGCATGTGTTATAAGGAACTCTTTTAGATCCTCCTTTTGAACTATATATTCTTGAACCTACACAAAATAAGTGTTGATAATAGGTAAAATTCTAGGATCATGGTTAGTTAGTAACAATGAATTTGTGTCAACAAGTTCAACAACTAGGTGTTCCTTGTCCATACTTTTCAAGAAACCACTTGACTCATTAATCTTAGTCATCGGTTGTTGTTCTTCAGCTGTATTGTTTTTCCCTTGTTCAAGGGTTAGTTACCTTTACCTCTTCTTAACCTCCTCCTTCTTCACCACTTCCCAGAATCTTCTCTTGATCTTACATTCCTTAGTCACTTGTTTGGTTGTCATTGGCTTAAGAAAGTGTTTTGTCCTCCAAATACAAGTACATATTTGTTGGACTTCTCTTAGTACTGAACAAAACTATCAACCTTCCATGGTTTACCAAGAAACATATGGCAAGATATCAAGGGAATTACATCATATAGCACTTTTTCTTGATACTTTCCCACTCTAAAATTAATGATAGATTGCTTGGTGACTTCTATTTATTTATCCTCATTGTTCCACTAGATTTTGTAAGGTTTGGGATGCCTTTGTATGGGAAGTTTATGAGATAAACAAGGGTATAAGATACAACATTAATGAATTTATCCCCATTATTATCCAAGGAACATATATTCTCCATTATCTCAAACCATGTATGACAAAGGTTTTTACCTTGATAAAGTTCCTTCTTGAAAGGCTCCCACACTATGTGCTTCAATGAACAAGAGAGGCTCTAATCTAACTCCAATTGCTTATCATTCCCTCCTAGGATCATTAAGTTTCATTCATGGATTGGGGAATCTTAAATCTATTCAGTGGGGTCTAAGGGCTTCTCTCTTTGATCTAACCTTCCACTTATAGTAGACATATCTCCTTCGATCGATATCATCTCTATTTGTAGCCTTTCCAAGTTACGATTGACAACTTAAAGAGAGGATAAGATGGTATTAGTAGCATTATTATCCATGGTTTGTGATGTTTACCCTTCCATTATCACAGTACCTATGAAAATACACTAACAAAACAACAAACACGTTAGCGTTAAAGAACTATCCTCACAACTCTACACACCTTGCTTGCCTCACACTTGGATTTACAAGTGTTGAATGTGGGTTTATATTCCAGTGAGAATTTTAGGGATGATATCTACTCTTTTACGGAATGGATTTTTGTTTGAGCAACTCAAAGAAACCTTGTACGTACATAATCCAAGAAGTTACGATGAATTAAAAATGAGAAAAACATACAAAGAAAAAAGATGATGAAAGAAACAGATTCAAAACTATTTTGCAACTAACTAGGTGATTACTAGTTGTTAATTAGTATTAGAATCAATAAAATAAACCTAAAAATCAAAGGAAAGAAACTAAGAACCTATATTTGAGCTTAAGACAATTTGACGAGTTGAATAGATATGGCTGCCTCAAAGTGACGACTAAGGTTAGTTGGCAATTTCTTGATCACTTGCTTCCAATTTGTATTTCAATCATTATTCATATTGGAGGCATTGTAGGTTGCAATAGACGAAAAAAATACAAGTAATTGGAACCTTTCAATGGATCTTTCAAAATCAAGAAAGTTTGAATATCTTGTAGTCCCCTCCTTTGTACTCTCCTTTGTCTATTCCTTGAGAATATTCCTTTTTGATGATTTTTAATTCTTTCTTTCTTTGGAAGACTTGGAATATTCTTAGTAAAAAAACAAGTACTACACCTTATCTCACCTTCTATTTCAAATCAAACATACTAATTTTGGATGTTTTTCTTCAATAATGTATGAAGATCATAAAGAATACCAAGAACATTCAAAATTGACCCTCAAGGAAATGACCTCAATATTCAATGAAATTCGAATCCCCAAGTTCATGTCCACCTTCCAAACACAAATAACACAATTTCAAGCCCAAATCTCTACAACAACCTTTAAAATTTGATAACCCACCTTCAATTTTCTTTAATTCAAGCTCAACAATAGTAGATGCCTCAAATTAACCCAAAATAAGCTCAAATTTGAGATCTAGACTCTAATAGTGTTAGGGAACAAGGATCTAACACTAGGAACACAAAAATACATAAAAATAAAAAACATAAAATTTGAAGAACCCTAAAAACGTAAACAGTAACTTTTTTTTTTATTTTCAAGATAACAAACCCAAGACTAGAATCGTGGAAACGATCCTAAGCTCGGCTCTGATACCAAATGTTATGAGATAAGCAATGAAAGATAAAAACTACCTAAGGAAACAAACGATAATCAATTCAAGAATAGAAGATAGGTAAATTGACATAGTAAACTATAAGGAATTAAGAACCAATGAGTGTATCAAACTCACAAATCCTTAAAAATAATCAATTTAAACACCAATTTCTTATGTGGCCTAATAGGGATTCAACGCCCTCAAAACCCATATTTCAAAACAAACATTCAACAGAAGTTCTCCAATCACACTCTCAAGTGTATTGTGTATTCAATATTCAAAATAAGCTAAGAAAAAAAATTTACCTAGGGATATCTATTTATAATCTTATGCTAAACTATTACAATGGGTCTAAAAGTGGCCCATAAATGAAGTGGGGTAAAATATAAATAATCCCAACATACAAAGGCCCATAGTATTGGTGGAATGGACCATGTGTGTCATTTTTGGCCTTCACAATAGTTCTTTATCACTTGGAATATTTTGGTAGGCATAAAATCAAGTCCCAAGTGATTTGTCAAACATGGGATTGCTCTATTGTATGCTCAAAATGGTTTCCCCATGCATGCTTTTGTTCCTACAATATGACCAAAATTGGATTCTTTATATGTTGCCTCAAATGATGTCATCAAAAGCTATTATGGCTATTTGGCACGTATCATCAAAGATTAATTTTAGGTCGGGTTACCTCCAAGTGAGGGTGTAAGAGAATGATATACCCAAAATAGTTTTTCAAACATGGTATGGTCATTACGAGTTTCTAGTCATGTCCTTTGGGTTAGCTAATGCACCCCCAACTTTTATGGATTTGATGAATAGGGTGTTCAAGCCATTCATAAATGTGTTTGCGATGGTTTATTCGAGATCAAAAGAGGACCATGCCAGTTATTTATGATATTATTTAAGGTTATTTCCTTATTATTTATTAAGGTATTAGAGATGATTTAGGTTGTTTCTGTACCTTGACATAGTTATGCTATCTTGCATATAATACTTATATCATGATTTAGCTAAGTCGGCAGATGATGTCTACTAAGTACCCATTGATTTGGTACATATTGAAACACCCTGGGTTTCTAGCACTTAGAAAACTTCTTGGATTTTTGGTCTCTAGATAGGATACGACTAGGGCAAATAACTCATACACTGGGATACAAGAGGTGAGGGTTAGCCGTATGCTGATTAGTGTTGGTTGGTGGGTTCTATTTAGTTTCTGAAATAGATACCACTCGGGTAGTACGAATCATATCGGTGGACATAGGTCATTTGGTTTGGGTAATTCCTTCACTTAATCTTAGACTTGGTAGACTAAGTTGGATCTGAGTATGAGAGGCTCACCATGAGCCATAAGCTAGGGTACGAGTTGTACCATGGACGCGTAAGGTGGGTAGTAATCAATCCTATTTAGCTTCTATTCTGCCAGGGGTAAGGATCATGGTTACCAGTTGTATACATGGATACAACACGATTTAAAGTGAGTCGTGCCTTGGAAGTATTAGGCCCAAGGGAGATGGCCTTAGGTACGACTGGTGGGTACTACTCGTATTGGAGGGTATGACTGGTGTGGATAGTCGTATACCTCTAATGGGATTTTGGTGCAATTTAAGTGAGGTCAATCTGGACATTTCCCCACTTAACCTAATAAGTCCCTATGATTTTTATTTCATTTGGGAGGTTATTGTCCCTAGTATTCTATTCTTTAACACTTAGAAAAACACTCTTCAATCCTTTCTAAAGTTCATGGGAAAAAGAAGCTAGGGTTTTATTTTAAGGATTAATTTGGGGCTTGTGTTGGTGATTTCTATCCATCATCTTATTGGTTTAAGGCATGTTCTCTTTCCTCATTGTTAGTTCCAACTAAAGATATGGTTTTATACAATGTTTTTATGGTTTGATTATTGTATGGTTTTGGATTTTCAGATATAATTTGGGGGTTTTGGTTATAAATGCTTGGTTATGGTTTTGCCATATTTTAATTATGGTTTTTTATGATTTAATGGTGGTTTTTGATAATTGGTTGCATAGGAATGGTTGTTTGGTAATTGTCTTTAGTTATGGAAATATTATGCCCCTAATATGTTTGATAAAATGCCTATGAGAATGTTTTTACTACATTGTTGGATTTTAATGGAGCTTATGCATGGTTTAAACTTGGTAATGGAACCCTAAATGGGTAAGTGGTTTGGAATGGGTTTGGGTTTAACAGTCATACTTGTGGGGTACAATGGAATCCCCCAAGTAATCATAATAATAGAACACTTGTGTAGTACATGGGACTCCCCAAGTTAATTGGATAATATGATCTATGGGCACATGGGAATCCCTTGATCTTAAAAAGGTTTGGCTAAAGTCAATACTTGTAAGATATAGTCGTATGATGATACCACTATGTATAGCCTCGGTTAATAACAATATTTTTATTTGGTTGGAAATTGTTTTAATTGGGCCATAATAGTGGGGTGTGATAGCTAACCGTGAAGGTGGGAGTTCAATAAATGAACACTGGAAACTCATAATTTTCGACATGAGGGGTAGGCCATCGAAACCTTATATGATACTATGAGGTACATGGGAATTGTCTAAGTATACTGTACATATATATTTTGGATGGCAAGGTTACTTGGGAATCCCCCACTCCAATGGTATCTTCGGTTTGTGTGGCTACACGTATCAGGGCTGGTTGAAGGGGTTACACTGGAACCATATAGACTGTGGGTGGTTAAGGACGGTTAAGTGATTTTGGCTGTATTTATATGTTCAATCACAAATATTCACCCTTAGTTGGACTTGTTTTGTGAGCTAAATTGTGCTATTCTAATTATATTTGAGCTTTAATTGGGTTCCTAATCTAATGGACATGATTAGTTATTGCAGGGCTAGATTATAAGGGAATTGAATGTGATTAGCCGCATGAGCGAGAAGTTATCAATTAAAGGAGCAATGAGGTAAATTTACTAATATAAGGATACTGTAATAAGGAGTGAAAAGATGAGAATTGATCAAGGAAGAAAAAGTTGAAACAACCAAAATCCAGTGACCCATCGCTATTGGACCGTGTCACGGAGGGTGAAACTTCTCCAAGAGAACAATTTCTAGTATCTCTCCATGATAACACTGAGAAGCGGTGAAGGACCATTCTTAAGAAATAAATTCCAGTAGCTCATCACGATAGCACTGTATCGTGGTGAGAGGTACATTTAGAAATGGCACAATCCAAAAGCTCATCACGATAGGGCCGTGTTGCGGTGTGAATAGTGATGAGACTAAGACCGTGTTGCGGTAAGGGGATAAAGTAGGGGCAATACGATCCATCTATGAAAGGAACAAATCAAGTCAATTGAAAAGACTTTTGGAAAGCACAACAGCGACGGGAAAAATGAAAAACATCTCTTTTAGGGTTCTTGGAGCTTATTTTAACTTTATTATTTCAAGATTCCTTCTTGTTATGATTAATTATTTATTTTTTGATGTTGAATTCAAACATGAGTGGCTAAACACTATTGTTCTAGGGTTGAGGCCAAGAACATGATTACTCTTTGATATTCTTTATCGTAGTTATTGTTGTATTATCATATGGGTTGTTCTTAATTTTTTGTGCTTACTATTTTGATTAGTGGCCACCATTAGAATAAATCCATATTTCTATGTGAATCTAGGAGAAGAATCATAGGTTAGAATGAAGATATTAAGGAGAAAGGTTCTCATTCTTTTGTGAAATAGGAAATGTGAATTAGCATCTAGGATTGAGATATCCCTAGAAGTCTTGTTTGGTTTAATTACAGGAAGATAACCTTAAGCATCTAAATGGATTATTGCATCACCGCTCAACGATGTAGTTGTAATGTTCATATAGGTAAAGATTAGAGGTTGGGAGACAATTTTCATACTATAAACCCTATGAATCAAGAACTGAATAATCAACTAGACTACGATAAGAATAGAGATTTGTAAGATTGTTAGAAGAGCCTCAACCTAGAATTCTCATCATTACTATTTACAAATTTTGCCTAGTTTGCTAGTGTCATAAACTGTTATTACTTACTCATTTACATTTTTATTCAAAACTTAACAATCATCTTTATACTCTAAAGCACCTAATACCATCTTGTCGAAAACTAAGGTTGGTTAAAATGCTAGTTGCATAGTCCTCATGGGTACAATATCTGACTTTCTTAGTTACTATATAAATTGTACGATAACATACACTTGTGTGTGCATTTTAACACAATAAGTTTTTATCACCATTGTCAGGGACTAGTATAATTAGTAATTTGCTAAATTTTTGGTTTTTAATAGTATGTTTAAGTGCTAACAACTTGATTTTAGTGGTTAAATATTTGCAGGACTAGCTAAATACAGAGCTGGAGACAGATAGAGAGTCGGTCAAGCTTTATTCGGAACTAGAGTAGGTATTTCAATAGATACAAAGAGCTCAGTATCCAATCCAGCAGGTTCAAATGGATGAAAATAGAGATTCTAATCTTGTTTATCCAATTGATCCAGTTGATCCAAATACCGGACGTGTTCAACTCTGGTTATTCCAGTTGCTCCTACTCAATCAGTTTCTAGACTGTTCATGAGGTGGCCATCCCACTCACGAACTATGCTACTAATAGCATTCGCAAGCCAGAGCTAGGTGGTTGATTTGAGTTAAAGCAAAATATGGTGTAGTTTCTAAATTGGCTAGGCAATTTACTTGATTTTCACATAAAGGCCCATAACAGAACATACAAACCTTATTGGAGATTAGCAATACCTACATTCCTGCAGGGGTGGCCATTGATTAAGTTAGATTGAAACTCTTTCCATTTTCTTTAATTGGAGAAGCAAAAAGGTAGTTACATGCTGAACCACCACTTTTTATCACTTCCTGGGATGATCTGGCTCAGAAATTCCTTATTAGATTTTTTTTATCAGGGAAGACAACACAATTGACAAGTGAGATTCTAAGTTTTAGGTAGAAAGAAGGAGAAAATCTTTACCAAGCTTAGGAAAGACTTAAGGGCATGCTAAAAAATTGTCCTCATTACCATCAATCAAATGATGTACTAGTTCACGCGTAGAAAGTCTTGAGCCAAACACCAAGATTCTTTTGGATTTAGCAGTAGGTAGGCAAGCTTTTAAGAAGACATGATGAATTGTATACATTGCTAAATAGTATTTCACATGGGACTCCTGAATGGCATACAGACTCGAGGAGAGATCCTAATAAGGTTGCAGGTATGTTAGAGGTAGATCAGTTCACTATGTTATCAACTCAACTTGTAGCAATGCAAAATCAAATGCTTATTCAGTTTAACAACATGAAGTTGGGGGTTCTGCAAGTAGTAGCTACAACTAATGCAGTACAATAGGTAAAGTCATGGTGTGAGGTTTATGGAAGTGGTGAGCATACAACATATGCTTGTGCGGTTAATCCAGATTCTATTAATTATGCGAGGAATGGGAATCATCAGGGACAACATATTTATGGTAAAACTTACAATTTGAATTCGATAAACCATCCCAATTTCTTATGGGGTGGAAATTAGGCATAGACCAATAATCAGTATAAGGGGCTAGTGCAACATAACCAATACACTCAGGCCACAACTTAAACAAGCAATTTAAAAAAGATGAAGAAGCAACTTCTAGCTTCTCAGACACAGTTAGCAACAGATATAAAGAACCAATAGTTGATTATAAAGAATTTAGAGCTACAAATTGGTTAGATTATGGGATCACAAAATAAAAGATGTCAAAGAGGCTTTCCTTGTGATATAGGGGAAAATACAAAGCACAAAAATGCTGTCATAATGAGGAGTGGTTTGAAATTAAAGGAGTTAGAATTAGAGAAGGATAGTGCTGCAGCTACTGATGATGAATCTAAAAAGAATAAGGAAAAATGGTCAAAGAAAAAGTTGTAAGTAATGAAAATCAAGTGGAGAAGAAGACTCTACTTTTACCATTCCCTCAAAGGTAGAGAAAGTACCAAGAGGAGACAAGTTATAAGAAGTTTTATGACCATATAAAGTAGGTTTATGTCAATCTTACTCTTGTTGATATCCTGCAAAGTGTTCTGAAATATACCGAGTATCTGAAAGACATAGTGGTAAACAAGAATTGGTTGACAAAGTATGCTATGGTAGTACTTACTGTAGAGTTCACATTGAAGATATAGAAAAAATAGCCCACAAAGATGAAAGATCCAAGTAATTTTACTTTATAGATCACCATCGGATATGCCATCACTGCTTTTGGGTTGTGTAACTTTGGGGCGAGCATCAATCTTATGCCCACATCTTTGTTCTAAAGGATGGGCCTTTGGAGTCCTACTCACTACCATTGTTTCAAAATTGGATAATAGGTCACTTGCTTGGACTGATGGAATTATCAAAGATGTACTGGTGTAAGTGGGATCACTGATTTTTCTAGTAAACTTTGCTATTATTGATTTTGAAGCTTATCCAATTATTCCATTTATTTTGGGATGCCCATTCCTAGAAATAGGGTAGTTACTTATTGATGTAGCTGTAGGGAAGATGACTATGAGAGAGCATAACAAAGTGAAGGTTTTTGATGTATAGAAGGAACTGAAGTTGCCTTCTATATATGAAGAATTATCTTCTATATCAGTTATAGACCTTGCTTCTGAGCTCCATCTTCTATTGTTTGATGATCAACTTGAGCTAGATTTGATAGATCATGATCTTTATGGTGATGTAGAGGTGCTAGAATTAGTTTAAGTTATGGATTTGTCAGTTATTTACATGAGAAATCTTGCTTTCGAGCCATTAACAGGACAATTAACCCCTCCCCCAAAGCATCTATTGATGAAGCTACAAAATTAGAGCTCAAGGCTATTTCTCCTTACTTGAAATTTGTTTTTCTTAATGACAATGATACCTTTCCTTTTATTTTGTCTGCAAGTTTATCTAATGTGCAGGTAAGTGAAGTAATGACAGTTTTGAAAAGAAGGAAAAAGGAAATTAGATGGCAGATGTCAAACATAACAGGAATAAATCCAGCTTTTTGTATGCATAATATATACATGGAAGAAGGTTACAAGGTAAGTGTACAAAAACAACGAAGATTGAATTCGGTGATGAAGGAAGTGGTACCCAAAAAGAAGTCATCAAGTGGCTTGATACTGGGGTTGTCTATCCCATTTCCGATAGCAAGTGGGTCAGCCCTATGCACTATATCCCAAAGAAAGGTGGGATGACTGTGGTGGCCAATGAAGTTAATGAGATGATTCCCACATGCACGATAACTGGTTGGAGGATCTGCATCGACTATCAAAAGCTGAATGAAGCCACCAGAAAGGATCATTATCCTATCTCATTATTGACCAAATATTGGACAGGTTGGTAGGGCAGGAATACTATTTCTTTATAAATTTTTACTCAGGGTATAATCAGATCACAATATCACTAGAATATTAAGAAAATACCACCTTTACCTATCCATATGGCACATATACATTCAGATGCATGCCTTTAGGCCTCTGTAATGCATCCATAACATTTCAGAGATGCAGGATGACAATTTTTTTTGACGTGGTTGAGGAATTTGTTGAGGCATTCACAGATGATTTTCTATTTATGGCAACTCTTTTGATGTGTGCTTGAAGAATCTAGCACGAGTCTTAGCTCGCTCTGAGGAGACAAACCTTGTAAATGCTACTTTTTGATCAAGTAAGGAATAGTCCTTGGCCATAAGGTATCATGTTAAGGACTTGAAGTGGACAGAGCCAAAGTTGAAGTAATTGAAAAGCTACCATATCCTATGACAGTGAAGGAAGTGAGAAGTTTTCTAGGACATGCAGGGTTTTATAGGCAGTTTATCCAAGATTTTTAGAAGATTGCAAGTCCTATGTGTAAAATATTGGAAAAAAAAGATAAATTTGATTTTGGGGCTAAACGTCAGGAAGCTTTTGAGAGGCAGAAGATGAAACTAACAGAAGCACCCATCTTGATTTCTCTAGATTGAGCATTACCATTCGAATTGATGTGTGATGCCAGTGATGTGGTTGTTGGAGAAGTTTTAGGGAAGCAAAAATACAAGGTATTTTGTTCTATTTATTATGCAAGTAAAGTCTTAAATGATGCCTAGATGAATTACACAGTCACAGAAAAATAAAACTAGCACTTGTCTACACGTTCGACAAATTCAGATCATACTTGGTGGGCAGCAGGGTAATTGTTCACACAGACCATGCTGCCATTAAGTATTTGCTCAATAAAAAATATGCAAACCCACAATTGATCAGGTGGACTCTATTGCTTCAAGAATTTGACATAGAAGTGCATGACCAAAAAGGAGTGAATAATTAAGTGATAGATCATCTGTCAAGGCTAGAGAATCATTATCATATTACTGATGTTTCACTTTGCATCCGGGAAGAGTTTATAGATGAGAAATTTCTTGCACTTGATGTTTGTGTGTTTTCTTGGTATGCATACATTGTGAATTTTTTTGTGTGTGGGGTTTACCCTTCTAAAGCTATCAATCAACTGATAAAGAAATTGTTACATGATTCTTATGCATACATATATGGCCTTTGTAAGTGCTAGAGGGTCAAGTCCAGATAGTTTCAGGAGTTGTGTAGGGGTTCTGTCACTTACTAAGGACCACATACAGTCTTTATGTTGTAAATAGGTCCATAGGTGACCTTAGTAATTGGTCATTGATCTTAATTTGTCTGAATCATTTTGAAATTGTTTCTTAGTGTTTTTGTGTAACCTATATACACTCCTATTATATTTTAGTCCTTATTATGTACGTTTAGTCAAGTCTTCCTATGTTATTTAGGATTTGATTTCTAGTCTTTCTTGTAATCGATAATACCGTTTAGAGTTTGTTTAGCAGATATATGCTAGAGAGGCAGAGAGAGGCCCTTTGGGGATGAGTTGCAACATTCACAAGAATTTTTTGGTTCTAAGATTGACTTGTGATCTTGAGATCCTATTTCTCTTAGTTTGTTTTTGATTTGTTAGTCAATTTTAGACTTTGATATTTGTTCTTTCATTATCATTAGATTGATTTTGTAATTTTGTCTGTAGATTCCATAATTGATCTCATAACTATGAAAGGCTAATTCCCTTAGCTTTGGTTGTGGAAATACTAGAAAATTAACGAGGTGGAGAAAGTGTCAAGTTGTTCTAGATAAATATGCTTGCATGTATTGAATTTCTTTGTTCTTATTGATTTCTTAGGGTGGCCGACATTAAGATCCCGCCTATATTTACTACCTGCTTCACAAGAGATGTATAGAGTAGGAAAAGAAGATCACAACAGTAATTTGGAGATTAATTGTCGATCTAGGCTAATCAACATCATCTACGTAAGACAATTATGTTTCAGCTAATAACTTAAGACTCAAAGGGTGATAGTTAACTGGGATCTAAGATAAGGGTTAATAAACCATCATCCTAAGACTCAAAAGGTAAAGGATGAAATTAGTCAATGAGTCCAAAAGACAATTAAAGGTACATAACTTATCAGATTCTGCATGCAAGGTATTGGAATAGTTCAATAGTGCATGATAAGTCTACCGAGTTAGAAGCCACCGAAACACAAGACTAGTGTTCATCTTTGATTGATTACAACCAAAACCATCCAAATCTTGTTACTTTTACAATTTCAGTAGATCCCCCTATTTTCTTTCTCTGTACTGTCTAGTAATTTCAATAAATTCAAATAAGATATCTGACGTATTTCCTATAGGATCAACCCCAGCCTAGTTGAGTTAATATATATTGACATTACCCATGATATAAAAAAGCCCACAATACACAAGATCACATGAAGAACAAGAATCTATGGGAACAAAGCAACAACACAATACAAGATAACAAGTCACAACTTCAACGATTTGCAATAAAGAAAGATAACTAGTTTGACATACAATATCATAACATCTAAGAACTAAAATATGTATCAAATACCAAGAACCTTATATCTAGTGATATCAACACCAAACTCCTATGTGAACCTAAGAGGAGCTCAAGAACCCCAAGATCTCACGTTTCTAGCCAAAAAACAACACAAGTGTCACTACATTTACCCTAGTTACGGTGGAGCGATTCTCTCAAGAGAGAGATGTTTCAAGTGATGAAAAAATATCCAAAATTAACTAAGGATGAAAATAACCCTAATGAAAGCTACTTATAGTCTATTACAAAAAAGATGAAGATGACCAAGTCACCCTTAATGAAAAAGGGGCAGTCCTTGAGTGTAAGAAGGGATGAATTTGGAGTGTTCTAAAGCCCCTCTCCACACTTCAAAATGTGCAATCCCTTTGATGGAATTATAACAAACTCACACATGTCCATATTCATGAATATTCCTTGAAGTTTTTGTAACTCCCAAGCTTGGATCCTTATCAATGGTCTTAAACTTTCTGCACCCGTATTATCCTCTCTATCTTGAAAGGATTTGACATCAAATTCCTAGCTTTATCATCCTCAATGGAATCAATAAGTGAGAGGTCACACACATTGAATGTGTTATGCACTTGATATTCTGGAGGATGATCAGCCTTGCATGCTTTGCTATTGATCCTTTAAAGAACTTGAAGAGGACCATCACCCCTCGGCATCAACTTATCTTTCCTTTGTGTTGTAAATTAATATTTCCTAAGGTGCACCCACACCCAATCTCTCATTTCTAGAACAATCCTTCTCCTCCCCTTGTTGTCCCTTTTAGTAAATTTTTGGTTCCTCTTTTCAAGTCGTAGACTCACCTTTTTATGAAAATTTTTCATAGTTGCGGCCCCTTTGCTTCCATCTAAGCTCAACACAAAATCACTAGACAAAGGAGTTAGATCCAAAAATGTAAGGAGGTTTAGGCCGTATACACACTCAAAGGGAGATGAGTCGACATTGAGGTGCCAAACATACCCATACTTGAATGGATAACATGGTTATAAGAAAAATCAACTAGGGGTAGGTGATCCTCCCAAGAAGTCATCTTACCTTTAACCATGGATCATAGCATAGAACCCAAGGCCCTATTTACTACTTTCGTTTGGCCAGCGGTTTGTAGGTGGAAAAAAGTTAAAAATAGAAACTGCGTCCAAAGCCTAAACTACATCGACTTCCATTTATCAGAACAACATGTTCCAAAAATAATGAAGCTACACTATATGCATCTTTACTCTTAGAACATGGGATGAAATGTGCCATCTTTGAGAATCGGTCAACCACAACAAAAATGCTATCCCTACCTCTTCTTGTCCTTGGAAGCCCCAAAACAAAGTCCATAAATATGTCACACCAAGGATGTAAGGGAGTGGGAGGTGGTATGTACAATCCTTGAGGGAGGAGGTGTGATTTGACACTCCTACAATCCATATATTGACCACAAAACTTAGCAACATATTTGCAAATCTTAGGCTAATAGAATTGTTTCTCTAAGATCCCAAGTGTCTTCTCAACACCAAAGTGTCCAATTAAAATACCATCATGTGTCTCTCTCATAAATAATTCTCTCCAAGAACTAGAGAGCACACACATCCTTCTTTCTTGGAAAAGTAGCCATCAAACTAAGAATAGGGAGTGGAATTCCCATACTTGAGCCACTTTTCCCTACCCCACTCTTCATATTTCTGAAATATAGGAGCAAAGGTAGGGTCCTCGGGATACAATAATTGAGGCTCTCAAATCCCATCAACTTGGAGCATAAGGTAGAAATATTCACATGTTACCTAGATAATAGGTCGGCAACAATATTTTCCTTTTTTTTTGTATTGAATGCCATAAGGAAAGGTCTCTAGGAATTCAATTCACTTAGCATGAAATTTGTTGAGCTTATCTTAGGACCTAAGATATTTCAAGGATTCATGGTCCGTTTGGATCACAAACTCTTTAGGACACAAGTAGTGTTGCCAATTACCTAAAGCTCTAATCAAGGCATATAACTCTAGATCATAAGTGGAATAATTTAGAGTCGTGTCCTTGAGATTTTCACTAAAATAGGAAATAGGTTTGAGATCTTGCATTAAGATGGCCCCTATTCCTAGTTTACTTACATCACAGTCAACTTCAAACATCTTATCAAAGTTGGGTAATTATAACAAAGGGGTAGAAATGAGCATAACTTTCAAGGTTTCAAAGGCCTTAGCTTGTTCATTACCCCACTTGAATGGTTTATCTTTTTGGATGACCTCAGTCAAGGGAGCGATAATGGTATGAAACCCTTTGACAAAGCGCCTATAAAAACTAGCCAACCCATGGAAGCTTCAGACTTCACTAATGGATTTTTGAGTTGGCCAATTCTTTATAGCCTCTATCTTGGATTCATCTACTTAGACTCCTCTTGAGCTTACAACAAACCCCAAGAATACAACTTCATCAACACCAAAAGAACATTTATCAAGATTAGAATACAACTTTTCCTTTCTATGGACATCAAAGACACTCTGCAAATGCATCGTATGTCCTTCAAGGGACTTACTATAAACCAAGACATCATCAAAATACACAACAATAAACTTTCTGATGAGCAGTTTCATCACATGATTCTTTAACCGCATGAAAGTCCTAAGAGGATTAGTAAGGCCGAATGGCTTGACCATCCGTTCATAGAGACCAAATTTGGTGTTGAAGGCAGTCTTTCATTCATCACCCAGTTGTATTCTAATATGGTTATAGCTACTACTAAGATCAATCTTTGAAAACACACAAGAGCCACTCAACTCATCAAGCATATCATCTAATCTAGGAATGAGATAGCGATACTTTACCGTGATTTTGTTAATGGCTCGACAGTCCAAACACATGCACCAAGTTCCATCTTTCTTTAGCACTAACAATATCAAAATCACACAAGGACTTACTTTATTTGATTACCCCTTTTTGAGGAGTTTCTCAACTTGTCTTTGAAGTTAATTGGTATCTATAGGGTTACTTTGATAAGCCAGTTTATTTAGCAATTATAAGCCTAACACAAAGTCTATTTGATGTTCAATTCCCCTAAGTTGGGGTAACCCTTACAGGAATTCCTTTGGAAATACATCTTCAAATTCTTACAAAACAAGAGAAATAGAAAGGGAAAGAAGAGAAGTAGAAGGGTTAGTATCAAAAGCATGGTCTAGGAGAAGCATGGGTGTTATATCATCATGCTTCTTGAATAGATCCCTCTTCTTAGAAAACATCACCATAGCATTTTTAACCCTTGAAGTTGAGACTCCCCCGACTTCCTCACTCTTCTCATTTTCGGATTCCCTTCCCCTTTTCCCCTTTTATTTTAACTCCCTCATTTGTTGATGAACTTCACTCACTGGTGATGGTGAAAGTGGATCGAGTGTGAACTTTTGGACCTTGAATTCAAATGAGTACCGGTTGGTTCTACCATCATGTTTGGTGGACCTATAATATTTCTATGACCTACCTAATAATAAGTGACCCATTTGCATCAGGATTATACCACAAAATATCTTATCTTCATAGTTTTCCACCTTAAACTGGATTACTACTTGTTAGGTTACTTTCAATTATCTACACTTATTCAACCATTGGATCTTATACGGGCTAGTATGTGGGATAGTAGGCATCTTTAAATAGTCAACCATAGCGGCACTAGTAATATTTGCACAACTCCCACTATCAATAATCAAGGAACACACACCTCCCATAACAAGGCATTTGGTATGAAAAATGTTCTCTCTTTGACTAGGATCATCCAATGCCTTAATAATCATACCTCTACTCAACATAAAATTAGGTACCTCAAGTTCACCACCTTGTGGACAAGTATCCTCCTTATCACCCTCACCTTGTTTTTTGGCTTCTCTTTGCTCTCAATTTTAAGATTCATCATCATATTTATCAGGTTCAATTCCCACCTCTTCCCTAAGGTAATATAATTTTCTCTCCCTTAGGCTTTTATTTCTCTTGTTTGGACACTCACTAGCCTTGTGTCTTCACCCTTGACATTTGGAGCATTGAAATCCCTTAGAATTGGAAATAGGATTTGATTTACCTTCAAACCTAGGTGGTTGATGTTGGGCAACCTTGGTCATGGGTTGAGATGAATAAGATGGGGTATTTTTAGGCTAGTTCCATCCTGGCAATGACTGAGTCACCTCACCTATTTGTTAGTAGACCAACACAAGGCTTGAAAACCCTTTGCCATGTACTCTCCTTGATCTCCCTTTCAATCTCTAAAGTCACTTGGAAGATACTATCAATAGTCTCAAAATGATTAAGTTTCAAAATGAGTTGTTGAAACTCATCATAGTAAGCCACGATGCTATTACTACCTTGCCTCAAATTGTACAATTTGGCAATGAGTTCACACTGTTAGCTCTCTAGTAAGTACCTTTGCCTCATAAGGTACCTTAAACTAATCCAAGGAGGGGGTTGTCCCTCAATTAATACATTTCCAAACCATTTGACATACTCCCACCAAGTAGTAGAATAACCTTCAAAGTGAGCTATCATATAACAACTTTTTGTTCCTCGATAAGATTATTAACTTGGAAGATTATCTCACATGAGGACTCCCATGCAAGAAACTCTTTGGGATCACTCTCACCTTTAAAGATTGGAAGACCCACCTTGATGGAGTTTATGCCTTCATCCCTATCTCTATTGCCTTGATGATTCTCGTGGACAACTTTACCCTCATGCTCATGAAATTCCATTGGTCCCATATGCCTTCCTCTCATCCCTTATTCCATTATATATGTTGAATCATAAGATCCATTGCACTCTTATTGATCCTCTCTACCATATTCCTCTACATGGATGGGTGGATTTTGGACAAGTGAAACTTAATATGGAGGAGTTAGATTTGGTAGAGGTGGAGGCCTTTGGTTTAGTGGGGCTTGGAATAAAGGGTTTAGGTTTAGGGGTGGAATTTGGGTTCTAAGTACTTCTTGTTAGACTTGATTTAGTTGAATCTGGATTGGTCTATTAGGGTCTCGACTTTGGGAATATTGGGTGTCTTGATTTGTTGCATTTGGTGGTGGTATTAGTGGATTTAATAGTTGGTGTAAAGTCTCAGGGGTAATGGTTACGGAAGTGCTATGATCATGCCCACCTAATAAAACATGGTAGTGTTGAGGAATAGAATGGTGGTAATTCCTCTGAATCTCCACATGTTCCAACCTCCCACTCAAAGTAGACAATCACCATACATCAATGTCATTTCCCCTTTAATTGACCCTACATCCGCCCCCAACCTTTCAAGGCTTCGTTGGATATCCTGAAGTGTGGCCTTGAAAGTATCACTAGCATTCTGGTCCACGGTTTGGGAGGTTGTTCCCTCCATTGCAAATGTACTTAAGAATCACCTACAAAACAATAAACAAGTTAGATCAAAATAGTCTCACCACACTTTCACACTTCTAGTTACCTCACACTTAGCTTCACAATTATTGTAAGTCAACTTGTAACCCATGAGAAGTTGGGGGATGAGTTTGCTCTTGTCTGGAATATATTTTCATTTGAAAGACTCAAATAAATATTGTTGGACTTGATCCAAGAGTTTACAATAATTCAAAAAGATAAAAGCACACAACAAACGCACACACGAATAAAGTAGACTCAAAACTAACTCACAACCTAGTAGATGATTACTAATTTGTCAATTAGAATTAGAATCAATAAAGGAAACTATAGGAACAAAAAAAACTAAGAATCCAAAATTTTGAGCCTACAATTTGTGAGTTGTACGAAAATAGGTAACGTGGCAGTCTTGGATTGGTTGTGGATTTTGAAGAGTTCTTGTTTTTCCAACTTTGAATTTTTGTTCAACTTTCAATTTAGAAGAGTGAAAAATCAGCTTTGGGGAGAAGACAACAAGTTTTGGAGACTTTTTTACATTCAAAAAGGTTTGACTTTATTTGTGCCTTTTTGGTAAAACACTTTTTTGAAGGGTTGTTAGCCCTTTCCTCATTTGTTAGTCTTGGAAAGTCCCATTTTTCCCTTTTGTTAACAACTGTTTTCAAAATCTTTTTATCCCCTTACTTATTTGGTATATATTTTAGGGTTATTTTCAAGAAAAACACGACTACTCTTTTCCACTTAGTCTTTAGATCAAAACACCACTATTGAAGATTCTTCTTGCAATAAGACATAAAAATTGGTCAAGAACACCAAGAACCTTGAAAACCAAGATTTATGTTGGACCTCCAAATAATAACAACACTTTTTAAAACTCAAATCCATAGCAACAATATCAACAACACACCTTTTAACCTTGAATCAAGAACAACAACACCAACTACTCACGTCCAAGCTTAGAATCCGCAACAACAATATAAAGACAAGCTCAAACTTGGATCAAGACTCTATTAGTGTTAGTGAGGAAGAACTAACACTAGTAACAATAAAAACACACAAAGGACTCCTAAATATAGATTCAAAGCTTCGTCCAAGGTACAAACAAGAACAACTATTTCTCGGCTAAACAAGAACAACCGCTAATTTTTTTCAAGTTAACAAGCCCAAGATTGATTCTGTAGGAACGAAATCTACCCGACTCTGATACCAAATGATACTAAACAGCCCATAATAAACAAGATAACACGAAAATCAAGGAGCTACGAGAACAAAACTACAACGCAATACAAGATAACAAGACACAACTTTAATGGTTTGCAATAAAGAGAGATAACTAGTTTGACATATAATACCACAACATCTAAGAACTGAAATATGTATCAAATACTAAGACCCTTATACCTAGTGATATCAACACCAAACTGCTACGTAAACCCAAGAGAAACTCAAGCACCCCAAGAACTCATATTTCTAGCCAAAAGACAAAACAAGTTTCACTATACTTGCCCTAGTTATGGTGGAGCTATTCTCTTAAGAGAGAGAGAGAGAGATGTTTCAACTGTTTCAAGTGTTATAACAGTATCCAAAATGAACTAAGGCTGAAAATAACCCTAATAAAACTTACTTATAGTCTATTACAAAAGAGATGAAAATGACCAAGTCACCCTTAATGAAAAAGGGACGGTCCTTGAGTGTAAGAAAGGGCAACTTTGGAGTGTTCTAAGGTCTATCTTCACACTTCAATATGTTAAATACCTTTGATGGACTTATAACAGACTCACACATGGTCATATTGTTGAACGTTCCTTGAAGGTTTTGTAACTCCCAAGCTTGACTCCTTGTGAATGGTCTTGAGCTTGTTGCACCCGTATCTGACCACTTTATCCTTCTAAGGAGGAATAGTTTGGGCGTTACCAAGACTCAAACCACACCATTAAGAAAAGAGACTTATGTGCTTGTACAAAATGTTTGTTTATTTTCTTTCACAGGCATTGATAGATAGTGGTTTAAGTAATAATTATGATTATTAAATTGCTCTTTTTATTTTATTTTAATAAAGTCACTCATTTTTATCCATTATCCTGTAAAATAACTCCTACAAAAATAATGCTAGAAATTGATGTAAATGGTCCCTTATGTTTGAATCCATCTAAAACAATTGCTAAATTAACGAATAATGACCTGAATAAATTGTTATGCAAATTTGTTTATGCTTTTAATATACGCCATTTTTAATTACTGTGTTTTATTTGTTTCATTTCATATAATCATTATTTGAATAGCCCTAAGATTCTAGGAACCGTATATTCAATCGGTTTTTAAATTTGAATTCATAATTGTTTTCTTTCATGTACAAAAACTCAAGTCCTTATGGTACCTACTATAATTCATTGATTGGTAAGACAAAATCATAGCCAAAAATGATAAGTAATCGACTAATAAGATTGAGAGAGAAAAACAAGATAAAAATATTAAATAAAATAATCAATAGAGAAATACACAAAACATACATACAAATAGCGAGGGGAAAAACAAATATGTAAACAAATCAACATAAGGAGTACTAAATGAGTACAATATATACAAAATAGTCTTTGAAGTTACAAAACAAGACTAATTAAAATAGAATGACATAGATTACTTCAACCATAGAAAAATCACGCTAAATCTTTGATCAACAGCTCTGCACCATGATGGCATCAGTGGCAATGACTTGTACTAGGATTTATAGTATAAGTATCAAAAGATGCAATACTTAGTAAGCATCATAAGTGCACGGAGATCAAACAAAATAGAAGTATAAAGTGTGAATATATTATAAAGGTAAGAAAATAGGGGTCAGAAAGAGGGTAATAGGCTAAAGCTAGATAATTAGGATAAATACATGTAAACAACTTAAAATGCATAAATAAGTATCTAACTATTACCTAATTGGACCCCTATAAAGTTTGAATGGTACACAAAATAATAAATAAACCCAACCGCCTCTAACCACGGTAAATGTAGACAACAACCAAAACCAAATATAAACAAGGCCCAAAAGTGTAATACCCCGTGTTTGGAAGCTACTATACATCATACGACTCACTCCCTTGAGTCATACATACTCCATATGAGTCGTGTATGGTAACTTATACCTAGGGCAGTGTGGAGTAGATGAAGTATATATTAGATATGAGTTGACCCTACAAGTCAATGATCATGGTATGAGTTGTATGAAGTGAAGTTGTGAGTTCAGCAGAATAGATTCCTTAAGTTTCAGTCCAAGATACGATTGGTTATTTCCTAGTCGTATAGACAAGTAACGAGTCATATGTTACCACTCGTATATTGACCAGGTAAAATATCGTTGATTCTACCAAGATTACGAGTGGATGGACCTAGTCGTACCCTTACTATACGAGTCGTATGTTTGACCCCTAAAGACTGGGGAGTAATTTCTATAAAGTTTAGTTAAAGGGCTTTTTAGTCTTTTTCCCTCTTATAACTCCCAACCCATAACCCTTTGAGAGGCATTGTTTCCCTCTATTCCTTAATGAAATAACAATACTTTCCTCCTTCCATCTTTTAGAACACCAGTAGGCAAGCCAAGCTATAGCCCAAAACGACAAGTAACGAGCTAAATATGAAAATATAAGGAATAAAAGAATGAAATCATCAATAATAAATAATAAACTAAAGTAAAGAGATATACATACATAACATACTACAAGAGAGGGAAGAGGAGAAAATATATAAAAGGATCCCACTAGACCTAGTAAGAATAGTACAAGAGCCACCATAACCAAAAAGGCCAGCACTTGAATGTATCTAAAATGTATATATAAACATAGTAGCTAAAAATATACAAAAATAGTATCACTGGAGCAGAAGGAGGAGGATTAGCTCTGAATTGTGAAAGCTCACCCTACCATTAAATTAGCAGTAAGCCTAAGAATAACGATAATGGAGGTGGCTTGTACTCAAATCTAAATCAGGGAAAAATTATGAAGTGTAGTATGATACGAAAACAACTGGTACTTTATAGGCCGTCTAAGCTGAATGAATATAATTAAATGCGAGAATGTAAATTAAAGTTAGGTATAAAGAACATAAATGGAAGATAACAGATCATACCAATCAAAGGCGATACTATGAAATAAATAACTAGAAAGAAAATAGTGTCTAACAATAACCTAAATAGGCCCCCATAAGCCTAGAAGGCACAAACAAGAAGAAAATAAGCCAACTCGACCCCCCAAAAGCCCGGTGGGTACAAACAAAGAGTAACACTAATATAATGATAAAATAAAAACAATAGTAAACATAATGTGAGCCAATATGCAGTAAGCATGCTTGATGCTCCTATCCAGTCATCACTCTTGTCTTACCGAGTTTTCAATTCCAGATCAATACCTAAATAGATCATAAATGCCATACTAAAACTAAAACTAGAAAATAGTATCTTAATATTAAAATGTTGCAAATAGATCATCGGTACCAACTTGGACCAGAACTAGAGAATAGTACCATAATAGTAAAATGCTAGAGGTAAACCCAATTTGATAAGTAATAAGATTGTTGTATTAGACTCGAGCCTGAACTAATAAATAGGCTAAAATAACAACAATCCAGGATATATAATTTCCTTAAGTCCAAGTAGTCATTATTTCAAAGTCAGATAGTTAAGTCTACAATAATTCAAAATTTAGTCACTAAGACAAAGAATATGGACTAAGGTCAAGTATTACTCAGTTGGGGTCATAAGGATGGTTAGGTCTTAATAAAATGGTATCCAAAAATCCAAGAACAAACCAAGGCATTGAAAAAAGGTAATTTAGGCCAATAAAGGGATATTCTAGGTATTCTACCTAAAGAAGGGCCAGTGGGGCCCATTACTAAACTCAAAAACTCAACCTAAGGAAAGCACCTACCCAGACATAGTCTAAGGCTTTTTTATCCAATCCCAAAACAAAGAATACTAAGATTAGTAGTAAGAAATAATCATGATCTAATATAAGGAAAAATGGGGTAAAATTCTATTGAAAAGGCCCCCCTAATAAGCTATTTAATCAATAAATGTTGAAATGATAATTGGTCCATAAGTACCTACCTATATCTAGAAAAATACTAAACCAATACCATAATTATATACAGTCTAGGAGAAAAGTAAGCCTAGCCTACTTTGACACCGCCAAAAGATCAAAAGATTTTATACTCCAAAATTTTTTCTTTCTGAGAAACCTTTGATTGCTACCACACTATCAAAATAATGATCTGCGCATTAAGATGAGAATAACAACTCCTATATTGTAAATTTATACCTCATTTAAAAAATTAGATTAAAACACCATATGTGGCGTGCTTGCAGAATAACAATATTGCAACCATCATAGTGTCTCTCTTTGCTCAAGGATTGTTTACCGCAAAATTAGGAAAAATCCAAGCTCAATGTAGCCTCTTATTACCGCAAAATTGGGCAAAATCCAAGCTCAATGTAGCCTCTTATTTTTCCCAAAAGAATTTAAATAAAAAAGGATTGAAACTACTACTTTAAGAAGAACTTTAGTCAAAAACTTAAGCGAAAAGGATGCTAAAATGGTTATGATGAGTTTCCAGAGCTAAAACCAACTTCACATATTGATTTCTACACTATTTTTGAGTGTCCAATAATTAACAATATCGTTTGAATCTTGGGAAATAAAGCAAGACATAAAGGAAACTATTTATATACTGTTAGGTATTTTATCATTACTATCGAGAGGTCCCCCTGGATGCAGTCGCAACACCTTACTAAGGGAACCATTGAGTTTGCGATGGCCTAGACACGCAATCGTGATGACTAAGATGGCTCGACCCCATGACCTGCTTCATCATGGTCTTAAGCCCGTAAGACTTGTGATCACAATGAACAAGGTTGTAGCACCCCGTGATCATTGGGGTCCTCATCGCGATAGCGATGAAGGACCTGGGCCTACACCAACTGTTGATACCTAATAATTTTACTAAGTTATAAAAATATTCTGACTAGTCCTCGAGATTTAGTTGGAATCCTACAAATGTAAACAAACTAAGATATCCATCTAAATTTGGCAATCTAGACTCAGTGAGGCCATAAAAATGTCCTTCTGAGGCCGTTTTGATAAAAGTGGGCCTCACACCCAAAGGGCCATTTTAGCCAAAAGCCACTCAATAATCCAAAATGAGTCGTAAGGCCTTGAGACCCAGACCAAGGGTCCTTCTAGCCTAAAATTGAAATTTGAAGCTGTCACAATTTGCATTCAAAGTCATATAACCAAACTGTTAAACCTAAAAAGTCATAAATGATTTGGGAAGTCAGGAAGGATTTAAAAACAAAAAATCATGAAAATGCAATCACTGAAGTAAAGGGTCAGTACAACATCCACTATTAAAAGGATTTTCATCCATGAGATTAAAGGATTAAGAAGGACCTAAAAGATCAAACAAGTTGGGATATTGGGTCAATATCTGATGCTCGGTCTCCCAGGTAGCCTTCTTAATTAGATGGTTTCCCCACTGAACCTTAATCATAGGAATAGCTCTAGAGTTTAAATATTTAGTATCTCTGTCCAAGATAAATATTGTCTTCTCAACATAGGTCAACCTTTTATTTAACTAAATTAAGTCCTAGTGAAGCACATAAGACTCATCCAACATATAATGCTGCAATAAGGATACATAAAAAATTAGATGGTTGGCTAAAAAGGTTGGAGGAAAATCTAACTCATAAGCTACCTCCCCAACTATCTGAAGTATCTCAAATGGTCTAATATACTTGGGGATGATCTTGAACTTTTCCTTATCCTCATTATGCCTTTCATGGATGGTACTTCAAGAAAGACCCAAACACCAGCTCTACATCTCAAGACACATAGCCTACGATCAACATAGCTCTTTCGCCTGCTCTGAGCTTCCCATAAACTATCTTGAATCCCCCAAACCCTATCTAAAGGCTCACTAAGAAAATTAGTATTATGGGGCCTAATATTTGAAGTCTCAAACCAACCAAGGAAAGATAAAAAATGCCTACCATACAATGCCTCAAATGATGCTATTTAAATACTCAAATGGTAGCTATTGTTATAGGTAAACCCTACTAAAGCTAAAAATTGCTCCCACTAACCCCCAAAGTCCATAACACATATACAAAGCATATACTCCAAAACTTGAATAGTTATCCTCGACTGCCCATCAATATAAGGATGCAAAGTGGTGCTAAGATCAATCAAAGTACCCAACTCATCCTAAAATGCCCTCCAGAATCTAAACGTTAACTGAGAGACTTTATCTGAAATAATAGAAATGACGTTCTATGAAGGCAAACTAACTTTCAAACAAATAGATATGAGATAACATGTCAGAACTATAGAAAGATTGAATTGGGATAAAATAGGCAAACTTGGTCAATTAATCTACGATGACCCACAAGTTATCAAAACCATAATATATTTTGGGAAAGTCTTCCATAAAATCCATGGTAATTCATTCCTATTTCCACTCAAGAATGCGTAATCTATGAAGCAATCTACCAGGTCTTAGAAGCTTGACCTTTACATGCTGACAACATTCATCGAGCCATAAAATCTACTTATCTCTCCACATACTGCTCCACTAGTAATGGTGCCTCAAGTTCTATTTCTTATCTATCCCAGGTGAATAAAATATCTAAAGCTGTAAACCCCCCAAAGTATCAACTAAACCAAATCTCTGACCTTCAAACACAAATACAACCATCAATACCCTCAAAATCTAAGCTATCCCTTTTGGATTTACCTATCAAAACTTTGTCTTGAATTCTACATAGTTTGTTATACTCAAAGAATGGCCCTAAATATACTCAAACAAGGTAGTCCTAGCGTCAACACTAGCAAAAATGTTCCCGAGGTTCAAAATATCAAGTCGAACCATCATGTTGGCTAAGGAATGAATTTCCAAGGATGAAGGCTGATCATAAATTAAAATAAAGCCATGCTATTCTTACCCCTTGCCTTTCACCTTAAGATATCCACTACTATATTCTTCGTGCTTGGATAGTATAGCATAGAGATATCATAGTCCTTCAGTAATTTAATCTATCTATGATGTCTTGAATTAAGCTCTATCTGGGCATAAGATACTGAAGACTATGGTGGTTAATAAAGATCTCAAATCAAACATTATATAAGCAATGCCTCTAAATCTTAAGCATAAAAACTACCACCGCCAACTCCAAATCATTAGTAGGGTAGTTACAGTCATGCACCTTTAGATTCCTCGATGCATAAGCCATAATACTTCATTATTATAATATAATACACCCTAAACCAACACCAGAAGAGTCATACTAAATAGTAAACCCCTTACCAAAAACTGGAAGAGTCAATATAGAGTTGAAGTAAGAAAGTCCTTTATCTTAATACAGTTTATATTGTAACCATTAAATCATTGAAATGGAACCTCCTTCCTATTCAATCTAGTCATAGGCACTTTAACAGTAGCAAATATCTAGATGAATTGCCTATAGTATCCTGCAAAACCAATTAAAATGTGAACATCAATCAGGAACATATGTCTAGACCAATCATAAATGGCCCCAATCTTTGTTGGGTCCACCATAATACCATTGTTGGACACCATGTGCTCAAGAAAGCTACAAAATTAATCCAAAGCTCACACTATGAAAATTTGGTGTAAGACTTATGATATATGAAGGTGAGGAGCATATCCCTCAAATTTTGCTCATGCTTCTCCATAATAAAATAAACAAGAATATAAATAATGAAGACAATCATAAGAAAAAGTCCAGATAAGGCCTAAAAATGCAGTTTATCAACTTCATAAATGTTTTTGGGGAACTGGTAAACCCAAAAGACATCTCCAGGAACTTAAAATGACCATAGTGGCTCTTAAAGGCTGTCTTAGGGATGTTTTCTTCTTGAATCCTCAATTGATGATAGCTAGACATCAAATCAATCTTGGAAAATACTTTTGCACCTTAAAGTCAGTCAAATAAATCATCAATATAAGTAATACTTTTTCTTAACTATCACCTTACTCAACTACCTATAATTGATATACATAAACACAATACCATATTTTTTTTCATAAACATAATTGGGTCACCCTAAAGCAATACATATGGCCTAATAAACCCTTACCTATAAGATCTTTGTAATGAACCTCCATGTCATTCCCTTTGTTTTTATGTATTTTCTATATTTAGAGTTTTCTAGGTCATTTATGACTTGTAGGGACTGACAGTTTATTTATCGGGTAATTTATTTAGTTTTTAAAGTAACTTTCCTTTTTAGGAGTTTCTAGAATTAAGAAATGGGTCTCAAGCCAAAATGTAATGCCCTTTGTCTGGTACCCTGAACGCTACACGGTGCTCATAATCCTGAAGGACCACAAGCTAACCCTTGACTGATATCTGCAACTGAGCACTAAATAATATATTATAAAAATGTGAAAAACTGGCAAAAAACTTTCCATAACGTTCGAACATCTGAAATACAACTAAAAACTGAATACTAATACAACTGTCTGGATATTTAGTCTAAAAAACTTCAATCTAAAAATAAATAGTTGTATGAATAAGGAGTTGAATAGGACAATCCATTAACTAACTCCTTCTACTAAAAATACTAAATCAAATGCAATAAAATAAAATAAGATCCATCCTTGAATGATGAGGACTCACTTGTATCTACTATTACTGGCTGAATCAGGACTGCTAAGGGTGCTTTGAAGCTTGTTCTTCTGAACCTATAGTATAAAATACCATAGCATAAGAAAGTATGCGTCAGTACATGTGAATGTACTGGTATGCTAGATGGGGTAAGACTAAATGCAAAGGCTCATATGCATGAACTATGGCTGACTAAATAACATAAGTATACTGAATGAAGAATTACATGCATGAATCCATAAAATATAAATAAAATCATAGTAACATTGAATACTGAGTTCAATTAACTAGATTTTGATATTTGGGTTTACTGAATTCTAAATACTAATTTACCGATATTTGAGTTTACAAACAATGGAATACTGAATAACTGAGTCTACTGATATTAATCTCAGAATTTTTCGAATACTGATTAACTGTATCTGAGATCAGTCCACTAGAGTGGGTGATCTCTGAATCTACTGATGTTGATTCTGATTAATTGTACCTGAGATCAGTCCTTCTAGCAGATGATCTCTGAATCTCTTAATACAAAAAATAATTGACTGTATTTGAGAGAATTCCTATCTAACAGGTGATCTCTAAATTCTATGGAACTATTTAATTTTCTTACTGAGCTGAGTGACTGTACCTAACAGTCCTAATTTTTGTAATACTGCATTGAGTTTTATTACTGAAGCTGAATTTGAAACTAAGACTGTTGGAGGTAGTCATCTAATTGACATGCCTCAAATATGAACTAGTGGTGTCTAACCTATAACCCAACTGGAAGGGTGTCAGTACCATGCCACAAATAAAGACAACTGCTATGGAGTCAGTCCTAATCTAGCAGATGACCCCTGAGATCAGTCTTGTACTAGCGGGTGATCCCTGAGTATGTCAGTCCTATCTAATATGTGACATCTAATGCCTATAGTGGATAAGTAGTTTTTGAACTTAGGGATTGCATCTAGGGATCTCAATCTATCTAGCGGGTAAGCCCCCATCCCAAGGCTCACTCAGTGTTGAATCCTACTTCCAACTGAAAGACATTGAACTGATTTCCTAGTTCATACTAGGCTTGACTGAACTATTACTGATCGTACTAATTAACTAAACTGAACTAACCTCACTAAGTTCTGTTGACTGACGGAATACTTCTGAATTCTGTTATCTGGTTGAATGCTACTGAGTTTTTGGACTGAATACTTGAATGCTACTGAAGTCTGAACTGAAAACTATACTGGAACAGACAGATACTGATATTACTGAGTCCTAAGTTCTGTAACTGACTGAGTTCTACTAATCTTGGCATGACTGAGATTATCTTGAAAATTGATACTGGCTCTAGACGATCAGCTAAATTATTGGGTATTAAATACCCCCAAGACTCGATATCATAAATAAATAAAGCATGATAATTCTTAAATAGCATTACAATAGTCTATCATTCATAATAAAATCAAGGAGGCATCTCTTCAAGCACTTGGAATTCTTAAACAAGTATACGTATAGGGATGCATACCAATGTCTCATAATTCATTCATTAAGGAATGTACGTAAATGGGAGTGCATACATCATATCATAATTTATTTACTAAGGCCTTTCAACAAACACTTGGCATGCATTAACTTATACATATTTAGGGATTTCATGCTAACATGCTATAATGACTCTATTTCTTTCACATAAGCATTTTATCAAACATATGGGGAGCATACTTTGGTTATACAATAATCAATACATCCAATTAACATGGCTACATCAATAAACTTGCAACTTAAAAGGGTTTATCATGAACATTATGCAAATCATCACATGCTAGGACTAAATCATGAAACTTATAATCTCGAACATGAACCACAACTCAAGAATAACATAAACATGAACTTCAACTCACATAAATCATGAAAAGTCATAAATATTCTATCTTTATAATGAAAAGGGTTCTCGAACTGCTGGGGTGGAAGGGACCCAAGAATCAATATCTAATATACCGTAGTTTTTATTTTAGGAAGATTGGCGGAGAGACTCTTGAATTTGGATCTTCAATTGGAAAACCCTAACTTGTTTCTGAGAGAAATTGAGAAAAGAGAATATATTTTAGGGAAAAATAGGACTGAATTTTGTGTTATAGGGTTATACAGGGGTGGGAAATTGAACCAAATACCCCTCTTGGCATGAATTTTAAAAAGCTAAAAACTGGGCACCAACGCAATTATTGACGTGGCATGTCGATGCCATCTTCATGATACTCGACGCTTTGTACCATGATCGTGCCAAGCCTCACTCTGGCTGAATGCTACTGAAGTCTGAACTGAAAACTATACTGGAACAGACAGATACTGAGATTACTGAGTCCTAAGTTCTGTAACTGACTGAGTTCTACTAATCTTGGCATGAATGAGATTATCTTGAAAATTGATACTGGCTCTAGACGATCAGCTAAATTATTGGGTATTAAATACCCCCAAGACTCGATATCATAAATAAATAAAGCATGATAATTCTTAAATAGCATTACAATAGTCTATCATTCATAATAAAATCAAGGAGGCATCTCTTCAAGCACTTGGAATTCTTAAACAAGTATACGTATAGGGATGCATACCAATGTCTCATAATTCATTCATTAAGGAATGTACGTAAATGGGAGTGCATACATCATATCATAATTTATTTACTAAGTCCTTTCAACAAACACTTGGCATGCATTAACTTATACATATTTAGGGATTTCATGCTAACATGCTATAATGACTCTATTTCTTTCACATAAGCATTTTATCAAACATATGGGGAGCATACTTTGGTTATACAATAATCAATACATCCAATTAACATGGCTACATCAATAAACTTGCAACTTAAAAGGGTTTATCATGAACATTATGCAAATCATCACATGCTAGGACTAAATCATGAAACTTATAATCTCGAACATGAACCACAACTCAAGAATAACATAAACATGAACTTCAACTCACATAAATCATGAAAAGTCATAAATATTCTATCTTTATAATGAAAAGGGTTCTCGAACTGCTGGGGTGGAAGGGACCCAAGAATCAATATCTAACATACCGTAGTTTTTATTTTAGGAAGATTGGCGGAGAGACTCTTGAATTTGGATCTTCAATTGGAAAACCCTAACTTGTTTCTGAGAGAAATTGAGAAAAGAGAATATATTTTAGGGAAAAATAGGACTGAATTTTGTGTTATAGGGTTATACAGGGGTGGGAAATTGACCCAAATACCCCTCTTGGCATGAATTTTAAAAAGCTAAAAACTGGGCACCAACGCAATTATTGACGTGGCGTGTCGATGCCATCTTCATGATACTCGACGCTTTGCACCATGATCGTGCCAAGCCTCAGTCTTTTGACTAGAAAATCCTGCACAATATTATCTAATGTGATAGGCAGTGCAGCGTGCCTGGATTGCATTGGTGCACCACTATTTTGGGACACCAAATGTGGTCTAAATGTGGTCCAAAAATCCAAAACTCATATGGGAATACCTACTGACATAGTTGATCATGAATTAAATTAATGATCGATATTTAAGGGTCGTGTGGGTTGAGAAATAAGATTGCCAACTTATGAAGGCTAAAAAAGATTATAAGTGTAAACACTTAGTTGAAGGTTCAAAGTTTGGGACTCTTTTTAAGCTTTAATGGACTGAGTAAATATTGAAATTTTGTGGGGTCTTACAATTGTCCCCCTTGGGAACAGTTGTCCTTAAATGGGACTGACTAGACCAAAAATATGGATAGACTGAACTTACTTACTAGACATGAAAATCTAAAACAAGACTATATGATTGAAACTACTGATATACTAAAATTTCATACTGAACATGCATATATGATGCATGGATACTTGACTGAGCTATTCTCATAAAAGCATGACTAAAATTACTAATAAGCTGAGATTCTTCTACTAAACATGTATATCTAATGCATGAATATCTGACTGAGCTGACTCTCGAATGCATAACTGAATATGCAATGATAACTGATACTGACTTTGTAAGGAACATCTAAACATGCTACCGAATGGGCTTAATGACATGAAAGCATCGGGGAATTATAGAGTATTTCCCCCTTAGGACACTATGCCCCTCTAAGAACGCTTACTTTACTGAGATACTGGGAAAACTAAGGCGATGCACAAGGCACCTACGAACTGGATCATGACTGAACATCAGGGATCTGAAGCTAATGTAGGATACATGAATTGAACTGATCTTGCAGCTACTGGGACTTTCTATATTAGAATAGCTTCATTTCTGAGATTTTTAATAGTATGAATAAATGGAAAGATGGGAAACAAACTATACGAATCCGACTGCCTGACTATTAAATAGAATTTTTGGCTTTACTAATTAACTCATGCTGAAAACTTAAGCTCAAATGGGAGCAAAGGATCTAAGAATGCATATTATAAAAATGAAGGACTTATAACGTACTTGAATATATGTTAGGGGAACTTCCCTGATCATAGAGATTCTCGAGTGCATAAAATCTATTCTAACACTGACCACTAGTGGTACTAGAAGTGGCTCCCTGATGACGTAAATCTTGACCCCTCTAAGACAAAACTCTACACTCTCGCGACCTGTAGCCTAGCTTACTACAACCAAAACATACCTTATTTCTTACTCTACATGCACCTAGGTGTTTCTTACCACATTCTGCAAAAACTGGATAGGTACGCTTACTTCTCATACTACCCTAGGATTTGGAGCTTGACGCCCCATCAAGATTACCATACTTGAACTTTGGTACTGGTGCACTAGCTGAGGATGGAGCTGGGACTAAAAACTTTTGACTATCTTGAGAACGGTTACAACTCAGAGACCTTAGTTGAGAAAAACTAAAACTATCTGTTTTGGCTTTCTTTTTCACTCTCTCTCTGCTTAGTTTTTTCTGCCTCAATCTATTGAGCCTGAATTATTAGTAAAGAAAGATCCATGTCTCTATTGAGCATAGCAGTCCTACACTCTTTAACCACCAACCTAGACACACTGGTAAAAAACATACTCATTCTAGATCTAGGGTCAGCCATCTGCTCAGGAACATACTTAGACAATGATTGAACTTGAGGCAATACTCCTTCACTAACATAGAGCCTTGCCTTAGGTTCATGAACTCTTCTACCTTAGATTCCCTTATCTTAAGTGGGAAAAACTTATCTAAGAACATATCCTAAAATATCTACCAAGTTATGGGAGCTATATCCTCCCCTCTACTCTTCTTCCATATACTATGCAATCATGAGCAACACCTTTAACCTATAGGATGCTAATTCTACACTCTTTTCCTCAAAGACATGCATAATTTGGGTGATTTTCTTCACCTCCTTAAGATAAAGCCGTGGGTCCTCGCCTGCTATTGACCCAAAGAATTTTGGTGGGTTCATTCTCATGAAATTTTTGATCCTGGCTACGATTAAATCCCCATCTTGTTGAGGTTGGGCTAGCGCCTGAAAAGCTACCCGAAACTACTAGATATGGATTTCAGACTTCCTAGGACACTGTTGAAGCTTAGGCTCTGATACCTAGTTTGTAACGCCCCAATTCTGGTACCTCAGACACTACAGGATGCTCATAATCTCAAAGGACCACAAGCTAACCCTCGACTGATATTTGTAACTGAGCACTAAATAATATACTATAAAAATGTAGAAAACTGATGAAAAACTTTCCATAAGGTTCAAACATCTGAAATACAACTGAAAACTGAATACTAATACAACTATCTGAACATATAGTCTGAATAACTTCAGTTTGGAAGCCTCTAACTGTCTGAATAAGGAGTTGAATGGGACAATCCCCCAACTAACTCCATCTACTAAAAATACTGAATCGAATGCAATAAAATGAAATAAGAACCATCCTTGAATGATGAGGACTTACTGCTATCTACTACTGTTGGCTATATTGATACGGGACAAATGGCCATCTTATCTTTCGATGACATCTTTGGAGGCCAACACATAGAGGCTCAAGAATTGGACTCCTCGATAATACAAGGACATGCATGGAGGACCCGTTTTGAGCGTAACTTAAAGCAATCTCGCGTATGGAAGGTTGCTTGGAGCATTTAAGAGTGAGGACACACGGGGCATTTTGGACATTACCATGGTGTATTTACACACCATGGCCGCACCTAGATGATACATGATACGGTTGGGGCAGCCTCCACAAGTACACGACCCTTCACACGAAGCCAAGCTCGGGAATTACAAAAACTCCAAGCTTTGTTCATGCAAATGGCCGTGTGTGAGTTGGTGATTGAACCAGCCAAGGACCTGAACGTTTTATGTGTGAAGAGGGGTCTTAATGGGCCATAAACTAGTCTCCAAGGCTGGTCCAAAAGGCAAGGGGCGGATGGGCCTTTTATGTGTGAAGAAGGGGTCTTAATGGACAATAAACTAGCCTCCAAGGCTGGCCCAATAGGCAAGGGGCGGATGGGCCTTTTAGCCTTTTTGTTTGTACTATAAATAGGACATATTAGAGAGTTGGTCAGCAGATTTTTCAGATTTCAGAAAGTTGTAAACCTAAACACATAACATTTCTCTCATTTCCGCTCTTTGGAGCCGCCTCCAACAGCTCACAAGTAGAGGGATACTTGTGTTGTATCTTTGGTTAGAAACAAGGGTTGTGAGGTTGTTAAGTACCTCTTGGTCCTCGTAAGAACTTGGTGTTTACATTCAGCAGATTTCGGGTCCTTCTCTTGAAGTAGGGTTCTTAGTTTTATTGAATATTATATGTCAAGTTATCTATCTTTCTTTATCTTGTGTTGTTGTTGATTTTGTTATCTTGAAAGTCTAGTGAAGCCGTGTGGGGCTCCTTTGATTCACTAGCATTTGATTTCCATCTTGTTGTTCTCGGATTGTGGCTTAAAAACCGAAACTATCTCTTGTGTTGTAAGCTTAAAACCGGAAACTAAAACTTGTTACTCTTGTGTTGTTGGACTGAAATCCGAAAACTCTTGTGTTGTTGGTTTGATCTTGCATCATTTGGTATCAAAGCAAGACCGGTTGTGTTCCAACATAACCCATCTTGGGCAAGTTCTCGGATTAAACAAACTACAAAAAAAAAAAAATTGAAATCTGTCCACTAAGAGTTGAAAACCGAGGATGATGTTGTATGCCTAGATCTAGGTGTTATTTTGCTTGTTTAGTGTGTTTCTAGTGTTGGTTTCTTTCTCACCAACACTAAGGAGTCTAGATCCGAAAGTTGAGCTTGAGAAACTTGAATATTGTGTAGTGACTTGAAGTGGCCGAAAGTTGTATGTTGTTGCTAACCAAAAGAAAATCGGTGGTTGTATGTTATGTGCTAAAGAAGTTGATGAAGTTTATGGAAGTGTTCATCTTTTGAACTTGTTCATATGGTTCATCTTGTTGTGTAATCAAGTGGAAGACAAGCTATAAAGTGTTGTGAAAGACTTGCACCCATCACTTTGTAGTCTTGTCAATCACTTTCCCTAATTCAAGGAGCCTTGTTTTGTGGGATTTGTCTACCAAACCCCACTTTCTTGAGATTGAAAAGGGGTGAAAGACTACAAGATTTTAGTTTTCCCACCAAAACACTTTTCAAACTATAACAAGTTGTGTGAATCTTAACACAAAACCGAACAAAAAAAAAAAAAAGGAGAAAGAAAGAGAAAAACCGAGAGTAGAACAACGTGTGGGACCATTGCATGCTACCACGTCGCTATAAGCTCAACTTAGGATAGTCTTGGTTGCTAATTATTGATTCTTGGTCTCCCTTACTTGGTCCTAGAACTAATTAACAAACTAGTACTTTCCTACTAGGTTGTCAACTAGTTCCTTGAACCGTTTGTTCGTGTCAACGATTATTTGAGTGCTTTTATTCGTTTGAACGAATTGCTGATTTTTGACTCTAGTCCGGCAAGAATTCTTTGAGTCTTCAAACAAGAATCCATTCCGGGCAAGATCTTACTCATACCTTAACATCTCACGGTTACTAGCCAATTATACAACACTTGTGGAACACGACTTGTGATGAACTAAAGCGGCTGATACCTTGACGATGGAAGGAGCTTTACTACTAATCTTGTTGTTCATTTTGTAGGTTTAAGGGGTGATATAAGAGGAACATGACCTTGACAGCCGGGGATTATTGTGACTACAATATGGGAGACTATGATTGTAGTGAGGGTTTTTATGGCTACGAAGTTGAGGAAGATTGCGGAGGCGATGAAAATAGCCATGGCCAAAACATAGGCAGATTTGAAAATTACTGTTTTGAGGGAGAAAGTGAGGTGAATGAAGTGCCTAGTGCTTATGGTGACTTTGGAGATGATGTAGGACCTCGTGGGGGATCTTATAATGAAGTTGGGGCATGTGAGGAGTCTTGCACTCCCCACTCCGAACCTAGATTTGGCGTTAGGTGTAACCCTATCATTCGTAAACCTTATGAGAGCTATGATGAGAGTACACATGAGGAGTGTGGAGATTTATATTCTCCACCTTGTAGTACTTCTTATCAAGGTCGATATAGTGTGAATGGTTATACTAGCTATAGTGTAGGTTGTCCGATGGGAAGAAGAGGATATACATCTCCAAAATCGAGGGGTACTCATGTGCTTTACAATGTTGATCCGAGAAGGAGTGTACACTCCGGAAAGGTGACCATTTGTGGGATACCGGACTGCCTCGTTGTGTTAAGTGATAGGTACTATAGAAACTACATTGTTCCATCCATGGTTGATTACTTGGGGTTATTTTGTGAGCCTTTACTTGTTCCATACTTCTTGGACAGGTTTAAGGTTACCAAGAGGGTAAAAGTTGTCTTCTCCCAATTTAATTACCATGAGGAGGTGTGGTGTGATGTTTTTCCCATAACCTATGGTCATGTGAGTTTAGGCGCCAATTGGTTTGCACAACACAAAGTTCCAAATATGCAAAATTGGCCTAATATTGTAAGAGACCGATGGGGAAATTGCCTCGAGACGTACATTCTGCCCGGGCCGCAAAAAGAAGTTCCTACCTACTCCAATTCGAATTATTATGAGAGACAAAAGATTGAGAGGAGTAAGGAAGTGAAAGGTGGTAATCCGAGAGTGGAAAAAGGAGAGGTTGTGTGGAGCAAAGTAAGAGGATTACCACCAAACCATGCTAACATTGTTTGTCCTTCTATTTCTAAGGACATTTGTGTAGGTCGCAACATGGGAAGCGAAGAAAAACAATGCCAAAAGAAAGTTGCTGCCCAAACGTTTGGAGGACCTTCACACCATGACAAAGAAGAATCTACTCAAGGACTTCAAGGTAAAATGGCAAATTCTTACACTTTTGTACATGTGAATGATAATTGTGTGGCTAGTAGCCCATTGAGTGTGAGTTGTAGTTTACCTATATGTGAGTGTATTATTTCTTTGCCACTTGATGATGATGTACATGTTATGAGTGTGGATACACTAGTTGATCCTATTGATGACCGAATAGACTCTTCTTGTAAGATCGATCTATGTTCCCCTAGTGTTGAAACCATTATGTTGAATGAAAGTACATTATCTTCTGAAATTTGTGTTGATCAACTTATGTGTGAAAGTTATCTACCACTTGAGGATGTGTATGATGTAATTAACGAACCTCAAGTGTGTGATGATGTTGAAAATGTTGATCAAGGTGAGCATGAACCCGAGAGCTCTTCTTGGGGTAATATTGTGTTTAAAACATCCTTGAAACTTGATATTGATCATTTAGAGAGTGAGGAACTTGCTTGTTCCAAATCTGTCCGTGAGGTAGATCCCACTCTTTTTAGGTATAATGTCTTGTTTGAAGATGATTTAAACCGTCCTAATGAACCTAGTGGTGAGAATGATGGTATAGCTTGCCTTGAGAGCTATAGCCTATATGTTAACCCACTATGGTGTGACAATATTCCTCCTAAAGAGGGAAATCTCTTCTTGGAAGATGAGAATCCTCTTAAGGGTAAGGAATGTGTAGTTGCAGAAGCTACTACTTCTTCTACTTTGTGTGACTTCATTGTTGAGAGTACTCATGGTGATTATTGGGAAACTATTATTGAGTACACCCATGAGAGAACCTTAGTAGAAGTTGATTTGAGTAATACTTTTCTCTACTCTCTATTTGCTCTAGATCATATGTATGTTATTGAAGAGAGTATGTCATTTAGTTTGGATGTAGACCACGGGAAAGGGAAGTGTTGTCGAGACCCGTGTCTATGGCTACTTTTCCCATTTGAACCCGGTGATGTTGGTGCACCAAACTTGTTGCTTGGTCTACATGACAAGCAAAGTGTCACTCTTAATGTATCCAATAACCAAATCCTTTGTACACCTTTTGTTGAGCTTTTAATATTCCTTGCAAAGGATTCTTGGTTATATTGAAAATATGTGCAACCTTGGCATGTTGAGATGATTTGTTATGCTAACCCTAACCCTCATGCCATGAGGAGTTTGTATTTGTTTGTCCTCTCTTCGGTTTTGCAAGGTTTGGATTCGAGGTCGAATCCTTTTCAAGAAGGGGAGGATGATACGGGACAAATGGCCATCTTATCTTTCGATGACATCTTTGGAGGCCAACACATAGAGGCTCAAGAATTGGACTCCTCGATAATACAAGGACATGCATGGAGGACCCGTTTTGAGCGTAACTTAAAGCAATCTCGCGTATGGAAGGTTGCTTGGAGCATTTAAGAGTGAGGACTCATGGGGCATTTTGGACATTACCATGGTGTATTTACACACCATGGCCGCACCTAGATGATACATGATACGGTTGGGGCAGCCTCCACAAGTACACGACCCTTCACACGAAGCCAAGCTCGGGAATTACAAAAACTCCAAGCTTTGTTCATGCAAATGGCCGTGTGTGAGTTGGTGATTGAACCAGCCAAGGACCTGAACGTTTTATGTGTGAAGAGGGGTCTTAATGGGCCATAAACTAGTCTCCAAGGATGGTCCAAAAGGCAAGGGGCGGATGGACCTTTTATGTGTGAAGAAGGGGTCTTAATGGACAATAAACTAGCCTCCAAGGCTGGCCCAATAGGCAAGGGGCGGATGGGCCTTTTAGCCTTTTTGTTTGTACTATAAATAGGACATATTAGAGAGTTGGTCAGCAGATTTTTCAGATTTTAGAAAGTTGTAAACCTAAACACATAACATTTCTCTCATTTCCGCTCTTTGGAGCCGCCTCCAACAGCTCACAAGTAGAGGGATACTTGTGTTGTATCTTTGGTTAGAAACAAGGGTTGTGAGGTTGTTAAGTACCTCTTGGTCCTCGTAAGAACTTGGTGTTTACATTCAGCAGATTTCGGGTCCTTCTCTTGAAGTAGGGTTCTTAGTTTTATTGAATATTATATGTCAAGTTATCTATCTTTCTTTATCTTGTGTTGTTGTTGATTTTGTTATCTTGAAAGTCTAGTGAAGCCGTGTGGGGCTCCTTCGATTCACTAGCATTTGATTTCCATCTTGTTGTTCTCGGATTGTGGCTTAAAAACCGAAACTATCTCTTGTGTTGTAAGCTTAAAACCGGAAACTAAAACTTGTTACTCTTGTGTTGTTGGACTGAAATCCGAAAACTCTTGTGTTGTTGGTTTGATCTTGCATCATATATCGGACTGCTAAGGGTGCTCTGGATCTCGTGTTTCTGAACCTATGGTATAAAACACCATAGTGCAGGAAAGCATGCATTAGTACATGAGAATATACTGGTATGCTAGTTGGGGTAAAGCTAAATGCAAAGGCTCATATGCATGAACTATGGCTGACTGAATAACATGAGTATACAAAATGAGGAATTACATGCATGAATGCATAAACTATAATTGAAATCATAGTAACACTGAATACTAATTTCAACTAACTGGATTACTGGTAACTGGGTTTACTAAATTCTAAATACTAATTTACTAACATTTGAGTTTACTAACTCTGGAATACTGAATAACTGAGTCTACTAATATTGATCTCAGAGTTTTTATAATACTGATTGACTATATATGAGATCAGTCCTATCTAATGGGTGATCACTGAATCTATTGATACTGATTTTGATTGATTGTACCTGAGATCAATCTTATCTAGTGGGTGATCTCTGAATCTCTGAATGAAAAAAATGATTGACTATATTTGAGATTAGTCCTATCTAACGGGTGATCTCTAAATTCTATGGAACTATCTAAGTTCCTTACTGAGCTGAGTGACTGTACCTAACAGTCCTAATTTTTGTAATACTGCACTAAGTTCTATTATTGAAGCTGAATTTGAAACTGAGACTGTAGGAGGTAGTAATCTATTTAACATGCCTCAAATCTAAAATAGTGGGGTTCAACCTGTAACCCCAGCTGGAAGGGTGTCAGTACTGTGCCATGAGTAAAGACAACTACTATGGAGTCAGTCCTAATCTAGCGGGTGACCCTTGAGATCAGTCCTGTACTAGTGGGTGATCCCTGAGTATATTAGCACTATATAATGGGAGACATCTCATGCCTACACTGGATACATAGTTCTGGAATTTAGGGATTGCTTCTAGGGATCTCAGTCCTATCTAACGGGTGAGCCCCCATACCTAGGCTCGGTCGGTGCAGAATCCAACTTCTAACTGAAAGATACTAAACTGATTTCCTAGTTCATACTAGGCTTGACTATACTGTTACTGATCATATTGATTAACTAAACTGAACTAATCTCACTGATTTCCATTGACTGATGGAAAATTACTGAATTTTGTTAACTGACTGAATGCTACTGAGTTTCTGGACTGAATACTTGAATGCTATTAAGGTATAAACTGAATACTAAATTGGAATAGACTGATACTGAGATTACTGTGTATCTCTAAGTTCAGTAACTGGTTGAGTTCTACTATTCATGGCATGACTGAGATTATCTTGAAAAATGACACAGGCTCTAGACAATCAGCTAAATTGTTGGGTATTAAATACACCTAGAACTCGATAACATAAATAAATAAGGCATGACAATTCTGTAATAGCATAATAATAGTCGATCATTCATAATAAAATCAAGTAGGCATCTCTTCAAGCACTTGGAAGTCTTAAACATGTAAACGTATAGGGATGTATACCAATGTCCCATAATTCATTCATTAAGGAATGCACGTAAATTGGAGTGCATGGAACATATCACAATTCATTTACTAAGGACTTTTAGTAAACACTAGGCATACATTAAACTATACATAATTAGGGATTTCATGCTAACATACTATAATGACTCTATTTCCTTCACATAAGCATTTTATCAAACGTATAGGGAGCATACTTTGGTTATACAACAATCAATACAACCAATTAACATGGCTACATGAATAAACTTGCAACTTAAAGGGTTTTATCATGAACATTATGCAAATCATCACATGCTAGGACTAAATCATAAAACTTGTAATCTAGAACATGAATCCCAACTCAACAATAACATAAACATGAACTTCAACTCACATAAATTATGAAAAATCTTAAATATTCAATCTTTATAATTTGAAAAAGGTTCTTCAACTTCTGGGGTGGAAGGGACCCAACAATCAATATCTAACATACTGTAGTTCTTGATTTTAGGAAGATTGGCGGAGAGACCCTTGAATTTGGATCATCAATTGGAAAACCCTAACTTTTTTCTAAGAGAAAATAAGAGAAGAGAGTATATTTTAGTGGAAAATAGGGTTAAATCCTGTATTATCGGGTTATATAGGGGTGGGAAATTGACCCAAATACCCCTCGTGATACGGATTATAAAAAGCTAAAAATTGAGCACTGACACAGTTGTTCACATGATGCATTGATGGCATCAACACGATACTCGATGAGTCGCAACATGATTGCACCAATCCTCAGTACTTTCGATTGGAAAATCTTTCACAATATTAACCAACGCGATAGGTGACGCGACACACCTGGATCTCATTGGTCCACTATTTTCGGACACTAAACATAGTCTAAACACAGTCCAAAAAATTCAAAACTTGTCTGGGAACACCTACTGACCTAGCTGATCATGAATCAACTTAAAGATAGACACTTAATGGTCGTATTGGTCAAGAAATAAGATTTTCAACTTATGAAGACAGAAAAAGACTCTAAGTGTTAACACTTAGCTAAAGTTTCTAAGTCTTGGACCTCTTTTTAAGCTTTAACGGATTGAATAAAGCTTGGAATTTTGTGGGGTTTTATATAAAACATCAAGTAAACAACTTTGGATGCCATTCTGACACTCTCAACATCTCTAAAACATTATGTTTAGGCTAAGGGACCCTTGGTTTGGGTATCGAGGCTTCCACATTCATTGTAGGCAATTAAATGGAGATTGGTAAAAATGGTTCTTAGGGTATGGTCCCTACTTCTTATTGAAATGACCATAGATAGAAATTTGGATGGCACCATTAAGTCTAGAATATCAAATTTGGTATGGTAGCATAGCTTATTTACCTTCACTATATTTTGAACCAATTTTGAGCACCCAATCATAATTCGTTAGGACTAGCTAAACTTAGCTAGTGCCATGTATTTATAGGAGTCTTTGAATCAACTAGGGATTACTTAAGTTATGAAAACTTCACTAGTACTGGACTACTTTTGTGGGGCCAGCTAGCTTGACCTGGCTGATTTAGCAGCCCTTAGGTTTTTTAGAGGTAACCGCTGAAGCAACCCTTGACCATTTTAGCGAACCTGGATGGCTGGAGCTGGGACACTTTATCGACCCTTTGACACTTAAGGGGTGTGAATGCTTAAGTGATTACTTAATCGCTTAAGCGACCATCAATGGTGTTATATATATTTTTATTCCTTTTACTATACAACAATTTTATATAAGTGTATCCACTGTTAGAGACCTCCATAAGCACAAAAATTATGTAGGAGTTTATTATTTAAGATTGGGATTAGTGGGGAAATGCAATGGTGATCCCAATACCTTCAAATTCCTATAATACTTCTTTCAATTTCTCTCTTAATTCTCCATTTTAATTATTCCTACTGGGGTTATTATTGGGACCAATTTAGGCATATTTTAAGCTTGAATTTGGCTATAGTTTTATGGCGTTTGATCCTTTAGCTACATGGGCTTCTATGATGATTTTAGTTTGACAATTTTGTAAGAGGGCCCTATGTAAGACCTTGTAGTGGGCTCTACTACCCTTTTAGCTAGTATACCTAGCTTAAAAATTCTTTTGCTTTAGTTAAACCTGTGATTACTAGCTTATGCTATTACCTAGAATTGGGTTTACCCTAAACTTGTTTTTTAGCCTATTTTCCCTTATTTCCCTCTGGTAGAGTAGTATTTAACCGAGACTGCTCTTCTTTAACCTAGTAATTGGAGACTCACCTTAGTTTAGTAGACTTCCTTCCCCAAGATTGGTATTTATGACCCTATGGTCTTGAAATAGGCTTACAAACCTTGGAGTTTGTTCGACCCCAAAAGTTTTATGATTTTAATTTGGTAGTTTCTATGTTTTTTATGGTGATTTCAAGGTTGAATTATTATATGAGATGATAATGGGACCATTAGAAAGTGTTTTCAAAATTTTGGAATATATTTTGGAACATTTGGGACTCCAAAATAGTAAGAGTCCGCATTAATGGTGTGCCATGGAGGACAAACATACCCTTACCTAAAAAGAGTGACGGTTGTGATAAGAGTATGATACACTTATATCATTTTACAATAAGGGCATGCCACACTCTTGGAGTGGCGTGATAAGGGCATGCCATGCTCAGGGTGCAGAAATGCCATTTTTATTTTAGCTTGGGGTCGAGGGCTTTTTTATCTTTTTCCTATTAAATGACTTCCTTTAGGTATTAAATGTAAAACCCACCCTCATAACATAGATTAAAGTGATCCCACTCCCCCAAAACCCTTAAGAACACAAAAGGAGAAGCTTTTCATAAAAATTCAAGTTTCCCTAAAGAAATTCCAAAATTTTAGGTATGTGGGGTTTGAACAAGGATAACATTTTATCCTTGTCCCAAAAGATTTGATTTTGCAATTTGATTAATGGCATTTTTTATAGGTGTAATACCAATTTTTTTTATATTTTTTACATTATGGAATTTTCACGTGATTTAAAGTTTAGCTTGCACAAGAATATACCTTTACTTATGATTTTACTTACATACTTTCCATTATGAATGAATCTCAATGTTTTTACATAAATTTTCATGGGTTGATAAATGTATATGAGTTTTAACATGATTTAGTTAGTTTGCAAATAAGAGCATATGAATTTACAAGGATCTACTCGGTTTGCAAGAAAGTTCATACTTACTATTTTAGAATTTAAATTGTTATAGTATGATTCAAAATTCAACTATGATCTTGATCATAGATATGTCATGAGATAAATTCCTTTATGAGTATGATTTAAATAAGAGAAGCATAGTTTTTTTAGTTTATAAACTCATAGGCTTTTTTTAAGGTGAATTTCATTAGTATGAGCATACAGTTTATATAAATTTTGGGAGTAGTAATTAGAATTGAGAGGGTAATGTGAGTTCAGCACATTCTATTTCTCAGAAACTATGTACTATCGTAGGTTTATGAGTCTGGCCAGTGTAATGACTCTCTAGGTCATTTCCTTGATTTGCATGTATTTTTGGCATTTTGAGACATTTCATAGTGGCTACAAGCCATTTATGACTTGCTAAAACTTTTGGTTCATTGATCAGACAGTTCGTTTGGATTTTAGGCTTATATCCCTATTTTGGAGCTTTCACTATTTAAGATTTGTTAACCTAGTAGATGACCTTAGGTAAGTATTTCTACATGTCATTAACTCTAGCACATTGATTTTAGGCTAGGGAGATCCTTGCTTGAGGTCCTGAGAATTCCAAACTCATTTTGGGCTATTGGGCATATTATGAAAAAAATGAAACTATCGGTGTGGGCTCCACATGTAGTCAAAATCATTCTGATTGAAAGTTTAGATAGTATCATTGAGCCTAAAATGTCAAATTTGGTATGGTAGCATATTATGTTTGGGCGCACGGGGTTCTGTATGAATCCCAAACACCCGATCGAAGTCCATTCTAGACTTAGAAAAATTTGGTACAGGTTGCTGGTGTAATCGCAATCGCGATAGCACTAAATTGCGAATATGATAGAACTAATTGTGATCTCCAAGTGAGTTTTATGCAGAATCACGATTCAAAAGGAAAAATCACAATCATCCTATGTGTTTTCTTCTTTTTCCAAGAATCCAATTCGTGAAGGGTAAATTGTAATCACCACATGCATTTCACCCTTTGCAGGTAGTGATCACAATTTCAGGGTCACAATCCCGACTCTTGAACATATATTTAATCCCCTTCTCCAGCTCAAATTTTCATCACTCTTGCCACTATTTTTACACCATTTTTAGAGCTTAAATAAAGATAAATAGTGGGAAATCATCCAAATAAGCTAAGGAAATCTAGCCTAATCCTTTTTGGTCATTTCCCACTGATTTTTCCTTTGATTTTCACCCAAATTCTTGGTAAATTCTTAAAAATTATGGCTTTAAATTCCTAAAATTTAAAGCGTTGATTTGAGACCCAAATTGCACTATATTTTTACTCAAATTTTGATCACAACGTCCTTGTCCTTCAAGGGACCTTGTGATGGATTCAATTTTAGATTCCATTTATGAGCCCCGTGGGCCCATTCCTAACCCAAAATTTTACCTAACCTATTATATGGAAATATGGGTCTTTTCTGACTCCTAATAATGCATCGATTATGATTTTTATAGTGTAGAAACATTCCAAGATCATGGAGTGAAGATGGATGTTTGTGGATGATTCAAGGATTTATTGTTCAGCTTTGAGGTAGGCTTCTATCTACTCTTCTTCACAAGATGATGTATTTTATATACTACATGTAAATGAGAATGTTAAGATTGATCTTGAGTAAAACACTATGACTTAACTTGTTTTTCTAAAATTAAAGATTAGATGGGTGAATTAACCCATAAGGTGAAATGATTATTAACTTCTATAATTCTATTACCTTCCTTATAGATAGAGCTAGTTTATGGCAATTTTATGATGATATTCTAGATATGAAATAAGATTTAGGTATTGGAAGCATAGATAGTTTGCTTGACCTTATTTGGACTATTTAGGCTACAGTGAAATCATATATTATGAGTAAATGGCTTTGTTTATCATGTCTTAGGTGAATTTAGCGTCGTGGCTCATTTTTGTAAGAGAATTGCCTTAGTTTTTACAATTTAGGAGAAATTGCTTTAGTTTCTCATGATTTAGGTGTAATTTCAATCATAGGGCTAATTATGGCTTACTTATCATCTAGGAGTGTTGTGGATGCCTTAGCCTAGACTTAGATGGAAATTGCCTAAATATGGATTTAGAGAATTAGAAGTGGGTTCCTCCGACCCACCTTAGGCCAAGACTCACATTATACTTTATTGGCTTATTTATGTATGTTAGACATAGTTGAGACTAATGAGCTTTTAGTATAAGATTAGTTAGTGAATCAATGAATGATGATGGTTCTTATTAAATTTTGGTATATGCCCCATAGATATAATACACCTCATAAATATGATTTGCCATATAGATATGGGATGGATTATAGGTGTGGATATTGATATAGATTTTGGATATGCTTAATATTATATCTTATTGATATCAGTCTTGATATAAATTTTGAATATGGCTAAGATTATAACATATGATTATGTCCAGTATACATTTGAGCCTCAGTCGTGATTATTATACTGTAGTTATTTTGGACACATTATTGGGCCTATTGTCATGTTCATGATATTAGATGGTTTGGTGTTAGGAAGTATTCTATTCTTGTAAAAGAAATGGTCATAGTTTATCTGTATATTGATGCTTATGATTTCCTTATTGAATACTGGTGATGAAATGCATAGACTTGGTACATTCATGATCACTAAATATAGTAAATGGTATGATTCTGCCTAAAATATGATTGTACTATGTTTTTCCTAAAAAGGGGATAAAGCCCTCTTTTCACCTTAAAAATAGATTACTTCATAATGGGAATAGTACAATCTTAATGGATGACTTATGTGCATTGAGATTGACAATAGTGATTTAAAGATTTGGCTGAGGTAAATTCTAGTCCATAGCTTTACTACTACCATTTCTTTGGTTGAGAAAGATCCAACCCTTTCTATATTCCAATGATGATTTAGTCCCAAAGTACTTTGATAAATGGATTTATGAAGTTATACTCTTTTAGCCATAATTTTAGCCATGCAGTTATATACATATGCAAATCTTGCATTGAATACATAGTCAATGGATTATGGATTGATACATACATACCAGTTTAGGTCCGGTGATTGATGATTATATTGATGATATGAGTTTTATGTTTAGTTTGGTGGGTGATAATTATTATATTATGGATATTGATTATAATATTAATGCTATATATATAAATGTATATAAATCTGTTGGTTTAAGTCGAGATATTGATTATAAAATTAATAATAATATAGTGGTTAAGATATTATGGATTCACCTGACATTTTCATACATTTTTATTGCCTATCACCAGTATGCGCTTATATCTATTAGCTATATGGGGGGGGTCTATAGGTGTAGGTATGAGTGCTGCTTGTAGTATATTGCATGGAGCTTAATAGAGCTAGAAATGATGAAATATTATTCTTGGTATGGATTAGCTCTATTCATGCTATGCCTCAATTGGTTGTCTCACATGAGTGGTAAAGTTTTAGTTTCCTAATAAGTAAGTCCTCCAGTGGAAGGGTAGTTCAGTATATCCCAAAAGTCATTTTATCTCTTATATTAAGGGGGAGTAGTAGTTTAGAACGGTTTAGAATCATCCTTAGTGGTGGAAGTGAAAGAGAAAGATCGTAGTGATTTTATACTTAGCCAAATATTGGATGTAGAAGGTTGAGGATTTATCCTAAGGGAGAGACTATGGCCTTTGATATTAGGGTAATCTTTGTATTCCCAATATTTGTGGGTTGAGAGAAAGAATATTAGCAGAGGCTCATAGTTTTAAGTATACAATTCATTTTGGTGATACAAAGATGTACTGTGATCTGTGGGAAATTTATTGGTGGAATAGTATAAAGAGGGACCTAGCAGAGTTTGTGGTTAAGTGTCCCAATTGTGAACAAGTAAAGATTAAGCATCAAAGGATTGATAGTACACTTTAGGTCATTAGCATTCATACTTGGAAATGAGAGGTCATTAATAGGGATTTTGCTTATGGACATCCTCGTACTAGATGTTAGCATGATTTTACTTCGGACACAATGGATCGATTGACCAAATCAGCTCATTTCTTATCAATTAAGACTTTAAATACAAGGGATGATTATGCTTATATATATATATATATATATATATTCATGAGTTAGTAACGCTTTATAGGGTTCCTTTGTCCATTATTTCAGATCGAGGTACAAATCTAATTTTGATATGAGCCAAATGTCCATCCTAGTTTTACAAGACATCATTCGAGGTAAACATGGGAATGATCCAATTGTGGTCATATTGAGAGAAAGAGAGAATGAATATAGAAGCTATTTGGAGCATTCCATAAGTTTAAGTTATGTGTGGAAGTTGGCTTGGGGGTTGCTTGAAGAGCCACAACCTTGGAGCATTGAAGAGAACCTTCATTAAGGGTGTTTTAGGGATTTAACATGTCAAAAATACACTCCAAGGCTGCCCTACCCTCATTAAGGGTATTTTGGTCACTTTATGTTGTAATAGGTTATAAATAGGCTAATTTAGTCTTATTTTCATTAGATTAGTCTTAATGAATATATGAAAGAAAAAAACATTCCTCTCTTGTAAGAGTAGAAAACTCAAAATCGAAACTAGGAATAAAGTGAGGTATTCACTTGTGTTGATATTTTGGCTTAGAAATATTAGTGCTTGAGGAGAGTGAGTTCCCCCTTGTTCTCCGTAAGACCTTGGTGTTGATTATATGGGTTGTAGGTTCTTGGCATTTGAGACATGTCTTGGTACTTACATATCATATTGTCTTATGTCAAGTCAATCTATCCTTTAATTTCCTTGCATTGTTGTGCTTTTGTGTTCTTGTTCTTGTTGTGTGTTGCTGCCATGTGGTTGTTCTTGTGTTGTCTTGGTTTGACAACTCATTTGTTATTGTGTTTCTCTTGTTTTTCTTGTATTGTATCTTATTTTTGTATTGTGGTTTGAAGCTCATATCATTTGGTTTTAGATTTATCATTGATTTCATTCCCACGAGATCAACCTTGGGATTACTCACTTGAAAAATAAAATAAGGTGTAGAAAACTGAAAATCCAAAAGAAATACAATCTGTTCCTTTTTTGGCTCTTGGACAAAATTTTGGTCTTGAATTTTGTGTGTTTTGTGTGTTCTAGTGTAAGATCTTTGTTTCCTAACACTAGAAAGGGTGTCCAAAGTAGAAAATCTCACAAAAAAGAGAATAGTTGTTCTTGTTTTTGTGTCTTGGCAGAAAGTTGAGTCTAGATTAGGATATTTTTATGTGTTTTAGTTGTTTCTAGTGTTAGTTCCTTTCTCACTAACACTTTAGTATCTAAATCCAATTTTTGATCTAATTTTCTAGTTGTGTTGTTTTGTTGTTGGACGGCTTGTTGTTGTTATTCTTGATGTTCTTGTGCTGTGGTGAAGAAGAGGCTTCAAGAAAGAAGTTGTTTTATCCAAAATCAAAGAAAAGAGAGTGTGGGTTCTTGTTTGTCTTGGAAACACTTCCAAGACATCACCAAAGTATTAAAAAGACAAGGGGCTTCCAAAATGCATTGTTACCGAAAAGGAGTAAGAGCATTTTTCAAGAGTGGCTAAAAAAGGAAAAGAGACAAGACTTGCAAAAAGGCTATCGTGCCAAAAGAGTGCACGTACATCAACCTCTTTGAATCTTGAAAAGTAAGACTAAAACCTTGTTTGTCTACTTACCCTAGTAGAAATTCCTCTTATTCTTGTGAAGATTGATCAACTAAATTTAGGAAACAAGAAAAAATTTCCAATTTCAACAACATTTCAATAGCCAATAGTGGACTGCCACGTCATTATAGGCTCAAATTTAGGAATTCCTAGTTTCTATTCATTGTTTCAATTGGTTTCAATTTTGTTGATTCTAAAACTAATTGTCAAACTACTAATAACCTACTAGGTTGTAAATTAGTTTTTAAGTACGTTTCTTCGTGTTAACATCATTTGTGTGCTTTTGTCATTTATAAATTATTGTGATTCTTGGTTCAAGTCTGAACAAGATTTCTTTGATTTTTTCAAACAAAAATCTATTTCGGACAAGAGTTAAAATCAACACTCAACACCTCTCGGATTACAAACCAATTTCATAACTTGTGAAACCAGGTGTGAGATATCCAAAGCAGACGAGAGTGTGAGGATACTTTAGAGCTAAATAATTTGTTGTTTTTCTTGTTGTCTTTTTGTAGGTACCATGGGTGACCATCCTTTCAAGGACGCTTTTAAGGATTTGAAATGGAACCTTGAAAAGTTACTCCAAATATTTAGCTCCCTAAATCCAATTCCCCCACTTAGTCCTAATGAGTTGGTCTATCTTGAAGCTATCAAACATGACTGTGAAAGATGAGAATATGAAGGGTTGCCATTCAAGTCAGTTAATCAAAACTCCCTCGTGATGAGAGCTTTCCAAAGGATCAAGTGGGCTTCTGTGTTCCAAAACATGGTGAAGACCAAACCACATGTGGGATACAAGGTAAAAATGCTATCTCTTACACTCCTATAAATGTAGAATGTTATGATGTGGATAGTAGTCGCCAAGTGGGTATAGTTGCTGGTTTGCCTAGAAAAGAAGTACTTGAGTCTTCCCTATGTGATACTCGTGGTATTCCTAGGTTTCATGGAGATCAAATTCTTATTGTAAGTGCACAAGTACTAGTTGATCCTATAGCTGACCAAGTTGAGTCTCCCTATTAGAATAATTTATGTCCACCTAGTACTAGCACTTGAAATATGAATGAGGTTCCATTTGCAAGTAATGAGAGTATTCACACACTAGTTGACCCTTGTGAATATCAAGGTGAGTCTACGTTGGTATGTGAGTTGCCAATAACTAGTGTGGATATGACTAATGATCAACTTACTTATGAATGTAGTCCACTACTTGATCATGTGTATGGTGTGCTTGATGAGCCTCAAGTTAGTGATGAAGTTAATAGAGTTGATCATAAGATTGGAGACGATTCTTGGAGCATGTTATGTGATGAAAGCCTTATTTTTTCTTATATAAATCGTGAAGAATAGAATGTTATGAAGAATGAACAATTGGGTGAAGGTGACCTTGATGTGGTTGAATGTTTAGGCAACCTGATTAGTGTTAGTTCTTTTAAAAATGATTTTGATTGTGATCCTTTGTATCACACCCCACCCTTGCTTGATAAATTTTGCGATGAATTGATTGATCCATGTGATAACTTGAGTTGTGATCCCTTTGATGTTAATTATAGTTTTTGTCTACTTGAGGAATGCCCCTTTGAAAGAGAAGGTGATATTTTCTTAGAAAATCCCTCAACTTCTTCTTTGTGTGATTCCTATGTTGAGCATACTAATGGTGATGAACTTAAAATTAGTAAGTACATGCATAAGGAAACATAGTTGAAGTTGACTTGAGTGACACCTTTCTCTACCCTCATTGTGCTTATGATAGTTCCAATGGTGATGTAGAAGGTGTGCCTAATTTTGGGGATAACACCATAAGGGAAATTAGGTATGGTCGAGACTTAGGTCCTTGGCTACTTTACCCATTTGATCCTGGAAACCTCTTGGGATGTAGGAAATGTTATACATCCAACTTGATGCTTGGTCAATCACAAGCAAGGTTTGATTATGAGTATTGGTATCCTTCCCAATGACGGAAAGTCATTCTTGTGGATTGACAACCCACTTAATAGACCCAAGTTATGCCTGGGGGAATTTCCATCGATGGTAAGTGTTCACTAAAGAAAGGGAGTAGTAAAAGGAACCAAGAGAGTTCACCCTTATGTGTTTTCATTCTTGACAAAGGTATCACTACTTGTAGGTCGAGAAGTGAGTTTCCTCTTGCAAACACTTTAGATGAATTCCATTCTTATGACACCCTTCTTTGTGACTTGATTTTGATGAGAGACCCCTTTCTCACATGTGGTTTTATGATTGAGGGTTTGAGGGAAATTGTGTCATTGCCTCTTTGGGATATTATTCATGTTCTTGCATCTATATTTGACACATTTGAGCCTAAGTTGTGTGGACCACAAATTATGGATTCCAAGTTGAATCTTTTTTTGTAGAAGAGCCCAAGGATGCTCACGGCTTCTTTTCACCTTCACGGGGTTGGAAAAGTAGAAGTATCTTATGGGACTCTTGGGAGCATGCTTAACATCATTGGTAGTGGCAAAAAAGTTCTTGGAAGAAATGCTTGTCTTGGATTGAATTGTTAGTTTCTATAATCTCCCTAATTGGATGGCTTCCTTGATGGAATACCTTCCTTCAGGAAGTTGTTGGTAAAACAGAGGTCCTACGTTCCTACAATGTCTCTTTCTCTCTTTGTGTGTTCCTATTTGTGAATACATCTTAGATGAGAATGGTGTCCTTAGTACCTTTCTTCATTACCTTTATGCATATGATGATATTCAGGATCTTGTTGAATTTACATCGTATGTTGGCATGAATTGCCTAAAAGGAAGAATTTGTATGTGCTTAAATGCTTTGAATTCATCCTTGTGTACATCACATGATAAATCTTTTGAGCCAAATTTCCTTCTCAGAGATGGTAGCACTTTGGATAAATCCGTCACATTTGATTCCTTTTTATACTACCTCTTTGCTTATGATGACTTCCATAATAGTTATGGGTTAGCCGGATGTGGAGGTAGGATCTTTGTTTGTTGGTTCTCCTATTTGAGTGACATTGCTATATGTTTTGTGTGGACTTTAAATTCAATTGAGGCATCACTCTTGATGTGGTCTTTTAAAGAGCTGATGAAACAATTGTGTCTTATGGTTCCTAAGGTGAAGGTAATCTTACCTCTTGTATGTAGTGATGTCATTAGGACCTTTGAAGCTTCCTTACCTCTTGGTGATCCCCTTATCCAACTCCTTTGTGACATTTTTACTAAGATTTTCTTGATTAAAACAAGGGAAGTCTGGTTGTATTTCAAGTGTGTACCACCTTGGCATGATAATGTTGTTTATTGTACTAACCCTAACCCTCATGCCATAAGGATTTTGTGCTTGTTTGTCTTTTATTTGATCTCAGAAGGCGTAGATTTGAGGTAGAATCCTTTCTAAGAAGGGAAGGATGATGTGATCCAAATCACCATCCTAGTTTTTGAAGAAATCATTCGAGGCCAACACGCAAAGAATTCGGTTGTGGCCACATTGAGGGGAATAGAGCATGCATAGAGAGGCCATTTTGAGTATTCCATAAAAAAAAGCCGTGTGTGAAAGGTGGATTGGGGGCTTCTTGAAGAGCCACGGCCTTGGAGAATTGATGAGCACCTTCATTAAGGGTGTTTTAGGGATTTCACATGTCAAAAATACACTCCATGGCCACCCCACCCTTATTAAGGGAGTTTTGGACATTTTATGTTGTAATAGGTTATAAATACGCTTCTTTAGATTTTTTCCATTAGTTTATTCTTGATGAATATGTGAAAGAAACATTCCTCTCTTGTGAAAGTAGAACACCCAAAATTGAAACTAGGAACCAAGTGTGGTATTTACTTATGTTGATCTGTTGACTTAGAAATGTTGGTGCTTGAGGAGAGTGAGATCCCTCTTATGTCTCTGTATAAACTTGGTGGTGATTATATGGGTTGTAGGGTCTTGGCGTTTGAGACACGTCTTGGTTCTTATATCTTGTATCATCTTATGTAAAGTTAATTTATAATTTAATTTCCTTGTATTGTTGTGCTTTTGTGTTCTTATTCTTGTTGTGTGTTGCTGCCGTGTGGATGTTCTTGTGTTGTCTTGGTTTGGTGGCTTATTTGTTGTTGTGTTTCTCTTGTTGTTCTTGCATTGTACCTTATTTTCGTGTTGTGTTTTAAAGCTTGTATAAACTTCCGAGTTTTGGAAATCATTTCAAAAGGTCCTTGTTACAAAGATGATGCTTAGTACAAGTTTTCACTCACAGACAGATGGTCAGGCTGAGCGTACGATTTAGACATTGAAAGATATTTTGAGATCCTATGGATGGACTTTAAAGGAAATATGGATGATGACTTACCCTTGATAGAGTTTGCCTATAATAAAAGTTATCATGCTAATATTCAGATCCATTCAAAGCATTGTACAAGCGTAGATACAGGTCACCTAAATGTTGGTTCGAAGTTCATCAGATACATAAATACAGCTGGGGCATTATTCAACCCAAAAGATGTCACTAGGAGCTCAAATAATCGTAATAGGTCCTGAAGGCTCTCTTAGGGATTTCTACAGCCTTAATCCTCAACTGATGGTAACCAAACCTTAAATCAATCTTAAAAAACACTGCCACAACATGAAATTGGCCAAACAAATCATCGATACGAGGCATAGGATACTTATTCTTCACTTTCACCTTATTCAACTACATATAGTCGATACACATATGCATGGAGCCATCCATTTTCTTCACAAATAAAATTGGAGCAACCTAAGGCAATATATTAAGTCTGAAGACGTAATTACCTAGAAGATCATGAAGCTAAATAATTATCTTCTCTAGCATGATAGGAGTCATATGATAAAGAGACATAGAAATAGGTTAGGTGCTCGAATTGAGGTTAATAGATAACTTAATGTCTAATTTAGGAGGAAGGTCAGCTAGGTCGATAGGAAAAATATCAGAAAAATCATAGACAACCACATTACTATCCCAAACAGAAGAAAGGCATAACCTACAACCACTCAAGTAAGTCTCCTATACTTTATATAAGAAATAATGCTTGTTAGCATATGACTAAAAGAATCCTTCTACACAACCGAAGGTATATCAGGCATGACTAATGTAAATATCTTGGCAAACAAATCCAAGGCAAAATGGTAGGGAGATAAATAATCCATTCCTAGAATCATATCATAATCAACCATATCTCGCACAATGAGATAAACTCTAGTATCAGACTGAAAGACAGTCATAAACATAATTTATATACACGATCCACTACTAAGTAATCACCCATGGGGGTTGTTGCACATGAAGAAAAAAATAATAACTCTTAAGACAAACCTAATTATAGTGCACGATAATCAAAGACACATGAAAAAATGGATACAGGGATCAAACAAACTAAAAGTTGGATGATGGCATGTTGAAATCATACCTGTAATCACATCATCCAAAGCCCCAACCTTTATTTTACCCATTACAGTACATAAGTAGCCCCATCTACGACTGGATCAGGTTCCTTCTTGACCACCTATCCTATCTTCCTCAAGACTATCTCTTAAATCATACGGACTACATCTGTAACCATAAGTAGGACCCCAAGTTGGAGACGACACTAATCTAATTGGTTGTGTAATCTGAACTGAAGACTTAACCATCTCACATTGGGGAAGCTATTGAGAAAATTGACCGACGATCCCATAATCATAACATGCCCCTAATGCTCTACTCTATCTAGATAGGTCCGACTATTCTAGAATGACTACCTCAGCTTGATGACCCTAACTAATACCTTGCTATGACTGATCACTTCTATGACCACCAAAACTACTATAATTAGGCTAACCCCATATGATATTTGAAGCAATGCCTGAACAGTCCTGCTAGTCTAACCCTAAATATAATAAGGCTAATGTTGGGGGTACCTACCGTGATCTCTTCAGCCTCTAAACTGAGACTTGTTGTGGCTCTCACTGCCCCTTGGGCCTCATAATCTATCTCCTTGATATAATAAATATCTTTAGCAATATCGGGAAAATACTTTCCTAACTTCACTAAACTCTTAGTACCCTATGAAGTGGTAATCTCAAACCCCCTACCAAAACATCAAATTTACTCATACTCTATAGCAGAATCATAGTGGTGTGTCAAGATAACTCATGAAATCTAGGCTTATACTTGGATACATATATAGAACCCTCTCTCAATACAGAAAAATTATCTATGAAGAACTTATGCATGAAACAAGGCATATACTTAATTTAGAAATCCTACAAAAATTTAGTCCAAGTCACAAGTAGAGATCCAACAAGAATGGAACTTATCCACCACCTATTCATTGATATGTCTAGCTGATAAGTAACAAATCCACCACACAAGATTCGAACAATCCCAAATTATGTGACCTGTGCTCACAACAGGTTAGAAACTTATAAGAATTCTCTCTTAGAGTCCCAGCAAATCAAGGTGGAGTCTATCTAAATAATAGCCCAATATCTTTTGCTCCTCAGCAAAGATAGCTTGCTGGGTTGCTATCGATTGTGGGATTATTGGTGTTGGAAGAACTTCTACTCTTCGAGTCATAGTTGTAGGATAGGCTCTATCAGTTGTGAATCATCTAATAACCCCAATAACTAGACCAATGTATCCTGGAGAACCAAAGAAGATATAAACCTGAGTGGGTCCTGGGCTTCCCTCTGGCCCACCAACTGTTGTGGCGATTGAATCTTTGGAGCTATATCAATCTCAGGAGCAATAACAGGATCTAGTGATTTCTCCCTAGCCTGATATCTAATTGGGGATACAGCTTAGGCTTAATCTCTACCTCTAATAGGACCTAGAGTAGTCAGTTTAAGGTTCTGATCTCTGGTTGCAACACCCCATATCCTAGCCATCTATGAAAAAGTGACATAAATAAAGATTTAGAAACCATTATAGAAATAACACATGAAAGTGAACCAAGAATATGAGATTTTACTTAAAATGTTTTGTAGCCTCTCAAAGATAGAATATGGATATCTTTATGTTGATTCGTAGGACTCTATTGAATATTGGACCTTGTAATAATATAATCGGTGAAACCTGGGCTTTGATACCAAGCTATGATTAACTAATGTCTTACGCTATGATGATGCCTACTCCAACCACCAGTAGGTAAACATAGCCATAGCTCGAAATGACAAGCAATAGGCTTACGAGCTGAAGATGAAAAACAAGAAGTAAAACCAACAATAGCAATAACATCGATGAAAGCAAAGAAATATACATATATAATAAATCGTATAGGAAACAAAGAGGACAAAATACATAAAATGAAACCCTCCCATTACCCTGTATGTCTAGTACAATACATTACCACTCGAGTACTAAACAATATCCAAAATATAAGTATGTACATAGTCTCAAAATACAAAATACTATAACCAAAATAGAGAGAGGAGGATCAGCCTCAAACTCTAAAAAAGCTCACCCCATCTTTGGATTAGTAGCAAGGATCGAGGATAATATCAATGTCGATGGTTCATACTCGAATCTTCATAAAAAATAAGTAGAAGTGTAGTATGTGTACCAAACCTAGTACCACGGTCAATACTCCTAGAAAAACTATAATCAATACCCAAACACCCCGATCATTTAATAACTAGATACTAGACTTAAATCAAAACTCATAGTAACTGTACCACCACTGACATCTAGTGATCCTATGTATAGCCAATCACATTGTATAAATAATACCAAAACTATACTAATCGATGCCAGAGTTGTGCTAGAACTCATAATTATAGTTAAAATAAAGCATATGCTGGACTCAAATCAAAATTAAAATACATTTATGAAAATTATAAGCATATCTACTTAAGGAAAGAACTTTGTACTGTCCTAAAGATAACCCTTAGATGTCATATGATGATTATTAGTATGAATTTCCCCAAGTTAACCCATGATATCTATTCAACACTAAACTCTTGAAACTATAAACTTAAACATGTACAAATACTAAAGAATGTTTTTATAAACTAAATTCAGAAAGATAGTCTCAAATCTGTTGAATACTGAAAAACTTCTATCTGACTAGTCTTGAAAAGTCTCTAAACAAATGTCTGAAGAGCTATTGAGATAGATCCCTTCTAGCCCAAACTAAAAGCTAAATAATTAAAATAGCTACATTAAGAATTTAGAATCATAAAAAACTTGGCTCTCAAAGTATGAGGACTCACCAACTGTCTAATTAATGGAGATTGTGTATGTGGTTAATTATGTTGCTGAAGACAAACACCAAAACCTATATCAAACAATGTAGCACATAGAAATATGTTGTTAGTACTTTTGGAATATAATGAGTATATGGGGTTGAATGTATAAGTATAAATAAATCATTGCATAATGTTAAAAAACACTCATGCTAAGTGTAAGTAATTTCACTAAGATGATGAAATAAACTGAAGACTGAAACATTTTTAAACATGAATAACGAGCATAATCTGATAAGTTGGATGAGTTACTACACTTAGTTTCTAAATCTTTCTTTTCTGTGGGATAAGTCCAACTAGAGCTTAACAAACTTTTAGATCATGCATGCTAAATGTAAGAGGACTCAATTTGATCTTAAGTAATATTGAAATCTGAAATTCACAAAGAAAACTCATAAAATAATATCTGAACAGAATTGTGAGTCATTACACTTAGTTTCTAGAGTCTTTTTACTATGGGAGATTCTCATAACTGATATAAATCATGTGAGCTAGCATGGAGTCCAACGTCTGACGCATGTTGAAGAGGGTTGTTCTGCCCTTTCCATAGGAATAGAACCTAAAACGAATTGGATGAATCACTAAAATAAACCCATTGGGCAAGGAGACAATCTCTAACGAGACCCCTAAACCTACGAAGCCACGTAATTTTTGGGAAATAGGATGCACTGAACCTACATTCCCGTCTTGATGCTAAGTACTACCCCCTAAATCTACATGTATTGTAGGCACATAGACATAAAATTTACCTTAAAATAAGCATATGAGTTTATAAACTAAAAATCAACTATGCTTCTCTTATTAAATTATACTCATAAAGGAATTTATGAATTTCATAACTTATCTATGGATATAGGTGAAATCTGAATCATACTATAATAATAGAAATTTTGAAATAGTAAGTATGAACTTTCCTGTAAACTGAGAAGATCATGGTAAATTCATTTGCTCTAATTTTGAAACTAACTAAATCATGTTAAAACTCATGTACATTCATAAAACCATGAAAATTGATAGAGATTCATCTCATAATAGCAAGCATGCAAGTAAAAACATATGTAAGGGTAAATTTTTATTTACATTAAACATTAAATCACATGACAATGCCATAATAAGAAATATGAAAAATGGGTATTAACCCTAACTTAAATCTTATTAATTTAATTGTAAAATAAAATCTTTTGGGAACAAGGATGAAAGGTTATCTTTGTTCAAACTCCGCATACTTGGAATTTTGAAATTTCTTGAGGGAAACTTGAGTTGAAACATTAGAAACTTGAATTTTAATGAAAGTTTCTCCTGTTGTGTTCTTGAGGGTTTTAGGAGAAGTAGGATTGCTTTAATATGAGTTAGGAGGGTGGGTTTTATGTTTAATACATTTATGAAGTAATTTAATAGGAAAAATACCAAAATATCCTCAACCCCAAGATAAAAAAATGAAACTGGTGTTTCTACATCCTTGGTCGTGGCATGCCCTTATCATCCCACTCCAAGGCCGTGGCACGCCCTTATCATGGAACGATAAGAACGTGGAATTCTCTTATCACAAACATTTACTATTTTTGCATAAGGGTGTGCCTCCTCTCCGTGGCAACCTCTTAATGTGGACCCTTACTCTTTTAGAGTCCCAAAACATCCCAAAATTCATTTCAAAATTTTTGAAACACTTCCAAATGGTCAGGTTATCATTCGATATCATAATTCGAATAAAAAATCACCATTAAATATATAGGAAATACCAAATAAAAATAATAGAATTTTTGGGTTCTAACGTTATCTCCCACTTGGGACCATTCATCCTCAAATGCAGCTTGGAAAGAAACAATAGCTATCTCATGCACTCGCTAAGCTAAGAGCTGAATTTGGATTTACTCTTATACTTAAAACTTCCATCTCAAGCATTAATTTGTAACTAAATTGACTCAGTTGGCATGAACTTCATAAGGTAAGAGTAAGGATATGCATGAATAGATTAGACTCAAATGAATTCTTACCTCATACTAACTCCTTGGTAAAAGTTAATAGGTGAGGATATTGATTCATCATATCTGCCTTAACTTACCAAGTCACTCCCTAAACTAATTTATTTCTCCAAAGAATATTCAGTAAGCAAACTTATTCCTTAATCTTCAAACTTATCAGTCAAGGATCTAAATTGGAACCTCTTCATAGGATAATTTATCCTTCACCCAATACTCTCTATGGGCATAACAAAGGATAAATCTCGAAAGCACTTTCTTAACATCAATACATAGAAAATTGGATGGACAACAACTAGTTCTGAGGAAAGGTCTAACTGATACGTGACTTCTCCCACACACTTCATTATTTTATAAGGACAAATATATCGTGGACTAAGATTTCTCGTCTTCCTAAATTTCATTATCCTTTTTATGGGAGACACCTTGAAAAATGCCTAATCACCCATTTCAAAGTTTAGTTCTCTCCTTCTCATACCTACATATGTTTTCTGATAACTTTGAGTGGTTTTCAACCTTTCACGAACTAACTGAACTTTCTCCATGGCTTTAAAAATAAATTTTGGCCCAACCAAGGATAATTTACAAATTTTAAACCAACCTTTAGGTGACCTTCATCTATGCCTATACAATACTTTGAATAGAGCCATATGAATACTAGCATGATAAATATTGTTATAGGTAACGTCTATAAAGGATAAGTGATCATCTTAATTTCCTTTAAAGTCTATCACGCAGGCTCTCAAATTATCTTCTAGTATCTAAATCGTACGCTCAGCCTGACCATCTGTCTATGGATAAAAAGCTATACTAAGCTTTACCTTTGAACTATACATGAAATTAAATGAACTGTGTATGAAATAAAAATGTTTGGAGTTTCCAAAGTAGGAGAACTCATCACCTACTGGCTTGAATCTACAACTGTCTGATCAGGATGCGTATGCTATAATTAGTACCTACATTATTAGAAAATGTAGCCACACAGACGTATATGTGGATCAGTACTTTTGAAATATACTAAGAATGTAGGGGTGAATGCAATAAGTAAAACTGATTTCATATGTAATCGTAAAACATGCATTCTAAGTGTAAGAAAACTCACCAATAAGCTGGAATAAACTAAAAGATGAAAACATCTTAAAACATGAGTAATAAACATGATTTGATAAGTTGGTGAATCTATACGCTTAGTTTCTGTAAAACTTACTTTAATGATATAAGTATAACTGGAGCTGGGATATGATAACACATAGATATTATATGAATATTGGGTATGTATATCTAGACCGTACTTAGTCTAAATAACTGGACTGAAACTTTAGAGTATTATGCATATGAGAAAGGGACTGACTAAGTAACATGAGATAATTGAGCATGTATTCATGAAGACTGTATTATCTGAGAATGCAAGACCAAGAGTATAACTTAATTCTAAAATAGTCTGTAAAATGAGGTACTAAAATACTAATAGCTGGATAATTGATAATTGTACTTTATGGTCAAGCAAACCTGAAATTGAACTGAGTTGTTGATCTGATTACTAGGCTGAGACTATGGATGAGATTGTAATTAAGACTGTTTACTGAGTTTTGATAACTAATTAACTAATATCTGAGTTTAATGATACTGTATTACTGATAAATGGGATACTGTATCTGATAGTCCTATTTTTATAGAACTATGTTGAGGTTTGTACTAAACTAAGTGACTGTATTTTTAGTCGTGAATCTGTAGAACTAAACTGAGTTCTATACTGAGTTTGAAACTAAATATGTGGGAAGTAATTATCTAACTGACATACCCTTTTCTGAACTAATTGGGGTCAAAACTGTAACCCCAGTTGGAAGGGTGTTAGTACCGTGCCATAGGTAAAGACACTGAAAAGGTACCCTCATCTAGAAAGTACTCGAATGAGTATGGTGGTACCCTCATCTGATAGGTTAAAGCACCTCATAAACCCTCATCTAGCAGGTTTGATGTCTTAACCTACACTGACTATGTAGTTCTGATGTAAGGACTGCGTCTAAGGATCACACCCTCTACTGATAGGTGAGTCTCCATCCTTGGGTTCACTTGGTGATTAATTCTACTCCCATCTAAATAGAAAATGACCTGATTTCCTAGTTTGTACTAGGCTTGATTGAACTGTTACTATTTGTACATTTTAACTGAACTAAACTGTGTTCACTGAGTTTCATTGACTGACGAAAATACTAATGAATTTTATTAACTAACTGAATACTATAGAAGTCTGAACATAATACTGAATACTACTGAGGGCTAAATTGAATACTGAATACTACTGAGGATTAAAATGAATACTGAATACTACTAAGGTTTGAACTGAATACTACTGAGGTCTGAACTCGACGGGACTGATACTTAGATTACTGAGATTTTTGTGAGGTCTGTAACTGACTTCGTTCTACTGAGTTTTGCAACTGACTGATAGTACTACTGATCTTGATGTGACTGATACTATTCTATAAATGACAGTGGATCTAGGTAAATAGCTAAATTATCCGGTATTAAATACCCCCAGGACTCGATAGCATGAAATTAAAGCATGGCATGATCATAATAGCATAACAATAGTCAATTGTCAACAATGCTTTCATTGAGACATTTTGTTAAACACTTGGTGGTTAAGGACTTGTACATGGATGAGAACACATGGTATCATGTCATGATTACCCTATTCAATTCACATGGGCATTCTATAAAGAACATGGAGATTAATACTTAGACATGGGAATATCTTAAAAATATGGAGGCATAGCATGGTTTCATAACCAACACTGTGAATTGGGGAAATTACATGAAATTCACTTGAAATAGGACGTGGGCATTTCATCACAACATGTAAGGATCAAACATATGAAAAACATGAGCTTAAAATAAGGAATTATTTCTAATTTTCTTAAATATAGGATCCACCATGGAATCCAACTAAAACTCTAAGGACATGATATTTAAGCCTTTGTTCAAAATCATTCTTGTAGGCATTTCATCAAACACTTGTAATTCATGATTAAGGCTAAGCATGGGAGTAGTTAAAAATAGTAGTAATAACATGATTTTACCTCTAAAATAATCGAGTAGAGTTTAAATTTGGCAAACAATACCATTCAAACATGTAAGGTTTAATATCAACCACAATTTTATGGAAACATGATAAAAGTTTGAGATTCATGAAAATTTATAAACAAAATTCATGGGAACATGTATAGATTATAAATTTAAACTTGAAATTTGAGTTTTGGGCTCCATCGGTGAAAGAGGACCCATGGGTAAACTCCCACATACCTTAAAGCTTTAATCTTGAAGGAGAAACACAATCTTGAAAGCATTCTTGAATTAGGAAACTTGATTCTTGATTGTTTTTTTAAAGAAAATTTCATGGATTTCTTGGTGTTCTTGAGGAGACTAGGGTTTTGTTGGAGAGAATAAAGATGATTAACAATGTATCTAATGTTTTTGGGGCTGAAATTAAGTGTTAGGGTTGTATTTGGGTGAGGGGAATTGACCAAAGTGTCCCTAGACCTTTTAGGAATTGAATTAACATGTAAAAAAGCTTTGGATCCACTTCAGTTTTTCGTGTTGAGGTGTAGTCGACGCGACGCATTGAGATCGCATGCCATAACTTTTTACTTGGGTATCAGATTTTGGCGAAATTGGTATCGTTGAAAAGGTAATTCAATTATATACAATTTTGTCGGTCTTAAGATTTCAAATTCTATGTATATAAAAAGTTATATACATTTGAAGTGTGCTCTTGTGGAATCAAATATCAAATTTTGGATGAATCAAATAATCTTAGCTCAACTTGGCTCTAAATGATTCCTATGAATATTTTTAACCTCAAAAGTAAATCAAACATGAGGATAAAGATTTTGAAACCTATATTCACATGGGATTTACTTGGATTATAGATTTTACACGTAAGAATGACGGTTCATAGACTAGCCTAAAAATGTAGGGTATTACATTATCTCCCTCTTGGGAATATTCATCCTCAAATGAGACTGGTTAGACTGAGAGTTCTGTTCAAAGGTAAATGAAATCATACTTTGAACATGCATGATTAAAAACATGATTTCATAACTGATTCTGAAAGACGATATATGACCTGAATATCATGAACTGAACTGATTTTCTGAATACATGCTCTGATTTGAGAATGATTATAAGGCTGAGATAGAAATGACAAAGTCAACTGATGATTAATCTTTAATTCAAGATAGATCTTATTTATTTAGGAAGATATAGAAGATTTAAGACATGAATACTCGGGTTATTACATCTCCCCCTGGGATACTTCATCCCCCGAATGATACTTACTTGGTTTAAATACTCAATAAATACTGAGATGATACACATGAAACATAAAAACTAAAACATGACTGAATATTTGGGATCTGAAACTGATGCATGATGCATGAACTGAATTGAATTTATTACTTGCATAGTCATGACTTAATTACCTCATGAATAGAAAAGATAGTAAACCATAGGAACTTATCTGTCTGACTGCTAGATCAGATTACTAGCAATACAGACTGAATTATACTAAAATATTATACTCAACTATACATTCCACTTGTACACTGATAACGCTCAATCTACAGCTCTCGTAGGAGTGTAAAGCGGTTTCTAGCAAATATAGAACCCAACTGGGTTGGGTATTGATCCCACAGGGAATAGCTTGGTCAACAAGTAAGCAACGATTACTAGACTTTTAGTGCAAGTCTCGTAAGTAGGGGGGATTGTAATGTGTAACCAAAATATTAAAGTAAAAAATGAAAATAGCAAAGTAAACAGAAAGAATAGTTATTAAGTTGTAAACAATGAGGATTGAAGAGTTGGGGGTATGTCCACCTTATGAGTTATACGTCTCTATTGTCTATGAGTGTGTTGAATTCAACATGCATGTGCTTATAGAGAATTGTATTCGATGGTAAATCCAGGCGTCTTTCGACCTATTCGAGGATTATTTCACTTTAACTCTTTCGAGCTTAAAGCGTGTCTAACGGTACGAATTCTCTAAGAGGTTAATCCAGTTACGGCACTAACTGTTTAATAGGGGATGGGACCCTACTACCTTGACATTATCTCTTTTCCAGATAGATAACCTTTCTTTCGAACAAGTTAAATGTTATACTGGCGTATTCTTGCGTTTGCAACCACAAAGAATTTTGATTAAGATGAAGAGAATAATGATATAAGCAGCATACGTGTCACGAACTCACAAGCTCATAGTAATAGATAGTACCTCATTCGGCTTCCATAACCCCAACAAAGAAGTTTAGTTACCCATGAATGCGAAGGAGCTCACGGTTGACATTGTTATTATACCACAATACCAATTAATTTCGTGTAGCACAAGTGGTAGGCGTTTAGGCGTGAATTCCTGGGCAAAGTAACGATTCTCTTATTGCGGAAATTAAGAATAGATGAATAGAAGAAGAAAGATAGAATTAATGGAAAGATTAGAATTGTTGGAAGAGTAGAAAAGATTAATAGTTGAAGAATGTATATGGATGAATAAAAATCTCTAGCATGATAGGGTATTTATAATACCCATATCCTAATCCTACTAAGCTAATGAAATATTTAACCAAATCCTACTAAGCTAATGAAATACTTAACCCAATTGTACTAGGTTAATGTAACATTATCCAAATCCAAATAGACTAGTGAAATACTTAACCCAATTGTACTAGGTTAATGTATTATTATCCTAATCCAAATAGTTACTGCAAGTCTCCAAAGTCTTCAGAAATGCTGTTTTAGCCCGGAAAAGGTTTCCCATGAATCACTTTTGGTCCTTAGGCGTCCAAGACTCCCTTTTCTCCCCTCGTGAAGCTTTCTTTGGCATCAAGTTATCCATAAAATGCTGAATTCTGCATCATTTATACCTGAAACTTTGCTAATCATGTTCGTTAGCTCACTTACAGGAAAAAGGACTAAAAGTGCATGAAATATATAATTTGTTCGCAAAACTAGGCTAAAATATGGGTAAAATATAGCACTATAGGCGTGTAAATTCGCCTATCATCAACACCCCACACTTGAAGCTTTGTTCATCCTCGAACAAACTATCATGTCCCTCTAAACATTACTTTAGGTTTCACAGCAACAACACAAAATATTCGTCAAGACAAGCACAATAATTACCAACAAAGAGTAGTTTTCCGATCATTAGTAGAAACAGTTTAACCTCTAGTATAGACTCGCGATGGTGGTCAACTCATATTCAAAAGTTAAGGCACAAGGAATCATAAACAACTACCCAAAACTCATCAATCATGTGTGTCTCACAATATATTACCCATAATCGCTCACAAGTATAACATATTTTTTCAAACATGGGTATCAAAATATCCTTGCTCTCACTCTCACAAAGAATTCATATGCAGTAACTGATGACCATAAGCTTGCCCTTAGTGTAATGCTCCACTAAATGTCAGAATACTAATCTTAGGATCAAATAGGTCTTTTACAGGTTGTAATGTCGGCAAAGGGACGGGTAGGACTATTTTGGCCAGAAATAGTGACTAAGTTCCTAAGCACTTTAATACATCACATTGAATCAAAAACATTTTTCTTTCAACCTTTCTTCTTTCTTTTATTCTACCACCCTTGTTCTCTACTTTTGTTTTTCAATTTTAAGCATCACTCACTTTTCAGCTTTCTTTTTTTTTTTTTTTCTTTTCATAACATACCTCTTATGATAGCACTTTCTTTTTCATAACTCATTCAAGCACCACTGCAATTTAAAGCATCATACTCACCCAATTTCCTCTTATTTCGTCACATGACTTTATAAGTTAAAGCACTTAGGAATTTGGATCAAATTACGGTCTTAAAAAAATAGATTGGGCTTACATATGAGGTTGTCAAAGAAGTAGGCTAAAGGCTCAAAAGGGTTTAACTAGGATGATGTCCATGGGTAGGTAAAATGTAAACATGTATAGGTTGCCAAAGAAATGCCTAAATCATCTCCTAAACTTACACTCCTTATTTTCGCTTTGCATCCATACCAGGCAAGTTCTAGCATCAGCTACAAACATGGAATATACTATTAATCTCACACACACAAGCACATGGTCGACTTTATTGGAAGTAGTATAGACTCTCGACCCAACAAGTGAAGGAATTGAACCACACAATATCACATAATGATTCACAATTAGAGCCTAAACGTCTCAATAGTCATGATTTTAGCACCTACTCTTGTTATGATCTCATGCTGCCTATTAGAATAATTTCGTGCGAAGCTAAGTAAAAAAAAATTACTACTAAAAAAACTTAACTTAAACTAAAAAATGAAACACACACAAAAAAAAAATGAAACAAATAAAACAAAGTAAACAAAGTGAACAAACATAGATGCGGTAGAGAAGTATAGCATGCAATACCGCCACCCCACACTTAAACGGGACACTGCCCTCAGTGGAAAGTAAATACAAAGAAACTGGTCAGTCGGACTCTTCCTCAATGTCGGGGGTCATACCCCCTTCTTCGGAATCATCATAAGAGTCATCATCAGAGTTCTCCTCCACGTCGGAATCTGGCAAGCGCCAATCATCATCGGTCGGCACATCATCGTCTAGAGATTCCTTAAAGTATTTGCCTACTCCACACATCTCCCGTGCATGCATATTTATTGGATAGTCATGGTCCAGCTGTTGGAGCTCTGCAGCAGTTGGAACACGACCTCCACTCATCATTATGAACTGAGTCATTCCATAAAGATGACGGAAGAAAGTCTCATCTCGAGCATGTCTCTCCGCAGTAGTAAGGTTGACACCATGTGTTGTTTTAGCATCTTTGACCTTTGTGAGGTCAACCTTCTTCGGGTTATGTGGGAGTTTGTGATAAGCTGGTTCCTCTTCGATATCCTCCTTCCGCAAGATTGCTGTCAACAGATTACCAAAAGTTAAGTGGGACCTCTTGTGTAGTCTGGCCTTCCGCATTGTAGAGCGAATGATTGCCCCAATATTGATAGGGACATTCATCATCAATGCATAGACCAAACACACTCTATCTATTGTTATTTTGGTGTATTGAGTCCTAGGAATAAGGCATGAGTTGACGATGCGCAATCAGATTCTTGCTTCCCTATTCAAAGGAGCATAGGGGAAGGTGTTGTGTTGTCCGGTGTCTTGGTATCTGCTCCACCTTGCCATGGATCTACTTCCACAAAGTGTATGTCGAATTGCTCTATAAGGAGGTCTGCAGTACAGCTCTTTGAATGGTGCTTGATAGACCGAAGGTAGGCCAAGAAAGTAGTTGATCAAATCCGCGTTGAGCTGTAAAACTTGGCCCCAAATCTTGACTTCGCTGCCCGTGGTTTTCGGCGACCAGTTGGCATAAAATTCTCTTGTCAAATCAAGATTACATTCTCCCATGTCGCGGAAGATGAAATCCAGATTCAATGCCATGATTTTTGCCAACATACGCGGTTCCTTCTTCTCTAGGCTGTCCTTATTGATCAAGTCGACATAAACATATTTGCTTTCCTTGTTGTTCCTATACCATTCTTAGGCTTCCTCCTCAAGAACCCATTTTATTCCAAACATTCGGCGGGGTAATTGCATTGAGGATGATTCTCCTTGGTCCTTGCGACCTCTCTTCTTGCCCTTTTGGGATGTGGTAGCCTTATTTTGTCTAGATTTAGGTGCCATTGTTCCTAAGATTTAAACGATATTTCATGTTAGCATCAACTCAATGGAAACAATCTATAAACAAGCCATCGGGGTACCACCCCACACTTAGGTTCGTTGATACAAATCAGTGAAGTGAAAGTGGTCGATTACTTAGACTTCGTCGACATATGTTTAAGGAGCTATATTTCGACAAGAAAATCAGTGATGTATCACTTCTTGCAACCTTTGCAATACGTTCATGTTAGGTAAAACAAGACTACTACATAGGGGTTTCATCATGGTATAGTTTCTATCAACAATTACAACCTCCTATTAGGCAACTATAAGTCTTATCCCGATGAACGGGATAGCCTAACATGTAGGTATACAAGTGACAAGACTATGCAATGTTCATAACCATAGCAATTCCGCAAAGAGTATGACAATGCAATTAAAACAAAATTCAAGTCGGAAACAAGTTAAGATTATCCCAACGTATATGTTCACTCACATGGTTTTGCATCAACAATTCAAACACTTTAACATCACCAATATTTCTTCAAGATGTAGCAATTCATGATAGACATAGCAACGTAGTACTTACGAGAAATAGATGAAGAATAAAAGAGTACTTACGTGATTGAAGCCTTTGGAGATGTTTCTTGTGAATTGAAAGAGAAAAAAGAAAAATTTTGAGATGATTTGGAGTGGATGTGCGGCGCCTTTAGGTCAAGTTTCAATGTGTTTATGTTTCAAGACTAAGTCCTCTTTATATAGGAAAAGAATGGGTCGGGTTTTGACCCATTTAAAATTGGTTTTGGAGACAAAAAGGGACCATAGGCAGCACCTTTAGCTTTGCCTATGCATGGTATAGGCGGCGCCTAATGCAAAGCATAAGCTAGCATAGGTGGCGCCTAGTGTAATGCATAAAGGGACCATAGGCGGCGCCTAGTGCATGGCATATGAGATACTGAGACCAAATGCTTTAGCATAGGCGGCGCCTATGCTATAGCATACCTGAGCATGGGCGGCGCCTATGTCTTTGCACACTAGATTCCGAGACCTTAGGCTATAGTATAGGTTTTGCATTGTTCGTGGCCTAGTTTTACCTAGGCCTAGCATTTCTCGATGCCTATTTTGTCATGAGCAATGCTCAATCCATAGCCTTATGCATCTTTATTCCTAACTTACCACCTTTACCATGCAATACGTCCAAATCGTTATTTGAAACCAATGTCCTCGTTGAATACCTCTTGCACCTATATTTGCTCAAAACCAATGAAAACAATTAGTACGATGGGTTGCCTCCCACCAAGCGCCTTGGTTAAGGTCGTAGCACGACTCTTATTTTTGGATTTTCTTTTATCAAAAACAAAACAAGTACTTAGAATGAAAGAAAGACAAAAACTATAAACAACAAACAATAAACGATGGGTTGCCTCCCATCTAGTGCCTTATTTATTGTCGTGGCTCGACATAGTTACCTCGAGTACTTAGACTTCGTCGAGATAAGTGATGGCCATATAATTCATCGAGTCAAGAGGACCGATATAAGGTTTAACACGTTGACCATTCACCTTGAAGACAACACCATAATTGTCTTCCAATTCAACTACTCCAGACGAGTAGACTTGGATAATTTTGTATGGACCAGACCATTTAGACTTTAGCTTACCTGGGAACATCTTCAATCTAGAGTTGAATAGAAGTACCATATCATCCTTTTGGAAATTTCGTCGAACAATCCACTGATCATGATACCTTTTTATCTGCTCCTTGTATAGGTCTGACCTTTCATATGCATGGATACGGAACTTATCTAATTCGTTCAGCTGCTCCAACCTCAGATTCATCGCATCACCCCAATTCAAGTTCAATTGCTTCACTGCCCACAATGCCTTATGCTCGAGCTCAATGGGTAAATGACAAGCCTTCCCATAAACTAGTTGATAAGGGGACATGCCAATGGGTGTTTTGAATGCAGTCCTATACGCCTATAGTGCATCATCTAGCTTCCGAGACCAATCCTTCCTATTAGCATTTACCATCTTCGTAAGGATTTGCTTGATCTCCCGATTGGTAACCTCTACTTGTCCACTAGTTTGTGGGTGATAAGGCGTGGCTACCTTGTGTTGCTTGACACCATACTTGGCCAACACGGATTTGAATAGCTTATTGCAAAAGTGAGATCCTCCATCACTTATGATAGTACGTGGTGCTCCAAAGAGAGAGAAGATATTCCTCTTTAAGAACGCTACAACACGCTTTCCTTCGTTGTCAGCCAACGCTACAGCTTCAACCCATTTTGAGACATAATCTACAGCAACTAAGATGTACTTCATTCCAAACGAATTCACGAACGGACCCATGAAATCAATACCCCATACATCAAAGAGTTCTACCTCAAGAATTTTGGACATGGGCATCTCATGGTGTTTCGAAATAGCACCTTGACGCTGGCATTGGTCGCACCTTCTAACATAGTCATAGGCATCTCTAAATATCGAAGGCCAATAGTAACCACTTTGCAATACTTTCCTTGCCGTCCGATTGCCTGCATGATGTCCTCCAACTTGGGAAGTGTGGCATGCCTCCAAAATATTAGGCACCTCTACATGGGATATATATCGTCGAATAATACCATCCGCACATCATCGAAACAAATATGGCTCATCCCAATAGTAGTGTTGTACGTCTTGCATAAACTTCCTCCTTTGGTGGTAAGATAAATTGGCAGGTGTCACATCACTAACCACAAAATTTGCAAAGTCGGCATACCATGGTAATTTTTCCATTGTTGTCGCTAATATCTCCTCGTCAGGAATGCATCATCAATCTGAATTTCAGGTTGTGCCACATGCTCATTCTCTAGTCTAGATAGGTGGTCGGCCACTTGGTTCTCGCAACCTCTTCTATCTTTGACCTCAAAATCGAACTCTTGCAGCAGCAATACCCATCGAATTAATCTTGGTTTTGCATCCTTCTGTGTTATTAAATACCTAAGAGATGCATGGTCTGTATGAACGATCACCTTAGTACCTAATAGATAGGCACGAAACTTCTCAAACGCATACACAACCGCTAGGAGCTCTTGTTCTGTCACAGTGTAGTTCCTTTGGGCTTCATTTAGGAGCTTACTTGCATAGTAGATAGGATGAAATAATTTCTCCTTTCTCTGACCAAGCACAGCTCCAACAGCTATACCACTAGCATCACACATGACTTCGAACGGGAGAGACCAATCTGGTGCTACCATGATAGGGTCTTCAATGAGTTTTCCTTTGAGGAATTCGAATGCCTTTAAGCAATCTTCATTAAAGTCAAACTTCGCATCGTTCTCCAAGAGTTTGCACAATGGACTAGCAATTTTTGAGAAGTCTTTGATGAACCGACGATAGAAACCTGCATGGCCGAGAAAACTACGAACTCCCTTCACCAAAATTGGAGGCGGTAGCTTCTCAATAACCTCTATTTTTGCTCGATCAACCTCAATCCCTCTGCCGGAGATCTTGTGCCCAAGAACGATACCTTCTTTTACCATGAAGTGGCACTTCTCCCAATTCAGCACTAGGTTGAATTCTACACATCTTTGCAATGCCATACTTAGGTTTGCCAAGCATGCTTCAAAAGACTCACCAACAACTGAAAAATCGTCCATGAATACCTCCAAATTATCTTCAACCATATCAGAAAAAATAGACATCATACAACGTTGAAAGGTGACTGGTGCGTTACATAACTCGAATGGCATACGTTTGAAGGCAAACGTACCATATGGGCATGTAAAAGTTGTCTTCTCTTGGTCTTCGGGGGCAATACAAATCTGATTGTAGCCTGAATAACCGTCCAAGAAACAAAACAATCCTTTCACCGCTAATCGATCTAGCATTTGCTCCATGAATGGCATTGAGAAGTGATCTTTGAGTGTCCAAGAATTCAGCTTTCGGTAGTCCATGCATACTTTCCATCCAGTGATGGGTTTGAGTGGAATAAGCTCATTCTTCGTATTTACGACCACCGTCATGCCTCCTTTCCTAGGAACACAATGTACTGGGCTTACCCATGTACTATCAGAGATTGGATACACAACCCCCGCGTCTAACCACATGATAATTTCTTTATTCACCACTTCTTGCATAGGTGGTTTTAGACGCCTTTGATGCTCAATGGTGGGTGTGCAATTTTCTTGAAGATAAATTTTATGTGTACAAATCCCAGGTAGAATACCAATAATATCTGCAATGGTCCATCCAATGGCTCTAATGTACTTCCGTAAAATAGCAATGAGTGCTGCAACTTGTTGCTCACCCAAATCTGCTGCTACAATGACTGGAAGTGTGTTTCCGCTTCCTAAGAATGCGTACTTTAGATGACTTGGCAGCTTCTTCAATTCTAATGTGGGTGGCTCTTCAATAGATGGCTTAGCTGGTGGTTTGGGTCGATTCTTGAGATCAAGGTCCAGCTTCTTGGGAGCATAGTGATATGTCCCTAATCCCGATAGAGCACAAATAGCTTCTTCACAATTTTCAGCATCCTCAGTCTCTCCATTCATGAGCACAACCGCCAAAGGGTCATCAATAATTTGCTCTTCTTCAAGTAATTCTTTCTTATCATCAAAGAAAACATCAGCCACCGAAAATACACTCAGATCTTTGGGTTGCTTCATTGATTTGAAAACATCAAAGCGAACTACTTCGTCATTTATTCGGAATGAAAGCTCATTGGCTCTCAAATCAATGAGCACACTAACTGTAGCAAGGAAAGGGTGCCCCAAGATTATGGGAACTTCTGAGTCTGCTCACAATCCAAAATAACAAAGTCTGCCGGAGAGATGAATGAAGAAACCTTTACCAATACATCACATAGAATACCAACAGGTCGTTTTACCGACCTATCCGCCATGACAAGACTCATATTGGTTGGAGTAGGATCACCCAACCCCAACTTCTTGTAGATTGATAATGGCATCAAATTGATGCTGGCTCCTAAGTCACATAATGCTTTGGCAAAATTCAAAGATCCAACGGTGCAAGGAATAGTGAAAGCTCTGGGGTCGGCTTTCTTCTGAACTATTGATCGGGTAGCGATTGCACTACAATGATGCACATCTTCTTTCAACTCATAGCTTGCTGCCCGCTTCTTTGTCAAAAGATCCTTCATAAATTTTGCATACCCAGGCATTTGTTCAAGTGCCTCCACCAATGGAACATTAATGGTCAGCTGCTTTAACGTAGTCATGAATTTGCTGAACATCGTGTCATCCGCCACCTTCTTCAATCTTTGGGGAAAAGGTGGTGGTGGGCATGGAATTGTTCTCTCCACGGATTTCTTCTCTTCTTACTTCCATTTTTCCACTTTTTCAGGCTGCACGTCGCTGGGTGTGACATCCTTGACGTCTTCTGCGGACTCCTCTCCTATTACGTTGTCATCCAAGTCTGCAGCTTCATCAACCACTTGCTTGCCTTTTACTGAAGTTTCCAGCACCTTACCACACCTGGTAGTGATGGCCATGCATGACCTATCATTCCTTGGGTTTTGCACAGTATCGCTAGGTAAGGTGACAACCTTTCTTTGATTGAGTGTTGCTGAAAGTTGGCTCAATTGCTGCTCTATTTGCTTGATTGAAGTGGAATGAGAATCAACTATTTGTTTCATAGAGGACAAATCATTAACTACCTCCGTTACTGCAGTGCTTGTTACTTCCACTCCTTTCAATATTTTAGCCAGCATGTCTTCCATACTTCCAGAACTAGATGTGGTGGCATCACATCTTCCAGGGGGAACGTACAAACCACTCTTTTCATTCTTGTTCTTCCAACTTCCTTGGTCCTTGTTTCCAGATTTATCATAATAGTTTTGACCTTGGTTTCCTTGGGTATTCCCTCAAAAACCCTCCTGATTGTTCAAGTAGTTGGCCTCTTCTTCCGAATCAGATTCATCTCTTCTTTTTGACGCAATAGCTTTAACTTTTTTGGTCTTCCCTGATAATAAATGCTTTGTAAGAAGATCCACTTGTTTTTTCATGTGTGCCATATCTTGATCACGTTCTTCTTTCCTTCTTCTTTGTTCTGCAGTCATGCCAATAGATAAAGTGGGGCTTGCTACCTCAGAATCCCTGGTATGCCAAGATCTACTTTGCTTCATCATACGATCTAGTATATTGCTTGCTTGACCAAAAGTGAGGTCTATAAAAGATCCTCCAGCCCCATTATCCACCACTGGTTTAGTTATTGAATTCAAGGCTCTGTATAATATCTCCATTAGGTGAACATTAGTTATGTGATGGTTTGGGCATCTCGCTAGCTTTGTGTTGAACCTCTCCCATGTTTCATGAAGAGCTTCAGTGGGAAGCTAACGAAAGTTGCTGATTTCATCTCGCAATTGTGCTCTTTTGGATGGCGAAAAGAATCTTTCTTGGAAAGCGTCTCGTAATTGCCTCCAATTTGTAATAGAATCAGGAGTCAGCCCATTTAACCATAGAGTTGCCTCCCCAGATAGAGACAATGGGAATAGACGTAATCGAATTGTATTCTGACCAACACCAGGATTATCAAACGACTTGCATGTAGAAATAAAGTTGATGAGATGCATATTCGGATCATCGCCTGCTAGTCCACCAAATAATCCCTTGAGTTGCAATAACTGAATCATGGTGCTTGTGATGTTGAACTTGGCTCCGGGCGCTAATGGTGGAGGAATTATGGCTCCAGTGGCTCCGGCTCCATCAAGATCATCATCATCGTTGTCAAAAGCTGGTTGCATGGGTTGGTGATCATACCTAAACCGAGCTTGACGACCTCTTCTGTTGGCAGGTGTTGCGATTTCAGCATCATGCCTTGGGTTTAGTAACTCGTCATCACCTAAATCCTCATCGTCAGGATTTGTTGCTCGCCTAGGGTTATCAATGTTTTGTTGGTGTAATAGGGGATGGGACCCTACTACCCTGACATTATCTCTTTTCCAGACAGATAACCTTTCTTTCGAACAAGTTAAATGTTATACTGGCATATTCTTGCGTTTGCAACCACAAAGAATTTAGATTAAGATAAAGAGAATAATGATATAAGCAGCATACGTGTCACGAACTCACAAGGTCATAGTAATAGATAGTACCTCATTCGGCTTCCATAACCGCAACAGAGAAGTTTAGTTACCCATGAATGAGAAGGAGCTCACGGTTGACATTGTTATTATACCACAATACTGATTAATTTCGTGTAGCACAGGTGGTAGGCGTTTAGGCGTGAATTCCTGGGCAAAGTAACGATTCTCTTGTTGCGGAAATTAAGAATAGATGAATAGAAGAAGAAAGATAGAATTAATGGAAAGATTAGAATTGTTGGAAGAGAAGAAAAGATTAATAGTTGAAGAATGTATATGGATGAATAAAAATCTCTAGCATGATAGGGTATTTATAATACCCATATCCTAATCCTACTAAGCTAATGAAATACTTACCCAAATCCTACTAAGCTAATGAAATACTTAACCCAATTGTACTAGGTTAATGTAACATTATCCAAATCCAAATAGACTAGTGAAATACTTAATCCAATTGTACTAGGTTAATGTATTATTATCCTAATCCAAATAAGTCACTGCAAGTCTCCAAAGTCTTCAGAAATGCTGTTTTAGCCCGGGACAGGTTTCCCATGCATCACTTTTGGTCCTTAGGCATCCAAGACTCCCTTTTCTCCCTTCGTGAAGATTTTTTTGGAATCAAGTTATCCATAAAATGCTGAATTCTGCATCATTTATACCTGAAACTTTGCTAATCATGTTCGTTAGCTCACTTACAGGAAAAAGGACTAAAAGTGCATGAAATATATAATTTGTTCTCAAAACTAGGCTAAAATATGGGTAAAATATAGCACTATAGGCGTGTAAATTTGCCTATCATCATACACCAACATGACATTCAAGCCTATCTTCATAACCACACATAAAATTTTAGTCAAACAACCACAAAAGCATCTTTCTCATTTTCTCTAAACCTCTATCCCTAAAAGTTTTATACACTAGCCTAAGAAAACACAAATAAAATTTTAACTAATCTTGACATAAGGAGAGGTAACTGAAAGTTAGAACATGAAGACCTGAAGCATAAATGAATAACTTTGACACTCAACTGAGTCTTGAGGAATAAAGTATCAATGAGGTTTGAACTGAGGACACACATGGCATAAACTGAATTTTTTTGATCATTATGAGTGAAGAATTAGTATTTCGATCTAATCATACTACAAAACATGAGTATGTGAGTCATGATCTGCATAACCTGAGTTTGGAGTTCATGATTTCATGGAACATGATTTATACTACTGAGTGAACTGGAAATCCTCATGCTAGAAACTAAAAGCGTACATGGTTTTGGTATAAAATGCATAAATATGAGTTGTGATGATGGAGCTGACATGTAAGACATGAGTAGATATCGTGATGACTGAAAAACTTTGCATTGCAATAAGAATAGGTTGGGAATATTCTTCCCTTACTTTTTTTACATATACTGGCACTACTATTGTGATTCCCTAAAAAAAAATTTTTGTTACGATCTCGGACGAAAATATGTTGAATTCTGTTCTTTATCGTGATTAATAATTTTTCTATGTGGAATTTCTAGATATGCAACCTTTCATCACGTATACCATTAAATAAGCTTTCCAACGATATGTGGATCATCCAAAACGAATACTCGAGTGAGGAGTTATGATCATTCCAATCTAACCATGAATAGTGGTAAATAGTAAATACGCAAGAAAAAAAATACTCAGGCCAGGCAAATTTTAGGGTCAACTTCAAATGATCATAACTCCTTGAACATAATGATCTGGGTGGGATACTGTATATCAACAGAAAGATCTGAAAGTCCTCTTTCCAATGAAATTAGTTTCATCCAATTTGGCCATCGGAACAAAAAGTTATGGTCGATCTACTTCAGCCTATTAAAATAGTCCACCAAAGGACAGATTTAACATTATTTGATTTTTAAGGATATTTTGGTCATTCCCACTCCAATCCATTCGGGTAAACCATGGATTTAATTCCATTAAGAGCATTCAATAGCTCATTTTTCTCCAAAATTTCCTAAGGCTCAAACTCCAAACTTACTACTGCAAATTTCATCCTTCTATGTCTCTTGATTGAACCGTAGAAATTTCAAATTGATTTGGGATTCGAGTTGATCATGTTAAGGGCTTCAAGAAGCGCCCTTTATTTTCGTGAATAAAGTTTTGGAGTCGGAAGTTCATATTCATCTTTCATTTTTAGGTATGTGGGGCTTTGTACAAGATTATCCTTTCGATCTTGTCCCGATATTTTTGTTGAATTACATTGACATGAGATTTTAGATGTTTTACCACGAATTGGAAATATGGTTTTATATATTATATTATTATCCATGAGCCATGGGATTATATTATCCGATATGTGTATGATGTTGAGATGGAATTATGTCCAAAAAGTATTTGATTATGAGAGTATGATGATTTAATTTGTTAAGCCTTGATTTTTACTATCATTCTACTATTTCCTTATTATGAATTTATAGTTTATATTGGAAATTCTATATCCCTACTATGGGTTGATGTCTCACGTACCTTTAAATGAGAGTTGCATGGCAAATTGATAAATGTTGATATTGGAGTTGCAATGAGTCTTGGTATTTTTTGGATGGTTTTGATGAGTTAAATTGTTGAAAATATTTTGTATTGAGTCTTGATACCCTTGTCCAAATATCAAGTTAGTTATGGTTTAATGCATTAATACCTTGATGATGTTGAGGAAGATTAAAATGTTTTGAGCTAAAATGTGTTGAGTTAGGAATCCACAAATTGATATGATTTGATAAATGAGAAAGAGATTTGATTTGGTTTTTATGATAGACCCTTGTGATTTTGTGGTGGATTTCCTAACGCGTTCTGAGCTTGTCGGGGAGTAGTACTTAGCACCAAGAGGGAAATTTGGTATTTCCCCAAACATATGTGCCACCGTAGGGTTGTTTGATGATGATATTATTAAACAGAGAGCCCAATTATGATTATTGTAGTTTTACGGTCGTACTCCCTGGCGAAGACTATGACACTCCCGCCAATGGGGGTTTCAAATGTTGGTATTCCATGTAGCTCACGTGGGGTTGTCGGTTATAGGAAACTCCCCTGTCCATAAGAGTCATGTTTATTGAAATACCGAATCACTCTGAGTTTTGATGTGGTAAGTCAAGTTGCCTATGATGATCGATAATGATTTGTGAGGGTTTTCTCCTACATTTACTATCTAAGATGTTATGAGTTGCATGATTTAATGTCACTCAAGCCAGGTGTGTCATTATGGTCCCTATGTATGTTTTTACGAAATTTATGATATTAATTATATTTTGTATATGTCCCCACATACTCAGTACATATCTTGTGCTGACCTATATATTTCTCTATAGGCTACATTCTTACCATGATGTAGCTTCAGGTACTCATCCGCAACCGTGATAGTGATATCCAAGTGCCACATCTACATTCGTTCAGTGGTGAGTCCTTATGGTTGGAGGACCAAGTTGCTAGTTTTGGTGCTGTTGTTTGTGATCCCTTTGGTCTGTTGAGTCAGTTGGGGGTTTGTCCCAATGGCTTATTGATTTTGCTGTATAGAGGCTATGTAAGACTAGTGTATTATTTGGTTGGATTATGTATAGGCATTCCATATATGCACAGTCTAATGATATTCCATGCTATGTGCGATGTGATATGATATGTACTTATATATTTATATCCTTAGCATAGCATATATGTTGTTCTGTTGGAACCCAAGGGTTGTGTTTTGGCTAAAAGGGTTTGCTTGAGGCTACGTGTATCCTTGGGCATCGTGTGGCATCTCGGGATAATATTTTGGCGTATTACAAACTTGGTATCAGAGCCTAAGATTGTAAAGAGTCCTAGGGAGTCTAACAAGCTGCGTTTTGTAGAGTCTTGAGCATCGGTGTGTAGTGCGCCACACCTATAATCAATAGGCGGTGGGGCGTTCTAGGAAAAGTCATTTCTTTCTTTCTACAAGAGTCTATCAAGCTTACAACTATTTTATTCTACTATTAATTCGTGCGTTCTTATGATAGAAAATGCCTCCACGTCAAGTTCACTGAAACAATAACAAACCTCAACCCGTTGATCCGTTAAATGAGATGGTATCCCATGCTGAATTTCAGGCATCTTTTCAGATGCTAGCCTAGGTAGTTACCGCCAATACTCAGGACAATGCTCCACCTCCGCAGGAAAATAATTCAGCAGCAACACGAATTCATGACTTTATGTGGATGAATCCGCCAGAGTTTCATGGGTCGAGAGCAGGTGAGGAACCACAAATGTATATTGTTGAAATGAAGAAAATTACACAGATTATGCACATGACCGAGGAAGAAAGTGTGGAGCTAGCTTCTTATCAGTTGAAGGATGTTGCCTATGATTTGGTGCAGATGTGGAATAAGGGTAGAGAGGAAGATACCGCTCTGGTGACTTGGCAATTATTCCAAGATGCTTTCTTGGACAAATTCATTCCTCTTGAGTTATAGGAATCTAATATAGAGGAGTTTATGAATTTCAGACAAGGCTCCATATCGGTTAAAGAGTATTATCTTAAGTTTAATCAGCTATCGAAGTATGCTCCTAATATTATGGCTGACTCGAGGACTAGTATGAGCAAGTTTCTATCTAGGGTGTTGAGTTATGTGGTGAAAGAATGTAGATCTGATATGATCAATAGGGAGATTGATCTTCCTAGGTTAATGATTCATGCCCAACAGATTAAGTCAGACAAGATAAAGGAAATAAAAAGAGTAAGAGGGATTAAGAGAGTCAGATCGGAGCAACAAGGGTCTGGTCAGACTAGATTCTCCGGAAGGAGTTGCCCTTAGTTTCAGAGATGTCCATTTATACCTACACCTTTCTTAGCTAGTGCTCCCGTATATCGGGGTAGGCAGGAGCTTAGGAATATGTCAGTACCTTCCAGGTCATAGGACAATGTAAGCAACTGGCCTCATCCTCCTTCATGTTCTAAGTGTAGTAAAGACCATTTTGGGGAGTGTTATATGGGGCAGCGGGGCTATTTTGGTTATGGCAAGTTGGGCCACATACATAGAGATTGCCCGTATGCCAGACAGCGGAGTCGTGATGACTGTCCCTAGAGTCAGGCTACTAGTGACTCGCCTTTTACAGCCCGTCCAGTTTCTCTTTTGGGTGTTTTATCTAGTACTGCTGCTGGTCAATGCCAGAATTGTTTCTATGCTATACCACCTCATTAGGAGCAGGAGGACTTTCCTGATGTTATCACTAGTATGCTCCGTGTTTTCTATTTTGATATCTATGTGTTGATGGAACCCGATTCAAGTTTTTCTTATATGACACCTCTAGTTGCTATAAATTTTGAAACAAATCCTAAACTAATTTTTGAGCTATTTTGGTTTCTACACTAATAGGAGAGTCTGTCATTGCTAAGTGGGTTTATAAGAAATGTCTCATTACTATCTTTCATCAGGTTATGCATGCTGATTTGATTAAGCTAGATATGGTTGACTTGGATATCATTCTGGGTATGGATTGGCTTCAGTCATGCTATACGTCTATTGATTGTCGTGCCCGTGTGGTCAAGTTTCAGATTCTTGATGAACCTATCCTCAAATGGTTAGGGAGTTCTGTGATTCCTAAGGGTTGTTTCATATCCTATCTCAAAGCTAGGAAGTTGATTTCCAAGGGTTGTATCCACCATTTGGTTTGGGTTAAAGACACTAAGTCTGAAAGCCCAACCATTCAGTCAATTAATGTTGTTAATGAGTTTCTTGATATCTTTTCAAAAGATCTCCCTGGATTACCTCATGATAGAGAGATAGAGTTTGGGATTGACCTTCTTTCAGATACTCAGCCTATTTCTATTCCTCTGTATCCCATGGCTCCCGTGGAACTTAAAGAGTTGAAGGAGCAATTAAAAGATCTTTTAGACAAAAGCTTTATCAGACCTAGTGTGTCCCCATGAGGTGCACCAATTCTGTTTTTGTGTAATAAATATGGTTCTTTATGGATGTGTATTGATTACCGACAGCTTAACAGGGTTACTATCAAGAATAAATATTTGCTTCCTCAAATTGATGATTTATTTGATCAATTGCAAGTTGCGAGCTACTTTTCAAAGATACACCTCAGATCTGGTTATCACCAACTTAAGGTTAGGGAATGTGATATCCCCAAGACAGTCTTCCAAACCCATTATGGTCATTTTAAATTTCTAGTAATGTCTTTCGGGTTAACTAATGCCCTAGCGTCTTTCATGGATCTTATGAACTGTGTATTCTAACCATATCTGGATTTATTTGTAATAGTGTTCCTTTATGATTTCTTATTTACTCCCGAAGTGAGGGTGATCATGCGGATCATTTTTGAATCATGTTGGAAACTCTTCAAACTCATCGGTTGTATGCTAAGTTCAGTAAGTGTGAGTTCTAGCTGAACTCTGTAGCCTTCTTGGGTCATGTTGTTTCTTTCGAAGGCATTAGAGTTGATCCTCAAAAGATAGAGGCTATAAAGAGTTGGCTTAGACCTATTTCTCTTTCTGATATCCAAAGTTTCTTGGGTCTAGCTGGTTATTATCATCGTTTTGTTGAAGGGTTTTCATATATTGAATCTATGACCTATTTGACCCAAAAGAAAATGAAGTTCTTGTGGTCTGAATCTTACGAGAAGAGTTTTCAGGAGTTGAAGACTCGACTCACTTCAACCCCTGTGTTGACTTTGCCTGACGGTGTTGATGGTTTTATGGTGTATTGCAATGCTTCTAGAGTCATTTTAGGTTGTGTATTGATGTAAAAGGGGAAGGTTATATTTTATGCTTCTAGGCAGCTAAAGCCTCACGAGAAGAATTATCTTACCCATGACCTTGAATTAGCTGCCGTGGGTTTTGCTCTAAAAATCTAGAGACATTATTTGTATGGTGTCCATGTCAACGTCTTCACAGACCATAAGAGCTTGCAGTATGTATTCACCCAAAAGGAGTTGAATCTTAGGCAGAAACGATGGTTAGAACTATTGAAAGATTATGATATGAGGGTGAAAGGCCAATGTAGTAGCAGATTCCCTTTGTTGGAAGTCTATGGGTAGCGTAGCACATGTGGAGATTGGTAAGAAGGAGTTGGACCTTGATGTGCATCATTTAGCTAGATTGGGGGTTAGGTTGTTTGGTGATGCTGAGGGTAGTATATAAGTGCAAAGCGGTTCCAAATCCTCTTTGGTTTTGGAAGTGAAGGAGAAGCAAAACAGAGATCCTACCTTGGTCAGGTTAAAAGAGTCAGTTAAAGACCAAAAGGTGGAGGTTTTCTCCCAAGGGGGCGATATCATTTTGAGACTCCAAGAAAGATTATGTGTTTCAGATGTTGATAACTTGAAGTAGAGGATTATGGCGGAAGCGCATGGTATGCAATAATCCATCCATCGTGGTACTACCAAGATGTACCATGATTTGTGGGAAATCTATTGGTGGAACGGTATAAAGAGGAACATAGCAGAATTTATGGTGAAGTGTTCCATATGTCAACAGGTTAAAATAGACCATCAAAAGCCCAGTAGTGTGATGCAAGAGTTTGGCATTCCTACTTGGAAGTGGTAATAAGTGAATATGGACTTCATAGTTAGTTTGCCTCCTTCTCGTCGCCATCATAATTCAATTTGGGTTGTCGTAGATCGGCTGACAAAATCAGCTCATTTCTTCCCTGTGCATTCATCGTATACAGCTGAAGATTATGCTAGAATATATATTTGGGAACTCATCAGAATTTATGGAATCCCTTTGGCTATTATTTCTAACAGAGGTACTCAGTTTTGGAAATCTTTCCAGAAGGGTCTCGGTACTCAAATTCGTTTAAGTTCTTCTTTACATCCGCAAACAGATGGCTAGGCTGAGTGGACCATTCAGACTTTAGAAGATATGTTGAGGGCTTGTGTGCTTGATTTTAAAGGTAGTTAGGATGAGCACTTAGCATTAATCGAGTTTGCTTACAATAACAGTTTTCATGTTGCTATTGGAATGGCCCCATTTGAAGCTTTGTATGGTAGAAGGTGTAGATCACCCATTGGTTGGTTTGAAGTTAGTGAGGCTGCCGCTACAGGACTGGATACGGTGTTTGAGGCCATGGAGAAGGTTAAGTTAATTCGAGAAAAGTTGAAAACTGTCCAAAGTCATCAAAAATCATACATAGATGTAAGGAGGAAAGACCTTGAATTTAATGTTGGTGATTTAGTGTACTTGAAAGTTTTACCCATGAACGGGGTGAAGAGATTTGGGAAGAAAGGGAAACTAAGTCCCTATGACATTGGTCCCTATAAGATTGTGGATTGCATTAGGAAGGTAGCGTATAAGGTTGAATTTCCTGCGGAGTTATCTAACGTCGATCCGATTTTCCATGTTTCTATGCTTAAGAAGTCTATTGGTGATTCTATTGTGATTGATCCTTTCGAAAGATCGGGTATTCAAGATAGTCTTTCATATGAAGAGATTCCGGTTGAGGTTTTTGACTTACAAGTTCGTAGGCTAAGAAATAAGGAAGTTCCTTTCGTTAAAGTGCTTTGGCGAAATCAATCCTTGGATAGTGATACTTGGGAGGCCGAAGAGGATATGCACGCCAAATATCCCAACCTCCTTTCTATGAATTTTGAGCATGTCAAAGGTATCGTTCTCTTTTGATTTAATCCTTATTGCTATGTTTATCTTGGCTTGTGTATTTTCTACGATATCCAAAAAGAATCTAGAATGGAGTATATGCTTGGGCAAGATGATTTTTCTCTATATACTCATTTTCATAGTATTCTTGGCCTAACTATCAACATTCGAGGATGAATTTTTCCAAGCGGGAGATGATGTGATGCCCCAGAATTTTTTTCGTTAAGATCTAAGATGAAAATATGTTGAATTCTGTTCTTTATTATGATTAATAATTTTTCTGTGTAAAATTTCTGGATATGCGACCCGTCATCGCGTAGAGAATCAAATAATCTTTCCAACGATATGTGGATCATCCAAAATGGACACTCGAGGGATGAGTTATGATCATTACGATCTAATCGTGAATAGTGGTGAACAGTAAATGTGCAGGAAAAAATACTGAGGTCAGGCAAATTTTAGTGTAAACTTCAAACAATCATAACTCCTTGTACATAATGATCTGCATAAGTACTATATATCAATAGAAAGCTCTGAATGTCCGCTTTCCAATGAAATTGGTTTCATCCAATTTGGCCATCGGAGCTAAAAGTTATGGTCGATCTACTTTAGCCTATCAAAATAGTCCGCCAAAGGACAGATTTGACATTATTTGATTTTTAAGGGTATTTTGGTCATTCCTACTCCAATCTATCTGGGTAGACCATGGATTTATGTCCATTAAGAGCATTCAATAGCTCATTTTTCTCCAAAATTTCCTAAGGCTCAAACCCCAACCCTGCTACTCCAAATTTCATCCTTCTATGTCTCTTGATTGAACTGTAGAAATTCAAATTGATTTGGGATTCGAGTTGATCATGTTAAGGGCTTCAAGAAGCGCCCTTTATTTTCGTGAATAAAGTTTTGGAGTCGGAATTTCATATTCATCTTTCATTTTTAGGTATGTGGGGCTTTGTACAAGATTATCCTTTCGATCTTGTACCCGATATTTTTGTTGAATTACATTGACATGAGATTTTAGATGTTTTACCACGAATTGGAAATATGGTTTTATATATTATATTATTATCCATGAGCCATGGGATTATGTTATCCGATATGTGTATGATGTTGAGATGGAATTATGTCCAAAAAGTATTTGATTATGAGAGTATGATGATTTAATTTGTTAAGCCTTGATTTATACTATCATTCTACTATTTCCTTATTATGAATTTATAATTTATATTGCAAATTCTATATCCCTACTATGGGTTGATGTCTCACGTACCTTTAAATGAGAGTTGCATGGCAAATTGATAAATGTTGATATTGGAGTTGCAATGAGTCTTGGTATTTTTTGGATGGTTTTGATGAGTTAAATTGTTGAAAATATTTTGTATTGAGTCTTGATACCCTTGTCCAAATATCAAGTTAGTTATGGTTTAATGCATTAATACCTTGATGATGTTGAGGAAGATTAAAATGTTTTGAGCTAAAATGTGTTGAGTTAGGAATCCACAAATTGATATGATTTGATAAATGAGAAAGAGATTTGATTTGGTCTTTATGATAGACCCTTGTGATGTTATGGTGGATTTCCTAACGCGTTCTGAGCTTGTCGGGGAGTAGTACTTAGCACCAAGAGGGAAATTTGGTATTTCCCCATACGTATGTTCCACCGTAGAGTTGTTTGATGATGATATTATTGGCCAGAGAGTCCGATTGTGATTATTGAAATTTTACGGTCATACTCCCTAGAAAAGAGTATGACGCTCCTACCAACGGGGGTTTCAAATGTTGGTATTCCACGTAGCTCACATGGGGTTGTCGGTTATAGGAAACTACCCTGTCCATAAGAGTCATGTTTATTGAAATATCGAGTCACTCCGAGTTTTGATGTGGTAAGTCAAGCTGCCTACGATGATCTATAATGGTTTATGAGATTTTTCTCCTACATTTCCTATCTAAGATGTTATGAGTTGAATGATTCAATGTCACTCAAGCCAGGTATGTCATTATGGCCCGTATGTATATTTTTACGAAATTTATGCTATTATTTATATTCTATATGCGCCTCCACATACTCAGTATGTATCTTGTGCTGACCCACATATTTCTCAATGGGATACATTCTTACGATGATGTAGATTAAGGTACTCAGCCGCATCCGCGAAAGTGATAGCCGAGTGCCGCATCTACGTTCCTTTAGTGGTGAATCTTCATAGTTCAGGGACCAAGTTTCTAGTTTTGGTGTTGTTGTTTTGTGATCTCTGTGGTCTGTTGAGTCAGTTGGGGGTTTATCCCAATGGCTCGTTGATTTTGCTGTATAGAGGCTATGTCAAACTAGTGTATTTTTGGGTTGGATTGTGTATAGACATTCCATATATGTACAGTCTAACAATATTCCATGCCATGTGCGATGTGATATGATATATACTTTTATATATATCCTTAGCGCAACGTGTATGTTATTGTGTTGGAACCCCAGGGTAGTGTTTCGGATAAAAGGGTTAGCTTGAGGCTACGTGTAGCCTTGGGCACCGTGTGGCATCTCGGGATGATATTTCGGGGAATTACAACTATTGGAATCTGAGAGCCTGACTGGTTACTTGTTCTATCATCCCTCTCTTAGCTTTAAGCCATCATCTTAAGTCTGTGAGAACTTTACTAAACTCTAAACTAAACTGCAATCACTTTACTCTAGAGTCTGGGGTATAATAATACACATGAATGATAAACTCATCCACACCATCATACTTAATCTCAAATCAACAAACTTAAATTCTTGCATACACTGCTTAAGTCTACTAATTCACCTTTAATACAACTAGACCCTTGAATAAATAGTCTGCTCAATATGAATAACACTATCCCAGCTATACAACTGCTAAACTCCTGGGTTCATGATTCTAATTCTAGATCACATATTGAAAAAGGGATTCTGAGAAGAAATATGAAAGCACATATGACTTTGGCTCAATGCATCATAAACATGAATGAAATATTTCATAATATAGGACACAAGGGCACCGATGGGATACTTTCTGAGATCATATGTAATCCTAGAATTATCTGTAGGGACTGTCTGAGGAAACATTATCTGTAAGGACTTAACCTTCACTGTTTTTGCCACTTCAAAACTAAGGTAGAGTTAGCATGAATAAAGCAATTTGAGGATCTGCATAAATTTCTTAGATAATACTTCTACTGCACGATCTGAGACTTGAAAGAAGGGAAACATTTCCTAAATTTCTTGTAGCCTCTCAAAGAAAAGTATAAACATCTTTGTACAGCTCCACAAGACTCTACTAGACGGCTTTATAGACACCGTAGGACACTTGAACTTTGTGCTTCGATATCAAGTTTGTAACGCCCCAAAAATTTGCCCCGAGATGTCACATGGCGCTTGAAACCACAAGTGATCCCAAGCTAACCCATGAGCTGGCATACTATTAAGCAACTGAATTATGGCATAATAAATAAATATTTATTGTGCGGAAACATATTCATACTAATGATAAAAAATAGATACAATCTGATAAATCTAAAGAATGAAACTAAAATTTACATAACTGACTCTGAATGTCATCTATAAAGCCTCTACTATACTGACTATAGATAGTTGGGATATGCCTCCAACTACCACTAATCAGTACAAATGAAACTAAATGAACTATACATGAACTAAAACTGTTTGGAGTTCCAAAAGTAGGAGAATTCATCACCTGCTGGCTGGAATCTGCAACTGTTTGATCGTGATGCGTAGGCTATAACTGGTACCTATATTATGAAGACATGTAGCCACACAAACGTATGTGAATCAGTACTTCTAGAATGTATAGAGTATGCAGGGGTGAATGTAATAAGTAAAACTGATTTCATGTGTAATCTTAAAATATTCATGCTAAGTTTAGGTAGACTCACTAATAAGTTGTAATAAACTAAAAGATGAAAACATCTTAAAACATTAGTAATAAACATGATCTGATAAGTTGGTAAATCTCTACACTTAGTTTCTGTAAAACTTACTTTAATGATATAAGTTTAACTGGAGCTGGGATATGATAACACATAGATACTGTATGAATACTGGGTATGTATAACTGGACTGTACTTAGTTTAAATAATTGGACTAAAATTGTCGAGTATTATGCATATGAGAAAGGGATTGACTGAGTAACATGAGATAACTGAGCATGAATTCGTGAAAACTGTATTATCTGAGAATGCAAGACCAAATGTATAACATGCTTCTTAAATAGTCTGTAAACTGAGATACTAAAATACTGATAAGTGGATAACTGATAACTATACGCTATGGTCAAGTAAACCTAAAACTGAACTGAGTTGTTGATTTGATTACTAGACTAAGATTGTGACTGAGCATATAAATGAGACTGCAACTGAGATTGTATACTGAGTTCTGATAACTGATTAAATGATATCTGAGTTTATTAATACTGTATTACTGATAAATGGGAGACTGTATCTGGCAGTCCTATTTTTATGGAACTATGCTGAGTTTTGTACTGAGCTGAGTGACTGTATCTGGCAGTCTTGAATCTGTAGAACAGAACTAAGTTCTGTACTGAGTTTGAAACAAAAATTGTGGGAAGTAATTATCTAATCTACATGCCCCTCTCTGACCTAATTGGGGTCCAACATGTAACCCCAGTTGGAAGGGTATCAGTACCATGCCATGATAAAGACACTGAAAAGGTACCCTCATCTGGAAGGTACTCTAATGAGAATGGTGGTACCCTCATCTGATAGGTTAAAACACCTCATCAAACCTCATCTCGTAGGTTTGATGTCTCAACCTATGCTAGCTACATAGTTCTAAAATGCAAGGACTGCTTCTAAGGATCACACCCTCTATTGAAAAGTTAGTCCCTATCCTTGGGTTTACTCGGTGATGAATCCTATTCCCATCTAAATAGACACTGAACTAATTTCCTAATTCATACTATGATAGACTAAACTATTACTATTTGTACTTTTTAACTGAACTGAACTGTATTCACTGAGTTTTGTTGACTGATGGAAATACTACTAAATTCTATTAACTGACTGAATACTATAGAGATCTAAACATAATACTGAATACTACTGAGGTCTGAACTGAATACTAAATACTACTGAGGTCTAAACTGAATACTACTGAGGTCTGAATAGAATGTTGAATACTACTGATGTCTGAACTGAACTGGACTAATACTTAAATTACTGAGATTTTTCTGAGGTTTGTAACTGACTGAGTTCTACTGAGTTGTGTAACTGACTTATAGTACTACTGATCGTGACATAACTGAGACTATTCTTTAACTGACACTAGCTCTAGGTAAACAGCTAAAGTTTTGGGTATTAAGTACCCCTAGGACTCGATAGAATGAAAGTAAAGAATGACATGTCATAATAGCATAACAATAGTCAATTGTCAAAAGTTCTTTCATTTATACATTTTTTCAAACACTTGGAGGTTGTAGACTTGTACCTGGATGAGAACACATGTTAACATGTCTTGATTTCCCTATTCAATTCACATGGGCATTATATCAAGCACATGGAGATTAATATTTGGACATGGGAATATATTAAAAACATGGGATCATAGAATGGTTTCATAACCAACGCTGTGAATTTGGGAAATTACATAAAATTTACTTGAAATAGGACATGGGTATTTCATCACAACATGTAAGGATCAAACATGTGGAAAACCTAAACTTAATATAAGGAATTAATTCTAAGTATCTTGAATATAGGATCCACCATGGAATCCAACTTAAACTCTAAGGACATGATATGTAAGCCGTTGTTCAAAATCATTCTTGTAGGCATTTCATCAAACCTTGTAATTCATGGTTTAGGCTTAGCATGGGAGTAGTTAAAAATAATAGTAATAGCATGATTTTACCTCTAAAATCATTGATTAGAGTTTAAATTTGGGAAACAATACCATTCAAATATGTAAGGTTTAATATCACCCAAAATTTCATGGAAACATGATTAAAGTTTGATATTCATGAAAATTTATTAACAAAATTCATGGGAACATGTGAAGATTATAACTTTAAACTTGAAATTTGAGTTTTGGACTCCATGGGTGAAAGAGGGACCATGGATGAACTCCCATATACCTTAAAGTTCTAATCTTGTAGGGGAAACACAATCTTTAAAGAATTCTTGAATTAGGAAACTTAATTCTTGATTCTTTTCTTAATAAAAATTTCATGGAGTTGTTGGTGTTCTTGAGGAGTCTAGGGTTTTGTTGGAGAGAAAAAAGATGATTAATAATGTATCTAATGTTTTTGGGGCTGAAATTAGGTGTTAGGGTCATATTTGGGTGAGGGGAATTGACCAAAGTGTCCCTAGACCTTTTAGGAATTGAATTAACATGTAAAAAAGCTTTGAATCTGCTTCATTTATTTGTGTTGGGGCACTGTCGACGCGACACGTCGAGATCGCATCGGACTACTGCCTCACACAAAAAATGCCATAACTTTTTACTCGGGTATCTAATTTTGGTGAATTTAGTATTGTTGGAAAGCTAATTCAATTATCTACAATTTCGTGGGTCTTAAGCCATAAAATTCCATGTATATACAAAGTTATACACATTTAAAGTAGAGCCTTGTTGAATCGAATATCAAATTTTGGACGAATCAAATGATTTTAGCTCAACTTGGCTCTAAGTGATTCCTATGAAAATTTTTAACCTCAAAAGAAAATCAAACATGAGGATAAATATTTTAAAACTTGTATTCACATCGGAATTACTTGTATTATAGCTTATACACGTAAGAACAACGGTTCATAGACTAGCCCAAAAATGCAGGTTATTACATTATAAGATCACTACGATGCTTCTCGTTCATTTCCACCACTAAGGATGATTCTGAATAATTCTAAACTACTAATTCTCCCCCATCATCCATATCAAGCAAACACACACCCAAACGAGATAGTCTATGTACTTCTTCGGTGAAGTACTACTCTTTCTTCTACACATGAGTCACACTACCCATATACAATCTACTAAGCACGCCTTCCATGACATCTGCCTTACCCAGATGGTACAGCACATTAATGTCATATACTTTTAACAAATCCAACTACCTTTTCTGGTAAAGATTCAGTTCTTTTGTGTAAATACATATAGGAGACTCTTATGATCAATGAAAATATCAATATGTACACTATATAAGTAGTTCTTCCAAATTATTAGAGCAAACACAATAATTGCTAACTCTAAATCGTGAGTTTTATAATTATTCTCATGGTCCTTGAGCCGTCTATAGGCATAGGCTATTACATTCCCATTTTTCACAAAAACATAACCTAACCCAACTTTGTAAGCATCACAATATACAATAAATCCATCTAACCCCTCTAGTAAGGCTAACACTGGAACTGAAGCAAGTCTATTCTTTAACACTTGGAAACTCTTCTAATATTTATCTAAATAACAAACTTCACCCACTTTTGCATCAACTTAGTCAATGGTGGATCTACTGAAGAGAAAGCCTCAACAAAATTTGTATAGTAATTGGCTAAACCTAGAAAGCTCCAAATATTGGATGGAGTAATGCACGTTGGCCAATGATTCACTACATCAGTTTTTGAGGGTCTACATAAATACCAACACCCAAAATAACATACCCCAAAAATATAATAGATTCTCACAAAATCTCACACTTACTAAACTTTGCACAAAGTTGTTGATCCTTAAGGACCTATAACACGATCTTCAAATGCTCTGCATGCTCCCAAACTCTAAATAACCATATCGAGTTATGAAAGCAGTCTTCGAGATCTCACACTCCTTTACCTTCAATTGGTGATACCCCAACCTTAGATCAATCTTCAAAGTGCCCTAAAGCTGATTGAATAAATTATCAATTTTGGGGATATGGTACTTATTCTTGTCGGTGACCTTGGTTAGCTATCTATAATCTATACACATTTTTAGTGTGTCATCCTTCTTGCCTATGAATAGAAATAGAGCACCCTATAGGGAAACACTAGGTATGATAAACACCTTATATAAGAGGTACTTGAGCAGCTCTTTCATATCTTTAATCTTGAATAATTTCATATAAGGTCTAAAGATAGTTTGGTTAATAGAAAGGATATCAATCTCAAACTCTATTTCTTTATTGGGAGGTACCCAAGGTAGATCCTCTAGGATAAACTTTGGAAACTTATCGACCACATGGACTGACTAAATGGTTGGTACTTCAGACTTAGTATCTTTAACTCAAACTAAATAGTAACAACAACCTTTTTGTATTAACTATCTACCTTTAAGATAAGAGATGAAACAACCTTTTGGAGATAATGAACTACCCTCCTACTCAAGGACTGTCTCATTAGGAATCTAAAACTTTACCACTCAGGTGCGATAATAAACTTTTGCATCTAATGAATTGAGATAATAAATATCAAGAATAACATCAAAATCGATCATTTATAGCTCTATTAAATCTGCTAAAATAACCTTATAGAGGATTATAATAGGGAACTTTCTATAAATTCATCTAGGGATAACTGACTCACTCACTAGAGTTAAAACTGGGAATGGTTTAGAAAGACTCTTAGGACTTATACCAAAATTCACACAAACAACTGAAGTATAAAAAAGAGGTTTGGCCCTAGTTATGATAACACATAAACATCAAAGTAAAATACACAAATCATACTAGTGACTAAATCTGGGAACTCTCCTGCTCCTAGTAGGTCGGTATAGTATAAAACTGATTTTGACACTAACCGCCACCAGTGCTAGATGATGCACCCTACTGTGGAGCTGGGCAACCTGACTGAACTACTGAATTTATGGAATGTGTTTGAGGATGAGCATATTTACATCCCTACTTAAAATAAGGGAACTACTAGTTCCTATAACCCATCTTACCTCAACCATAACAACCACCTCTACCCATTATGCACTTGCCCAAATAATTCCTACCATACTTGGAGCATGTCAGATTAATATTTTCCCTAAAAGCACTACCTTGAGATCTAATGTCCTTCACTCACTATTCTTATTTAGTTCTAGATGTAGGGGCATTAGTCGAGGATGGTGAGGCACTGACAAATGTCCTTAAAATTGATTGTGCCCAAACTTCTCAATCCTAGCTCTCTTATTCCTTCTTTTATTTTTCTTTAACTTCTCTGCTTAAATATACTAAGCATAAGCCATCAAATAATAAATATACATATCCCCATTAAACATGGCAGTCCTATACTCCTTAACTACAAAATCAGACATATAAGTGACAAACTTACTTATAAAAGGTCTAAAATCTGGCAATAACTCTGGTGCCAACTTAGGTAGTTGAGTGCACTTGAGGATGGTTTTTTATCGGCATAGAGACCTACCAAAGGTTCATAAAATCCTCCTTTTTAGAATCCCTCATCTCTTTAAGAAAGAACAGGTCGAGAAAAGCCTTCTGAAATATATCCCAACTCATGGGAGATACACTGTCACTGCTACCTTCCCTCCACATAGTAACTTGATCATAAGGCATATCCTTCAATTGATAAGAATCCAATTCCACACTTTACTCTTTAGTAATATGCATAATTTAGGTAATCTTCTTTACCTCAACAATGAAATTTTGAGGATCCTCATTCACCTTTGACCCAAAGAGCTCAAGTGGATTCATCCACATAAACTCTTAAGCTCTAGCTATAACTTTGTTACAATTATGCTAAAATAGGACTGCTATTGTCTAATTTCCCTTAAAATTTGCATTCATAGCCTAAGATAACACTTGGAAATGAGCTTGAAACTCTGCATAAGAGATATTTTCATTTAGAGGGTCTGCAGGTAGGGGTGGGACTGGCTAATCCCCATTTCTACATGTGTAAGCTCTATGATAAGGCATTCTTTGTCACAAAAGAGCACGAATTAGAGAACATACAAATAACCTCAAAGCACGAAAGAGATCCTGAAAGAAGGGATAGTTCCTAATATGTTTCATAGCCTTTTTCTAATAAATATGGCCCACCTAACTCCCATGATCAAATCTCTATATAACATTTCTTGTCAGACTCCCTAGGACTCTTTTAAACCTCAGGATCTGATACTAAGTTTCTAATGCCCCAAAGATACCCCCTAGATGTCACACAGTGCGTAGGGAAAAAATAGCCCTAATTTAACCCATGATATGTACTCATCACTAAACTCTCAAAACTACAAACTTAAACATGTATAAATACTGAAGAATGGTTTTATAAATTAAATTCTAAAAAGATAAATAATCTCAAAACTAAGGAATATTTAAAGAATATCTAGTCTGACTAGTGTTGATATGCCTCTAAACCAATGTCTAAAGAGCCATTGAGATAGAACCCTGATGACCCAAATTGAAAGCTAAGTAATAGAAATAACCATATTAAATATATGGAATCATCATTAACTTGGCCCTCGAACTATGAGGACTCACCGACTATATCAGTAAAGAAAATGGTGACCATAATTAATTATGCTATTGAGGACGAACTCCAAAACCAACATTATGATATAATGTAGCACCTAGACAGATATGTGGTTAGTATTTTTGAATGTACTAAGTATATGGGGGTGAATGCATATGTAAAACTAAATTAATGCATAATCTTAAAAAACATACATGCTAAGTGAAAGTAATCTCATCAATATACTGCAATAAACTAAAGACCAAAACATCGTAAAACATGAATAAAAAGCATAATTTGATAAACTAGGTAAGTTACTACACTTATTTCTAAAATTGTCTTTTTTGTGGGATAAGTCAAACTAGAAATGAACAAACTTTCTAATCATGCATGATAAATATAAAGGGATTCACCTTGCTCTTAATAATATTTAAAGCATAAATCTCACAAAGAAAACTCATAAAATAATATCTAATCAAAACTATCTATTATTACACTTATCTTCAAATGTCTTTTTACTGTGGGAGATTCCCTTAACCGACATAAGTCATGTGATCTACATGGATTCGAACATATGACCCATATTGAGGAGGGTTGTTATACCCTTGCCATTAGAATAGATCAAGAAATGTACTAGAGTGATCACTAAATTGAGCCTATTAGGCAAGGGTACACTATCTGGAGAGGCCCCTAAACCTACGATGGTATGTAATTTCTGAGAAATAAGATTCACTAAACACACATTCCCCTCTAGGTGATAAATACTACACCTAAAATCTATATGTATTGTTTAACACCTCATATTTTGGTCCTTGAAAATTTTCTAAGTTTATTCTCATTGTCTTTAATATGACTCATCCTATGAGTCATAGAGTGACAATATGGATCATAGAACCCTAATCATAAGATGGTCAGCCTGAGCTACTATTTTAGTAATTACTTAGGGGTAACGAGTCATAACTACTTCATATGAGTCATAAGGTGAAAATTATAGGGTGTTTGATGTACGACATAAAACTTCCTATCTTAGGTATGAGAGGAGGGAACAAATTGCAAAGAACCGATACAAGTTGTAAGGTGGGACTCATAAACTGACAAGTGAGGGGTGGCATTGGACACTTTCCAAACTAATACTAGACTAAATGAGTCTAAGGGTGACCCTATGAGTCCTGAGGTCACCCGTAGTGATGGGGCAATATTTTTTAGTCTTTTAATTAGTGACATCTTGGTAAATTCCTTATTTCCCACTTAGATCCCACGTCCATAAAATACCTGATAAGGGTTATCACTAATACTCTGGCATATTAAACAATCTCCAATTCACCATTTAAGTAAAGTGTAGGGTTTCAAGAAAAGTGGTCATCTAGGATTCTAAGGGTGCTATCTTCTTCGAATTTTTTGGTAATGAAGGCATGTACCTCTTGACCTACACTTGAATTTTCTTAATGGCATAAAAATTAGTTTATTATTCATGGTTTTGGTGTTGGGGTTTGAACTATTAGTTAACGGCTTTGGATATAGTTGTTTGAATGTTTTCTCATCATTACTATTGAACTATTATACATTATATTGTTCGTTTAGACACTCATTGAGGTGAATGTGAATGGTAGATGTAATAGGGGTACAATTGATTCCCCAAACTTATAACTATGGTAATAGGGGTATAACGGAATTTACAAATAATTGGTTTTGGTATGTAAATTGATAATAACCCCAACCACTTGCATAATTGATTTTAGAATATAAATTATCATTTGGTTTTGCTTATTCTCTTGTAGCTAATGCTTGGCATAAATGTCTACTGGATAATAACATTAATGATCTTAAAAATCTTGTGGGGTATGAAATAATCCCCTAAGTAATTTTATTTAATGGAGTCTATGAGGTACAAAGGAATCCCCAAAGTATTGCCTAATGACATTTCTTACAAGGTATAGTCGGTATGAAGATACTACTTAATAATGCATTAATAATTGACTCCTGAAATTGGAGGATGGGTTATTTGTTAAATGTTTTAATTTAGCATTAACGGGGGTTGTGATAGCTGGTCTTGAATATGTGCGTTCAAAAGATGGACACTGAAAACTAATGTTTGTCGATATGAGGATTGGTCTAAATAATTGTTTGCTTGTTTCACACTACATATAAATGTATCATGGTTTACGAAGGGTACATGAGAATCCCCGACCTTCTGTGATATCCCTGAAACATGCATTGAGGCTTGTCCAGGGGGTTACAACTAGACATATGTAGCCCATGGGTGGTATTAGGATGGTCAAGATATCCAATCAAAGGTAAGGTTTATAAAGTACATACTAAGCCTGATTCCTTCTTCCAACATTCAGACTTATTAACATACTTATGATATGTGTGAATTTGTACATATGCATTGGTTTAACATGGTTTCGTGATGATGGCATTATTTTATCCTCTATCCTTGAGTTACATGTTATATCTCAATCTACTCACCATCTCCTTACGCTGTATCCCCACATAATGCAAGGTCCAAAGGCAAGTCTACTTTTTTTGCATAGAGTTAGCTGGATCAGCTCGATTCCTCGATTGCTTATGGTGAAGTGGTAAGCTTTCATTATCCAAAAGACTTGATAAGTTAATTGATATTATTTTCAAATAATATAATTAAGAGTTCACATTATCATTAACATTGTCACTGTCAATGTCATGGTCGGGGAATATCCCGACTTAGATTTTTTTCGATATTAATAGAAGGTTTTTTGGGCTACTATAGACTAAGGTGGCATTGGGTTATTTTGGTTGGTTAACGCTAATAAGTTATAGACATAATCTAATCTCCTTAAGCTTATGATATTCTATCTTGTTATATATTCAGAATTCAGTCATTATTAGGGGTATCATGTTCTATTTGGCTAGGTAAAGGGGGTAGTCTCCGATCCTTGATGGACTTGAGATACTTGTCATTTCTAGGACTTAGTTTGGTTTGTGACAAAGTTGGTGTTAGATCCTAGGTATGGTATCACTAGGTTTCACGATGCTAGGCTACCCCTAGTCGCAACAACGGTGCTTATGATCTCGAAAGACTATAAGCTAACCCATGAACTAGTAATTACTGTGAGGATTGAATAATATAGTAATAAGATACATATGTGTTGAAATACCTATCTGAAAATACTTGATAGGACATGCCCCAACTAACTCCAACTGACAAACTGAAAGAAAGTACTAAAATACTAAAGTAAACTGACATAAGCAACTCACCACGCTACTGTTGCTGATAGGATAAATTGTCTATGTGTTGTCAGGAGCCTGAGCATCCAAACCTATAATATTAAACATCATAGAGAAAGAAAAGAGTATGTGATCAGTACTTTGAATGTACTGGTATAAGTGATGAGGTTAGGCTAATACGCATGGGTTCATATGCATAAATAATAACTGATTGAATGAATAATATAAGGTAACTAAATATAACTATATAAAAAATATGAAATCTATGAATGCACGACCAAGAATATAATATGATTCCTAAATAATCTTTAAATTTTGAAATACTGATAACTGAACAATTGATAACCCTATGCTATGGTCAAACAAACCTAAAATTGAATTCTACACTTAATATAGGACTAAGACTGTGGGAGGTATCATCTAACCGACATTTCCCAATCTGAGATAATTAGGATCTAACCTATGACCCCATTTAGAAGGGTGTTAGTACCGTGCCATGGGTACTATCAATGGCTATGTGGATCCACTAAAGTAAAGTCTCGGAGGACTAAAGAGTCACCCTCTACTAGTAGGTGCCCTAGTAAGATAAGTGTCAGCCCTCAACTGGCATATTAATATCTCAAACCAACACTAGCTACATCATTCTAGAATGAAGGGATTTCTACAAAGAGTCACACTCTCAACTAGAAGGTAAGCCCCCATTCCTAGGTACGATCAGTGCTAAATCCTACTCCCAACTGAACTGACTCAGATTACTGAACTAGTCTAAGTTTAACTGATTATGATAACTGACTGATTAATAATGCTCATACATATCTTAAATCATTCTGAAAGATTCTAAGACTAAGTAAACAACTAAGTTTATGGTATTCATATCCCCCATTACTGAATAGAAGTATTAATAAGAACATATATAGCTTTACAAATCATAATAGGGATCATTGTTCAAAATTCATCTCTTAGGCATTTCATCAAACATACGAGGGTCATGAATTAAAGAATGTGAATAGTTAAAACATGTGATAATTGCATAATTACAATATCAAAATCATGGATTAAGGAGTTAACATACGAATAATCATCATCCATGGGTCTCAAGGGTGAACTTGCAATGAAAATGCATGGTATGCATGATTCGAAATCAAAGTTTATATGAGCTTCATTGATATAATTCATAATAACATGTAAAAACCATGATTAAAGATTAAAAATAGATTCTTGGACTCTATGGGTTGAAAAGGCCCATGGATGAACATCAAACATACCTTAAATCTTTAATCTTGGAAGAGGATTTACTTTTCTTAAATTTTCTTAGATTAGCAAGCATAATTTCTTGGTTTTATTGAAGGGGAGATGCTTGAACTTTATGAACTCAGGGAAGGGTTAGGGTTTAATTTAGACGCAATGTAATCACGGTGAGGTACTGGAAGCAAAATCCAAACGTGCCTCAATCCTCGTCCAAAAAATCCAAACTTCCCCAAGACATGCTCCCTACACCCTTGAACATGAATTAACTCAAAACTTATATCTCATGGTTGGGAAGGTCACTTTAAAAATCATCAAAGTTAAGAGGTGAAAAATAAAACTATGTCTCCAACACTTAGCTAAATTTTTAGGTTGTAAGCCTCTTATGCATGCACTATGAGCTGAACTGAGCTACGACTAATATGGGGTATTACATTGGGTTTCTACAAAGTAATGTCAGGTAGAGTCTCTTTTATGGGTGTGTAGTGTGCCATTCTTATAAGAGAGAGCCTACGAGGTATTTAGAAATGTTTCTTTTGTGATACAAAGTCTAAGGTCTTAAATTTCCTTTAGTGTCCATTTTTTGCATTTTAGATCATGCCTCAAAGATCTGATGTTCCTGGAAACTCCTCTATCAAAGTTAAGGACAATGTTAATGGAGCTCATCCTACTTATGGGGTTCAATCTTAAATAAGGGCTACTTTATCTGATGACACTCATGGGGTTCCCTTAACTTTCACTAGTCCTCATCGGGCTCCTTAGGGTGATATACAAAATGTTGAATTTTTGTAGTTGATTCATTTGCCAACCTAATTAGTAGCCTCTCAAACTGAGTGGGTTACTTCTGTAGCTCCATCTTCTGAGGCCACTAGAGTTGGTCAATTTTTGAGGTTGAGTCCTCTGACTTTCACTAGTTCTAAAGATGAGGAAGATCCTTAAAATCTCATTGATGAGATGGAATTTTTTTTCTGTATGATGCATGTTAATGATGTGAGAGAGTAGAGTTTGATGCTTATCAGATAAATGATATAGAATATTAATAGTATAAGAAGTGGGACCATTCTAGAGGTAATGATGCTAAGTTTTCTTTGTGGGATGATTTCTCTAGTACTTTTATTGATGTCTTCTTTCCTCAGGAGTTGAGGTGGTAAAAACTAAGGAATTTATTAATTTTAAGTAAGGTAGGATGATAGTGAAGGAGTATGCCTTAAAGTTTAATCAACTATCATGATATGCCCTAGAATTAGTGTCTAGCATGAGGAATAGAATAAGGAAGTTTACTTTTTGCTTGTCCCATAATTTGATCTTGGAAAGCAAGGATGCCCTATTGACAAGGATATGGACATCTCTAGAGTTGTAGCGTATATACAATAAGTGGAAAAGGAAAACAAGAAGCAAACAAGATGAGTGCAAGGCAAAATAAAAAAGAGTTTTAAGTTTTGGTATTCAGAACAAGGTAGAGGTCAGTAGTAAAGTGGTAGAGACTGTGGGAAATAGTCTAAGAAGAAGTGGGGCAATTATGGTTCCTACTCTATGGCTGGTGCTCCTAATTTAAAGCCATCAAGTGATCGTCATTTTTATAACGGTGATGGTTCTAAGGCACAGGGTACCTAATCTTAGGCAAGTGAGGCCCAGTCAGCTCAATCGTATCCCCCTTGTAGATTTTATGGTTGGTTGTATCATGGTTCTATGATGAGGGAAAGAATAGGCATTTCAATAGTGGTCAACTGGGATATATATTGAGGAACTGAACCGTGGGTAAGGCTGACTCTAATACAAACAAGGTTCCTGTTGCCTCTTCATCAACTCCTGAACCAAAGGGTGCCACTTCTAGTACCAGTACTAGTCAGAATCATCTGTATGTTCTTGCTACTTATCAGGAATTTGAGGCAACTTTGGAATTCATCACTGGTATGTTGAAACTCTTCTCTCATGACATGTATTGCTTACTTGATCTGGGGTCCACCTTTCTTTATATGACCCTATTTGTGGTTATCCATTTTGGTTCTGGTCCTGAGTATATTTTGGATCCCTTTTCTTTTTCTACCCCGGTGAGCATATTTTTGGTTCCTAGGAGAGTCTACAGGGGTTGTGTGGTATTAGTTGGTGTTAGGAAAACTACCTAAGAGAGTCTACAAGGGTTGTGTGGTATTAGTTGGTGGTAGGGAAAATTTAGTGGATTTAATTAAATTAGACATGTTAGATTTTGATGTGATTTTGGGGATGAATTAGATGAATTCATGCTATGCGTCTCTTGATTGTCGGACTCGAACTAGTTTTCACTTTTCTAATGAGCCGGTGATTGAATGGTAAAGTAGTTACCTAGTTCCTTAGGGAAGGTTCAATTCGTATGTTAGAGATCGAAAATTTATTTAGAAGCGGTGCCTTTACCATTTAGTTCATGCTAGGGATTCTAAATTCGAATGACCTTCCTTGCATCTATCACCGTGGTCTGTGGATTTCTTTGAGGTGTTCCCTAATTATCTTTCTGGCATTTCTCCCAAAAAGAAAATTGATTTTGGGATCGATCTTCTTTCAGAAACTCATCCTATCTCTATCCCTCCTTATCAACTGGCTCCTATAGAGCTGAAAGAGCTTAAGGAGTAGATGAAAGACCTCATAGATAAAGGTTTTATTTTCCCTAGTATTTCTTTATAAGGTACTTCTGTTCTCTTTGTGCATAAGAAAGAAGGTTCCCTGAGGATGTGTACTGATTATTTCAAATTGAATAAGGTGTAACACCCTGTATTCCTGAGCTAGAAATTGAACCATCATTTCTACGTATGTGAATTCTAATCCCATGATTTATCTTTGAATACATATGTCACGATGTTTATCCTAGTGCGTGAAGTGCTTTCGAGGTAAAAGAATGTCTAGGAATCACTTAGATCTAAGTTGAGCAAAGAGCCTTTGATTTGTCCAAATTGGGGATTCGATTCTATAAGGGTCAACTTTGAATGTGTACAACTTTTTATATATGGGGAATTTTTCATCTCAAGACCCACCAAATTATATGTAATTGAATTATCTTTCCAATTATACCAATTTTTCCTTATTCCTATATTCAGTAAGCTGTCGTGATAGAGCCATGACGAGGAACTAAGTTACCATGTCTAGCTTTGTGACATGGAGAAATGTTTTCCTACTGCCATAAATACAAGCCCAAAGGGCATTTTTGTTAATTTCCCTTGCCCCCAAGAACCCAAGTGATGGATTAAAACACCAAAAGGGTATTATTTTCTTTCTTTTCATCATCAAATCTATATGTAAACCCTCCCCTTACAAATAACAAAAATCCTAACCCTTTTCCCCAAGAAATCTAAGAATGCAGGCTTCCAAGTTCAAGAATCTTCAAAAAAACATCAAGAATGAAGTTTCTTTCACAAGTTCATCATTCAAGTCCTAAGATTTAAACTTTCTTCCTCAAGAATTCAAGGGTTTAAATTCCAATTTCAAGTTTCTTCAACAATTAATTCACTTAAGGTATGTGGGACCATGGGTCCCTTTTCACCCATGGAGCTCAAAAACCTTCTTTTCAACTAAAGTATGGATTTTTCTTTTATTATAGAGTTTTATATGTTCAGGATGGATTAAATTCATTTCTTTTCTTAGTAATTTAACTCAATTTCATGTTCACGTATGATACCATGAAAGATTAGGTTAATTCATGTTTTAAACTACATTTTACCATGTCATGTTAAAGTGAATTTCATATTAAACCCCCAATTTATGAATTTAGGCATTTAATCATGTTGATTTCCCATGTTTAACACATTCCTATGTCACGTTCATTATTCTCACATATTAGATGAAATGTTTATGTTTTAGGTCTTTGAACCATGATTATATACTTCAGTATTTTGAGTTTGATATTGTATATTCTTACAATCATTAAGTGTTGCAGGGTTATGAACACCCGATACCCATAAATTTTACATGATTTATATTTTTCAAGAAATAAGTTAGTCAGATCATGATTTTAATATCATATTCAGCATACCATGATCATGTTGAGCATTATCAGTTTATATGTTAATAATTACCTCATAATTTGTATGTACTGCTATTTTGGAATACCATGATCTGAGCTTAAGTTATCAGTGCATGCACTAGTTAGTACCAGTGTCAGTTTAGTTGGGAGTAGGATTTAGCACCGAGCAAACTTAGGTGATACAAGTAGAAGTGCCTTATGGATGAGGTTTATACTCGAAAAGGAATATTGTGATTCCATATGAGATGATTGGAAGAATGAAAACTACATTTGTTATGTTTTGGGCCTTGGGTCACTTTTGGGCTCAAGTAGCATTTAGGGTAACTTTTGGGCCCAAATTATAATAAATGGCCTATGAGCCTATAAATATCTAGGATCTTCTTCATTTTAAGGTAGATGATTTTTGATATGTTTTAATGCACTCGCGAATGTTCTATTGATCTTGTTAGGAGATTATTGGTTGTTTAGAAATGTGGGTTTTGAGGGTTCAACATCCCTTTTGGACTTCGTAAGAGAATTGGTGCTTGTAGTTGGATTATGTTTGAGGGCCTCAATTTATTATATTGTGGTTAGCCTAGGATCCTTCTCTTTTGTCATTCTATCTATCCTTTGATTTATTATCTCATTTCCTTTGTTTCCTTTGTTTTTGTTTCATTTCTCTTTTTGTATTTTATGTCTGGTATGATTTGGTACTAGAGTGCGCTTGATATTGTTCCTAGGAAGTCAATCTGGTGTCTCGTTGTGTTGAAAAATTGAAAAATCACAAAAAAGTTCACTATTTATGTTTTTGTCCTCAGTTCAAATTTTGAGTCTTTGATTTTGTTGTTTTCATATCTTTTTATTGTTGTTATATTATTGTTCGTAAAACTATTGGAGTCTAAATCTCCACTTTGAGATCAATCAGAGTTGAATCGGAGGGTCTACCATTATTAGAAGCTCAACTTTGAAGATTTAAGGTGGGTGTTAAAATATGGAATTTTAGGTTGACAATTTTAACAAAATTATTCTTGGAATGTTTTTAAAAGGTTGAAAATACCCTTGGTTAAAAATTTCATTGCATTCCAATCAATGGTTTAAGAGTTACAGGTTTTTGAAGTTCTTAGTGTTTTTGAGTGCTCTTAGGGTAGATTCAAATCTTTATCTTGAATTCATTTCATAAAGTAGTGCTTGATTCTCAAAAGTGAATAAAAAGGTGTTTGTACAAGAACCTTTTGAAGATCCAAGGGAATATTCCTAAGAGAAGACAAATCGGGGGACAATTTGAGGACCATAGTACACTTGCAAGCTGTTGGGACGGGTGATGTGTACCTGATGTGCGTTTGAGATTCTCCAGCAGGTTAGCCACATGCCAAAATAGTGGTAAAGACTTCTCATTGATCAAACCTACATCTAAGGTGAGCACATCCTACTGCCACAGCCCCAACACAAGTCAAGTCATTGAGCACAAGGCCTCCTATATCCAGCCTGCATTCCAAGTAATCTCAAGGTGTGGCCATACCTCAAGGCAATGGCATGTGCTCTTGACATACTCCTAGGCTTCCTTGACACACTTACAATGCACCTCCAACTCTTTTTAACACACTCAACTTCAAAATTCCATTAAATTAGGTTCAAACCCATCTATTTCATCTCTTAATCCCACCTTTCATTTCTTTGATTCTTGAAACTAATTAACAACTAAATCGTAACCTGTATTGTTGTTCAATTAGTTCTGTATTTGTTCTTCTTTCTGTCTTAATTTCTTATGTGTTTTCCTTCTTTTATCTTTTGTTTTCTTAGTTTAACACTTGAAATTCAAGTTCTTCAGTCTTTCACTTCCTAATAGAGTCATATACCAACTACAAGCAATCAATGCCAACAAGTTAAACTAAATTCTGAGCCAATCCAAACACTTGGATTTAGAGGATAGATTTCATTAACGTTAACCTTGTTTGTTAGTTGTGTTGAGTGTCCATTTATAGGTACCATGGATTCGGGAGATGAGATCCAACCTATCTCAAGCGGGGCAAACTTTGGTACTCTTATGGAAGATATAATGGGAATATGGCAAGATAAGAATATGATGAGGGAGGATATAAATGAGAAGTGGTCCAGTTTGGAGGGGATAGTGATGAATTTAGATGGAAATATGGTGAGTGTGGAAGGAAACCATAATTCTACAAATCCTACTCCTCAACACCACCTCTAAGCATCCTCAAGTGTGCAAATTCAGGAGGCTTCAACTACCATCTCTCCTAGAACTCTCCACAATATGTTCTACTATAACGACTCAAAATCGCCTCCCGGGACCTCACATGGTGCTTGAGGCTACAAGTACCCCCAATCTAACCCTTTTAGCATATTTATACTAATAACACTCATTTCAAGATGAAATAATTCAACACTAGCATAGTCATATCATATGAAAGAAAATACGAAGAAAATGCTCGGTCCAAATAACTAAGCAATACCGGAAACCTCAACACAACCACAATCTGATAACTAGTCTGACTAAGCCTCTACTAATCGATGCTCTAGAGAGCCATTGGGACAGGTCCCCAACTGACTTGAAATGAACTGAAAGTAAAAAAAAAACACAGTCTCTCAAACACAGAAATATTTGAATATAGGTCCTCAAACCATCAGGACTCACCACTATAGAAATGTAGACAAAGGTACTCGAAAGTCACTGAGAGGTTGGGACTGAGCACCTGAATCTACATTACAAGACAATGTAGCACATAGACATATATATAGATCAATACTTGGGAATGTACTGAGTATGTGGGGGGCATGCATTTATATAAAAAACAACAATGCTCTTTAATCAAATCATGCATGTAATAAGTAATGACTCACATGGCTTGAATTAGTATAAAATGCAAAGCTTATGAATCATGTAAAATGGAACTTGACACAATATTGTGAGCTTTGAAATTTGTACTCTTCTCTTATTCTCATTACTCAAGGCTAAAGGAAACTTTAAGCAATACTTTCAACTCATGCATACATCTCATAGAGAGTAAAACTTTTTCAATGCTCAAGAACTCATAACTCTTTTGAACTCAAATACTTGGAATTTGAAATCATATAACTTTGGAACATACTTGAAGGCATATCATTCACGTTAGGAAAATATCTCATTTAAAGGTTTAGGGAAAAATACTCATATCAAGGAAAAGTACTTTAGTTTTAAAGGAAAATATCTTATCTCAATGGAAAATACTTCAGTTTAGGGAGGTAATTGATCTCGAAGTTTAAATGTCAAGGGAGGTTCTCTTAATCGACATAAAACATGCAAGATACACGGAGTCCAACGTTTTGTCCTCCTAATGAATAGACCTCACGTTGGGGAGAGGCGTAATACTCTTGCCAGGGAGTATAACCTATGTCCAGTGATCACTAAAAAAACTCGGTCTTGGTCCTAATATAAACTCAGCCTTAGGCCCAATAACAATCATAAACTCCACCTTAGGCCCAATAACAATCATAAACTCGGCCTTAGGCCAAACCTACGGTGGCAAGTAGTTTTAGGGTAAGAAAATGTAATAACTTACCCACTCTATGCTAAATACTGCTCCCTTTAGATTATCTGCGCTCATATCATAAAAAAATCCACTTTTAGATATAATCTCGTGGTTCACCACGAACCCAATAATCAAATCTGTAATCTCATGTAGTAGAGTGGATTTGAAAACTCAATGAACATTAGGTCAAAACATTTCTCAATAATCTCAGAATACTCAAATCATGGGTTCTTATAACACAATAGTTCATAAAATCTCAAGTCTCAAGTAGAGCTTAGTAACTCATAGTTCAATCTCAAGTTAAAACTCATAAAAAGCATAATAGATTGCATATAAATTCATAGCTCATGTAAAAATTTGGAAATTTTAGGAATTTATCTCAAAATTTCAACATACATACTTCAATGTTTCAAACATTTCAACTATTAACTTCTCAAGGGTTAAAATCATAGGGTATAGACTCATCTATAATTTCTCAAGAAAACATGTAAATATCATGCCATTAGACTCTCAATTCAAGGGATACATCAAAATCTTGCAACCATTAACAATGGGTGAAAAAGCCCAATTCAATTTCTTGTAAAATCTCATAAATTACAAAGAAATATAGTTTAAATAAGACTTTGGTCACAAGGGTGAAAGGATTACCCTTGTTCAAAACCCCACAGACCTTGAATTAGAATATTTGGATGAACTCTCACTTTTGGAACTCTATTTGTACTCTTGAATGAGGGTTCTTGAAGCCCTTAACTTGGGAACCTTGAATCTTGACTCAATTTAGAAAATCTATGGTGTATTCTTGAGATTCTTGGAAGAGGTTTTAGATACTTTGGATTTTTGTTGATAGAAAACTTGAGAGAGACTTCACAGAATGCTTGTAAATGACCTTGATTTGGTGTTTGCACAGTTTAAGAGGTTTGGGAAAAGTCCTAAATGCCCTTTCTAACTTCTGCACAAAGCTGGAAAAAAATTGAACAGGAAACCCAATTTCATGGGCTACCACGATGCGACACTATCACAGTGGCTTACTAGAAATTGACAAATGGGAAATTGATAGTCACTGCAATGTAGAGACATCACGTTGTCCCACTAGTTGGGACCTGGAACTTCAACGCGATGTATCACAATCGTGCCAGGCCATTGGAACTTGACTATTGGGAAATTGGGGTCTTCCGCGATGTGCCACTATCATGGAGTTCCACTAAAAATTTTCAATTATCAAATAGACCCTCTCCACAACATTCCAAGCACCAAAATGATGCTATTTTATGACTAAGACTTAAATTAGCCATAAATTCTTACCTGGGTGTCGGATTTGGGTGAATCTTATATCGACAAAAAGCTTATAGAATTTCCCATGTGATAAAAAGTTGAAATTAGGGAAATTATATATGGTTAAAATGATACTAACTTAAGAAATAACTTCTCAATATTTTATGGCCAGAATCATACCTCACTTGACACGCACTAAGGTTTATTCTATGAGAGAATTTTGCGGGGTCTTACATCTACCTTCCCCCGTAAGTAAGTGCTTCTTTGCCTACCATTTCAACTACTAATAAAACTCCACAACATGTAGCCTGACCACTACCCAAGATCACTAAATTCTTAATTCGCCCTATCAAAAACCCCCAAATCAAGCTCTAAACTACCAAATACCCTACCAATTAAAACCAGAAGGCCTCAATCCACCCTACTACCCACCCTATCTAGTACCCCAAATCAAAATACCACACTACTAAAGGCCACCAAATCCAAATCCACCCTACCAAGCTCCAATTAACCAAATTCCACCATAATAAATGCCACTAAAACAAGCCATTGGAGTTCAAGAAGAGTTTGTAGGACATGTAGAAGGAGGTTATGGATACGGTTCTCAAGAGAATATCCCAAGAGACCAATGTGGTTATGGAGGTTGTGATATGGGTATTAATTCTATCAAGGTCACTCTTCCTAGCTTTTATAGAGGTTGTGATCTTAAAGGATACCACAAATAGTAGTAGAATATGATTGAATCTTCCAAGCTAATGATTTGTCCAATGTTAAGAAGATGACCTATGTCATTTGTCAATTTGAAGGATATGCTTCAACGTAGTGGGAGAGTCTAATAAAACAAAAGGGATCCTTCATAGAGGTCAATATCAACCATGGGATGTTATGAAGGCCCTTATGAGAGCTAAGAATGTACTAGAGAGATATAGACAAGGGTTTCTTGCCAAGTTGTACAATTTGAGAAAAAAGACGAGTATTGAAGCATGCTATGATTAATTTCAAAACCTCTCTTGAAGCTTGATTACAAAGAGGGTGAAAAGCATACAATGGTCGGATTTAAGAAAGGATTGAATTAAGAAATTACCTCTCAAATGTCAATACACAAGTTTTCCTGGATGTATTATATCTTATAAGAGGATATCAATTTTGAGAGAAATATCAAGTTGGAGAAAGAGAAAACTAAGCCTAAGGTGGGGAATCCGTTGTTCTTTAATTGGAGTCAAGGTTCCAACTTTAAGAAGACTTTTAAGAAGAAGACCATTGAGAAGAGTGATCCAAAGTATCCTTTTAGAGAAGAAGGTATTCCTAATCAAAAGGGTACTCAATACTATAAATGTCAAGCATGGGGTCACCAAATGAGTAAGTGTCCAACAGGATGAGACATCATACTTTGAGAAGGTAATCTATATTATAAAGATAAAGTAGAGAATGAGGAAAGAGTTGGTGATCTTGATACAAATGTGGAGGTTGATGTGAATCCATATGATGATAATATTACCGTTCCAAATATTCTAGCCAACAAAGTACCGAAGGAGGAAGTTTGACCTCAAGAAAGTGAGTTTAGCATTCCACTTTACTTGGCTATATATGTTATGCTCCCTCCCATTTCTAAGAACTCACCAGAATTCCTTGATCTTGAACATGATGAACTCTTGAATTTAAGGACAAATTCTCTTCAAGAAGGAGAGAATGATATAAGTAAGAGTGACTCATGGCTGAGGTTCAAAGACGAAAAGGAATATTGTCATCCCCTATGAGATTATCGGAATAATGAAGAATAATTTTGTTATGTTTTGGGACTTTGGTCACCTTTTTGACCAAGTTATATATAGGGTCACTTTTTGGCCAAAATTATAATAAGTGGCTATGGGCCTATAGGACCTTTTTCATTTCTAGATAGATGATTTTTGATATTGTTATATGTACTAGCGAGTGTTTTATTAATCTTATTGGGAGCTTATTGGTTATTAGAAATGTGCATTGTGAGGGCTCAACATCCCTCTCGGTCTTCATAAGAGAATTGACACTTGTAGTTAGATTACATTTAAGGGCCTTAATTCAGTATATTGTTGTTTTCCTGAATTTCTATCTTATGTGATTCTATCTATCCTTTACTTTATGGGGGCTCACCTACCAATTAGGACTGGGTCATTAGTAGCAGTCCCTAAGTTCTAGAACTACATAGCCAACATAGTATTATACGATGTCACACATAAGTTTAGGACTAACAATCTCTTAGGGGTGACCTACCAATTTAGGACTAATTCCCTAGTCCTTTAAGACATCAAATTAGTGGATCTACACAACCTGTGTTAGTATTCATGGTACGATACTGACACCCTTCTAACTGGGGTTATTGGTTGGACCCTGATTAGCTTATACTAGGGTAGGTTGATTACATAATATCACCCACAGTTTCAGCAAGTGTTCAGTATGTCTTAACTCAGGTTTTCTTGACCAAAGAATATAGATTTTCAGTTAATCAGTTATACATAATTTAGTCTTTTAGATTATAGATTATCTCAGAAACATGTTTATGCTTGGTCTTGCATTCGCAAATATTACATGTTCATATTTTTCATGTTTATTATCCATTCATGACCCTCAGTTCAATTTTACAGCATGCTCTTCTTTACATGAGATTTACATACAATATTCATGTTTTACCGCTTCATAGCTTCAGTTTTACTTATTTTACAAGAGTAAGGGTTTTAAAAAACCATAGTGTAGTGATTCACTAGCTTATCAGATTATGTTTGTTACTCATGTTTTAAGATACTCCAGCTTTTAGTTTATTTTAGTCTCTTAGTCGGTCTACTTGTACTTAGCATGCATGTTTTAAGACTATGTTCCTAATTAGGTTTACTTAATGCATTCACCCCCACTTACTCAATACATTCCAGAAGTACTTATTCATATATATGTTTATGTGCTACATTGTCTTATAATGTAGGTACCCATTGTACCCTACACATCATAATCAGGTAGTTTACAGCTTCCAACAAGTAAGTGATGAGTTCTCTTATTTTGGGGACTCCAGTCAGTAGTAGTTTATGTACTTTTATTTAATTATTCATATGTATTGATTTTTGGTAGTTGGAGTCATATCCCAGCTATTTACAGTCAATACAGTAGAGGCTTTATAAATAGTCAGTCAGAGTTATGAAATGTAAATTCTAGTTCTCTCTTCAGTTTTATCAAGACACAAAATTTATCAGTATTATATTTCTCCATAGATTACTTACCTATTTTATATATTCTAAATCATTTTCTCAAGTAGTATGCCAGTTCATGGGCTAGCTTTGGATCACTCATTGTTCCAAGCACCATGTGACAACTAGGGGTAGTCTCGAGTTAGGACATAAGGTGACTATGAAGAATACGTATCTGCTTCCCAGAATTGATGATCTTTTTGATCAACTTTAATTTGCTAAGTACTTTCAAAGATTAATCCTCAGTCAGGTTACCATCAGTTGAAGATCAGGGAGGTAAATATCCCTAAGACTGCCTTCCAGACTCGGTATGGTCGTTTTGAGCTTTTGGTGATGTACTTTAGTTTGACTAATGCCCCGTTGACATTTATGGACCTCATGAACCATGTCTTCTATTAGTTCTTAGATTTATTCACAATTGTATTTATTGATGATATTTTGTATTATTCTAAGAGCGAGGAGGATCATGTTAGTCACCTCTAAATTTTGTTGAAAACCTTGAAAAATAAGCATTTGTATGAAAAGTTCTTGAAGTGTGAGTTCTGCAAGAACGTTTTGACCTATTTGGGTCACATTATTTCGAGTAATGGGATTATAGTAGATCCACAAAAAGTTGTGGTGGTTAAAAAGTGACCTATACTCATAACTCCAGTTGATTATTGTAGAAAGTTTATGGAAAGATACTCTTCTATTATTTTTATTTCCCCATTGACTAAATTGACTCATAAGAAGGTGAAGTAATACAAGCCAAATGGTTATCATAGCTTTTGATTACATCATTCGAGGCAAATACAAAGATGTCAAGGCCATGGTCAAGCAAAGAGCTTAAGAATTCACTTGGAGTCTCTACTTCAAGCTCCTAAAAAAGCAACACCATGTTTGGAATATAGCTTGGAGCAAAGGAAAGACATGGCATGAGGAATAAATAGCCCTTGTGAGTTATTTTTGAAATAGCCACTTTTATGTCTATTTTTGTAATAAGCTAGTTTTGCAAAGGTAACTAATATAAATAAGTGCCTTAGATATTTCATTAGGTAGTTTTTTATGATTAATTTTACATGATGTATTCATGAGACTCCGTAGGAGTGTTTGAGTGCTTGAAAAAGCATTTGTTGAACCTTGGTTAGAAATGGTGGTTATGAGGCAGATCTAATCCCTTTTCCAATCACTGTAAGAGTTAGGTGCTTATTGATAGTAATTAGGAGAGGTTTTATTATTCTATACATCCTTCAACTGCCCTTTCGGTATCAATTTTGTGTCTATCTTCCTATCTGTGTTATTCTATCTTTCGTATATTTATTTTCTGCATCATAGATTTGAGTCCTCATGGATCATATTGTATCATTTGGTATCATAGATGTGCTTGATTTCAGTCCTAAGAAGTCAATTTTGGATTTGTTATCTTAAAAATCACAAAAAATAGAAAAAGATAAAAAAAAATAGTCCAAAACCATTTTAGGGTTTTTCAGTTTTTGAGTTTTTGATTTTGTGTCATTTTTGAGTTCCTAAGGTGAGATTTGTGTTCCCTAAAACTATTTGAGTCAAAATCCAAGAGTTGATCTTATTCTGGGTTGTTTTAAGTCATCCACCTTTGTTGGAGCTTGAGTTGAAGAAACTGTAGGGAGGTTTCTCGAAATTAAGATTAGTTTTTGATATTTGAGCTTAAAAATGTGTGGGTTATGCTTTAGAGGTTGAAGTGAGCTTGGGGTTCAAATTTTATCTAATTTTGGGTTTATTTGGTTGAGGATTAATTTTTGAATGTTCTTGTTGTTCTTCATGTTTTCCATATGTTGTTGAAGAAGAACATTCAAAAATAGGGCGTTTGATCCAACAAGGAGATAACAAAAAGGCATGGTACTTTTTTATTCCAAAGAATATTCCAAATCTTCCAAAGAAAGAAAGGATCAAAAAGCATCAAAAAGGAATATTCTTAACGAGGAGACAAAGGAGAGTATAAAGGAGCGGACCACAAGAAATTCAAAATTTCTTGATCTTGAAAGATAATTGAAGAGTTCCAATTCCTTGTATTTTTCATCCATAGCAGCCTAACAACACCTCAAGTTGGAGAAAAACCAAATTGAAAATTTTGTTGGTGATTCTTCAACAATTTGACGATCCTACACATCATTCCTTCACTCGATAAGTTTCAAACCATTCTTTGGATTGTTGAGGAATTCATATTCATGATTATCCATGTTTTAGTGAATCATTACAAAATAAATCATAAGGAAATTGATTGAACACGAGATGGAACTTTCTAAGGGTGACAAGCAAATTGAATAAGTCATCAATAGGTACTTCCTAGGGGTGGGGACTAGGGACTAGTTGTCAACCAAGTGACGACCAATCAACCTAGTTGTCATCTAAGAATTTTACAAGTCCTTTATCCTTCCAAGGTTGAGGAAAACTAGTGACAAGCCCTCAATCAAGTGACGACTACAATCCTAGTTGTCAACCAAGTCACCAACTTAGACAAAATTTTTGTAAGCTCACTTTTTGATTTCTGGTTTCTTTCGTTTGATTCCTAGACTTATTTTATTGATTCTAAAAATGAATTCAAAACTAGTAGTCATCCTACTTAGTTATAAATTAGTTTTTGAGTCTATTTTGTTTGGTCGTCCTTTTCTTTGTGTGTTTTTCTTTTTTTAATTCACCGTAACTTCTTTGATTCTAGTTCATAAGTAGATTTTGTTTTCTGTCCTGAGTTGATCAAACAAGAATCCATTCCATCCGCAAAGTAGTGATTGACACCTTATTGATTACTAGAGTATAAGAAATTTTCAACATTTACTACTTCAATTATGAGATCATAAAGGTGAGTGCATACAAGTGTTGCTGAGGAGCTTTTAGTACTAATCTTATTTGTCTATTTTATAGGCCTAAACGTGTGGAAGTGGAAACCAAGGTATGAATGAAGGGTATAGTAGGAGTCAATTTCTCCCTTATTTATCTACGTATAAAGAAGAACAAGATCCCAAAGTTTACCTTAATTGGGAATGACAATATGAAAGAGTGTTCAAGGATTATGTTATGAGTGAAGCCGAACAAGCTACATATGTCCTTAAGTACATTCAAGGCACAACCTTAGCATGGTGTCAACTCGTAAGGATTCCTACCCAAACTTGGGGTACCTTGAAAGATTTTTTTAGGCCAATCTATGTGCTGAGGGGTTACATGATGCTTTACAATAGTGATCCGAGAAGAAAACCACATTCAAGATGGGTTAAATTTATGGAGTTTCAAGATGTGTTCTTATTCTTGATTATGGGTATTATGCAGACTACATAACTCCTCTTTTGGTTTATTATCTAGGGATACCTCTAGTGTCCAACCTTTTTACATACTTCTTAGAAGGCTATAGAGTCTCTGAGTACATAAAGATTTTCTTCACCTGGGATGAGTACTATGAGGAGGTGCGGCGTGACATATTACTATTGGAATGTGGACACTTACACTTGGGTGAAAATTGGTTTGCACAACATAAGATTCCAAATGTGCAAAAATTGACCCAAGTTTGCAAAAGTCCAATGGAGAAATCATCTCTTTCCACCTACCCTTCGCAAAACTCAAGGAAAGATAACCACTTACTCCAAGCCTTATAAAATTGAGATACAAAAGATTGAGAGGAGTGAGGGAGGGCAAGGTGTCAATTTAAGATAAGAAAAAGGAGAGATGGAGGGGAGCAAAGTGAGAGGGTTGCCACCAACCAGAGCTAACATTATTTGTCCTTTTATTTATAAGTATATTTGTGTAGGTACCAACATGGAAAGTGGAGGAGAACAACCGCCAAAAAAGAAGATTCCCTTTGAAGATTTGACGAGGGAAATCTTAGATTCTTTCAAAGATTGTGGAGGACCTTCACACCAAGGTAAAGAAGAATGTTCTCAAGAACTTTAAGTTAACATAGCTAACTCTTACAGTTTTGTGCATGTGAATGATAATGTTGTGGCTAGTAGCCCATTTAGTGTGAGTAATATCTTACCTACATATGATTTTAATGATTCTTTACCACTCGTTGATGATGTACATGCTTTGAGTGTGGATACACTAGTTGATCCTATTGATGACCGAATTGAATCTTCTTGTAAGATCAATTTGTGTCCACCGAGTGTTAAAGCCAATGTGTTAAATGATAGTACATCGTCTGGTGAAAATTATATGGATCAACTTATGTGCAAAACTATTCCACTATTGGGGATATGTGTAGTATGATTAAAGAACCTCAAGTGAGTGAAGAATTCTAAAATATTGATTAATAAAATAGGAGTGAACCTTTTAGCTTGTCTTTTAGTGAAGATCCTAACCCTTGCTTGGCTCATAGTGATGGTTATGTGTTTTAAACTTCTTTGCAACTTGATAGTTGTCTTTTAGAGAGAACTTGTATGTTCTAAATCTTTCTCCTAGATAAATCCTTCACTCTGTAAATATAATATGTTGTTTGAAGATGGTACGATCACGCTGAATGAACCTAGTGGTGATAATGATGTTAAAGGTATAGCTTGTCATGAAGGATGTAACCTATATGCTAACCTACTATGGTGTGAAAACCTTTCCCCTAATGATGAAAATATTTTCTTAGAAGATGAGAGTACTCATAAGGGAAAGGAATAATCAATTGGGTAATGATATCTTTGATTTTCTTGAATATTTATGAAACCCAATAGCTGATTGTTCCTAGAAAAAATAATTGTGGATATGATCGTTTGTATAATACCCCACCTTGGTTTGATAATTATGAGGATGAATTGCTCACTTTTTGTGAATATTTAAGCAATAATTCCTTTGATATTAGTGATGGTATGTGTCTACTTGAGGATTCTTTCCTATCCATTGTTTGGAAGTAGTTTCCTCTTCTACTCTGTGTGACCCTATTGTTAAGAATACTTATGGTGATGATCTTGGATCTAATAGTGAGTGTTTACATAGTGACACCTTTGTTGAAGTGGACTTGAGCTATACATTTATCTACTCTCTACTTGTTTTTGATGATGCTTATTCTATTATAAAGAGTACGTCTTTCTATTAAGGTGAACACTATAGGGATTAGACCTGTGTCTATGGCCACTCTTTCCATTTGACCCCGATGACAAATTTGGAAATGATGGTTGTGGTAAACCCGACTTGTTGCTTAGTCTACATGACAAGTAAAGTTTTATTGAGAATGTTGGTACCCTTCCCTATGATGGAAAGTCTTTCTCGAGAATTCCTAATCCACTTAAGATACCAACATTGCGTAATAGAAAGATCTATAATAAATATGGGAGATCTTTAAAGAAGGGGAGTATTGAAAGTCTCCAAGAGAGTTATCCATTGTGTGTTTCCCCCCTTGAAAAAAGTTTGACAACTTTTCGATCATAAAAAGAGCCTTCTCTTGAAACTCCTTTGGATGAATTCTATTCTTGTGATATATTTCTTCAATACTTGAGTAAAATATATGACCTTCTTCTCCATGGTGGTATCATTCTTGAAAACCCAAGGGAAAAAGTAGCATGATCTCCTTTGGGTTTTGCTTACAAATTTGCATCCTTGGTTGACACACTTGTTCTAAAGATACATGAATTTAAACTCGTGGATGCCAAGTTAATAATTGGCATAAAAGGAAGAAGTCATATATGCTTAAAGGTCTATATTCCATCCTCGTGTGCTTTATGTGCTATATCTTTTGAGCCAAATAACATTGTTATGGATGATAGCACCTTGGATGATGCCTTTACACTTGATGTCTTCCTATACTACCTCTTTCCTTAATATGACATCCATATAGTTTTGAATTTACTTTATGTGGAGGTAGGATATTTGTTGGTTGGTCCACTTGTTTGATTAACATTGCTATATGCTTTTTGTGGACTTTAATAACAATTGAGGCACCATTCTTGATGTGTTCTCTTAAAGAGGTGATAAAGCAATTGTGTTTTATGGCTCCTAAAGTAAAGGTAATCTTAATTTTTAGATCTAGTGATGTCATTATGACCATTGTGGTTTCCTTACCTCTTGGTGATTTGCATAGCCAACTCCTTTGTGTATTTTTAATAGATTGCTAATGTTTAACACGAAGGATCCTTGGTTATATTTCAAGTATGTGCAAACTTGGCATGTTGAGGTAATTTGTTTTTCTAACCTGAACCCTCATGCCATGAGGAGTTTGTGTTCATTTGTCCTTTCTTTGGTTTTGTTAGGTTCGGATTTGAGGTTGAAACCTTTTCAAGAAGTGGAGGATGATACAAGCTAAATGGCCATCATAGCTTTTGATGACATCATTCGAGGCCAATATAAAGTAGTCCAAGCTATGGTCAATTAAAGAACTCAAGAATTCACTTGGAGGACTTACTTAACAAGAAATGATGTGTTTGGAAGATAGCTTGGAGCCAAAGAAATCCATGGCACGAGGTATAAAGAGCCCTTGTGGGTAATTTCTTAAATAGCTAATTTTGGGCTATGTTTGTAATAGGCTAGTTTTGCAAAGGCAACTAATATAAATAGGTGCCTTAGAAATTTCATTAGGTATTTTTTTATGATTATTTTTACATAATGTATTTATGAGACTCCATGAGAGTGTTTGAGTGCTTGGAAAATCATTTGTTGAAACTTGCTTAGAAATGGTGGATGTGAGCCAGATCTAATCCCCTTCGCAGTCATCATAAGAGTTAGGTGCTTACTGATAATCATTAAAGAAGCTTTTATGATTTGATACATCCTTAGATTTACCTTTCGGTACCAATTTTGTCTCTATCTTCCTATCTTGGTTGTTCTATCCTTTTATCTTTATTTTTATGTCGCAGGTTTGAGTTCTCATGGGTCGGATAATATCATAAAGTTCTTGTGGTCAGATTCTTGTGAGGTTATTTTATAGAATATGGAGGATAAATTGACTTCGACTCTGGTTTTGACTCTAATTAAGGGTACTGAGGGTTTTGTTGCTTATTATGATGCCTCCCGTATGAGACTAAGTTATGTGTTGATGCAACATGTTAAGGTGGTTGCATATATTTCTAGACAATTGAAGGTGCATGAGAAGAATTATCTAACTCATAACTTGGATTTATTGGTTGTGGTCTTTGCTTTGAAGATTTGGCATCATTATTTATATGGGGTCCATGTTGACATGTTCTCAAATCATAAGAGCTTGCAGTATGTATTCACCCAGAAGGAGTTGAATATCAGGCAGAGGAGCAGGCTTGAGTTGCTCAAGAACTATGATATGTGTCTCCATTATCATCCAGGTAAGGCTAACATGGTTGTTGATGCTCTTACCAGGTTGTCCATACGAAGTTTATCACTTGTGAGCAAGGAGAAACCAGAATCGGTAAAGGATATTCATTGTTTAGCTAATCTTGGAGTTCATCTCTTGGACTCTAATGATAGTAGGATATTTGTGCAAAAGGTGGTGAGTCATCTCTTCGTGCTGAGGTGAAAAAGAAATAGTCATTAGAACCAATCTTAATACAAATTAAGGATGATGTGGGACAACAGAGAGTTATGGCCATCGATATTGGTGGCGATGGTATCTTGAGGTAATAAGGTAGATTATTTTTTCTCGATGTTGATGGGCTATGACAAAGAATCTATGCTGAGTCTCATAAGTTGAGGTACATTGTTTATCTAGGTTCGACGAAGATTTATCATGACTTGAAGGAAATATATTGATGGAACAAAATAAAGAGGGATGTGGAGAATTTTTTAGCCATGTGTATGGTTTGTCTACGAGTCAAGGTGGTACACTTGAGGCCTAGTAGGTTGTCTTAAGAGATTGAGTTGACCGTGCTGAAGTGGGAAGTGATTATTATGGATTTTGTTACTGGTCTTCCATGGTCCTGTCATCAGTTCAATTTTGTTTGGGTCATTATGGATAGGATGAGTAAGTTAGCTCACTTCTTGCCTGTGAGGGCTAATTATTCAGTGGAAGATTACACTAAGATTTTCATAAAGAAGATTGTAAAGTTGTAGAGTGCTCTAGTTTCCATCACCTCTAATCAAGGTACTCAATTCTCATCCCACTTTTGGCATTTCTTTTATCGAGGTTTGGCGACTAAAGTAAACTTTAGAACCGCTTTTCACCCTTAGATAGATGGACAAGCGGAGAGGATAATACAAACTTTGGAAGATATGCTAAGGTGTTGTGTGATTTTTTTTTATGGTAGTTGGGTTGACCATTTGCCTCTCGTTGATTTTGCATATAATAATAGTTTTCATTCTAGTATTGGGATGGCTCCATTTGAGACATTTTATGGTAAGAGATGTGGGTCTCCTACTGGGCGGTCTCATGTAGGTGAAAATTAGTTATATGGTCCCGACTTGGTTCACTAAGTTATGGAAAAGGTGAAGGTGATTGGTATAGACATAATACCGCCCAAAGTCACCAAAAGTCCTATGGGGATGTAAGGCGAAGGGACTTGGAATTTGAGGTGGATGATTTGGTAGGTTTGAAAATTTCTCCTACAAAGGGAATGTTGCAATTTGGATAGAAAGGAAAGCTCAATACCCGCTACGTTGGTCCATATCAAATTTTGAGACGAGTGGACAATGTGGCTTATGAATTAGAATTTCCTTTGAGCTTGGGTTTTATTCACCGGGTCTATCATGTTTCAATGTTGAGGAAGTGGAGATCTTAGACTGGCAAGTCTATCAGTTACGAACTTAGGATATGGCTTTGGTAATGGTTTTGTGAAGGAACCATAAGGTTGAAGAGGACACTTAGGATGCTACAAAGGACATGAATTCCAAATACCCATTCTTGTTTTCCATTTTGTACAATCATGCGTGAGGTATATGTATTCCTAACCATCTTTGTTTTTCGACGTTTTTAAAGGAAAGCATAGGTGTATTCCGTGTTAAATTATGTTAATGGATACGTTGACCAATTATTCAAGGGAAAATGATCCTAAAGATGTGAGAATGGAACACCCTAGATTTTGGTCCTTGAAAATTTCTTTAATTTTATCCTCACCTTCCTAAATAAGACTCACCCTATGAGTTGTAGGGAGACAATACGGTTCATAGAAACCAGTCGTAAGGTGGCCAGTGAGATTTTCCTAAGTTACTATTTTTGTGATGACTTAGGGGTAACGAGTCGTCACTACTCCATATGAGTCATTTGGTGTCAATCATAAGGTATCCAGTATATTACATAGAAGTTTCTGTATTGGGTACGAGTGGAGGGAACTAATCGTAAGGACTAGGTATCAGTCATAAGGTGTGACTAGTAACAAGACCAATGTGGGGTGGATTTGGACACTTTCCAGACTACGACTGGACTAAATGAGTTATAAGGTGACCCTAAGAGTCGCGAGGTCCCTTTTAGTGAGGGGGCGATATTTTTCAGTCTCTAATTAGGGAATCTTTGTAATTTCCTTATGTCAAAAATTAGACCCCACCTCCATAAAAACCCTAAGGTAGGTTATTTCCAATTCTTTGGCATATTAAACATTCTCCAATTGTCTCTCAGATTCCCCATTCAAGTAAAGGCTAGGGTTATAAGGAAAGTGTTCATCTAGGGTTCTAAGGTGCTATCTTCTTCAAATTTTTTAGTAATTAAAGCATGCATCTCTTTCCCTACACTTGTATTTTCTTAATGCAATGAAATTTTATTATTATTCATAGTTTTGGTGTTGGGTTTTAAACTATGAGCTGAGGGTTTTGTATATAATTGTTTGAATGTTTTCTCATGATTACTATTGAACTATTATACATTAAATTGTTCGTTTATACACTCATTGGGTTCATGGGAATGGTGTATGGAATAGGGGTACAATGAACTCCCCAAATTTGTAATGCAATAGAGGTACAACGGAATCCCCAAATAATTGGTTTTGGTATGGAAATTGATAATAACCTCAACCCATTTGCTTAATTGATTTTTGAATGTAAATTATCATTTGGTGAGACTTCTTATCTTGAAACTAATGCTTGGCATAGATGGCTAACTGAATAATAACAGTAATGATTTTCAAAAGCTTATGGGGTACAAAAAAAAACCCAAGTATTTTATTAATGGAGTCTGTGGGGTACGAAGGAATCCCTAAAGTATTGGCTTATGACATTGCTTGCAAGCTATAGTCAGTATGATGATATCATTAACAATTGACTCCTAGAGTTGGTGGATGGGCTATGTGTTAAATGTTTTAATTCGGCATTAACGAGGGTTATTATAGTTGGTTGTGAAGGTGTGAGTCTGAAGGACGAACATTGAAAACTCATGTTTGCCAATATGAGGGTTGGTCTAAATGATCGTGTTCTTGTTTCACATATGAATGTATCATGGTTGGCGAAGGGTACAAGGGAATCCCCGACCTTTAGTGATATCCCCGGAACATACACTAGGGCCCAACCAGGTGTTACAAATTAACCCATATAGCCCATGGGTGGTATTTGGATGGTCAAGCTACAAAATCTAGGCTATGGTTTTTAAAGTACATCTAAGCCCAATTTCATCTCCTAGCATTTAGAATTGTGTATATACTCATGGATATGTATGAATGTGTACATCTGCATTGGTCTAACTTGGTTTCATGATGATGGCATTATTTTATCCTCAATCCCTAAGTTACATGTCAATGCTCAACCCACTAACCATTTTCTAATGTTGTATCCCTATGCGGTGCAGGGTCTGAAGAAAAGTTTACTTTTCCTGCGTATAGTTAGGTGGATCGACTGGGTTCACCATTCACTTGTGGTGAAGTGGTGAGATTCCATTCTCCAGAAGACTTAATTAGTTCATCAATTTTCTTTTCATATAATAGAATTAAGAGTTCACATTATCATTAACATATTCATTGTCATTGATAAGGTCGGGGGCATGTCCCGACTTAGATTTGTTTTAGGTATTAATAAAAGGTTTTTTTGGCTACTGTGGACTTGGGTGACATTGGGTTGTTTTTATTGGTTAATGATTATCGGTTATATACATACTCTAATCTCTTTAAGCCTATCTTATGCTATCTTGTTTTATGTTCATAATTCAACCATTATTAGGGGTATTGTGTTTTGTTTTTCTAGGCAAAGTGGGTTGTCTTTGATCCTCAGTGGACTTGAGATACCAGTCATAGCCAGACCCTGGTTCGGTTCATGATGTATCTTATGCTCATACAGATGAAATTCACCTTAAAATAAGCATATAGATTTATAAACAAAAAACCAACAATGTTTCTCTTTTTGTAAATCCTACTCATAAAGGAATTTTTGAATTTCATAACTTTTCTGCGATCATAAGATCATAGCTTAAATCTGAATCATATTATAATTATCTGAATTCTAAATAATAAGTATGAACGTTCGTGTAAATAGAGAGTATCATGGCAAATTCTTTTGGTCTTATTTGTAAACTAACTAAATCATGTTAAAACTCATGTACATTCATCAACCCAAGAAAATTCATGTCAAAACACTGAGATTCATGTCATAATAGCAAGCGTGTAAGTAAAAACGTAAGTAAGGGAAAATTCTTATGCACACTTAACTTTAAATAACATGACAATGCAATAATATTAGAAAGCTGAAAATAGGTATTATCCCTAACTTAAATCTCATAAATTCAAACCCCACATACCCGAATTTGGGAATTTTTGATGGAAACTTTAATTTTTATGAAAAGTTACTCTTTTTGTGTCCTTGAGGGTTTTGGGAGAAGTGGGATTGCCTCAATCTGAGTTAAGAGGGTGGGTTTTACGTTTAATACATTTAGGAAGTCATTTAATAGGAAAAATACAAAAAGTCCCTCAACCCCAAGCTAATAAAATAAAACTAGCATTTCTACACCCTTAGGAATGACACGCCCTTATCGCGGAATGATAAGATCATGGAACACGCTTATCACAAACCTTTACTATTTTTGGATAAGGTTGTGCCACCCATTCGTGACACCTATTAATGTGGAACCTTTCTATTTTAGAGTCCCAAAATTGTAGAAACACATCCAAATGGTCTCGTTGCCGTCCCAATCATAATTTAACTTAAAATCACCATTAAGCATATAAAAAATACCAAATAAAAATCATTGAATTTTTGGGTGCTAACATTATCTCCTTCTTAGGACCATTCATCTTTGAATAAACCTTGGATAGGAATAATGAATGTCTCTTGGATTCGCTAAGATAAGATCTTAATCTAATTTTACTCTAATACTAAAATCTTCTACCTCAAGCATTAGCTTAAAACGGAAATGACTCACTTGGAATGAACTTCATAAGGTAAGAGAGGATGTGCATGAATAGATTAGACTCTGATAAATTTCTTACCTCATACTAAATCTGTAGGTGAGTATATTGATTCATCATATTTGCCTCAGCTTCCCAAGTTTCTCCCTCTGCTAATTGATTTCTCAAAATAAATTTCACCAAGACAAGTTCCTTATTCCTTAATCCTCGAACTTATCGGTCAAGGAACTAAATTGGAACCTCTTAATAGGATAAGATATCCTTCACCCCAAATACTTTCTACGGGCACAACTAAGGACGGATCTCTAATGCACTTTTTTATCATCTATACATGGAAAATTGGATAGATATCAGCTAGTTTTAAGGGAAGGTCTAAATCATATGTGACTTTTCCCACACACTTCACTATTTTATAAAGACCAATATAATGGGGACTAAGATTTCCCTTCTTCCCAAATGTCATTATCCCTTTTATGGCAACATCTTAAAATAATCCAATCATCTACATCAAACTTTAGTTCTCTTCCCCTTATATTTGTATATGATTTCAGAATGACTTTGAGCAATTTTTAACCTCTCATGATCTAGTTGAACTTTCTTTATGGCTTCAAGAAAATATTCTGTCCCAACCAAGTCCACTTTTCATTTTCAAATCTGATTTGGACTCCTTCATGATAGTATTCTATACATGGAAAATTGGATGGATATCAACTAGTTTTAAGGGAAGGTCTAAATCATATGTGACTTCTCCCACACACTTCACTATTTTATAAAGACCAATATAATGGGGACTAAGATTTCCCTTCTTCCCAAATGTCATTATCCCTTTTATGGCAACATCTTAAAATAATCCAATCATCTACATCAAACTTTAGTTCTCTTCCCCTTATATTTGTATATGATTTCAGAATGACTTTGAGCAATTTTTAACCTCTCATGATCTAGTTGAACTTTCTTTATGGCTTCAAGAAAATATTCTGTCCCAACCAAGTCCACTTTTCATTTTCAAATCTGATTTGGACTCCTTCATGATAGTATTCATTGATGACATATTTGTATATTTAATGGGTTGGGAGGAGCATGAGCAACATTTAAGAATGTGCTTCATACTTTGAGATATTATAGGATTTATTCAAAATTCTCAAAGTGTGAGTTCTAGCTTGAGTTAGTAGCTTTCTTGGGTCAAATGGTGTCTAAGTAATGTATAATGGTAGACCTAGTGAAATTGAGACTATTCGTGGTTGGCCTAGGCTTATGTTTCCTAATGAGGTACACAATTTTTTGGGGTTAGCAGGCTATTACAAGAGCTTCATTAAGAGATTAACTAGGAAGGAGTTTCCATTTTAGTGGTCTGTGAGTTGTGAGGTGAGATTTCTTAAGACCAAGGACTTACTTAGTTTAGCTCTTATTCGAATTACTCTATTTTAGGGATATGGTTTTACCATCTATTGTGATGCTTTTTGTGTTGGTTTGAGGTGTGTTTTGATGTAGCAGGTCCATATTGTTGCATATGCATTGAGGCATCTAATATGCATGAGTACAACTATCCTACTAATGATTTAGAGTAGGCATTAGTGGTATTGATGCTTAAGATTTGGAGGAATTACCTATATGGTGTTCATTACGCGATCTTCACGGACCACCATAGTGTTCAGTACATTATAACCCAGAGAAAGATTATTTGAGGTACTGTAGGTGGATTGAGTTTCTAAAATATAGTGATATCTCTATTCTTACCAAATGGGCAAGAAAAATATGTTAGCGGCTACCTTAAGCTATAAGGAAATAAGTATGGGTAACTTGGCCATCATCCTAATTTCATAGCAGAAGTTAGATATGGATATCCGATACTTATCTAACTTGATGGTTCATCTTGATGTATCTGACCTCAGGAGATTATTTTTAGTGTTAAGCCTAGATCTACCCTGTTAGCAAAAAATTCACAGTCATTAGTTTGAGGATTATAGGCTTTATGGAATTCGTAGGCAGGTGTTAAAAGGTGTGTTCAGGAGAGCTACCTTTGATTTTAAGGGTGTTCTAAGATTTGATAGTCGTATTTGTGTTTTGAGGGTTGGAGATTTGATTTATTTGATTCTTTGTGAGGCTCATAGCTCCCGATATTTTATTCACCCCTAGACAACTAAGATGTATAGAGAGTAATGGTAGCATTACTGGTGGACAGGTAAGCGGAGAGATATAGAGAATATTTTGGCTCATTTTCTTTGTTGCCGAAGGTAAAGGCAAAGCAATAGAGACCTGGTGGATTTATTTAGATGTAGCCCATTCCCGAGGTGAAAGTGGTAGTAGGTTAGTATGGATTTCATAGGTGGATTGTCTTGGAATTCTTGTGGTTTTGATAATATTTGGATTATCATAGATCGATTGATCAAATTTGGCCATTTATCCCTATTCAGATCTTCCACAGTGTTGAGAGGTTTTCCTATTTCTAATACAAGTAAAACTACGAGAATGAGAATTTAACTGTGTAACTAAAAAACAAATGAAAAGATATAGAATATAGATAGATTGACACAATATGATAGAAGGAAATAAGAACTATTGAATGTATCTATTTCAAAAACCTTAAATCCATTATCAACAAGTACCTAATCTCTACGTGGACTAAAAGGGATTCAATTCCCTCAAAACCCTCATTTATAAACAAGTATTAAGCACAAGCTAACCAATTAAACTCTTGAGTGTTAAGTTCATTCAATACCATAAATAAGCTAATGAAGTTGAAACCATAATACTTCTATTTATCGTTTATTACAAGGCCCAAAAGTGAACTATAACTCAAAGGAACAATTCCAAGGTGTGGATTGCCTCCTCTTGACGGTTCCTTTGGCTAGTTGTCAAGGGTGTGACTATCCAACACCCTAGCCATCTCCATGAAGTACTGTACTTCTCCCTTGGGCTTCAGTTAACAGATCCAAGGACTGTTGGTTAGCATGGTGGTGGTGTGTCTCCCCTCTCATCTGTCCTAGGCAGTGAATGACCTTTTCATTTCGAGCCCTAAACTCAACCTTTAGCACATAGAATCTATTGAAGGGCCTCATAACAAGCTCTAACATCTCTTTCTTCATGAACAAAGATTGTGCCTTTTTATGATCTTGTGCATGACTCCTAGTGAATGTCTTTAAAGGTCTTTTCATCATATCCTCTAATTTTTGGAATTCATCATCCTTTATCACATCAAAAGTTGAGATGTCACACACGATGAAGGTGTTGTGCACTTGCTATTCTAGTGGAATATCAATCTTGTATGCATTATCATTTATGCTCTCTAGCAATTGGAATGATCCATCACCTCGAGTCCTCAACTTAGTTCTCCTTTGGGGTGGAAACTAGTCCTCTCAAAGATGTACCCAGACTTAAAAGCTCAAGTACAAGCCTTCTTTTCCCTTTGTTCACCTTATTTGGTACTTCTTGATTCTTATTCTCAAGGAAAAATCTCACCTTCTCATGCATATTCCTCATTCTTCTACCCTTTGGTTGCCATCTAATCTTATCACAACATTAGTAGACAAAGGAGAGAATCTAAAGTGGTAAAGGGGTTAAAACTATAAGCACATTCAAAGGAGGTCATACCAATATTTGAGTGGATAACACAATTATAAGCAAATTTAACTAAGGGTAAGTGATCCTTCTAAGAGGCCATTTTACCTTTACCCTCAACGTGTAACATAAAACTCAAGGTCCTATTTACCTCATCTATTTGGCCATCAATTTATGGATGGCAAGATGTTGAGAAAAGCAATTTGGTTCCAAGCCAACCTCACAATGACCTTAAAAAGTGACTAAGGAACTTAGAGTCCCTACTACTAACAATGGTCAGAGGAATTCCATGAAATTTGACAACATGCTTTACAAACAAAGAAGACATATTGGGTGCATCCTCTCTCTTATGACACCGAATAAAGTGGGCCATTTTTTTAAACTGATCAACCATTACAAGGATACTGTCTATACCCCCTGTTCCTATGTAAGCCTAAAAGAAAATCCATAGAAATGTCAAGCCATGAAAGTAGGGGATTGGGTAGTAGGATATATAATCTTTGAGGGAGAAGGCATGATTTTTCACTTCACAATCAATAGATTAGCATTAAATCCTAGAAACATCAAGATGCATCTTAGGACTATAGAATTATTTCTCTTTAATTCCAATGGTCTTGTCAATTCCAAAGTGACCCATCATACCTCCATCGTGTGCCTATCTCACAAATAAGTTTCTCCATGAGCTAGCGGGTTGTAATGACCCTCCAGGTTATTTTTTGTATTTCTGATCATTTTTATCATTTTGAACTTTCCTATACCTATTCCAAGTCATTTATAACTTGTTGTAAATGATAGTTTGGTTACCTTGGATTTTATTTATTTAGTGCCAATTCCTTATTTTGAAGTCTTCCCTAGTTCAAATTAGCTACTTGGAAAAAACATTTGTCAAATGACCTCATACACCAATTCTGACAGTTTCAATACCTCTGAAACATCAATTTTAGGCTAGATGGACCCTTTTTTTGGGTCCTAAGGCTTTTGAACTAATTATGGGCTATTGGTTGGAAGTTAAGGGATATAGTATGCAGGTGTGGGACCCACTTTTCATTGAAATAACCTCGGATGGAAACTTCAACTACGCCATTGATAATGCTTAACTTACACCATCATTTCAATAAAAGGCTGTCGTTGTCAAAATATACCCAAAAAGAGTCGGGATCGAATCCTCGAGGAGTGCAATCTAGCTTTCAACACCTATGTGTGTTAAGAGGTAACTATGTGTTAAACCATAATACAAAAATAAAACCAAACATGAAAGTAAATTAAGGGGTTAGAATGTAGAAATGTGTTGAACACAATCACCAAATCATACTAATAAAAGACCAAACAATTGTTAAGTTACCAAATTGAGAGAGATCTTGGGGTTATGTTCTCCTAAGTAGTGTTCATGCATGGGTAATCATGAGTTAGTCCAAGTCTTGACTAAGGGTTTTGGGTAGGCCAAATTTAGGGTTTTAGTGTTAACCATTTTATAAAACACTAAATTTCACTCATGGATTCTTTTGAACACCTCATGATCATGACAAGTTCACCAATCCATGACCTCAAACTTAGCATCCTTATTTCTAAGATGATGATTATGAACATAGACAATTCAACGAATACCCTTATTTATAATATAGTATTAGCAAAAAAGCTAATTCAACGTGTTATTTACAATCACTCTTTTCCCACATACCTCATTTAAGGATGATATGGGATCCAAGGCAATTGGGGTTTTCACCCATAATTCTCAATTAAATCATAGAGCAAAATCAAAACTCAAAACTACTACCCAACTATTTGAACTAACAATCAACACTCACACATAATTCACTGCCTACTAAAACATAACCCTAAGCTATTGATTTAGCTACTCATGAATTAAAGAGCGGAGATACACACAACTTGGCATGAAATTGATCCATAATAATCCAAATAAAGTAAACCCAAACTTTAATTTCAATTTACAACCAAAATATCTTGGAATCAATTAACAAAATTTTTCTCACAACTCACAATTAGAGTATTTTTTTCTCTCCCAAAAATGAAAATTGGATAGAAGATCCCCAAAAATGTGAAAGGGTTTAGCTTTTTGTGATTTGGAATTCTGCTATGTGAAATTCAAATTCTACCCATGAAACTTTCCACCCTACTGCGATCGTTGTCTCTTGATTGTGTTAGTGACTACTGCGATCACACTGGTCAATTTGTGATCACTAAGGTCTGACTTAACATTTGATCGCGATCGCGAGCCTCAGAGTTCAATCGCGGCATCTGAGGATCGCCTATAGGGCCTAATCTTCAGCTCTCCTATTATATTTTCTCACTTTACTTCTCCATCTTTGTCTTAACTTATTTCCATCAGATTACCTATAAGATCAAACATACTGGAGATTAATGCATTTCAGTCAAGAATTAGCCTCATATACATAATTAATTCATCATGGTGTGCTAGAATTTGGACGTAAATGATTGACAAATTTTCCACTCATCAATACCCCTAACTTAAAACATTACTTGTCCTCAATGAACACTACTTCATACTCTATAAGACTACTCAACTTATTAGTCCACTCTCCCAACCAAATGATCACCACTGATTCCAAACTTGATTAGCACTAACAATTAGCTAACAGGCATAAGAACTATTCGAGAAACTCCCCTCAAAATCAGTCACATTTTCAAGAATGCAAAAGACTTTTAAGAACAATCATGCAAAAACTACTAACTCTCGAGAGGTGACACTCTATCAATAGTGACTTAACTACACTTCTTTTCCTCATTTTCAAAATATGAAAATTTCACCAAGCTTAGTATACATACCTCCCTATGGAAAGAAAGTCCCAACACACTATAATTTCTATCATGTAACAAGGGACAAATGAGCAAGCACTCACTCTCACAAAGAATTTCTCAATACATATAAGTATCATGCCGTATTATTGCCCTTATTTTCTATTGCTACTAACTCAAAAACACTTGGTTAAAGATCTCGAAGGACTTTTTCAAGATTGTAATATAGGCTTGGGGATGGGTAGGATAAACATTTTGGGTGAAAATGACTATACCCTTCTTGAACTCCACATAAAACACTTTTAAGTCAAATTTGGGTCATGGGCCACTTCATTCATTCCTAATTCACATATATGCCTTCCTTTACCACATTGGTGCACTTATCTTTTGAAATTATTTTCTTCTTATTTCTTTTCTTTTTGTAATCTCATGCTTTTCCTTCTTTAGTTTGTCTTTTTTTACTCTTTCATTAGTCTTCATTACTTAGCTTTTGGTTACTCCATTTCAATATCATGGCTCAAGATCACCTCTTACAAGATTTACCACCCCCAACTTAAGAAGCCTTAAGTTGAATTTTTAAGTTTAAGGAGGGTAGGGTTCAAAAGAGGGACAAAGTTTAAATGGTTCCAGAATTGTAATGTGGGCCAAAGAAGAGTTCAAAGGCTTAAAAGATGAGACTAGGGATTTCATGAAAAAGTGGTTTTCAATGATTACAAAGAATAAGATCATTTCTCTAACCATGTGTAATTAAGATTAAATTTGAAAGTCCAATGAGGCACATTCTAAAGACACAAGTACGCACGAGAATCAATTAACTAAGCTCACCATATATGGCATGCAAACTTTTCTAGGAGGATCAATTGAATATCCTATTTGAGGTAAAAGGAGTTAATTACTACACACTACTTACTAAATAATTTTAACTAACCAAAAGAGGTAAAATATTGTTATAAAATCATTCACGTCCATGCCCTTGGTTTTACAAAAAATTTGAACGCAGAGGGGTGTTTCCTTCATATTTCACCATGCAAGATTAATATTGTTGGCACCAAATCAAGCCATCATCTCATATTTTGGCTCGCACAAGGGCCAACTATATGGCTACTTAGACCTAACCATACGTATAATGACAATCCAAAATCTATAATTTCCGTAAGAATGTCTTCACTCAATCTATCATAGGTAAAGTCTTGTTCAACACCATACTAAAACAGAAACAAATTTAGAAATAAAAAAACAAAAGTGATTAATCCATAAATCATAGGCACCATCAAAATGCCCAATATTACAACCCAAATCAAATCATCCAAATAAATTATCTAAATAAAATATAAAGCATTCAACTAATCATCTAAATAATACAGAACCAGAAATCAAATATGAAATAAATATGGAGATGGGTGCCCCGAACTAAAGATCTTGTAGTGTCGTCACTACATATCATGAAAGAATAAAAACATTTAAAGGGGCTCCCTGAAACTACAGCAAGTGTTGTCGTCAATCGCAGTCTCCTCATCGTCATCATCAGACTATGGCTCATCATCATCAGTCCATATAGTTGGGACCTCAGCATCAAAATTTGCTCATGAGGAAGGAATTCTATCTATGTGCTTCAAAAATTTCCACAAGCCCTTCACCCCTTTCCACACCTTTCCATATGTGCTATAAAAATGTATCTCTTTTCTTCTCCCTTATCCTTATTTTGTCATGAGAATCCCATAGCTCCTTATGAGACCATGCCAGGGAAGAGTGGGCCCACTCAAGTCTAGAAATGGTTTCCCCATGCTCTTTATGATTTGCCAGAAACCTCTCAAAGTTAGTTTGCAACATGGGAGTGGCGGGTGATGGATGGATATACTATCCCTGTAGGAAATCAAAATAGAAACTCCCGAACCATTCCTATCTGACTTGAGAGCTTCTTAAATGGACTGACTGTAGATGGCCTACAAGAGTCGATATCATCATCTACCAACTTTTCCAAATTGACCTTTCTTTTGTTGCCCTTTGAAGAAAAACCCTCACCACGCATCTTTAATAGGTAAATTGGCCCCTTCAGGGATATCCAATATTCCCTTAGGTACTCCTAAACCATGAAATTTTTACATAATTTTTTGATCAAATATGGAAACATGGACATTGGTCCACTACGGTTCGTGAAGTGTCTAATCTCAAAAATCATAAATCGACCAACATTGAAATGAGTGTTTTCCAAAAAACAAGCCACCACTGATCTTGAATAGCATAGATATAAGTCATATTGGTGGATGGATAAGCACGACTATAGATTATAGTCAACTAGATCCGAGCCTCAGCCACGAACTCATTATAAGTTATCCTATTTTCTTGGCAGCCTATGAGACTTCTCTTATTGGGCACAATTTTTCAACCAACCAACTTCCCAGAGCACAGTCTTTGTCCTGATAATCTCTCATGTCAATATATGACAGCCCATATACATCATTTATATATTCATTGACAATACAAACATCCTTGCCCCAAATCCTAAGATGGACAGTACACTAAGATTTGCATAGAATTCTATGACCCATTGCTCATTGGCCCAGCATGGATATAGGGAAAAACATCTCCAATATGTGGCCACCAACTTTTAATAGAAATCCAAAAGATTTTTAGGCACGTATTCTAATAATATTCCTCTCTCAGGTAATAACATCCTCCTGGTGAGGTCTTTATAATAGATCGTCTGGCACTTAGAGGCCATAAAATGAGTTTGATCATAGTTTGCCATCTTCAGCTTTAAAGACCTGAAAATAACACAAAATATTAACCATCAATATCATCATGTGAAAACAATACTATGTGAATTATTTACACTAAAGAGTGCTTTTTGGGTCAAATTTGGGCTTAAAATGAAAATTCAGGAGTTTGGTGATCGTAATCACAGTACCTGAGGCTGCAGGCCTAGAAAGTTTCATAACCAAAAATGCCAGTTTTCTATGCTAATTTGTATTCATAACAAGTAAATAACATTAAAAACATGAAACACAATTCCTAAATACTCAATCATGCCCTTTAAACATGTAAAAACTACCAAACACCTCATTCAGACAATTTACCAAACACTTGGTGTGCACCTATATTTCATCCTAATTTTGAACAATTTGGGTTATTCATGTCGTGACTTAAATCCCAATGGTACGGATGGGCACCCATAGCTGTAAGGCCCAAAAGTAGCAATCCATAAACTTGTACTTATCATGAATATAACAACAACATTCAAAGGTTCTACTATGTATGGATATGATGCATTAATGAAAATAAACCACATAAGCAATCTCAAAACAATATGTGCAAGACATGGCCATTGAGGCAATAATGTTAAAAGAATAAAATGGTACCATGTTTTTCTTTACATTGGTCTACAAAGGCTCTACAAGATACATGGACTTAGCTAAGGTTAGGAGAAACCCCCCGCCTTTCTCATAACTTCTATACAATACCAAACTATATATAATAGACTCAGAAAGCCTTGAATTACCTTGGAGCCCACCAATACCCACTAGATGTCTTGTGCTTCTACTAGGGACGCTAATATAAAAAATGTATTGAGTATGTAATGCATGAAGTGACTATAATTAAGATAAGAACTCAACAAAATAAGATATCAATATATAGTTTTATATATAAGGATAGAAGACCAACTTTTCTTAAACTTGTGGAATCATGTACATTACAACCTTTACTTTGCTTTATTCTTCTTTTCTTTATAAGGTGTGATACAGATGACCAGCTAATCAGTGGTAAAAGAGGATAACCCATGCTAGGCATTTTAACCCATGGGATATAGTCCTAATAAATACATAAATCTAGATTGACCCAAGATATGCTTTCCTTTTACCCTTGGTATACCACCTGTAATATTGGGATTAACCCATGCTAGGTGTTCCTTCCACCCCTAGGATACAACCTAAGAATATAGACTCACTTTAGATCATTTTTTTCATCCTTACCGTTGTTGTTTTGGTGGTCATGTATTAGATTCAAAACTTTGGACTAGTAGCAAAAAGTATACAAATATGCACTAGATGCAGCAACAATGAAGAAGGATGCAATAATAATAGGAATATAACTCATGGAATCTTAACTAACACCATAGGTCATGTTGGCTAAGAAAATAACTCATAAATCTTATTGTTGACAAAATCTAAATCATACTAGTATTTAGATGGGAAAATGTGCAGGTCTAGTAACAAACACAGCTTTAGGTACTTTAATACCCTAATGAGTTAGAATAAGGTTGCTTGTCACCTTGGAGGTTGTACGCCACCTTTGTGTATAATTTGAAAGGAAAAGTGATTAGGAATCTTACTTTGCAATACAAGAGTTTGATTCATTCCAAAGAGTATAGGATCAATGAATCGTACATACCTTGGTATTGTATAGTAGTGATAAGTAAGTCAGAGGTTTGTCCTAACATCAACTATGTCCATGTATCTTTGAGAGGATTTGTAGAACAATGTAAAGTAAATCCTGGTAGCATTATGTTCTTTTGACGTTATGGCCCCAACACCCAAGTCTTGCACATATAGGTTTGAGATAACGTATGTGCTTTATTTCCATTAATGAAACATATCCATACTTAGCAGAACCTTTTAATGCCATAGTTTCATGCATGATAAATACAAGGTTATGGGTTGATACTCTCGAGCCTTACAGCTATAGGTGCTTGTCCATCCCTAATGGGATTTGAGGTGTGTTAAAAGTGGTATCTGAGTAGGTCATCATAGGGAGTTGTATTCAAAGTCATATCTATGTAGAGTCTTGATTAAAGGTGTGTTGTGAACCATATCTCTAAGTAGAAGGCTATGAGGCATTTACGATTTGTTTTTTTTTTCTTCTTTCCTTAGATTATGCAATAGATTCAATAATATAGGTTGATTTATATTTAAACTTGAATATTTTTATTCTCAGAATAGTAAAGATATTGATTACAAGAAATAAGAGTAAGCTAGTTTATGTGGATTCCAGAGAGGAGAAAAATAAATCACTATCTAGACTTATTGATCAAAGTGAGGCTCAAGATAAGTTTGCATCATGGACTTCTTCTACTCCTCTATATCTAAAAAAGATAAAGAGGAAAAGAGTATCCCCAGAGTCACCTATTAATGCTACTAAGAAATATTTAAGGAATAATATGTAATTATTAACACGTATAGTTGATGGATAAGGTCAAGGACAAACTAGTTCAACTATGGGTACACTGGGTAGGGAAGCTAGTCTACGAACATGGGATTTTCTTAAATTGGACCCTCCTCAATTTACTATTTCTGATCCTAATGAAGAACCATAAGACATTATTGATCTATTCAAAGGGATTTGGATGTTTTGCATGTATCTGGTAAATAGATAGTTGAGCTAGCAACATATTGATTAAAACATGTGGCTATATTGTTGTATGAAGCTTGGAAAAAATCAAGGGGTATTTCATGATCATTATATTCCATTCGAGATTCATGAGACCCATGCAGATCAGTTCTTTGATTATTGGCAAGGGAATATGAGTGTGAGGGAGTACAGTCTTCAATTTAATTCTTTGGTCAAGTATGCTCCTAATATAGTAGCTACAATAGAGGATAGAGTTCTCGATATGTGGATAGATTGAACCCATATTTGGTTAGAGATTGTACTATTGTTTTCTTGAATAAAGACATGGATATATAAAGAATACAATCTTTTGCACAAAAAAATGGAAGATCAAATGCAAAGAAGGACATAAGAGCAAGAAAGAGAACTCCAACAGGGACAGATCTATTAGACAATTTTTTTCCATATTAAGGAGAATTCAGGCCTTGTTTTTTAAATAGACCGCCTAGACCATCACCTTACTACTCCACAGCAAGTTCTATATACCAATCCTAGGGGTTTAGGGAAAGCCAATTCGGGCAAAGAAGTGAGAGTCAGGGTTCGCAAATAGTTGGGTATCGGGAGCAGGGAAGCATAGTCAAATAAAGACCTCTTAGAAAGATTTGTAAGCATTATGTAAGGAATCATTTAGTTGAATGTAAGTTTGGGATAGATGCTTGTTATTGGTGTGGCACACTGGGACACATAATGAGAGATTGCCCAAAAAGGGGAATGGGTGATATGGCATGACCCACTGGATTGATTGTGGCATCATCATCCTTGGTTCCTCCTTTTTGTAGGGGTCAATAAATGCTTACTAGTTGTGGTAGAGGTGTTAAGGGGGAAACTACTTGTAGTAGTGTTTAGAATCGTACATATGCTCTAGTGGGTCGACAAAATTTAGAGGCTTCTCCTGATGTGGTTGCAGGTACATTGACCATCTTTTCATATAAAGTATATGCATTAATTGATCTAGGCTCTAAATTATCATATGTCACTCCATTAATTGGTGGAAAGTTCATAAAAACACCAGAGTTACTGGCTAATGCATTTGAAGTGTCTATACCAATTGGCGAGTGTATTATGGCCAGAAGAGTTTATCAAAATTATATAGTAACTGTTTGTGATCGTGATATATTAGCTAACCTTGTGGAGATTGAAATGGTATATTTTGAGGTTATAATGAGTATGGATTAGCTGTCTTCTTATTATGCCATAGTGGATTGTCGAACCAAGAGGGTGCATTTCTATTTTCCAAAGAAAGCAGTCCTTAAGTAGAGCGGTAATAGTGGGGCACCAAGGTGTATTTTTATTTCTTATATTAAAGAAAATAAGATGTTGTCCAAAGGATACATATGTCATCTAGTATGGGTGAAATATATATAGACGGAGACACCGACTCTTCAATCCATTTTTTTTATCATAAATGAATTTCTTGAAGTATTTCCTAAAGAGCTTCTGGGTTTACCTCTAGAATGAGAAGTAGAGTTTGATATTGATGTGATCCTAGGTACTCAACCAATTTCTATCCCCTTGTATAGAATGGACCCAGCAGAATTATGTGAATTGAAGGAGCAACTAAAATATTTGTTAGAAAATGGTTTCATAAGGCCTAGTATGTCCCCTTGGGGTGAACCCATTTTATTTATACGTAAGAATGATGGCACGTTGAGAATGTGTATTGACTACCGACAATTGAATAAGGTGAAAATTAAGAAAAAATATCCCCTTTCTATAATTGATGATTTGTTTGATCAATTACAAGGTTCTAAGTAGTTCTCAAAGATTGACTTGAGGTTATGTTATCACCAAGTGAGAGTGAAGGATAAGGATATACCAAAAATGGCTTTTCGAACGTGGAATGGTCATATTGAGTTTTTAGTTATGTCATTTGGGCTAACTAATGTACCAATAACTTTTATGGATTTGATGAATAAAGTGTTTAAGCCATTCTTGGATGTGTTTGTTGTCATATTTATAGATGACATTCCAGTGTATTAAAGATTGGAAGAAGACCATGATAATAATCTGCGACATATGTTACAAATCCTTCGTGACCATAAGTTTTATGCAAAGTTATCCAAATGTGAGTTTTGGTTAAAATAGGTAGCGTTCTTAGGTCATTTGTATCTGATGAAGGAGCAAGAGTTGATTCTCAAAAGATAGAGGCAGTGAAGAACTATCCAAGACCCACAACGCCTATGGAGGTTTGTAGTTTCCTAGGCTTGTCGGGTTATTATAGAAGGTTTGTTGAGGTGTCTTCTTCCATTTCTGCACCATTAACAAAGCTAATACATAAAGAATCCAAGTTCTAATGGACTGAAACTTGTGAAAGAAGTTTTCAAGATTTATAGAACAAGTGGACTTCTACACCTATATAGGTACTTCTGAAAGGCAGAGAAGGCTATGCAGCATATTGTGATGCTTCAAGAGTTGTCTTAGGATGTGTTTTGATGCAACATGGTAAAGTAATAGCTTATGCATCAAGACAGTTGTGAAAACATGGGAAGAATTATTCAACACATGATCTTGAGCTAGTAGCAGTTATATTTGCTTTAAAATTATGGGGCCAATACTTGTATGAAATTCATGTTGATATATATACCGACCACAATAGTTTGCAGTACCTTTTTAACCAGAGCGACCTAAATTTGAGGCAACGAAGGTGGCTTGAGTTTTTAAAAGACTATGATGTCAATATATTATATCATCCAAGGAAAGAAAATGTGGTTTTTAATGTGCTAAGTCATAAAGTGATGTAAAGTAATGATAGGTAGCCTGCGAAAAGGCAAGGGATAATTAAAGATATACACCAATTAGCTAGCATGGGGGTTCTCCTTCTTGCATCTTTATTCAAAGCCGTTATTGTGCAAAATGTAGCAGAATCCTCATTAGTAGCCAAAGTTAAGAAATACATAGATCCTATTGTTTTACATCTTAAGGGGAATGTGCAACAAGGCATGACAAAGAAATTTGAGCTTACACAAGAGGGAATACTTTGGTACCAAAACATATTATGTGTACCTAATATAGATGGGATTATAAAATAGATTATGAAAGAGGCATATCATTCAAGATATTTTATTCATCTTGGTTCAACTAAAATGTATCATAATTTAAAACAAGTGTATTGTGGGGTGACATGAAGAAGAATATTGCAGACTTTGTAGTTGAATATCCAAATTGTCAACAAGTTATGGCAGAACACCAAAAACTCGATGGTTATATGCAGCTTATGGAGCTCCTAACATGGAAGTGGGACACGATCAACATTGATTTTGTTACTGTTTTACCTTGATCCTCTCGAAAGTTTGATTCTATATGGGTAATAGTTGATAGGCTCACAAATCAGCACACTTCCTAGCAGTTAAGACCACTTACACGACTGAAGAGTATGTAAAATAATATATTAAGGAGATAGTTCAGCTACATGGAGTCCCAATATCTATTATATTTGATAGGGGTGCTCAATTTACCATAAACTTTTGAAGGTCTTTTCAAAAAAGTTTGGGAACACAATTGAGTTTGACAATAGTTTTTCATATTCAAATGGATAGTCAGGTAGAACATACAATCCAAACATTAGAGGATATGCTGAAAGCTTGTGTATTAGACTTCAAAGATAGTTGGGATAATTATTTTCCACTTATTGAGTTTTCATACAACAATAGATATCACTCGAGTATGAAATTGGCACCTTATTAAACTTTAATTAGAAAAAAGTGAAGATCACTAATTGGGTATTTTAAGTGGGTGAAACTACCTTATTTGGGAAATATATTGTTCACCAAGCTATAGAAAAATTTAAGGTGATACAACAACGGCTAGAAATGGCTCAAAGTTAGCTTAAATCATATGCAGATACTGGGAGGAGAGGGTTAGAGTTTGTTATAGGAGATTGGGTATTTTTAAAGTTATCACCAATGAAAGGGATAATAAGGTTTGGTAAAAAGAGAAAGCTGAACCCTCGCTATATAGGGCAATATAAGATTATTCAACGATTTGGCCAAGTAGCATATGAGTTAGAGCTACCCTAGCAACTTTCAACTATACACCTAGTGTTTCATGTGTCAATGCTTCAAAAATGTATAGGATATATCTCAATTACTACTCCTATGCTAGATCTACAAGTTACATATTATATAACTTATGAATAAGTACCTATTGCAATTCTAGATCAGCAAGTAAAGAAGTTAAGAAATAAAGAAGTCGCTTCTGTAAGAGTTCTTTGGTGGAGCCCAAAAATAGAAGAAATCACATGGGAAGTCAAGGAAGAAATAAAGTCCAAGTACCCTCATTTATTTGAATCCAAAGAGAAAGCCCAAGATGTTTATTTGAAGTATTAGTAAGTAAGTACAAATACATTAGTGTTATGTAGCTAAAAGTGGGTTTAAACTTAGTCCTATACTTGTTTAGGCTGACTAGTTATGATAGCATTTGAGAAAGAATATTTCTAGGGGGGGGGGGAGGATATAACACCCCATAATCTCCAAGTACTAGTTCTATTATATGGAACTTAATATAGCTTTATAGTATAGATAATGGACTCGGTATCCTATATGATAAGTGACGTTAGGATAGGGTTAAAGGAATTCTCATGCATTTAAACGTGGTACAATCAATATATCGTGGATGAGAGGATTTTTAATTTGGGATTGTAAGTAGGTATTTTATTTTAAAGACTCAAGAAAATAAGTTTACATAGGTTTTATGTTTAACTAAAGGGATTTTAATAAAATAAAGGGAATAAAAATTAAAGTGCTTGCTTGACACAAAATGTAAGTAGGTGCATCACCTACTTTGACATTTTGGCCAACTTAAGAACTAAGTAGGAGAATCACCTACTAAGACTCCTTTGACCAACTTATTGGGTAAATTACACTACCACCTACCTAAATTAATTTTGGTCCAGATTAAAAAGGAGAAAAAGAGGAGAATGGGCAGACAAGGCCCAATAGGTTTTGATCTATAAAGGACCAATAAAATGGGTAAGCAAGTTCATCACGTACTTGAAACATTATGGCCTAAAATGGTCCAATAAAGTTGGCCAAGAGCATCTTCTTTTAAGTGGTTTGAAACCATCTCCTTTAGCTTATTTTAACTTAAACAAAAAAACAGCTTTCTAGGTTTTCTCTCTTGTTCTCTCTTATCTATACAGCATCCCTATAATTCCACTAGGTTTATTGGGATTTACCTTTCTTTCAAGATAAAGGTAAGTGAACAAATGATGAGCTTATCTTAAGAATACTATGAGAATCATGTTCTTTATGATTAAATTATAAGACAACCCTTTTTAAGTTGGCACTCCCATTATTCTTGATTATTAAGAGGTTTTTATCTTTATTGGTTTGTGAGTTAAGGAATCAATCTATTAAAGAGATATAGATTAAGAGAATAAACTACCACGAAATTAAGGTATGGAAATTGTCCATTTTTACCCTTTTTCGATACTTGTGTTGGTAAAGGATTGTGTATATGTTGTTATGAACTCAAGGGATGGTGAGTTCAATATTTGGTTGCCATATTAAAGGATATTTGGGAATGTTTTGGAGATATTTTTATGTATATATGTTGGGGATTGCTTGGTTGATGTTGGGAGAAAGGTGTGAATAGTTTTCATTGCAAGGTAGAAGGAGGGTATACCACTAAATTGAATGTCACGTAAGCTTACTGTCCACTCCACTTGATATACTATTTTGAGAGTATAGTAATGAAAAACCTATTAAGGGGGAATCTTATAAAATGTTACATTACATGTGAATGTAATTAGATAAGAACGAGGTTGAAAGAACACCCTTGGATTAGTTAATTGTGGGTTACTACCTGGTTACTATTTTGTTAAGTTGAAATCGTGTGGATGTGTTAATTAGCTACTGATAACGCTCAATCTACAGCTCTTGTAGGAGTTTAAAGCGGTCGTTAGCAAATATAGAACCCAACCTGGGTTGGGTGTCGATCCCACAAGGAATAGCTTGGCCAACAAGTAAGTAAAATTACTAAACTTTTGGTGCAAGTCTCGTAAAAAGGGGGGATTCTTGTCTTGCAAGTAATGTCAATAAAGTAATGCAGTAAAAGCTGAAAATAAAAAGAAAGAATGTTACGTGAGTTGTAAACAATGAGAATTGAAGCGTTTGGGTTATGTCCACCTTCTGAGGTATACATCTCTATTGGCTATGAGTGTGTAGAATTCTGACCTGCAATTGCTTATAGAGAATTGTAGTCGATGGTAAATCCAAGTGTCTCTCGACCTAAACAAGGACTATTTCACTTTAACTCTCTCGAGCTTAAAGCGTGTCTAACGGTACGAATTCTCCAAGAGGTTAGTCCAGTTACGGCACTAGCTTTTTAATAGGAAAGGGTGTCCTACTACCTTGACATTATCTCTTTTCCAGACAAATAACCTTTCTCTCGAACAAGTTAAATGTTAGACTGGCGTATTCTTGCATTTGCAACCGCAAAGAATGTGGATTAAGATGAAGAGAATAATGATATAAGCAATATACGTGTCTCGAACTCACAAACTCACAGCAATAGATAGTAACTCATTCGGCTTCCATAACCCCAGCAAAGAAGTTTAGTTACCCATGAATGCGAAGGAGATCACGATTGACATTGTTATTATATCACGATATTGAGTAATGGCGTGTAGATCAAGTGATAGGCGTGAGGCGTGTTTCCTTAGCTTGGTAACGATTCTCTTGTTGTGGAATTTAAGGATAGAAGAGTAGAAGAAGAAAAATAGAATTAATGGAAAGATTAGAAGAGTTGTAATTGAGAAGTAGAATGTGTCTCTCCACTAAGGGAGGACTTGAATAAAAATCTCTAGCATGATAGGGTATTTATAATACTCCTACTATGCTAATGAAATAAATAACCAAATCCTACTAGGCCTATGGAACACTTAACCCAAATGTACTAGGTTAATGTAACATTATCATAATCCAAATAAACTAATGAAATACATAACCCAATTGTACTAGGTTAATGTATCTTTGTCAAAATCCAGCTATGTGTCTGTAAGTCCCCAAAGTCTTCAGAAATTCTGTTTTAGCCCGGGACAGATTTTCCATGCAGCAGTTTTGGTCCTTAGGCGTCCAAACTCCCTTTCCTTCCTCTGTGAGCTTTCTTTTGCGTCAAGTAAGCCATAAAATGCTGAATTATGCATCATTTATACCTGAAACTTTACTAATCATGTTCGTTAGCTCATTTATAGAAAAAAGGACTAAAAGTGCATGAAATATATAATTTGTTCTCAAAACTAGGCTAAAATATGGGCAAAATATATTGATATAGGCGTGTAAATTTGCCTATCATCAACACCCCACACTTAGAGCTTTGTTCGTCCTCGAACAACATATCATGTCCTTCTAAACATCAACTTAGGGTTTTTACAACAACAACACAAAACATTTATCAAGACAAGCACAACAATTATCAACAAAGAGTAGCTTTTCGATTATAAGTAGAAACAATTTAACCTCTAGCATAGACTCGTGATGGTGATCAACTCGCATGCAAATGTTAAGGCGCGTAGAATCATATACAACTATCCAAAACTCATCAACCATGTGTGTCTCACAATATATTACCCATAGTCACTCACAAGTATAGCATATTTTTCAAACATGGGTATCAAAATATCCTTGCTCTCGCTCTCACAAAGAATTCATATGTAGCAATCTGATGACCATAGGCTTGCCCTTAGTGTAATACTCCACTAAATGTCAGAATGCTAAGCTTAGGATCAAATAGGTCTTTTACGGGTTGTAATGTAGGCTAAGGGACGGGTAGGACTATTTTGGCCAGAAATAGTGACTAAGTTCCTAAGCACTTTAATACATAACATTGTATCATTGACACTTTTTTCTTTCAACCTTTCTTCTTTCTTTTATTCTACCACCCTTGTTCTCCTCTTTTGTTTTTCAAATTTAAGAACAACTCACTTTTCAGCTTTCTTTTCCTTTTTCTTTTCACAACATACCTCTTATGATATCACTTTCTTTTTCATAACACATTCAAGCACCATTTACAATTAAAAGCATCATACTCACCCAATTTCCTCTTATGTTGTCACATGACTTTTTTAATTTAAAGCACTTAGGAATTTGGATCAAATTACGGTCTTGAAAAAAAATGAATTAGGCTTACATACGAGGTTGTCAAAGAAATAGGCTAAAGGCTCAAAAGGGTTTGACTAGGATGATATCCATGGGTAGGTAAAACTGAAGGTAAACAAATATAGGTTGCCAAAGAAATGGCTAAGTCATATCCTAACGTACACTCCTTATTTTCGCTTTGCATACATACCAGGCAAGTTCTAGCATCAGCCACATACATAGAAGATACTATTAATCTCACACACACACAAGGCACATGGTCGACTTGATTGGAAGTAATATAGACTCTCGACCCAACAAGTGAAGGAATTGAACCACAAAATATCACATAATGAGTCACAACTAGAGTCTAAACGTCTCAATAGTCACAATTATAACACATACTCTTGTTATAAACTCATGCTGCCTGTCAAAATAATTTCATGGGAGCTAGAAAAAATTTACTCCTAAAAAAAACAAAAAAAAACGAACTCAAATAAAAAACTTAAAAAAACAAAGTAAACAAACAAACATAAACAAACAAACATAGGTGCAAACAGAGAAGTATAGCATGCGATACCACCACCCCACACTTAAACGGGACACTGCCCTCAGTGGAAAATAAATACGAAGAACCTGGTTAGTCGGACTCCTCCTCAATGTCGGGGGTCATACCCCTTTCGTCTGAATCATCATAAGAGTCGTCGTCAGAGTTCTCCTCCTCGTCAGAATCAGGCAAGCGTCAATCGTCATCAGTCGGCACATCATCCTCTAGAGGTTCCTCAAAGTATACGCCCACTCCATACATCTCCCATGCATGGATGTTCATTGAGTAGTCATGGTCCAGATGTTGGAGCTCTTCAGCAGTTGGAATACGTCCACCACTCATCATAGTAAATCGTGTCATGCCATAGAGATGACGGAAGAAACTCTCATCACGAGCATGTCTCTCCGCAGTATTAAGGTTGACACCATGAGTTGTTTCAGCATCTTTGACCTTGGTGAGGTCAACCTTCTTTGGGTTATGTGGGAGTTTGTGGTCAGCTGGTTCCTCTTCGATATCCTCCTTCCGCAAGATTGCTGTCAACAAATTTCCAAATGTGAAGTGGGACCTTTTGTGGAGTCTGGCTTTCCTCATGGTAGATCGAATTATTGCCCCAAAGTTTATAGGAACATTCGTCATCAAAGCATAGACCAAACACACTCTATCTCTTGATATCTTGGTGTATTGAGTCCCAGGAATAAGGCATGAGTTGACAATGCGCATCCAGATTCTTTCTTCCCTATTTAGTGGAGCATAAGGGAAGGTGTTGTGTCGGCCGGTTTCTTTATGTCTTCCCCACCTTGCCATCGATATGCTTCCACAAAGTGTGTGTTGTATTGCTCTATAAGGAGGCCTGTTGTACAGCTCTTTGAATGGTGTTGTGTCGACCGAAGGTAAGCCAAGAAAAGAGTTGATCCAATCCGCGGTGAACTGTAACACTTGGCCCCGAATTTTGACTTCATTGCATGTTGTGTTTGGCGACCAGTTGGCATAAAATTCTCTTGTCAGATCAAGATTACACTCTCCCATGTCGCGGAAGATGAAATCCAGCTTCAAAGCCATTATTTTTGCCAACATACGCGGCTCCTTCTTTGCTAAGGTCTCCTTGTTGATCAAGTCGATGTGAACATATTTTTGTTCTTTGTTGCTGTTGTACCATGTTTTGGTTTCTTCCTCAAGAACCCATTTTATTCCAAACATTCTGCGGGGTAGGTGTGCTGAGGATGATTCTCCTTGGTCCTTTCGACTTCTCTTCTTGCCCTTTTGGGACGTGGTAGCCTTCTCCTTGCCTTGCCTCGCTTTAGGTGCCATTGTACCTGAGACTAGAAATAGTGTTAGTTGCATCACAATCTCACTTGATACAATCTATAAACAAGCATTAGGGGTACCACCCCACACTTAGTTTTGTTAACACAAATCAGTGAAGTGAAAGTGGTCGAGTACTCAGATTTCGTCGACATACGTTTTAGGATTGTATTCCGACAAGAAAATCAGCAATGAATCACTTACTTGCAGCCATTGGACTACTTTCATGGTAGATATAACATCACTACTACATAGGGGTTACCACATGGAATAGTTATTCTTACAACAATCACAACCTCTTATGCCGGTAGGCACTATAAGTCTTATCCCGATGGACGGGATAGTCTAACATGTAAGTATCCAAACAACAATCTTAAGCAATGTTCATAGCCATAGTAATTCCGTAAATATCATAACAATGATATTGAAACCAAATTCAAGTCGGAAACAAGGCAAGATTTTCCTACGTATATGTTCACTCACATGAGTTTGTATCAACTATCCAAACACATAAACATCACCAACAATCTTATACGATTTAGCAATTCATACTAGACATAGCAACGTAGTACTTACGAGAAATAAATGAAGAATAAGAGAGAACTTACTTGCTTGAAGCTTGAGGGGATGGTTTTGTGGATTGGATGAGCAAAAGAAGAAAATTTTGAGAGGATTTGGATGTATATGCGGCGCCCTTAGGTCAATTTTTAGTGTGGTTGTGTTGTAAAACTAAGTCCCCTTTATATAGGAAGAGAATGGTTCGGGTTATGACCCATTTATAATCGGTTTTGAAGACAAAAATCCCACATATGCGGCAAATAATGCTTAGCATAGACATGACATATGCGGCGCATTGTCTATGGCATAATGGGACATATGCACCGCATAGTCTATGGCATTTGTAGAGATATGCGCCGCATAGTCTATGGCATATGAGATACTGAGACCAAATGCCATAGCATAGGCGGCGCATAGTCAAAAGCAAACCTAGGAATAGGCGGCGCATAGTGTATAGCATACTAGATTCCGAGAACTTAGGCTATAAGATAGGTTGTGCATCATTCGTGGCCTAGTTTTTCCAAGGCCTAGCCTTCCTCGATGCCTATTTGGGCATGAGAAATGCTCAATCCTTAGCCTTATGCATCACTATTCCTAACTTACCAACTTTACCATACAATGCGTCCAAATCATCAATTGAAATCAATCTCCTCGTTGAATACTTCTTGCACCTATTTTTGCTCAAAACCAAATGAAAATGATTAGTACGATGGGTTGCCTCCCACCAGGAGCCTTAGTTTTGGTCATGGCACGACTCTTATTTTTGGATTTTTCATTTAGCAAAACAAAACAAGTACTAGAATAAAAGGAAAAACGATAAACGATAAAACGATAAAACGATTGGTTGCCTCCCATCTAGCGCCTTATTTATTGTCGTGGCTCGACATAGTAATCTCGAGTACTTAGACTTCGTCGAGATAAATGGTGGATCGTTTTCTGAAAGGATTTAGACAACAATGAGGCTTACCTGTGGTTATGCGATCTTTTTCGAGATGGCTCATACGTTTCTCCGGAGAGTCACCAATTATATCATCAATAGTCCAACCCATAGCTCTCTTGTATCTATTCAGAGCTGAGATGAGAGCCTCTGTGTGCTGTTCACTTAAATCATCTGCACTCTCTGGAAGTATATTTCTACTTTCCAAGAACATATACCTTAGATAATCGGGGAGCTCTTGTGATTCTAGCATTAGTGGATCGTCAATGGGAGTCTTCGTTGTTGGTTGATTCTTGAGATCACAATTTGGTTGCTTAGGCGTATAAGACTCTATTTCTGTTAGATCACCCATAAGTTCTTCATAATATTCATTATCCTCATGCTCAACATTCAGTGGCGTAGCAGACAATGGCTCAACAGTAGGCTGTTTCTCTATAGATAATTCTTTAATATCCTCTTGATGAACATCAGCTACAGATAACTCATTCATATCGCTGGGCTGCTTCATTGTTTTGCATATATCAAACTGTACCACTTCGTCATTAATTCGAAACAAAAGCACATTATCTTTCATGTCAATAAGCACACTTCCAGTTGCAAGGAAGGGACGTCCCAAGATGATGAGAACTTCAGAATCCTCCTTACAATCCATAATAACGAAGTCTGCATGAAAGATGAATGAAGAAACTTTCACCAACACATCATTCAAGATACCCACAGGTCGTTTTACCGACCTATCAGCCATCACGAGCCTCATATTGGTTGGTGTCGGATCGCCTAGCCCCAACTTCTTGTAGATGGATAGTGGCATCAAATTGATGCTAGCACCTAGATCGCACAATGCCTTGGCAAAATCCAACGATCCAATTGTGCAAGGAATAGTGAAAGCTCCAGGGTCTGCCTTCTTTTGAACTAGCGATCTTGTAGCGATTGCACTACAATGATGAACATTATCCGCCAAGTTATAACTTGCTGCCCGCTTCTTTGTCAAGAGATCCTTCATAAATTTTGCATACCCAGGCATTTGTTCAAGTGCCTCCACTAATGGAACATTAATGGTGAGTTGCTTTAACATATTCATGAATTTGCTGAACTTTGTGTCATCCGCCACCTTCTTCAATCTTTGGGGAAAAGGTGGTGGTGGGTATGGAAGTGTTCTCTCCACGGTTTTCTTCTCGTCTTGCTTCCGTTTTTCCACTTTTTCAGGTTGCACAGCGTTGGGAGTGACGTTAGTAACGTCATCCGTGGACTCCTCACGTTTCGCGTTGTTATCCTTTTCCGGAACTTCGTCAACCACTTGCTTGTCTTTTACTGAAGTTTCCAGCACCTTACCACTTCTGGTAGTGATGGCCATGCATGACCCATCATTCATTGGGTTTTGCACAGTATCGCTCGGTAAGGTGCCAGCCTTTCTTTGATTGAATGCTGCTGAAAGTTAGCTCAATTGCTGCTCTATTTGCTTGATAGAAGTGGAATGAGAATCAACTAATTGCTTCATGGAGGACAAATCATTAATCACCTCCGTAACTCCAGCACTCGTTGCTTCCACTCCTTTCAATAACTTAGCCATCATGTCTTCCATACTTCCAGAATTAGATGTGGTGGTATCACGTCTACCAGGGGGAACGTACAAACCACTCTTTTCATTGTTTTTCTTCCAACTACCTTGGTCTTTGCTTCTAGATTTATCATAATAGTTCCGACCTTGGTTTCCTTAGGCATTCCCACGAAAACCCCCCGAATTGTTCAAGTAGTTGGCCTCCTCTTCAGAATCAGATTCGGCTCTTCCTTTTAGCGTCACAGCTTTCACTTTTTCGGTCTTCCCTGATAATAAATGCTTTGTAAGAAGATCCATTTGTGTTTTCAAATGCGCCATATCTTGATCACGTTCTTCTTCTCTTCTTATTTGGTCTGCAGTCATGCCAATAGATAAAGTGGAGCTTGCTACTTCAGAATCCCTGGTATGCCAAGATCTACTTTCTTTCGTCATACGATCTATGTATTTGCTTGCTTGACCAAAAGTGAGGTCCATAAAAGATCCTCCAGCTGCGTTATCCACCACTGGTTTAGTTATTGAATTCAAAGCTCTATACAAGATCTCCATTAGGTGAACATTAGTCATGTGATGGTTTAGGCATCTCGCTAGCTTTGTCTTGAACCTCTCCCATGTTTCATGAAGAGCTTCAGTGGGAAGCTGGCGGAAGTTGCTAATTTCATCTCTCAATTGTGCTCTTTTGGATGGCGAAAAGAATCTTTCTAGGAAACCGTCTCTCAATTTCCTCCAATTTGTAATTGAATCAGAAGTCAGCCCATTCAACCATAGTGTTGCCTCCCCAGACAGAGACAATGGAAATAGACGTAATCGAATAGCATTCTGACCAACACCAGGATTGTCAAAAGACTTGCATGTAGAAATAAAGTTGATGAGATGCATATTCGGATCATCGCCTTCTAGTCCACCAAATAATCCCTTGAGTTGCAATAACTGAATCATGGTGCTTGTGATGTTGAACTTGTCTCTGGGCGCTAATAGTGGTGGAATTATAGCTCCAGTGGCTCCGGCACCATCAAGATCATCATCATCATCGTCGAAAGCTGGCTGCAAAGGTTGGCGATCATACCTATACCGAGCTTGTCGACCTCTTCTGTTGGCAGGTGTTGTAGTTTCAGCAACATGCCTTGGGTTTATCAACTCGTCATCACCTAAATCTTCATCGTCAGGATTTGTTGCTCACCCAGGATTATCAATGTTTTGTTGTTGGACTTGAGCAGTGGCAAGAGCAGCTAATGTTGCTTGCTCGAGTTGAGCAGCCATCCTGTCGATTTCATCTTGTGCTTCCATTCTTCTAATTCGTTGTGGTTCAGGATTGATTGGTAATAACGGTTGACCAGAACTTCTAGTATGGGGCATGCACTAAAGTAAAAACCTGCAATAAACAAAAACAAAAACTAAACATAAAAGTATGAGAATCTTTGACCAAAGGGTCTAGTAATTATCACGAACTTGATTGACACTCGTATTCCCCGGCAACGGCGCCAATTTTTGATAACGCTCAATCTACAGCTCTCGTAGGAATGTAAAGCGGTCGTTAGCAAATATAGAACCCAACCTGGGTTGGGTGTCGATCCCACAGGGAATAGCTTGGCCAACAAGTAAGTAAAATTACTAAACTTTTGGTGCAAGTCTCGTAAAAAGGGGGGATTCTTGTCTTGCAAGTAATGTAAATAAAGTAATGCAGTAAAAGCTGAAAATAAAAAGAAAGAATGTTACGTGAGTTGTAAACAATGAGAATTGAAGCGTTGGGGTTATGTCCACCTTCTGAGGTATACGTCTCTATTGGCTATGAGTGTGTAGAATTCTGACATGCAATTGCTTATAGAGAATTGTAGTCAATGGTAAATCCAAGTGTCTCTCGACCTAAACAAGGACTATTTCACTTTAACTCTCTCAAGCTTAAAGCGTGTCTAACGGTACGAATTCTCCAAGAGGTTAGTCCAGTTACGGCACTAGCTTTTTAATAGGAAAGGGTGTCCTACTACCTTGACATTATCTCTTTTCCAGACAAATAACCTTTCTCTCGAACAAGTTAAATGTTAGACTGGCATATTCTTGCATTTGCAACCGCAAAGAATGTGGATTAAGATGAAGAGAATAATTATATAAGCAATATACGTGTCTCGAACTCACAAACTCACAGCAATAGATAGTAACTCATTCGGCTTCCATAACCCCAACAAAGAAGTTTAGTTACCCATGAATGCGAAGGAGATCACGATTGACATTGTTATTATATCACGATATTATATCATGAATGCGAAGGAGATCACGATATTGAGGCATGTTTCCTTACCTTGGTAACGATTCTCTTGTTGTGGAATTTAAGGATAGAAGAGTAGAAGAAGAAAAATAGAATTAATGGAAAGATTAGAAGAGTTGTAATTGAGAAGTAGAATGTGTCTCTCCACTAAGGGAGGACTTGAATAAAAATCTCTAGCATGATAGGGTATTTATAATACTCCTATCCTACTCCTACTATGCTAATGAAATAAATAACCAAATCCTACTAGGCCTATGGAACACTTAACCCAAATGTACTAGGTTAATGTAACATTATCATAATCCAAATAAACTAATGAAATACATAACCCAATTGTACTAGGTTAATGTATCTTTGTCAAAATCCAGCTATGTGTCTGTAAGTCCCCAAAGTCTTCAGAAATGCTGTTTTAGCCCGTGACAGATTTTCCATGCAGCAGTTTTGGTCCTTAGGCGTCCAAACTCCCTTTCCTTCCTTCGTGAGCTTTCTTTTGCGTCAAGTAAGTCATAAAATGCTGAATTATGCATCATTTATACCTGAAACTTTACTAATCATGTTCGTTAGCTCATTTATAGGAAAAAGGACTAAAGGTGCATGAAATATATAATTTGTTCTCAAAACTAGGCTAAAATATGGGCAAAATATATTGATATAGGCATGTAAATTCTCCTATCATCAGCTACTAATACTAGTTTTATGCTATTTTATATTGGTAATGTAAAAATGCAGGACGTTAAGTAAAAATGTGATCAATTGTGCAGCAAGGTATGTATGGTTCATTGATCTTATACTCATTCACATAAATCAAACTGCTGTGTCACAAAGTAAGCTTCCTAAGAACATTTCCTTTCAAATTGTACATAAAGGCAGCATACAACCTCCAAGGTGACTAACAATCTTATTCCAACTAATTAGGGTGTTAAAGTACCAAAAGATATGTTTGTTACTAGACCTGCACATTTGCCCTTCTAAATACTAGTACAATAAAGATGTTTTAAACAACAAGATTTATGAGTTATTTTCTTAGCCAACATGGGCTATGGTGTTAGTTAAGCTCCTATGTGTTATACTACTATGTTTTCAACAACAAGATTTATGAGTTATTTTCTTAGCCAACATGGGCTATGGTGTTAGCTAAGCTCCTATGTGTTATACTACTATTATTGTTGCATCCTAACTCATTGCTACTACATCTAGCGCATATTTGTATACCTTTTGCTGCTATTTCAAAGTTATAAATATAATACATAACCACTAAAACAACAACTTTAAATATGAAAAGAATGATTTAAAGTGAATCTATATATTCTTGGGTGGTATCCCAGAGGTGGAAGGAATACCTAGAATGGGTCGATCCAATATTATGGGTGGTATCCCAGGGGTAAATTGAAAGCCTAGCATGGGTCAATCACGATTTGTGTATTTTTGAGGACCATATCCCGGGGGTTAAAATGCATAGAATTGGTCATCCTCTTTTACCACTAATCAACTGGTCATTTGTACCATACCTTATAAATTAAAGAAGAAAAAAAAAAGTAAAGGATGTAATGTACATTATTCCATAATTACAAACAATGTTAGTCTTCTATATTTATCTATATATCTATATATTGATATCTTATTCGGTTGAGCTCTTGTATAAAATATAGTCAATTCATGCCTTACATACTAAGTACATTCTTATTATTCACATCCCTTATGGAGGGGACACTGTGTTTTATGCCGCATTTATAGAAACTTTAGCTAGTAGACCACCCCAGTAGGAGCACAGGACATTTAGTGGCTATTGGTGAGCTCCAAGTTGATCAGGTATTTCCGAGTCTGTTATTTATAATTTGGTATTGTCAAGTATTTATGAGTAAGGTGGGGGGTTTTCCCAACCATAACTAAGTCAATGTATCTTGAGAGTCGTTGTAGACCAATGTAAAGTAAAGCATGGTAGTATTTTGTTCTTTTGACTTTAGGCCCCAACAACCATGTATTGCACATGTAGGTTTGATATTGATTATGTAGTTTATTTTCATTAATGTATCATATCCATACTTAGAAGAACCTTTGAATGTCGTATTTACATAAATGATAAGTACAAGGTTATGGGTTTGTACTCTAATGACTTATAGTTATAGGTGCCTGTCTGTCCGAATAGGATTTGATGCGTGACAATTGAAGACGTCCCCAATGATTTGCACACCAAAGATATCAACAAACAGCCTCATAATATCAATTTTGACCCTAATCTGACACATCAATCATAATTTTAGGCCATTTTCCTAAACATACATTCTTTGGCCTACTTTTAACATTAAAATAGAGATTATAAGTACATTCTAGATTCTTGGATGCACAAAAGGATTCTTAGAACTTTAGAACATATTACAATGATGGAACTATAAAGATTTTTTCGGTTATTTTAAGGGTGGTGAGTGTGGGACCATCTGGATAACGGTTCCCATTTTAAAACTGTCCCAATCACGATTGCGATCATGGAATTGTGATTGGGATGGGGTGTGGACTGCAATCGCGATGGTTCGAGAACCATAATTGCGGCAAGATTTGTCAATTGCAGTACCTAAGACATATTTGAGTCAACCAGAGTCTTTGATAGCAATTTGGGTGTCGCAATCGCGACACCTGAGACCAGGTTTACCTGACCTATTTTTTAGCTATTCCACCTCTACTTAATTCCATTTCACCTATTACCTTTCAATTTCTCAAATGCATCTTTAGAGTTCCACAATTTCATGGATAAATAAAAAATAAACACAAAAGCTACTCTAACAAATAAAATGGAAAGGATACAAGCCAAATTCATGGCAATGATTGGTTTCCTCTTATCCAGCTCTTATTTAACATCACGACTAGATGTCTATCTATAATCATGTAGGATCCTTGGGGTGAGGTAACCCAAGATCCATTCCTGATCTATAACATCAATCACAAATACCACTTGTAACTCCATTGGTTGATTTTTGGTTTTGCCCACACGAAAAGAGACTTCATTATCATGTACCCAGAACATTATATCTCCACACTCCATATCAACTAGACCTTTTCTGGTTTCTAAGAATGGTCTTCTGAGTATGATTGGCATGTCATGATTTATTTCACAATCAAGGACTACAAAATCCATTAAGAGGATGAACCAGTAAACTTTAACAAACAATCATACAATATTATCATGGATTTTTTAATTGAGTGGTCCACCATTAAGAGTATCATGCTTGTGGGTGTAGGATCACCCAACCTTAGAATTTAATACAAAACATATGGAATAAAGTTGATACTATCTATATGGGAACACAATTTTTTTCAAATTAGTGTGTCCTGATGGTGCAAGGAATTATAAGTGCACCCGGGTCTTTCTTTTTTCCATCATCACATTTACCATGATTGCACAACGACTATGAGTCTCCTCAAAAGTTTTGCAATCCACAAGCTTATTTTTGACATAAAGTTTTTCAATGACTTAATATACCCCAGCATCTCCTGAAGATCTTCTAACAATGGAATATTAATTGAGAGTTTGCTAAATTTTGCAAGTAACTTTTTGAACTTCTCATTGTCATCTTTCTTCTTTAACCTTTATGGAAAGGGCGGAGGAATTTTCATTGGGGGAAATGGAATTATTTGAGGTTTGTCCTCCTTTTTTCTCATCACCATCAATAACTTTAGGAGTCTCATCCTCATCATTACTATTCTCAAATATTAGTCGTTCCTTATCAGCTACTTCATCAGACTTAGGACCACTATCACTTGGTATTTTAGGCTTCTTACTCTTTGCAATTGCTTGTTCATCAAGAGATTTTTCATAAAACTCAACCTCATTTTCACTAAGATTTCTACCACTTTTAGTGATAATTTCCATAACATAGGCATCATTCTTAGGACTAACCACCATGTCACAAAGTAGACCTCATTTTGGCCTAGCATTAAGTTAGGTTAAATTTGTCCCATTTACATCCAATTGTTTGATGGAATACGAATGAGATGTGAGCTTTTGGTTTAATTGAGTGAAGTCACTTTTCATTTCCCTTACCATTTTATCGATACCTTTAAGTCGCATCAAAATCCGGTCAAGGGCATCTTTAATATTAAATTTTTCTAGGTTTACCGAGCTTAATTCCTTATTCCAAGAAACTTATCTCTTCATCGAGTGCCTTATATTTATCCTCATCATAAATTTTTAGCACCCTGAGAGGCAATTACATAGACTACTTTAGAAGGTTCTCCCGTCACATGTTAGGTAAAAAGATATAATTGCATCATTTATTTGGCCATATTTTCTGATCCTTACTCGTCCTTTTTTCTTTGCTTTTTGTTGACATAAGATACTATGGGGGACCCTATGTCTACTTCGAAGTCTTGGGTGTTCCATCCTAAGTTTTACTTAGTGACTTGGTCAAATATATTTGTTGCAACACCATATGACAAATTCACAAAAGAACCACCCGATACATCATCCACCATGGTCTTTTTTAGCTTGTCTGATGCCATATAAAAGATTGGGAGAAGTATCTTCTCTGGGACCTCATGGTTATGGCATTGCATGAGTTTGTTATTGAACTTTTTCCACATCTCCTATAAGGGCTCACCACTAAGTTGACAAAAATTTAGGATTTTGTTTCTTTGTTATAGCATTCTAGATGGATGAAAATATCTATCAAAAAAATCCTCCATAAGTTCAAACCAAGATGTAATAGACCCGACGGGTAGAAATCTCAACCACAAAACTGCTTTACCCATTAAAGAGAACAGAAAAACCCTTAATAGAATAGACTCTTAAGTAATATGGTTAATATCAAATAGGGCATGCACCTCAATGAAGTTTCTCAAATGTATGTTTTCTTCTTTGTGTTTTTGCCCCCCGAATAGAAATTTTATTTGTATCATATAAAGAATTACACTCGTGACATGTAATACCCTATTTCCCTCAGCTAATAGGATTCTGATTGCAATTTTATGCCATACATCATTAAATGATCCTTATCCTCGAGGTGTCCATCAAATAAGTCATAATTTCTTATATTGTGGCTCATGGTGTCGTTATTACTTTGAAATCACCTAATAAAATAACAAAAACAATAAACAATGTAAACAAAAGTACTACGACTGACCCAAGTTCACTAACAATACTGCACTAGTGAAAACTAAGCTTCACTCCGTGGCAATGACTCTTTTTTTATAACGCTCAACTAACACTATCATTATGATGCAAGGTGGTCCTTGTCAATATGTACCCGACAAGAGTTGGGGTCAAATCCTTAAGGAGTACAAGCTAGATTTCTACACCTATGTGTGTTGAGAGTTTACTATCTGTTAACCAGTAATACAAAACTAAAACAAAATATGAAAATAAATTGGGGGGTTTGAATGTAGAAATATGTTGAACACAATCACCAAATCACACTAAAAAGAGATCGAACAATTGTTAAATTACCAAATTAAGAAATTTCTTGGGGTTATGTTCTCGTAAGTAGTGTCCATGCATGGGTAATCAAGTGTTAGATCATTTCTTGAACAAGGGTTTTGGAAGGCTTTATTTAGGGCCTTAGTGTTAACTTCACCAATCCATGACTACAAATTTAGCATCCTTATTTCTAAGATGATGCTTATGAACATAGCTAATTCAACTAATACCCTTATTTATAATATAGTATTAGCAAAGAATCTAATTCAAGGGGTTATTTTCATTCACTCTTCACTCACATCTCTTTTTCAGGGATGATGTAGGATCAAAGGCAATTGAAGTTTTCACCCATAAATCTGAATTAAACCATAGAGTAAAAGGAAAACCCAAATCTATTAACCAACTATTCAGACTAACGATAAAAACCCACATATAAATCACTACCTAATCAAACATAAACCCAGGATATTTATTTAGCTACTAATGAAATTAAAGAGAGAATATATACCCAAATTGACATGCAACTGATCCATAATAATCTAAATAAGAATAACCCAAACTTCAATCTCATTTACAACCAAAATCTCTTAGAATCAAATTAACAATTTGTTCTCTCAACTCACAATTAGAGTGTTTTTGTTCTCCAAAAATTGAAAATTGGATAAAGATCCACGAAAATGTGAAAGGGTTTAGCATTTTGTGATTTGGGATTTGGCTCTGTGAAATTCTAATTCTACCACTAAAACTTTTTTACCCTACCATGATCGCGACTGTCATCTTGAAATCATCAAGGTTTGACTTTACTTTTGATCGTGATCACAACCCTCAGAGTGCCATAGTGGCATCTGAGGGTGCCTCCAGGGCCCGATCTTCAGCTCTCTTGTTATTTTTGCTCACTTTACTTTCCCTCGATCTTTGTCTCAACTTGTCTTTATCAGATAACTTGGAATATCACACATACTAGAGATTAATGTATTTCAATCAAGAATTAGTCTCATATACATATTTAATTCATCATAGTGCGCCAGAATTTGGATGTAAATGAGTGAAAAATTTTCCACTCATCAGCCTTTGAGTTTGAAACATTAAATTTTATAGGGTAGCATAGTATTTTTCTATACATGGGATTCCAAAAGAATCCTAAGCGGTTGACAGAGTCTTTTAAAATATTCCAAGACTCAGCTGGTATTGGTGCGCTGCTTAAGCTCCCTTTTGGTCTGCATAAGTAATGGAGCTGCTAAAGCGGTTGGCCTATCGCTAAAAGTGACTGGGTCGACCCGACAAAGAGTTGCTTAAGCGGAACCCCTACCACTTAAGTGGTAGCACCTAAAGTGGAAAGGTGTCGCTTATGTTGTAAGTGCAGATTCTAGTTGTCACTTAAGATACATTAAATCTCTTAAGTGGCACATTATCCGCTTAAGTGACACCTGTTGACCTGGTAGGGGTATAAAAACTCCACAACCTAATTTTCCCCATTTTTCATCCATTCTAAAGGATATTGAACCCTAAAAAGTAGGAAAACTTGGGAGAATCATTTGTGGGTAAGTTAATTTACGTATTTGTTCTTTAAATTTATGGTAAGCATCCACTAAATTCTTGGTTTAATTTCCCATTTGTTCTAAAATCCCTAAAATCTTTGTGACTTTATTGTAGAACCATTAGAGCTCAAATTTCACCCATTTGAGGGTAAATGTTCCTTGAGCATAGAGGGATGTTGAGTTCGTTTAAAAAGTGTAATTCTATAAATGGTCCCCATATGAGATTTTTTCATAATTATAGACTTAAGAAAAATCTTTTTTTATGAGTAGTTTATTATATTGATAGTGCAACACCTTGTAGAAGCTTATCAAAAAAGGAAATTAGTGGTTTAATGGACTCTTTGGGATGTTCTTAGCATTTTGGTACGCTAGGTTTACCTTCTTCATAGATTATGCTAATTCATAGTATAATAATTATATTATTCTAGATATGGATTGGGATTCAGGTATTGGAAGCATAGTTGGTATGATTATTCTTTTTTAGACTATTTAGTCTATCTTAGAATGATAATTTAGGTGAAACTGACCTAGTTACTCACATTTAAGGTGGAACAGACTTAGTTCTTCATATTTTACAAAGAATTGCAATATTAGGGCTAATTATGTATACTTTAACATCTAGAAATGGGCTGGGCCCTTTTAGAGACTTGTGTTTGTTTTTTGTCACAACCCAATTTATGAGTCATGATGGCACCTACTAAATCCCATCAGTAGGTAAGACAAACAATTACTCAGATCTAATGCAATAGGTTAATTCGATAGGAAATGCCCCACATAGGCAAAATAAAGGAGCATAATTTATTAATAAGCAAAGGCTCTAAATAGATAAAAGCAATCCAAACAAAATACCAATCCCATGACCTGGTAGAGCTAGTATAAAAGCATCTAATAATAATAAAATACAACCCAACTATTTGGAATAGTCAATACATCGGCCTCGAAACAAAAGAGTCAATATAAGATAGAGGGAAATGGGAGACTCAAACTCCAAGAGCCTGCCCTATCCCTGAAAATTAATCACCATATGAACAATTATTAGTAGGGGCAACTATAACTCAAATTTTCACCAAAAAAGTATAGAAGTGTAGTATGAATAAAACAACAATTAGTACTCGGTAGGCATTATCGGTCGATTGAGATAAATCATGATATAAGAATGATAAAGTGCAAGATAACATAAGTCAGTCAAGGTACAAAATCAAAGTTGAGTTATTTCCATCATCACTTTATATAAATAGTGCATAAACCAAAATAATAATGATGACATAACATAAAGAATCAAGAACAAACGAGTATAAATACCAAATTGGCTTTGATGAACCAATTGGTATTGAAAAGTAAAGAACTCATCACAGCCTCTCATATGACTGGAAAATACACTCAAGAGAAAAATAGTTTAAGTATGAATTATTTACAGCTATCCACATCTTCATTTAACCACCATTCCATAATTTAAGTCATTTGGCATTAGTCATCACCAACAATTCACCAATATTATCCCATAATTCAAAAATTATCAATTAGTCAATAATTGTCCACTAAGCACCATTTATTCACTAGTCATTCCTTACCAGTTATACTTCACTTTATCATTTCATCATGTCATAGTAAATACTCAAACTCGAACTGGTAATATATGTAGTCAATACCAAAAATTGAACTGGTTATAATATAGTCAATACTCCAAATTGAATAGGTTATAATCTAGTCAATACTCCAAATTGAATAGGTCATAATATAATCAATACCCAAAATTGAACCAGCCATAATATATATAATCATTCTCATAAGTCATATCATAAATAACATAACTAATTGCATGATTAATAGGCTTTAATTATAATGTTTACCAACATAGTAAAACACCCCAAATTTTAGGCCATAGAAAACTTCTTGAGCTTTGAGACCACTTCCTTAGTTACGAATGGACCACTAGAGTTGTAGCATGCCTTGATGACTCATTAGGGTGATTCATACCTAAATTAGTAAGTTTGAGGCTTGGTTTTCCTCAGAGTATGAGTGTCTTTCTATGAGCCATAATAAAATGTTATGAGTTGTTAGGTGTAATCATAGGGTGTCTAATATATGTCCAAATTTATGTGTTGTGTTGACATGACTAGACCCTACGAGTCATAGGGTCCCATTATGATTACTACCATTGAGTCGTAAGGATAACAGTTTAGGGTACCATGGTTACAACTCATGGTGATGTGTCGCATGGTATGGTTATGAGTCAAGGGGTTGAATCATAAGCAAAGGTGGCACTTCTTAGCTTTTAAGTTAAGGTCATTCTGTACATTTCCCCTCTAGACCAAATTAAAACCAACGACTTATAAACACTTTTAAGGTGTCATTATATCTTAGAAACATCTAAGCAACTAAGTCAATGTATCATTTAGAGGCTTTGTAGACCAATGTAAAGTAAAGCATGGTAGTATTTTGTTCTTTTGACTTTAGGCCCCAATAATCAAGTCTTGCACATGTAGGTTTGATATTGATTATGTAGTTTATTTTTATTAATGCATCATATCCATACTTAGAAGAACCTTTGAATGTCGTATTTACATGAATGATAAGTACAAGGTTATGGGTTTGTACTCTCAGGCCTTATAGCTACGGGTGCCTGTCTGTCCTAATAGGATTTGATGCGTGACAATTCAAGATGTTCCCAATGATGTGCATAGCAAAGATATCAACGACCAACCACATAATGTCAATTTCGACCCTAGTCTAACACATCAATCATAATTTTAGGCCATTTTCCTAAACATGCATTCTTTGGCCTACTTTAAACATTAAAATAGAGATTAAAAGCACATTCCAGATTTTTAGATGCATAAAAAATTCTTAGAACTTTAGAACATATTATAATAATGGAACAATAAAGATTTTTTTTGAGTATTTTAAGGCTGGTGAGTGTGGGACCAATTGGATGACGGTTCCTATTTTAAAACTGTCCCAATCACGATTGTGATCATGGAATCGTGATCGGGATGGGGTGGGGACTGCAATCGCGATAGGCCAAGGACTACGATTGTGGTCAGATTTGTCAATCGCAGTATCTAAGACATAGTTGAGTCAACCTGAGTCTTGGATAACAATGTGGGCTTCGCAATTGCGACACCTGAGACTAGGATTAGATGCCCTATTTTTTAGCTATCCGACCTCCACTTAATTCCATTTCACCTATTACCTTTCAATTTCTCAAATGCATCTTTAGAGTTCAACAGTTGCATGGATTAATAAAAAATAAACACAAAAGCTACTCTAACAATTAAAATTCAAAGGATACAAGACAAATTCATGGCAATGATTGGTTTGCTCCTATCCATCTCTTATTTAACATCTCCATTAGATGTCTAGGTATCATCATGTAGGATCCTTGAGGTGAGGTAACCTAAGATCCCTTCCTCATCCATAATATCAATCACAAATACCACTTGTAACTGCATTGGTTGATATTTGATTTTGCACACATAAAAAGAGACTTCATTATCATGTACCCAAAAATTTATATCTCCACACTCCATATCAACTAGACCTTTTCTGGTTTCTAAGAATGGTCTTCCGAGTATGATTGTTATGTCATGATTGATTTCACAATCAAGGACGACAAAATTTATCAAGAGGAAGAACAAGTAAACTTTAACAAATAATCATACAATATTCCCACAGGTTTTTAAATTGAGCGGTCCACCATCAAGAGTATCATGGTGGTGGGTATAGGATCACGCAACCTTACACTTTAATACAAAACATATGGAATAAAGTTGATACTATACCCATGGGCACACAATTCCTTTTCAAATTAGTATGTCCTGATGGTGCAAGGAATTGTAAATGCACCCTGGTCTTTCTTTTTTCCATCATCGGATTTACCATGATTGCACAACAACTATGAGTCTCCTCAAGAGTTTTGAAATCCACAAGTTGGTTTATTCACATCAAGTTTTTCAATGACTTAGTATGCCCTAGAATCTCCTGAAGATATTCTAACAATAGAATATTAATCGAGAAGTTGCTAAGTTTTGCAAGGAACTTTTTGAACTTGGCATTGTCATCTTTTTTCTTTAACCTTTATGGAAAGATTGGAGGAATTTTAATTGAGGGAAAAGGAATTCTTTGAGGTTCGTCCACCTTTTTCTCATCACCAACAATCGCTTTAGGAGTCTCCTCCTCATCATTATTATTCTCAAATATCATTCGTTCCTCTTCAGCTACGTCATCAGACTTGGGAGCACTATCACTTGGTATTTCGGGATTCTTACTCTTTGCAATTGGTTGTTAATCAAGAGATTTTTCATCAACCTAAACCTCATTTTCACCAAGATTTCTTCCACTTTTAGTGATAATTTCCATATAATAGGCATCATTCTTAGGATTAACCACCATGTCACAAGGTAGACCTAATTTTGGCCTAGCATTTAGTTGGTTAAAATTGTCCCATTTGCATCTCCAATTGTTTGATGGAATCCAAATGAGATGTGAAATTTTTGTTTAATTGAGAGAAGTCACTTTTCATTTCCCTTAACATTTTATCGGTACCTTTAAGACGCATCAAAATCTGGGCAAGGACATCTTTAATTTTAAATTTTTCTAGGTTTACTGAACTTAATTCCTTATCCTTAACATGATCATGACGGGGAACATACCTATCATATCCTCTCTCTTTGTTCCTTCAATCTTGGTCTTGATCCCTTTCTCTATTGTGTCAATCACGATCTCGATGTAAGTTATTCCAACCTTGATTCTCTCATTTCCTTTGGTAGGTGGGATGAGAACACCCCAAATGGGTTTCCAAGAACCTTATATCTTCATCGAGTGCCTCATATTTATCCTCATTATAAATTTTTAGCACCTTGAGAGGAAACGACAATGACTACTTTAGAAGGTTCTCCTGTCACGTATTTGGTAAGGAGATCTAATTACGTCATTTATTTGGCCATATTTTCAGATCCTTAGTCGTCCTTTTTTCTTTTCTCTTTGTTGACATAAGATACTATGGGGGACCATATGGATACTTCACAGTCTTGGGTGTGCCATCCTAAGTTTTACTTAGTGACTTGGTCAAGTACATTTTTTTCAACACCATATGACAATTTCACAAAAGAACCACACGATACATCATCCACCATGGTCTTTTTTATCTTGTTTGATGCCTTATAAAATATTGGGAGAAGTATCTTCTCTGGTACCTCATGGTTAGGGCATTGCATGAGTTTGTCATTGAACGTTTTCCACATCTCCTATAAGGTCTCACCACTAAGTTAACCAAAATTTAGGATTTTGTTTCTTAGTTATAGCATTATAGATTGATGAAAATATCTAACCAAAAAAGCCTCTATAAGTTCAAACCAATATGTAATAGACCAGACGGGTAGAAATCTCAACCACAAAACTGCTTTACCCATTAAAGAGAACGGAAAAAGCCTTAATAGAATAGACTCTTAAGTAATATGGTTAATATCAAATAGGGCACACACCTCAATGAAGTTTTTCAAATGTATGTTTCCTTCTTTGTGTGCTTGGCCCCCGAATAGACATTTTATTTGTATCATACAAAGAATTACACTCGTGACATATAATACCCTATTTCCCTTAGCTAATGGAATGTTGATTGCAATTTTATGCCATACATCATTAAACGATCCTTATATTCGAGATGTCCATCAAATGAGTAATAATCTCTTGTATTGTGGCTCATGGTGTCTTTATTACTTTGGAATCACCTAATAAAAGAACAAAAACAATAAACAATGTAAAAAAAAGCACTACGACTGACCCAAGTTCACTAACAATACTGCAATAGTGAAAAGTAAGCTTCACTCCGTGGCAATGGCGCTTTTTTATAACGCTGAACTTACACTATCATTTTGATGCAAGGTGATCCCTGTCAATATATACCCGACAACAGTTGGGATCAAATCCTTAAGGAGTACAAGCTAGCTTTCTACACCTATGTGTGTTGAGAGTTTACTATCGGTTAACCAGAAATACAAAACTAAAACAAAATATGAAAGTAAATTGAGGGGTTTAAATGTAGAAATACGTTGAACACAATCACCAAATCACATTAATAAGAGATCGAACAATTGTTAAATTACCAAATTAAGAGATATATTGGAGTTATGTTCTCATAAGTAGTGTCCATGCATGGGTAATCAAGTGTTAGTCTATGTCTTTATCAAGGGTTTTGGTAGGCTAGATTTAGGGCCTAAGTGTTAAGTTCACCAATCCATGACTACAAACTTAGCATCCTTTTTCTAAGATGATGCTTATGAACATAGCCAATTCAACTAATACCCTTATTTCTAATATAGTATTAGCAAATAATCTAATTCAAGGGGTTATTTGCATTCACTCTTCACCCACATCTCTCTTTCAGGGATGATGTAGGATCAAAGGCAATTGAAGTTTTGACCCATAAATCTGAATTAAACCATAGAGTAAAAGTAAAACCCAAAACTATTAACCAACTATTTAGACTAATAATCAAAACCCACACATAATTCACTACCTAATCAAACATAACCCCAAGATATTGATTTAGCTACTAATGAAATTAAAGAGAGGATATATACCCAAATTGACATGCAATTGATCCATAATAATCTAAATAAGAATAAACCAAACTTCAATCTCAATTTACAACGAAAATCTCTTAGAATCAAATTAACAATTTGTTATCTGAACTTATAATTAGAGTGTTCTTGATCTCTAAAAATTGAAAATGTGATAAAGATCCCCAAAAATGTGAAAGGGTTTAGCCTTTTGTGATTTAGGATTTGGCTTTGTGAAATTCTAATTCTACCACTAAAATTTTTTTACCCTACCATGATCGCGACTGTCATCTTGAAATCATCAAGGTTTGACTTTACTTTTGATCGTGATCACAACCCTCAGAGTGCAATAGTTGCATCTGAGGGTGCCTCCAAGGCCCGATCTTCAGCTCTCTTGTTATTTTTGCTCACTTTACTTTTCCTCGAACTTTGTCTCAACTTGTCTTTATCAGATAACTTGGAATATCACACATACTAGAGATTAATGAGTTTCAATCAAGAATTATTCTCATATACATAATTAATTCATTATAGTACGCAAGAATTTGGATGTAAATGAGTGAAAAATTTGTCACTCATCAGCCATTGAGTTTGAATCATTAAATTTTATAGGGTAGCATAGTCTTTTTGTATACATGGGATTCCAAAAGAATCCTGAGAGGTTGACAGAGACTGTAAAAAATTCCAGGACTCAGCTGGTGTTGGTGCGCTGCTTAAGCTCTCTTTTGGTCTGCTTGAGTAATGGGGTCGCTAAAGCGGTTGGCCTATCGCTAAAGCGACTGGTTCAATTCGACAAAGAGTTTCTTAAGTGGAACCCCTACCACTTAAGTGGTAGCACCTAAAGTGGAAAGGTGTCGCTTATGTTGTACGTGCAGATGCCAGTTGTAACTTAAGATACATTAAATCTCATAAGTGGTACATTATCTGCATAAGTGACACTTGTGGACCTGGTAGGGGTATAAAATCTCCACAACCTAATTTTCCCCATTTTTCATCAATTCTAAAGGATATTGAACCCTAAAAAGTAGGAAAACTTGGGAGAATCATTTATGGGTAAGTTAATTTACGTGTTTGATCTTTGAATTTGTGGTAAGCATCCACTAAATTATTGGTTAAATTTCCCATATTGTTCTAAAATCCCTAAAATCTTTGTGACTTTATTGTAGAACCATTAGAGCTCAAATTTCATCCATTTAAAGGTAAATGTTCCTTGAGCATAGATGGATGTTGTGATTGTTTTAAAAGTGTAATTCTGTAAATGGCCCCATATGAGTTTTTTTCATAATTATAGACTTAAGAACAATCTCATTTTTTATGAGTAGTTTATTATATATATAGTGCAACACCTTGTAAAAGCTTATAAAAAAAGGAAATTGGTGGTTTAATGGACTGTTTAGGATTTTTTTAGCGTTCTGGTATGCTAGGTTTACCTTCTTCATAGATTAAGCTAATCCATAGTATAATTATTATATTATTCTAGATATGGATTGGGATTTAGGTATTGGAAGCATAGTTGGTATTATTAGTCTTATTTAGACTATTTAGGCTATCTTAGAAAGATAATTTAGGTAAAACTGATCAAGTTGCTCACATTTATGGTGGAACAGACTTAGTTGCTCATATTTTAGAAAGAATTGATATATTAGGGCTAATTATGTATGATTTGACATATAGAAATGAATTTATACACCTTGGCCTAGTCTGAGGTAGAATTTGTCTAAAATTGGATTTCATGGATTAGAAATGGGGTCGGGCCATTTCAGAGACTTGTGTTTGATTTTTGTCACAACCCAAATTATGAGTCATGATGGCCCCTACTAAATTCCATCAGTAGGTAAGCCAAACCATAACTCAGATCTAATGCAATAGGTTAATTCGATAGGAAATACCCAACATAGGCAAAATAAAGGAGCATAATTTATAAATAAGAAAAGGTTCTAAATAGATAAAAGCAAGCCAAACAAAACACCAATCCCAGGACCTGGTAGAGCCAGTATAAGAGCATCTAGTAATAATAAAATACAACCCAACTATTTGGAATAGTCAATACATTGGCCTCGAAACAAAAGAGTCAATATGATATAGAGGGAAATGGAGACTCAAACTCCAAGAGCCTACCCTTTCTCTGAAAATCAATCACCATATGAACAATGATTAGTAGGGGAAACTATTACTCAAATTTTTACCAAAAAGGTATAGAATTTTAGTATGAATACAACAACAATGGATACTCGGTAGGCATCATCGGCCGATTGAGCCAAATTATGATATAAGAATAATAAAGTGCAAGATAACATTTCTAAGTCAAGGTACAAAATCAAAGTTGAGTTATTTCCATCATCACTTTATATAAATAGTGCATAAACTAAAATAATAATGATGACATAACATAAAGAATTAAGAACAAACAAGAATAAATATCAAATTGGTTTTGATGCACCAATTGGTATTGAAAAGTAAAGAACTCATCACAGCCTCCCATATGACTGGAAAATACACTCAAGAGAAAAATAGTCTAAGTATGAATTATTTACAGCTATCCACATCATCATTTAACCACCATTCCATAATTTAAGTCATTTGGCATTAGTCATCACCAACAATTCACCAATATTATCCCATAATTCAAAAATTATCAATTAGTCACCAATTGTCCACTAAGCACCATTTATTCACTAGTCATTCCTTACCAGTTATACTTCACTTTATCATTTCATCATGTCATAGTAAATACTCGAACTCGAACCGGTAATAGATGTAGTCAATACCCAAAATTAAACTGGTTATAATATAGTCAATACTCCAAATTGAATAGGTTATAATCTATTCAATACTCCAAATTGAATAGGTCATAATATAATCAATACCCAAAATTGAACCAGCCATAATATATATAATCATTCTCATAAGTCATATCATAAATAACATAACTAATTGCATGATTAATAGGTTTTAATTATAATGTTTACCAACACAGCAAAACACACTAAATTTTAGGCCCTAGAAAACTTCTTGATCTTTGAGACCACTTCCTTAGTTACGAATGGACCACTAGAGTTGTAGCATGCCTTGATGACTCATTAGGGTGATTCTTACCCAAATCAGTAAGTTTGAGGCATGGTTTTCCTCAGAGCATGAGTGTCTCACTAAGAGCCATAATAAAATATTATGAGTCGTTAGGTGTAATCATAGGGTGTCTAATATATGTCCAAATTTTTGTGTTGTGTTGACATGACTAGACCCTACAAGTCATAGGGTCCCATTATGATTACTACCATTGAGTCGTAAGGATAACAGTTTAGGGTACCTTGGTTACAACTCATGGTGACGTGTTGCATGGTATGGTTATGAGTCAAGGGGTTGAATCATAAGCAAAGGTGGCACTTCTTAGCTTTTATGTTGTGGTCCTTATGGACATTTCCCCTTTGGACCAAATGTAAACCCACGACTTATAACTACTTTTAGGGTGTCATTATATCTTTGAAACATCTAAGTAACTCTTCAAATGCTCCCAATTCTCAAGGTCAAGAACACTTAGGTCTTCTAAAGGGTTGATCAGTTAGGGATCTTAAGGATGGTTTCTGTCCATACATCTTACTATTTCAGGCATGTCGCTCTTCCCTCATTGTTAATTTTGGAAATTCATGTGGTTTAAAGTAGTGTTCATAAGATTGTTGTTTTGGTCTAGAAAGTATAGGTTGGGGGTTTTGAATGTTATGAATTGAACATAATTTCTCATGATTTATATATATGATTTTTATGGTTTTAATTTGGTTTTGAATTGGTGGGTGCATAGGTGTGGTGAATGAACTAGGGTATTGTTATTTTCCTAAACTTGTGACTTTTAAAGTGGTTATGATCCCAACCCCATAATGTGAAATTAGTTTTAGTAATGAAAACTGTGGGAATTTTTAAAATTGAACTAATCTTGAACCATTGCATGATATAAAGAAGTATTTGAAATATAATGGTATGATTTAATGGAGAAAGGGAGTCGGTGTTCCCCAATGTGTATTAATGAACAAAGAGAGTTGCTCTCCCTAAGTTAATGGAAATTATTTTGGAATGATGTTTTACCTTCCAAGTGTAGTTTGTATGATGATACCAAAAATGTATGCCTAAAAGTGTAATATGGTTGATTGACTAGGAATGTGTAACAATGGTTTTAATAGGGCTTTAATAAGGGTTGTGCAAATGAATCATAAAAGTGGAGGCCTGACTGACCAATACTGAAACTACGTTTAGCGATTGGGGGGTCTAAGTTACTAGGGAGATTTGAGTCCACCTTATTATTATTTCATGATTAGGGAGGTTTGGTCCCCTATAAATCATTATAAGATTAGTTGCCTAAGTCACCTTAGTGTATGCTGGAGGGTTTGAGTCACCCTTGTGCATATATATGAGATTATTCTCCAGTTTTTGCAGCTGCACACATTAAGGCCCAACTAGGGGATGAGATCTAGGGCCCATATAGCCCATGGATACTATAATATGATGGTTGAGCTACACAATCCAAGAAAAGGTTTTGACACATATGTTAAGCCTTATTCCTTATCCTAGCATGTGATATATATATATATATATATATATATATATATATATATATATATATAAATGTTTATGCATTTGATGTGTATTGACTTTGAATGATATTAAAATATTGACCATATCATTAAATTATCCTTATCCCAGGTTACGTGCTAGCGTTCTGATGATAGGCGTTTTTACACGCCTAAAGCACCTTAATTTACCCATATTTTAGCTAAGTTTTGAGGACAAAATATATAACTCTTGCACTTTTAGTCCTTTTTCCTGTAAGTGAGCTAACCAACGTGATTAGCAAGTTTTCAGGTATAAATGATGAAGATTTCAGCATTTTATGGACTGGTTGCAGCCAAAGGAAGCTTCACGAAAGAAGGAAGGTAGCTTTCGGAAGTCTATAGACTGAAAGTGATGCATGGAAAACCTATCCAGGCAAAAACAATATTTCCAATGACTTGGGGATCAGCAGTAACTTAGTAGGATTATGATAAGGCTGCAGTAACTTAGTAGGATTAGGATAAGGATGCAGTAACCTAGTAGGAATAGGATATGGGTGTTATAAAAACCCTATGTTGCTGAACTTTTCAGCATCAATTTCCACCACCCTCATCCTTATTCCTCCCTATTCGATTCTTTCCCATTCTCTTTAATTTGTTGTTGACATTATTCTTCATTTATTCAACTTTTAATTTTCACGATAAGAGAAACACTATTAGCAAGGAATTCACGCCACAAGTTCTACCAAAACATACTTAACGTGAGATTTGTATTTTGGTATGATGATAGTATCTATTGTGTTTTCCATTGCACTCATGAGTAGCTAAACTTCTCTGTTAGGGTTATGGAAGCCTTATGAGATACTATCTATTGCTATGAGTTTGTGAATTCGTGATACGTATGCTACTTTTATCATTACTCTCTTCATCTTAATTTAAATTCTTGTGCTTGAAAACATATAGAATACGCCAGTATAGCATTAACTTGTTTGAAAGAAAAGTTACATGTCTGGAAAAGAGAGAATGACAAGGAAATAGGGCTACCAACCCCTGTTTAAAAGTTAGTGCCGTAACTGGATTAACCTCTTGGAGAGTTCATACCATTAGTTATACGCTTTAGGCTCGAAAGAGTTAAAGTGAAATAATCCTTGATGGTCGAAAGACGCTAGGATCTACCATAGAATATGAATCTCTGTAAGCGCATGCATGTCTGAATTCCGTATAACTCATAGCCAATAGATACGTAGAACTCATAAGGTGGAAATAACCCTAACTTACTATTCTCATTGATTAAAACCTACTAAACATTCCATTTTTCTTTGTTACTTTGATACTCTTAATTCACGCTACAATTAAATCCCCCCTTTTTACAGAACTTTCACCAATAGTCTACTAATCGTTGCATACTTGTGACCGAGTATTCCCTGTGGGATTCGACATCTAGCCCAGTTGGGTTCTATATTTGATGACGACCACTTACACTCTTACGAGAGCTGTAGTTTGAGCATTATCAAATTTTGGCGCCATTGCCGGGGAATACGGTTGTCAACTAAATTTGTGATAATTACAAAACCCTTTGGTCAAAGATTGTCGTACTTTACTTTTAGTTGTTGTTTTTGTCTTCTGCAGGTTTTTGTTCAGTGCATGCCAAATACTCGAAGTTCTGGTCAACCATTATTACCCATAAACCCTGAACCACAACTTATTGGCAGGATGGAGGCGCAAAGTGACATTGAGAGAAGGGCTGCTCAACAGGAGCACGCTAGATTAGCTGCGTTGGACGCTGCTCAAGTACATCAACAGAGTATCAATAACCCTGGGCGAGCAGCAGACCCTGATGATGAGGACTTGAGTGATGATGAGTTACTAAACCCTAAGCGTGATGCTGAGGTGGCAACACCGGCAAACAGAAGAGATCATCAAGCAAGATTTCGGCCTGAACGCTGAGCTATGCAGATTCCCTTTGATAATGATGATGACGATCTGGATGGAGCTGGTGCCACAGGAGCTATTATTCCTCTGCCATTGGCACCCGGAGCCAAGTTCAACATCACTAGCACCATGATTCAGTTATTGCAACTCAAGGGATTATTTGGTGGACTTGCAGGTGATGATCTGAATATGCATCTGGTCAACTTTATCTCTACATGCAAGTCATTCGACAATCCAGGCGTTGGACAGAATGCAATTCGACTGCGCTTATTTCTATTGTCTCTATCTGGGGAGGCAACTCTATGGTTGAACGGGCTGACTCCTGATTCTATTACTAATTGGAGGCAATTGAAAGACGCTTTCTCAGAAAAATTCTTTTCGCCATCCAAGAGAGCACAGTTGACAGATAAAATCAACAATTTTTGACAGCTTCCAACTGAAGCTCTCCACGAAACATGGGAGAGGTTCAAGACGAAGCTTATGCGATGCCCAAACCATCTTATGACCAATGTCCACTTGATGGAGATATTATACAAATCTTTGAATTTGGTGACAAAGCCAGTGGTTGATAATGCAGCAGGTGGGTCATTCATGGACCTCACTTTTATTCAGGCAAGTGATATGCTAGATCGCATGACAAAGCAAAGTAGAGCTTGGCATACCAGGGATTCTGAGGTAACAAGCTCTACCATATCTATTGGCATGACTGTAAAATAAAGGTGAAGAGAGGAAGAACGTGATCAAGATATGGCACACATAAAAATGCAGATGGATCTTCTTACCAAGAATTTATTATCTGGAACGACCGAAAAAGTAAAAGCATTTGTGTCAAAAGGAAGAGATGAATCTGATTCTGAAGAAGAAGCTAACTACTTGAATAATCAGGAGTGTTTCCAAGGCAATGCCCAAGGAAACCAAGGTCGGAGCTATTATGATAGATCTGGAAACAAGGATTGTGATCAAGGTAGTTCGAAGGATAAGACTGACAAGAGTGGTTGTATGTTCCTCCTGGAAGACGTGACGCCGCTGCATCTGGTTCTGGAAATATGTCTATGGAATATATGATGGCTAAGCTGTTAAAAGGAGTGGAGGCAACTAGCATAGGAGTAACTAAGGTAATAAATAATTTATCCTCAATGAAGCAATTGGTTGACTCGCATTCCACTTCAATAAAACAACTGGAGCAACAATTGAGTCAATTATCTGCGGTATTCAACCAAAGTAAGGTTGGAACGCTACCCAGCAACACTGTGCAAAATCCAAGGAATGATGGATCATGTATGGCTATTACTACCAGGAGTGGTAAAGTATTGGAAAATCCGTCCAAAGGAAAGCAGGTAGTTAATGATATAGCAGAGTATGTTAGTGAAGGCGATTTTGATGATGCTGCAGAAGCTAAAGAGAGCATTCATGATGTTACACCTATACGTCACCATCCTAAAAAGAGTGATAATCTAAAGCAATATAAAAAGGAAGTGGTGGAGAAAACGATCCCTCTTCCACCACCACCTTTTCCGTAGAGACTGTAGAAGAAGGCTGATGACACCAGGTTCAGTAAATTCATGACTATGTTGAAGCAGCTGACTATTAATGTTCTGTTGGTAGAGGCGCTGGAACAGATGCTTGGGTATGCAAAATTTATGAAGGACCTTCTGACAAAGAAGCGGGCAGCAAGTTATGAGTTGGCAGAAAATGTTCATCATTGCAATTGCTACTAGATCATTAGTTCAGAAGAAGGCAGATCCTGGTGCTTTCACTATTCCTTGCACGATTGGATCGTTGGATTTTGCTAAGGCGTTGTGCAATTTGGGAGCCAGCATCAATTTAATGCCGCAATCTATGTACAGAAAGATGGGGTTGGGTGACCCTACACCAACCAATATACGGCTCGTGATGGCAGATAGGTTGGTAAAACAAACTGTAGGTATCTTGAATGATGTGTTGGTGAAGGTTTCCACCTTTATCTTTCCTGCAGACTTTGTTATTTTAGATTGCGAGATTGATTCTGAAGTTCCCATAATCTTGGGATGCCCTTTCCTCACAACCGGAAGTGTGCTTATTGATTTACGAGCCAACGAGCTTTTATTTCGGGTGAATGACAAAGTGATCCATTTTGATGTATGCAAAGCAGAGAAGCAGCTAACTGTTGAGAAATTGTTTGCAGTTCTTTTGAATTTTAAGAGTGAAGATGTTGAAGAATATGAAGAAACTGTTTGTGCTCTAAGAGGAATAAGGTCCTATTCTCATGCTCCCAAGCAGCTGGGCCTTGATCTTAAGAATTGATCTTCACCAACAGTGAAGACTTCCATTGAAGAGCCACCAGTGGTAGAATCAAAAGAGCTCCCCAGTCACCTAAGGTATGCGTTCTTGGGAAGTGGAAATACACTTCCAGTGAGTGTTGCGGCTGATTTAGGTGAACAGCACGTAGAGGCTCTCATCTCTGCTCTGAGGAGGTACAAGAGAGCTACGGGTTGCACTATTGATGATATAATTGGTATCCCTCCTAGGATATTTATGCACAAGAGTCATCTCAAAGAAGATTAAATGCCTACAGGTAAGTATCAGCGTCGTCTAAATCCATTCAGAAAATGATGCACTATATATCTCGATGAAGTCTAAGTAATCGAGATAACTATGTCGTGCTGCGACAATAAATCAAGCGCTTGATGGGAGGCAACCCATCATTTTTAATTATTTTGCTTTAGTAGGAGTTTGTTTTTGTAATCGAGCCACGACCAAAACTAAGGCGCTTAATGGGAGGCAACCCATCGTTCTAATCTTTTTTTGTTGTTTTTGAGTAAGTGTAGGTGCAAGATGCATAAAGAAGGAGATTGGTCTCAAATTTTGATTTGGAAGAGGTTCATGTTGAAGGTGGTAAGTTAGGAATAAAGAAGCAAAGACTATGGGTTAGGCATTGCCTATGCAAATCTAGGCAACGAACAAGGCAAGGCCTATGTAAATCTAGGAAACGGACAAGGCAAGGGCAATGCTATTGCCTAAGATCTCTGAATCTATAATGCCATAGCATAGGCGTCGCCTATGCCTAACACTGCCATAGCATAGGCGCCGCCTATTCCAAAGCCTTTTTTCTTTGAATCTAGAATGCCATAGCATAGGCGCCGCCTATGCCCAACTAGGCCATAGCATAGGCGCCGCCTAAGCTCACCTAGGCAAAGCTAAAGGCGCCGCCTATGCCAAAGACTTTTCTCTCTGAATCGACAATGCTATAGCATAGGCGCCGCCTAACCTTCCCAAATCTCTCAAAACTTTTCTTTTTACTCATCTAACCTTGCAAGATCATATTCTGAGTCCATCACCAAGTAAGTTATTCTTTTATATTCTGTAAGTGTTACACTACTACGCTTATAATGAATTGTTAAATCTTGAAGTAGTGTTGGTGATTTGAATGTGTTTGATTTGTTGTGATACAACTAAGTCAGTGAAAGAATACGTATGGGTGTTCTAGACTTGGTTCCAACCGGTATTTGATTTTGATATACTGTCATACTTTTGCGGAGTCGACATGGTGAAGTTAATTGCATAAACTTAAAAATTGAATGCTTGAATGTTTGAATGACTCGTTCATCGAGATAAAGATCATGATTGAATACAAGCATGAGATGTTGTGATTATTTCTATGCCATAACTTGATTTGATCTCTATGTAATAGTCTTGTTTAAAAAGTGCATCAATCCAAACAGGAAAGTATAGTCAAGATTACATGAAATAGAAGTGGATAGGATAGTCAAGATGACATGAAAAGTATGACTGTGCTGAACTTATTGTTGGAACATATCGCCTATATGTATGTCGATGAAGTCTGAGTAATCAACATCATTCACTTAATTAATTTATGCCAACAAACTAAGTGTGGGGTGGTGCCATTACTGTTTGTTTTCCGATTACAGTGAATCTTCTGAGATGAAGCTAACATGACTCTATTAGGATCTCAGGTAGAATGGCCTCAAAAGGACGACAAGGAAAACAAAAAGCGCCCACCTCACAGAAAGGTAAGAAAAGAGGAAGAAAAGAGAAAGCTGAATCCTCCTCACTACAAATACCGCAATGCACTTTTGGGGTCAATTGGGGTACAATTTGAGGAAACTCTGAGGATGACAACTTTGATGATGATTCCTACGCAGGGGGTATGACCCAAGACATAGAGGAGGAGTCTGACTAATCAAGTTTTCCATATTTATTTTCCACTAAGGGCAGTGTGTCCCGTCTAAGTGTGGGGTGCTGGTATTTGTATGCTGTATTTCTTTGCCTGCATTTATTTATGTTTTTTTTTAATTAGTCTAAATTTTATTTTTTAGATTTTGATGCACAAAATTTTTCTGATAGGCGGCATGGTATTATGACAAGAGTTTGTGACTAAAATCATTACTATTGAGAAGTTTAGGCTCTAAGTACGACTCACTATGTGATAAGTGTGTGGTTTAATTCCTTCATTTGTTGGGTGAAGGGTCTATACTGATCCCAATAAAGTTGACCATGTGCCTTGTGTGTGTGAGGTAATAGTATATTCTGTGTTATGGCTGATGCTAGAACTTGCCTGGTGTGTGTGTAAAGCGAAATAAAGAGTGCAAGTTTAGGAGATGATTTAGGCATTTATTTGGCAGCCTGTGATTGTTTACCTTCTTTTTACCTACCCATGTACATTATCCTAGATAACCCCCTTTGAGCCTTTAGCCTATTTTCTTTGACAGCCTCAGATGTAAGCCTAATCCATTTTTTTCAAGACCATAATTTGATCCAAATTCCTAAGTGCCTTAAATTGTAAAGTCATGTGACAATATAAGAGGAAATTGGGTGAGAGTGATGCCTTAGAGTGTATTGGTACTTGAATTTGTTATGAAAAAGAGTGGCTATCATAGAGGTGTGTTATAAAAAAAAGAAAAGAAAAGAGAAGAAAATAGAAAAACAAAAAGATAAATTGTGTTTACAATTAAATGAAAAGATAGTTATGTTTGAATGGCAAAAGAGGTGAAAAGGGTGATAGATGAAATAAAGGTATCAGGGTTGATTAAAAGAAAATGTTAATGGCATAATGTGATGTATTAAAGTGCTTAGGAAAATAGTCACTATTTCTGGCCAAAATAGTCCTACCCGTCCCTTAGCCTACATTACAACCTGTAAAGACCTAGTTGATACCAAGCTTAGCATTTTGATATTTAGTAGAGCATGACACTAAGGGCAAGCCTATGGTCATCAGTTGCAACATATGAATTCTTTGTGAGAGTGAGAGCAAGCAAAATCTTATACCCATGTTTCGAAAAATGAAATACTTGTGAGTGATTATGGGTGATATATTGTGAGACACACATGGTTGATGAGTTCTGGGTAGTCTTGTATGGTTCCTTGTGCCTTAACTTTTGAATATGAATTAAACATCATCACGAGTCTAGGTTGGAGGTTGAATTGTTTCTAGTAGTGATCAGAAAACTACTCTTTGTTAATGATTCCCGTGCCTGTCTTGATAAATATTTTGTGTTGTTACTGTGAAATCCTAAGTAGATGTTTGTATGGACGTAATATTTTGTTCCAGGATGAACAAAGCCTTAAGTGTGGGGTGTTGATGATAGGCGTATTTACACGCCTAAAGCACCTTAATTTACCAATATTTTAGCTATGTTTTGAGGACAAAATATATAACTCCTGCACTTTTAGTCCTTTTTCCTATAAGTGAGCTAAACAACGTGATTAGCAAGTTTTCAGGTATAAATGATGAAGATTTCAGCATTTTATGGACTGGTTGCAGCCAAAGGAAGCTTCACGAAAGAAGGAAGGCAGCTTTTGGAAGTCTATGGACTGAAAGTGATGCATGGAAAACCTGTCCCGGGCAAAAATAGTATTTCCAAAGATTTGGGGATCAGCAGTAACTTAGTAGGATTAGGATAAGGATGCAGTAACTTAGTAGGATTAGAATAAGGATGCAGTAACCTTATAGGAATAGGATATAGGTGTTATAAAAACCCTATGTTGCTGAACTTTTCAGCATCAATTTCCGCCACCCTCATCCTTATTCCTCCCTATTCGATTATTTCCCATTCTCTTTAATTTGTTGTTGACACTAATCTTCATCTATTCGACTTTTAATTTTCACGACAAAAGAAACGCTACTAGCAAGGAATTCACGCCACAAGTTCTACCAAAACATACTTCACGTGAGATTTTTATTTTGGTATGATGATAATGTCTATTGTGTTTTCCGTTGCACTCATGAGTAGCTAAACTTCTTTGTTAGGGTTATGGAAGCCTTATGAGATACTATCTATTGCTATGGCATGGTATTGACACCTTTCCAAATGTTTGACCCTACTAGATCAGATTCGGGTTATGTCAGTTAAGTGTGAACTCCCACAGTTGTAATTTTAGTATCAATCTTCAGAGTAGAACTCAGAAACTAGAACTGTCAGATTTAGTCATCTATTTCAGTAAGAAACTTAGATAGTTCCATAGATTTATAGACCACCCTCTAGATATACCTGGTCTCATGTAAAGTTAATCAGAATTATTACTAATAGAACCAGGGATCACCCATTAGATAGGCTTGATCTCAAACTCAGTCTATTATTTCTATTATTAAAAGGTTCAGAGATCTTCTACTAGATAGGTATGATCTCAGATACAATCATTCTTTATCATTATTAGTAGATTCAGAGATTTTCCACTAGATAGGTATGATCTTATATACAATCATTCTTTATCATTATTAGAAGATTCAGAGATTATCCATTAGAAATGTTTGATCATAGATTTAGTCAGTTGATAGTAGCAAACTCAAAACTCAATCATTGATATGAGTAGATTCAGTTAATCAGATTTAGTTAATCAACTTCAGTATCATCAATTTCAGAGATCATTCGTTAGAGAGAACTGATCTCAACTTCAGTACCTAATTATCAATACTAGAAGATTCAGTTATTCAGTATCTCAGTATTAGTAGTGAGTTCAGATGTCAGTAAAGTAGTATCCGAGTATCAGTATTCAGCGTTACGATGATTTCAATTATGGTTTGTGCATTCATGCATATGTCCTCATTCAGTACTCTCATGTTATTTAGTTAAGCTATGTTCATGCATAAGCCTTTGTATTTAGCCTTACCTCATCTATCATGCCAGTACATTCAAAGTACTGATGTATACTTTTCTCTTCCGGTATGGTATCTTATACCATTTGTTCAGAAGTGCGAGATCCAGAGAACCCTTAGCAGTCCAGACTCAGTCAGCAGTAGCAGACATAGTAGTTAGTCCTCATTATTCAAGGATTCTTCTTATTTCAGCATTACATTGGATTCAGTTTATTTTTAGTAGATGGAGTTAGTTGAGGACATGTCCCATCAACTCCACAGTTCAAACAAGTTTAGAGTCTTTTTTTTCAGATAGATGTATCAGTATTCTGTTTTGAGTATTTTAGATATTTTGAACCTAATTGCAAGTTTCTACCAATTTTTCGCATTTATTATATTATATTATGCAGTGCTCAGTTACAGATATTAGTAGAGGGTTATCTTGTGGTCCTTCAGGATCATGAGTACCATGTGGGGTTTCGATTCCAAAAAATTGAGGCATTACAATTATCTATCTTTGTTTGTATTGGAATCAATTTGATTCAATTAAGGTTATCATGGAAAGAATGAATAAGTCTGCTCACTTCTTGCAAGTAAGGATTAGTTATTAAGCAGATGATTATGCAAATTTGTTCCTCCAAGAGATAGTGAAGTTGCATGGGGCGCCTGTCTTTATCATATCAGATCGTGGTACTCAATTCTCATAGAATTTTTAGTGTTTGTTTTCGAGAGGTTTGGGAACTAAGGTAAGAATTAGTACAGCTTTCCACTTGCAATTGGAAAGGACTATTAAGTCATTATAAAATATACTTTAACCTTCTTGATTGACTATGGTATTAGTTGAGTTGACCATTTATCTCTTATAGATTTTGTGCATAATTACAACTACCATTCTAGAATTGGGATGGCTCAATTTGAGGCATTGTATGTTAGGAAGTACAGGTATCCTATTGGGTGGTTTAAGGTTGGTGAGGTTGAGATATTTAACCCAAATTTGTTTTACCAAGAGATGAAGAAGGTGAAGGTGATTCAGGATAGATTTAAAGCTGCCCAAAGTCACCAAAAGTCCTATGCATATGTGAGGCATAAGGTGTTAGAGTTTGAGGCTGGCAATTGGGTGTTGTTGAGGATATCTCCCATGAAGGGAGTGATGTGGTTTGGGATGAAGGGAAAGCTCAGTCCCCGGTATGTTGTCCGGTACATGATTTTGAAGAGGGTTGGCAAGGTTGCATATGAATTGGAGTTTCCTCCAAGTTTGAGCTTCATTCATCCGGTGTTCCATGTTTTAATATTGAGGAAGTATATAGGTGATCCATCTAGGATTTTTCCTACCAAGGATATTGGTATTTAGGATTCCTTATAGTATAAAGAAATCCCAATTGAAATTTTTTATCGGTAAGTTTGTCGGTTATGAACGAAGGACGTAGCTTTGGTAAAGGTTCTATGGAGGAACCACAAGGTTAAAGAGGATACTTGGGAAGCCGAAGAAAACATGAATTCCAAGTATCCAGTCTTGGTTCCCACTCCAGATAATCGTGTGTAAGGTATGTGTTATTCTCAACATCTCTATTTTCTGACTTTGTTAAAGAAAAGGGTGATTTCCTTGGCATCTTTATTTTCTGAGTTTGTTAAAAGTAAGAGTAGGGGAACATAATGTCAAATCATTCTAGCAATTTCCTTATCCCATCATTCGAGGATGAATAACCCATGTGAGGGAGAACTAAAATGCCTCAGATTTTTGTCCCTTGAAAACCTCTTGATCTTTGAGCTCACTTCCTTGGTTATGATTGGAACCCTCAGAGTCGTAGGGTATCTTGATGACTCATTGGGGTGAGTCAAAACCAAACCATTAAGTTTGATGCGTCGTTCTGGTTGAAATATGAGTGGCTCACTATGAGCTGTAATGAGATGTTATGAGTCATTAGGTGCAATCAATGGGTGTCCAGTGTGTGTCCTAATTTATGTTGTGTGTTGACTACAAATGGACCTTACAAGTGGTAGGGTCCCATAATGATTGGTGCCATTAAGTTGTAAGGATAATAGTGTTGGGTACCTTATTTGTACTGCCTTGGCTATGACTCGTGGTGACGATTCGTATGGTGTGGTTACAAGACAAAGGGTTGACTCATAAGCAAAGGAGACACTTTTAAGCTTTTAAGTGGAGGGAATTCCGGGCATTACCCCTCTGGACCAAATTGAACCCATGACTTATAACCATTTTTAGGATGTCATTATCTTTCATAGAAAAATCTAAGTAACTCTTCAAATACTTCCAAATCCTCAAGGTCAAGAGCACTTAGGGTTCTAAAAGGTTGCTCAGTCAGGGCTCTGAGGGGCGGTTTCTCTCCGTACATCTTATTATTTCAGGCATGTTGTCCTTCCCTCATTGTTAATTTTGCAAAAGCATGTGATTTCAAGTAGTGTTCATAAGATTATTGTTTTGGTTTTGAAAGCAAAGGTTGGGGGTTTTGAAAGTTATGAATTGAACAATGTTTCTCATGGTTTATGTATATGTTTTTCATACTCTTAATATGGTTTTGAACTAGTGGGTGCATGGGTTTGGAGAATGAACTAGGGAACTGTGATTTTCCCAAACTTGTGACTTTTGAATTGGTTATGACCCTAACCCCCATAATGTGAAATTGGTTTTAGTTATAAGAACTATTGGAATTTATAAAATTGAACGACTTGAGCTATTGCATGATATAAAGAAGTATTTGAAATACAATGGTATGATTTAATGAATAAAGGGAGCTGGCATTCCCTTATGTGTATTAATGAACAAAGGGAGTTGTTCTCCCCAAGTAAATATAAATTGTTTTGGAATGATGTGTTACCTTGCAAGTGTAGTTGGTATGACGATACCAACAATGTATGCCTAAAGGTGTAATGTGGTTCATTGAATGGGACTGTGTGACAATGGTTTTAATTGGACTTTAATAAGGGTTGTGTAGCTGAGTTATGAAAGTGGAGGTCCGAGTAGCCAATACAGGGGCACAAGGGAACGAGATAAGTGTTTAAAATTTACGGTATCCAAATAGTCTAAGCTTATCAGATAACCCCAAGTCTTGAATTCCATCAATAAATACCTAAAACCTATCCCAAATCTAGCATAATTTAATAAATACATTATAAAAATTCATTTTGTCGTAACTTCTTGACTCAAGATCATATGAGATTTTGTTGAGTCCTTCAAACAAAAATTCATTGTATACAAGAGTATATATCATATCTCCGTTCTCATCGGAGTATAAATGAGCATTCAACACTTGTGAATCCATGTGTGAGGTATACGGTGTGTTGTGTTGTGAGGTTGTTTCCTTAACACTAACTTGTTTGTTGTTTTTGTTAGTATATTTTCTTAGGTAAGATGTCTTCGGAAGGTGGAACCTTTCAAACCATGGAAAATAGCATCATAAGTGCTATGTTAACATCTATGATGGAGAATCTTTATGCCATAGATAGACGCATGGAATCAATTGAAGGAAGTATGAACACTATGGGTGGATGATGGATCATATGGAAGGTCAATTGAACTCTATCCTCTCCACTATCCACAACGACCATGCTTTTTCAAGAGAGCATGCTCAAAACACATCTGCTACCATTTCCTCGGGAACCTTTCACCAAAGGCTTAACCCACTAAGACCACTACAAGACACCACTTTCCAAACCACCACTTATCCATAAAATTAAAATCTTGTTCGAACATTTCAACCTCAATTTAACCAAACACAACAAGAAGAACCAAGAAACCAAATATGCCAACATCCATCGAACCAAATTCTTCCATCCCAAGCACCACTTAACAAAAACCAACTGATTCACATAGAGAATAAATAGAGAGAGGAATATAGAGTATTCAAGGAAGTCGACATAATTATTGGAGAGATAAGAGGTAGACCAATTGATCAAAGAGGTTATCGAGGTCGAGGAGGAAGGACTTATGGTAGAGGAAACTTGGGAAACCAAACCCAAGGCCATGATCAATTGTTTCAACAAGGCAATAAAGATCGTGATATGGGTAACAATTACATCAAGGTTAGTCTTTTAACTTTCAAAGATAAGAGTGATAACGCATAACTTACACATCAAATTAAGCGTTAGGCGGTCATCATCAATATATTTATCCAACTTTGAAGTCGGGTTTTAATCTACGAGGAATAATGTGAGTGGCAATCAAGTTGATTCAAAAGAAAAGACACGAGTTAAATTCAAACCAATGTTACACGAAGATAAAATTGGGGGAGAAAGATATCAACACTATTGTCTCTTTTTGGGTTTTTCTTATATAAATTTGGGGCTTTAAATAATTAGAGTTTTGATAGGTATGCAAGGATCTTAGGATTATGCAGTACTAAGGGAGTTATATATGGGTCTGAGCAATTAATATCAATTTAACAAGTCAAATATGGGTTGGTTTGATTATAGATTTTGATGCTAGTCTTTCAACTAAACACCAAACTTTTACCCATTGATTCTTTCAAATACCGAATAGGTGTGTTCAACAGTTGGTAACCATAACCTCAATCATGGCATCCCTATTTCTAGGATGATACCCATGGTGTAGTCAACCTCACATTCACCCTTATGTCTAAGATAGTGTGCATTTAGTAAACTACACAGAATTGTCTATCATTGTTTTTGTCTCCACATCCCTTAGGATGATATAGATTCTTAAACTTCACCCAAAACTCTTTTTTAGAAGAAGGCATTGGGTTTTCTAGAGAATGGAGCTTTCACTCATCATCCCGTGTGGGTATTTGGGGCGTTTATCCATCAAATCCCAACCAAGTTAGCATAACAATGATAAAACCCATAAACATGAACTATTAAATAGAAGTTAATGAATAAAAACCCACAAGCACTTTAACCCCTATTCACACATAACTCCAAGAGGGAGATCTAGCTATACATAAGATAAATTAGTAAAGATATACCTATAATCTCCATTGAAAAGATTTATTCATGCTTAAGTGAATATTACTTCAAACTTGGCACTCCCATAAATCAACAATGGAATTGAGCTAAACTTCCACTTAGAAAGTCTCCAATGTATTCTTCACCAAAAAATTATACAATATTTATTTCTCCAAAAATAGAGGCTATGAATTCCAAGAACTAAAACCTAAAAATTGGGGAAGATGGATTATGATTTTAAATCAAAGGTTTGGGTCTTTTTGGCTAAAATTGGGATTAGGAATGTGCATTTCCCAATTTGCCCTTGGGCTGAACTCTTCCGCTAAGCCGCAATTGCGCCAACATGGCTGTGATCACGCCAACATGGCTACTCCCACGGCTTCTATAACCACGTTAGGTAAATGTGACCGTGATGTATTGACCTTGCTTAAATACCACGATCATGGTAAGACAACTGCAACAACGATAACTGAGGCACTTCTGCACTAAGTCTTCAGCTGCACTTTCTTTTTTTTTTAATTATTATTTTGAGCTCCAATCTATATCTTTCAGCCCCTTCAACTCTATGCCTGCAAAGATTGGCTATTAGTGCATTTAATCATAATTATGTCTTATTTATTTATCCAAAATAAATTAATGTGTACGACTATTTTGTGTGAATGAGTGGTAAAATCACCACTCATCAACATCCCCAACTTAAAGTTATTGCTTGTCCTCAAGCAACACTACCTGTTACCTTGAGACATAATCATTTCTACCCAAACTTTATACCTTAAAGATCACAATGACTTTAACCTTAGTCACCACCACAAGTTGCTCACTGCCCTTGGGCTAAGATAATTTCACTACACCTCTCATTATAAAATGCTATATCCAGGGCAACATAAGACTTCAAAGAGCGACCAACCAACAAAAACTAATACTCTAGAAGTGACTCCTTTTTTACCATAACTAAGCTATGCTCCATTTCCCTCATTGTCGAAAAGTGACAAAATCACCCACCTCAACTTGTTTCACATGCCAACCTTACAAGAAAAAGAATTCCTCACACCAAGCTAAAAAATATGCAACATGGAATATTAAGTAGATAACTCTCTTTCTCACAAAATAAATCTCCATTCAATAAATGTCATACGATAGGATTTCCCCTATTTTCAATTGTCACTACAAAGAAAGTAATTGGTTGGAGATCTGAAAGGATTTTCTAAGCTCATAACAAAGATTCAGGTTAGGGTAGGATATTATTTTAGGAACAACATAGTTACTCCCTTTCTTGAGCGTCTACATCACACTTTTTCAATCATCTCTTTTGACTATGGGCCATTCTTCATTGTTTTCTCTCTTTTATCATTCCTACCTTTTATTTCCTTTGTTTACCCATCTTCTTTCATCGCTTTTATCCTCGAATTATATTTTCAAGCTCAAGTAGGGTATGTTTCAAAAGAAGAATAAAAAGAATGGTTTATGGCTTGTAATGTGTTTGCCAAAGAAAGGTCAAAAGTCTCAAAGTGGATAACTAGGGATTATATTCATGCTTGGGTAGGCTTTTTAGGCTAGAGTGGACTTCAAAAATCACAAAGGCGGCCTAATATTATTTCTCCAACCAAAGACAATCAATATTAGCTTTGAAAGACTAATAGAGAAAGTTCTAGATAACACAAGTATACAAGAGATACATGCAAATAGCTGTCCAGCTATGGCATGCAAAATTCACCAAAGGAGCTCAGATGTCTCTCCTGTTAGTGAAAAATTTGTAGTATCTATTTCTATTCACAAGACAAAATCTTGCGGAGCCACAAAAACAGAAAAAGTTTGATTACCAACTTGCTCACGTCAGTGACCTTGAATTTTTTTGAAAATTTTTGAATGGAGAGGGTTGTTTATTTTACATAAGCACCACACATAGTTTGCTAAAATAGGCAACAACCAAAGCATCAAAATGTGAAAACTACCTATATAGCTACTCAAACTTTGCCAATGGTGTATAACATGATCCCAAACTTACAACTTACCATGCTACAGGTATTCAAAATTCCCTTGCATTTTTGATAATTATAAAATGGGTACTCAAAATTCCATTGCATCTATGCCTCAAAACCCAAACATGATGCTTTACCCTTAAGACTATCGTCTCTCAATCCATCACAAGGCAAAGTTTTTCATGCATCATTAAAATTAGAATAAAACAAATGTACAAAGAGAAAAACTAAAACTAAAGGGGAACAACATGATAATCCACAAAACATAGGTACCATTAGAGTGCCTTAACAATGTAGCATCCCCAAAAATAAATATTAACAATATCCCAAACAACACCACAAGAAAATAAGAAATTTCCTACAATCAATACCAAAACAATACACAACTGGGGGCACCCCTAACTAAAAAAATACAGGTTCCTCACTACATGTTTAAGAAAGCGAGAGTAAAAAGGTCTTCCTATAAATGCATCAAGAGTTATCTTCTCCCGCTGACTCGACATCACCACCATAAGCATCATCATCTGACCACTTTGTGGGGGCCTCATCTTCACTATCCAATTTTGGTGAAGGAAATGGATGGTTAGGTTTAGAAACTTAAAGATTACTTTCACCCACTTCCATATCTTTTTGAAAAATTTATCTCTTCTCTTCTCTCTATTCACCATCTTCTCATACGAGTCCTTGAGGTCCCTGTGAGAAGAAGTTAAGGCTGAATATGCTCTCTCCAGACTAGCGACATTATCTCCCTACTTCTCCTAATCTAACATGTACTTCTCATAATCTGATTGTGCTACATATGATTGTCTAGCAGTGAAGGTCTCTCCAGGTCCCTGAGGTAGTATGGATAATAATTTCATCACCCCCTACATCTAAAAAAATACATCATCAAAAGCAGTGGCGGATGAGGGTCTGCAAGATTCTATGTCCTCTTAAGATGATTTATTCGAGTCCATTTTCCTTTTCTACTCTGACCTGTGGTTCCCTCGCTTCTAAATTTAAGTGGAAAATGAGGGAGCCAGGGAACACCCAAGTGTCTACAGTATATTCCTGTACCTCTTCCCTTTTATATAGCTCAATTATAAGGAAAGGAGAGAGAAGATGACTACCTCCATGGTTTTTAAAGTACTACTATTTTAAGATCACAATCTCTCCCATATTTAGAGAGATACCAAATAGAATACAAGCCAGCATTCATGCCTGGGTGTCTGTGACAATGGTCATATGAGTGCATAGAGAGACCCTTTTATAGATAATGTTTAGCCACAACCTTGGTTTAACCTTGAAGTCATTCATTCGAATATATCTTTTGGTGGTTTCCCTAGGGACTAATTTTCCAAGACATAAAATATTAGCTATCCAGGTCCTTGGCTCATAGCCCTGGCATAAAACTGCCCGATGTCAATATTTGGAAACCCATAGACTATATTAATCTTCTTTGCTCCAAAGTTCACTAGCTTGACCTTAATAACCATTAATGGGTTTGTAGGGTACACCATGCTATGGTTTGCATAGAACTGGCATACCCACTGCTCATTAGCATAGCAAGTTTCTGGGAAAAATACATCAACCAGGTTCCAGTGAGTCTGGCATGGAATTCTGGGAGCTTCTCCTCCACCTTATCTAAGCTAATACCCCTTTCAAAGAGTAGCTTCATTCTATGGAAATCTTTAGAGTATTGGTGCTGGAATTGTGCGACCATGAATTGGGTATTATCAAAATCTCCCATCTTTAAGCCTGAGAACCTGTAAATATTATTGCTTAAGAAGACATTAGTATTATCAAACTAAATAATACTAGGATAACCAGGTAAACTCATGTGGTAGTATTATGGTAGGTTTTGGGGGCCACAAAGGATGTGTACAATTTTTGAAGTCTACCAAAATCTACCCTCAGGTATGACGATCATGTTGCATTGACCACTATCGTTGTGTCATGATTACATTCATCTAGACCATGATCGCGGTACTTGAGACCAAGTTCAACAATTTCTGCATGATGCTTAAAATATAATTTTAACCCGAATCCCTCATTTCAACTAGGCATGACAAAATTATAAATAGAGAATTTCAAGCCTAGGGTGTGTGATACCAGCCCAGAACTTAAATAAATTGAACATTGAATTTGTGGGGGTATTAATTCATACACATGGCGTCCACTTCAATTGAAGCCGTTTAAGGCTTCATTTTGGGTACTCAAGACTTTCCCATTAGCCTGTACACTAACTACAATAGCTAACCACAATATAATAATAATAATGCATAAATTTAGTAATGAAAACATAATTTCAGGACCTTTTTATACGACACAAGTTCAAAGCATACAAATATATTAAAAATAAGGAGATTTGGATAACTTACCGAGTTTTGATGATGAAGGGGATGTATTGAAACTTGAAAATGCAAAGCAAGACCAAAAATTTGAGAGAATTTTGATAGAAATACGAAAAAACATGTGATAAATAAGTGGCATTTAGATGTTCTTTTAAACTAATTTGACTGCGATCGCAATCCTAGTTTTGCGATTGCGATCATGTAGTCTCCTCGATTGCAGAGGAACGAACCATGGTCGCGGTAGCTGAGACTAAACAATCGGGTTGCCTGCACTTCTTATTTATTCTAGCATGCTAATTTCACACATTTCTTTTTCAAATTGAATCAAAATTCCTCTTAGTGCCACATTTCGTGGATTATGCATGCAACAAAACAAAACAAAAATGAAATCTACTCTAACATAAATAATTTAAAAAGATATGTGCCACCAGTAGTTGCATGATGGGTTGCCTCCCATCGAGCACTTAGTTTAATGTCATAGAAAGATGCCCCTTCCACTTTATTTTGTGCTTCTACTTCGAAGATTTGAATCTCAGTCCCAACTTTCACTCAATATGCAATGAACGGTAGAGGGAAAAAATATTTAGATCTTCTAAAATGAGGCTTGAAAGAGCTTATGAAATGTCAAGCAAGCTTTGATCTCACCATTTTGAAGATTTGCACCTTTTACCCAACTTTGCATCAAACTTCTGAATTTGTTCCTTGGGTAAATGTAAGTACATTAGGCCATTCCTTGTACTTCAGAAGTTGAGCATCTTGGACTTTGATGGATGGGATTCCATGTGCTCCTTTGGAATGTCAAACTTCAAAATTAAGAATCGAACTCTTTCACCCAACAATCCCCCATTTTTTCAGAGAGATGGATCCTCATCATATCCTCTAAACATAATGTTGAAAAGTAGTTTGAATGTGGTCCAACCCCTAATTTTGGGTTAGCTTCATCCAAAGCATCTTCACCCAAAATGAGCTAAAGACATCATAAGAGTTTGGATTTGATTCTACTCTTAACCCTAGTCTCATTTCTTTTATTTGATCATCTTCTTCCTCATATGAATCGGATGATTGGGAAGTCACCGAGGAGTATTCACTACCAAGATCATTATCATAGCTTGGTTTTCCTTCTTCATTAACCTTCTCTTAGGAAATAGGCAAGGTAACAGTAATTTTAAGGTTTTATTTTTTACCTATTTCCTTTGTCTTGATACTTGCCCATCCTAATGACAAGGACATTTGCACGTCTTCTATATACTCCCCTATTGTATCTACCCAATCTAAAATAGCTAGTAGTTTCTATTTAAAGCTATTGGATTTGGTATGTTGGTCTCCTTCTTCTTTTCATAAGACCTATCGATCTCCTAAGAAGAGCTGGCAAGTTTGTTAGTATAATGGGGTGAGGGGGTATTTTAACAATCATCCAAATGTTCTTGTGAACACCCACATAAAGACCGACCATACTCCCTATAGGATCGAGATGGGGATTCCATCTCTCTCCGAGGAGCATAGTTACAATCTCTCTTAAAGTAAGGTCCGCCACAATATGAACATGGGTTGTCAAGATAGGACTTTCAACTATCAAAATCACATTTGTTAGAAGATACCATATAGAAAATTTAAAAATAAAACAAAATTTACTTGCAAAGAAAATCACAAATACATATATACAAGCTTGAATTCAAGAAAGTAGCTAAAATTTGAAACTACCATAATACACCAAATTGTTCCCTGTAAATGGCATCATTTTTTATAACGCTCAACTTACATGTCAATTTAAGTGCAAGGCATTTTTTCAATGTATTTACCCAATTTTGGAGTCGAGTTTGAATCTACAAGGAATAATGTGAGTGGAAATCAAGTTGATTCAAGATAATAGACACGAGTTAAATTCAAACAAATGTTACACGAAGATAAAATTAGGGGAGATAGATATCCACACTACTATTTCTTTTTGGGTTTTTCTAGTATAAATTTAGGGCTATGAATAATAAGAGTTTTGATAGGTATGCACGTATCTTGGTATTACGCACTACTAATAGAGTGATTATGGGTGTGAGCAATCAACATCAATTTAGCAAGTCAATATGGGTAGGTTTGATTATAGATTTTGATGCTAGTCTTTAAACTAAACACCAAACTTTCACCCATTGATTCTTTCAAATACCTAATAGGTGTGTTCAACAGTTGGTAACCAGAACCTCAATCTAGGCATTTCTATTTATAGCATGATTCCCATGTTGTAGTCAACCTCACATTCACCCTTATTTCTAAGATAGTTAGAATTTAGTAAACTACACACACAATTATCTATCATTGATTTGGTCTCCACATCCCTCTTTCAAGGATGATATAGATTTCTAAACTTTACCCAAAACCCTTCTTTCGAAGATGGCTTTGGGTTTACAAGAGCATGGAGGTTTCACTCATCATACCCATATGGGTATTTGGGGATTTCACCCATCAAATCCCAACCAAGTTAGCATAACAATGATAAAACCCATAAACATGAACTACTAAATATAAGTTAATCAATAACAAACCACACATACTTTAACCCCTATTCACACATAATCCCAAGAGGGAGATCTAGCTACAGATAAGATAAATAATTAAAGATATACCCATAATCTAAATTGAAATAATTTATTTAAGCTTAAGTAAATGTTACTTCGAACATGGCACTCAACAATAGAAGTGAACTAAACTTCCACTTAGAAAGTTTTCAATGTATTCTTCAGCCAAAAATTATACAATATTTTCTTCTCTAAAAATTGAGGCTATAAATTCCAAGAATTAAAATTGAGGCTATAAATTCCAATAATTAAAATTGAGGCTATAAATTCCAAGAGTGGATATTAGTGCATTTAATCATTATTACGTCTCATTTATTCCTCCAAAACAAAGTAATGTGTACGAATGTTTAGTACGAATGAGTAGTAAAATAACCACTCATCAGAGATTAATCCCAAAGCTTATATGTCATTGGAATCCTCTTGAGAAAGGATCTTCCAGTTTAATATATCACTTAAGAAAACATGAGTTGCTATGCCATAACCTATTTTAAAGGATATGAGAATACATGGTGGGATTATGTCAAGAGATTTGGAAATGTGGTGAAAGAATGTCAACCTCCTCCATGGGATAAATTAAAGCTGTTCATGAGACAAATATATGTACAGGAAAGGTATAGACATGAGCTACTTACCAAGTTATACAACGTGAGGCAAGGTAGCAAGAGTTTAATGACCTATTATGTTGAATTCCAATAATTGATCTTGAAGCTCGATCATTGAGAGAACATTAATCATGAAATCATAAGATATCTCCCCATGTATTACCATATTAAAGTTTTAAACCATAAAATAAATCTTACAAGCGGCTTTGGAGATTGAGAGGGATATCAAAAAAAGAGATGCTTACAAACCCAAAGTTTACTCATCAACAACTCCTTGGGGTAAGAATAAATAGGTAGCTCAACCTTCATTAGAATAGAACAAGAACAAGGACTATAAGTGAAAGGATAAGAAACTCGTAAAGAAGACCTCTCCAAAGTACCGCCAAGGAATAAAGGTAACAAATATCCTACTCCCAATCATAAAGGTTTTGAATGCTCTTAATTCCAAGGATGGGGGCATAAGGTAAATCAATGTCCTAAGTATAAAAATGCGATCCTTAGGGAAGGAAAATTATATTACCTTTTAGAAGAGGTGGGATTAGAAGTAGATGAGAATAATGAAAAATTGGAAGATGAAGAGTAAGTTGGAGAAGAGGCACAAGAAAAAGGAGATGATTAATATGCTTAGCCTCAAGATAGAGAATTTAAAGTGCCTAACTTTTTCGTAAGATGAATAATGATTGGTAAGGATATGGAAGACCCAAAACAAAGGAAAAATATGTTCCATACTAAGTGTCTTATCATTGAAAATATAAGCTCATTGATCATTGATAGTGTTAGTTATACTAATGTAACTAGTTCCACCATGGTTGATTTCCTAAAGCTACCCACCACCAATCATTCTAGTCCATACAAACTATAATGGTTGAATGAATACAGAGAGCTGAAAGTAACTTGGAAAATTGTGATTCATTTCAAAGTAACTTGGAAAATTGTGATTCATTTCAAAGTTAGGAGTCACCAAGATGAGTTTCTATGTGAAGTGATTAACATGTAAAATTTTTACATTATGTTGGAAGACCATGTCATTATGATCGATCAACAAAGCATAATGGGAGAACCAATTGATATTCCCATGAGTTAAATGGCCAAAAGTTTACACTATATCCTCTCTCACCCTCACAAGTGAATAAAGCCCATTAATGATTGAGGGAGTTGAAGGTGAAATAAAAGGGGTTGAGGAAAGATGAGACCCTTATTAAAGAAGGCGAAGAAGTAGAGAAAGTAAGAAAATTAAAGAGAATGGAACAAAGGGTGATGTGGAACTAAAACAAAGATCTCTTCAAAGAGAATGGTGACAAAACACCTATGCTCCTTCTATCCCATGTTCTTAACACTAACCCCTCTAATTATTCTATTCCCATTCTATCCCTCTTATTTTATAGGATTATGAATATGTGTTCCCAAAGGAACTTCCATAAGGGTTACCCCACTTTAAGGAATCAAACATCAAATAGACTTTGTATTGAGCTCTCAATTACCAAATAAGTCAAATTATCAAAGTAACCCTATAGATGCCAAAGAGATCTAAAGAGATTTAAAGTCAAGTTAATGAAATCCTTAGCAAGGGATACATCAAAGAAAGTATAAATCTATGTGTGGTCCCAATTTTATTAGTGACAATAAAAGATGGGACATGGAGCATATGTGTTGATTGTCGAACCATCAATAAAGTAATGGTAAAGTATCACCACCCAATTCCCCATTTGGATGATATGATTGATGAATTGAATAGTTCATGTGTGTTCTCTATGATAGATCTTAGGAGTGGGTACCACTAGATAAGAATGCAATTGGGTGATGAGTTAAGGATCACATTCAAGATAAAGTTTGGTCTCTATGAATGGATGGTCATTCCTTTTGGTATTACAAATGATCCTAGTACTTTTATATGGTTGATGAACTATGTAATAAAGCCATTCATTGGGTAATTTGTTGTGGAATATGTCCTAGTTTATAACAAATCCCTTAAAGAGAATATTTTACATTTGCAAAGTGTGTTTGAAGTGCTTAGAAAAGAAAAATTGTATGCTAATCTTGAAAAATTCTCTTTCGGTGTGAATAAAGTAGTGTTTTTAGGATTTATTATAAGCTCAAAAGGAGTCGATGTGTACAAATCTAAGATAGACTCCATTAAGAATTGGCCAACTCTTAAATCCATTAGTAAAGTACAAAGATTCCAGGGGTTCGCTAGTTTATATAGATGATTTATCAAAGGATTTAGTATCATCGCCGCTCCCTTAACCAACATAATCCAAAAGGGCAAGACTTTTAAATGGGGTGATGAGAAATCCAATGCATTTTATGCTTTGAAGGCTATGCTTAGATCCTCGTCGTTATTGTAAATACCCAATTTTGATAAGATGTTTGAAATTAAATGTGATGCAAGTAAGGTGGGAATAGGTGTCATCTTAATGAAAGATCTTAAAATAATGCCTACTTTAGTGATAATCTCAAGGGCACAACTCTAAATTATTCCACTTATGATCTAGAGTTGTATGCCTTGGTTAGAGCATTGGATACTTGGAAACATTATTTGTGGTAGAAGGTGTTTATGGTTTGAACCGACCATGAATCCTTGTAGCACCTCGGGGCACAAGATAAATTGAATAAGTGGCACACAAAGTGGATTAATTTCCTAGATACCTTCACTTATGTAATACAATACAAGAAGGTAAAATAAATATGGTTGCCAATGCATTGTCTAAGAAACATGTGTTAATCACTATATTGTCTTCTAAGCAGATAGGTTTTGAGAGTCTAAAGGAAATGCACACCGAGGACCCCAAAATGTCTCAAATCTTTTAAGATTGTGAAGAATATGGTAGGGAAAGATGGATCAAGGATAGTACTTCCACACCCTATTCTGAGTTTGATGGTTTTTTTGTTCAAAGGAAAAAGGTTATGTGTTCCCTCTATCTATTGGAGAGAATTTTTTGTGAGAGAGATACATGATTGTAGTATGATGGGTCACCTTGGAATTGAAAAGGCCTTTGGAATTTTATAAGAACAATTCTATTGGCCCAAGATACACAATGATGTTACTAGAATTTATGGCCAATGCATGGATTGTAGAAGTACCAAATGGCACCTTCTCCCTCAAGGATTGTATACGTTTCTACCCCTCCCTTATATCCATGGATTTACATATCTATGGATATTGTTTTAGTGGTTCCTAGGATGAGTATAGGTAGGGATAGTATATTTGTGGTGGTTGACTAGTTCTAAAAATTGGCATACTTAATCCCATGTAATAAAAATAAAGATGCACCTAATATAGCCTCATTATTTGTTGAACATGTTGTTAAATTTCATAGGATCCCTTGGACCATTGTTAGTGGTTGGGACTTCAAGTTCCTTACTCACTTTTGGAGGTCACTATGGGGTAGGCTTGGTATAAAATTATTTTTCTCAACATTATGCAACCCACAAACCAATTTCCAAATAGAGGTAGTAAATAGGACTTTAGGCTCTATGCTATGCTCTATGGTTAAAGGGAAAATGACTTCTTGGTAAGATCATCTACCTTTAGTCGAGTTTTTTTATAACCGTGTTATCCATTAGACTATTAGTAAGATCCCCTTTGAATGTGTTTATGGTTTTAACTCCTTTACCTCCTTGGACCTCACTCTCATATCTAGTGATGTTGTGATAAGCTTAGATGGAAATCAGAAGTTTAAGCAATGAAGAAACTTTATGAAAATGTATGGATTCATCTTAAAAAGAAGAATTGAGTAGTGGCACAAAGAGTGAACAAAGGGCAAAGAAAGATTATTCTAGAATAGGGAGATTAGGGATAGATACATATTCAGAAGGACTAGTTCCTAAAATGAAGGAAAGCTGATTTGATTCCATGAGGACATGGCCCCTTCTAAATGCTTTAAAGAAAAAATGACAATGCTAAAAAGGTGGAACCTTCAACATATGTGATCTCTTACCCTGATGTTCTATACAATTATATGATAATAAATTTGAGGTCAAATCCTACTCAAGATGGAGTGGATTATATACTTCATAGCTCTTCAAGGGCCCCTTAAAAGTTACTCAAGACCAAGCCAAAGAATTTTAAGAGTTGCGAGTTATGTTTGCTAAAAGAAAGGTATTGGAGTTTTTTTTATATATACCAAGGGTTTCTATGTGTTGAGAAATGATTTTAGAAGCCAAAATGGCATAGAAGAGAGTGGACTTCACTAGTTTGGTGCTACTATGGGTGCGATAGCCCACCACCCAGGTAACTGGTCATCTTTAGGACCATCCCAGGGAGCCTAAGGCAATAGCTCACTGGTTCAAGGTGGCGAGAAGAAGGACTAACCAGCCCAAATGTCCTTGGTCATCCCTGTGGTTATCATTGCAGCACATAATATCTGCTTTATGGTCTTCTCTCTTTTATTAATAGGGTCACTCCTGGGCCCTTACTTAGACTATAAATAAAATCTCTTGAGGTTAATTTTAATAGTTTTTTTGTTGAATATTGAATGAATTTTGCACTTGAGAGTGTATTTCACGACCTTGTATTGAATGTTTGTTTAGAAATAGGAGTTTTTAGGGCGTTGAATCCCTCTTGGTCCACATAAAAGCTTTGATGTTTTAATCTATCAAATTAATGGTATTTGAGTATGAAAAACTCAATAGTTCTTAACTTCTTAATAGTTTATGGTGTCAATTTTTCCATCTAATATATTGAATCAATTATTCTTAGTTTTTGCAGTTATCTCTTTGATTTTGTTGCTTGGATTGTATCAGATGTTGATACTATTCGGGATGTAATAATGATGATGTTATAATTTTTGATTTGAGTCTATAATTGAGAGTTGGGTATGATATAATATAATATGAATGGTTGATAGTTATATCTTATATTTCGTAAAGTTTATGGATCTTCATTTATTTGTTTTCCTTTAATTATATCCTCCGAACTTCTGGGAGCCCAAGTTAGGTTATTTAATTTTCTACACTTTTTGTCTTACTAGCATCAATTTAGTAGTATAATCATGTGATATTTACACTATCATTTTGTATTTATTTGTTTATTTATATACAGTAGAGTTGGAGCTTAATTTTAGGCTTGTCCTTCTATATTGACTTAGTTTATCTCATTTTGTATTTTATCATATTTAATCATGATTTATATCAGTCGATTGATGATGCCTACTAAGTACCCATGGTTTTAGTACTTATACTACACTTTTATATCTTCATATTATAGATTCGAGTACTAGTTATCACTGTTGACATGAAGTCGTGTTTGGTTAATTTAGGAGATTAGGTTAGCTTTTAAAGTCAAAATTTCCCTCTTTCCTTCTATAATCCTTATCTAGTCTTTCATATCCTGTGATAGATTGTATTTGACTATTTCAATACTTATGTTTTATTTGTAGTAGCTTTGTACCGACATTACTAAGTCTTGGGATAATCATTGACCTCTTATCTATCTATTAGACTATTAAGACTGCTTATTGCTATTTTAAGTCTTTAAATATTAATTTCCAGCTTTTAGGCTATTTCTCACCACGTTAGTCCATTTCTTAGAACTCTAGGCTATGATTTGGCTTACCTACTGTTCAACTAATGTAGGTGCCATCTGACTCATAAATCAGGGCCATGATAAATTTGTATCAAATCTTAGGTTTTACCATTATTATTGGTTTAAGATGAAGTGTCTAGTATTGTCCCTTAGATTAAAATGATGATGCATGTTTCTTATCTTACAGAGTCTATAGGATATTCTTAGAAGTTCTGTACTTCTTTGACTCATTTTATGCTAAGAGTCAGAGTTTGTTTCTAAAGCATTCCTTTGGTGTCACTCTTTCATATATGGCTAGGACACGTGTTATTTTTACACAGGACAAGGGTCTAGAGATAGAGTCTAAGGATCTTATCACTATTCATAGACTACCTAAAGGACATGTAAAGCCTATGGATGTGTCCCTAGGTAGGGTCTAGATAGGGGGCCTTCATTGGGCCATATACTTAGCCCCTAGGTAAAGATTCTTCCACCTTAGCCAGTGGTGGGCTAGGGACCAGCCCAGGCTCCATTAGGGTTTACTTCTTTTTTGGTTTTGAGAGATCAGCTTTAGGATTGATTGGTGGTGCACCATATTATTGTGGATAGTCTATAAATTAAAGTGGTACAGAAACATAGATGCAACCTTTAGTTATGGATTCCAGAGTTAAAGTCCCCCTACACCGGCGATTTCCTAGTTTTTAGGTGCTAAGTTGATAGTTATCTAGCCTGTTATGTCTGTTGAGAAGCAGAAGATGTTGGGTATATTCTTGAGATGTGCTCTGCCTAGGTTTTCTAGTGCACCGACTGAGGATGCATATGAGTTCTTGATAGCTTATGAGGATAGGCTCCATAATTTAGGCCTAGTTAAGACTCGTGGTATGGATGAAACTACTTTTTGGTTGGAATTGTTAGCTCAACATTGGTGGAAAGTTCATTTTTATTTCAAGTAAGTTAGATTTCCCTCATTGACATAGACTTAGTTCTTTGAGATCTTCGTAGAGAAGTATATGCCTTATAGTTTTAGGGATTATCTAAAAGATCAATTTTGGAGGTTAGAGTAGAGATTCATAACTGTTGTGGAGTATGAGGATCAATTTCATAAGTTACCTAGGCATGCTTCTTCTAATCTGACTACTGAGTCTTAGTGGGTTCATTGTTTTTTTGGAGGATAGAAACTTACTCTTCATATATCTATACAAAGTTTAGTTGTTGTGGATGGGTATTTTTCTAAGGTTTCTAATCATTCTTAGGTTAAAGATGAGATACATCATAAGGCCAAGGGGAAGCAATACAAAGTCGTGATATTAGGGTTGTTTTAGTGATAGTCATAGACACTCGTAGTATAGAGGCAGTAGTTTTCAAGGTAGGTAATATTCGCATCAACTATGCCAATAGCAAGGTCAGTCTAGTAAGTTAGTTCAGGCCGCACTTCAGATTACTAATGGAGGCTTATCTAGTTTTAGTGATCATTCTATCTAAAGTAGTGTTCAATCTTCAAGAGGTTCGTCTTCTGGTTATTCCTTTTGTGGTGGTTGTTCTAAGTTATCTAGATATTCTAGTTTTAGTACGACGCCTAGGACATGTTCTGGTTGTAGAGCTTTTGGTCATTTTTTAAGAAAGTGACCAGCCTTGGAGCGATAGTACCTTAGTCAAGAGTGTTCTACTAATTTGGGCAGTTTTGTCCCCAACTAATGGTGTTATGCATGGTCCTAGGGGTGGTCCCTAGGGTTCTCATAGAGGTTCTCATATAGGTAGGATAGTATATCGACCAAGAGCCCATCCAGGTGGCGGTGTGGTCTGTTTTATGTTGTACCGACTTGACTTAAGAATCAATCTTTGGATGTTAATATCACAAGCATGATCTTGGGGTGCCATCAGTTTACTTTTTCTTTATTTTTTCCGGGATCCACTTATTCCTATGTGTGTACTTATTATGCCCCATGGTTAGAGTTGTCTTAGAATTCATTATCTATACCATTATATGTATCTACTCCTGTGGATGATTCTTTAATAGTGGATCGAGTTTATAGGTTATGTGTTATGACTGCTTGAGATTTTGATACTAAATATTATCTTGTTGTGTTAGATTTGGTAGATTTTGATGTGATTCTAGGAATGGACTAGTTATCCCACTATTATGTGGTCTTGAACTATTTTTCCACGATCGTTACCTTTGAAACGCTCGGCATACCCCGATTATATGGAAGGAAGTAGTTAGCCATGAGACAATGGGGATTATTTCTTATATTAAGGCTAGGAGACTTATTTTGAGGGGTTTCAAGTTTTACCTTACTTATATTTGTGTTGGTAGTCTGGGGAGTCTGTTGCTTGTCTCTGTTCCTATAGTTCATGAGTTTCCTAATATTTTTCTATAAATCAACCTAGTTTTTCTCCTGAGCGTGATATTGAGTTTGTTAGTGATCTTGAACTACAGACCGAATCCATTTTTGTGGCACCTTATGAAATGGCTTCTAACAAGCTTAAGGAGCTAAATTCTTAGCTTCATAATCATATTAGTAATGGTTTCATTAGATCAAATGTGTCTTTTTGGGGAGCTTCTATATTGTTTGTAAATAAAAAGGATTGCTCTATGCTTATGTTTATATGTAGTTTAATAAGGTGATGATAAAGAATTAGTATCCTATGCCTCATATTGATGATTTGTTTGACCAGCTTCAGGGAGCAGTGGTGTTCTCTAAGATTAATTTAAGGTTTGATTACCATGAGTTGAGGATTTGGGCTGCGGATATCCCAAAGATATCCTTTAGGATCTGTTATGGTCATTATGAGTTTTTAGTGATGTTTTTTTGGTTAACTAATGCCCTAGTTGCATTTATGATTTCGATAAATCATGTGTTCAGACCTTATTTGGATTTTTTTAGGCTTGTGTTCGTCGATGACATCATTGTGTATTTGAAGAGTAGAGAGGAGCATATGCAATATTTTAGGATTGTTCTTAAGACTCTGATAGGTCATATGATTTTTAATAAATTCACTAAATGTTAGTTTTGCCTTGAGTCGGTGATATTCCTTGGACATGTGGTGTCTAAGTATAAAATTATGGTAGAGCCAACAAAGATTAAGGCTATTTGTGATTGGGCCAGGTCTACTTCTCTTATTAAGGTTCGTAGCTTTATTGGTTTGGATGGTTACTATAGATGACTTATTGACTATTTCGCTGCTATTACGACGCCGATGACCAGATTGACTCAGAAGAAGGTTCTTTTTTATTGTCCAAGGAGTGTGAGTCAAGCTTTTGAAAGCTTAAGGATTTCTTACTTTTGCTCTTTTTTTTTAGGGCGATGGATTGACCATGTATTGGGATGCTTATGATATTTGGTTAGGTTGTGCACTAATACAGAAAGGTTGAGATTTTACTTATGTATCGATATAGCTGAAGGTGAACGAGCATAACTACCCCGCTCATGATTTGGAGTTGGTGGAGGTAGTTTTTGTACTTAATATTTGCAGACATTATCTATATTGTGTACATTGTGAGACATTCATGGATCATCGTAGTGTTCAACATCTTATGACCTAATGAGAGCTAAATTCTAGGCAGCGTAGATGGATGGAGTTGCTTACGGATTGTTATATCTATATCTTGTATCATTTGGGCAAAAAAATGTGTTAGCAGATTCCTTGAGTTGAATGGTGGTGAGTATGGGTGGATAGGATTTATTTTTAGTTTCTCAGAGGTTGTTAGCATAGGACATTCGTTCCTTAGACAACTTGATGGTGCAATTTGATATTTTAGACCCTTGAAGCAATTTTCTATTTTTTGAGGTCTTCGATAATTGAGCAGATTTAGAGTCATTAGTTTGAGTATAATAGACTTTGCATCTTTCGTGATTAGGTATTAAGCGGTGAGTCCAAGAGGGCTACTATATATTCTAAGGGTGTTTTGAGATTTGATACCCGCATTTAGGTTCCAAGGATTGATGGATTTATTCAATCGATTATGTGTGAGGCTCACAACTCCAAATATTCTATTCACCTAGGTACAACTAAGATGTATAAAGATTTAAGGTAGCATTATTAGTGGATTGGTATAAAGAGATATATGGAAGATTTTGTAGCTCATTGCCTTTGTTGTCAGTAGGTAAAGGTCGAGCATCAGAGACCTTATGGATTGATTCAGAGATTGCCCATTCTCGAGTGGAAATAGGAGCGGATTACCATTGACTTTATGATACAAGATCAAAATCACCACAACAAGATCTCGGAACAACACAAGACCAACAACTTTCTGTTTCGGTTTTCAGCAAGAACCCGAGAGCTACAAAACTGTTTTCAGCTTTCTGTTTTCAGTTTTCAGCAAGAACACAAGCTGTTTTTGTTATATTTTCCAGATTTTCAGCACAACAACAAGAAGAACAAGATGGATACAAATGCTAGTGAATCGAAAGAGCCACACCCGGCTTCACTAGACTTTAAGATAACAAGATGAACAACAACAACAATCCGAGACAACAAACTGTTTTGGTATTTTCGGTTTTTCAGCAACAAGATGAATAATAACAACAAGAAAGTAAGGATAGTTAACTTGACATAAATCAATCAATAATCTAAGAACCCTAACCTCAAGATAGGACCCCTAAATCTATTGAAGAGAAACACCAAGTTCTTACGAGGACTAAGAGGTACTTTACAACCTCAAAACCCACGTTTCTAGCCACGGATTCAACACAAGTGACACTACACTTGTTGGACAGTTTCGGTTCTCCTCTTGAGGAAGAGAGAGAGTTACAAGTTACAAGTCTTTCTTGTGAAAATATCAATATCAAAAGTAATGATCTGAAAAATGGCCCTAAGGCACCTATTTATACTACTCAAAAGGTGGTCAAATGACCCTTCTATCCTTCACAACATGGGCCGGCCTTGGAGGCTTAATTATGGCCCATTATGACCTCCTTTCTTCACACATAAAAGGCCCATCCGCCCCTTGCCTTTTGGGCCATTGTTGGAGACTAGTTTAAGGCCCAAAATCGTGAGTCCTCACTCCTAGATGCTCCAAGCAATCTTCCATATGCGAGATGGCTTTGAATTATGCTCAAAACGGTCCTCCGTGCATGTTCTTGTATCAACGAGGTGACCAATTCTTAAGCCTCTATGTGTTGGCCTCCAAAAAAATGTCGTCCAAAGATAAGGTGGCCATTTGTCCCGTATCATCCTCCCCTTCTTGAAAAGGATTCGACCTCGAATCCAAACCTTGCAAAATCAGAAACAAAAGAAAAACAAGTACACATCCTCATGACATGAGGGTTAGGGTTAGTGCAACAAAATTCAATCTAACAAATAACATCATCATGCCAAGGTTGCACATATTTGCAATATAACCAAGAATCCTTTGGGTTGATCGTGGAAAGCTTAGTACAAATGTCACAAAGGAAGTGGCTATGATGAACATCAATAAATAATGAGCATGGACCGAGACAACTCCTACCATGCCCTAAGATGGTACCGGGATCAAATGGGAGAAGTAGCCACGGACATGGTTTTCGGCCAAGCTCACTTTTCCCTACGGTGTCGTCCTCAAAATTAGGCATACCCCCTAGCCCATTAGGGGAAATGTCATGAGCACAAAGAGGGTAGAGAAAGGTGACACACAAGCTAACTTCAGCTATGGTATCCTTATGCATGTACTCACTAGCTTCAAGTCCATCACCACTAGTATGCTCAACATAGGAAACACATAAAGAAGAAGTAGATGGAATTTCTAAGCATGCACCACCTTTTATTTCAAGAGAATAATCCCCACATAGATATAAATCACCATGGGCAGCAAAGGAATCATTCACAAAAATATTTTTATAAGAACAATCATATCTCGGGTTTCCCAAATAATCAAGCAAATCATGGTCATCTTCACCCGATTGACTATTCCTTTTCAAGACTACACATTCCCTACCCTTAAGAGTACTTTCATCTTCCAAGAAGAGATTTCCATCTTGAGGAGAAATGTTGTCACACCATAGTGGGTTAGCATATAGGCTATAGCTTCCAAGGCAAGCTATACCATCATTTTCACCACTAGGTTCATTAGGAATGTTTAAATCATCTTCAAACAAGACATTGTACCTAAAAAGAGTGTGATCTACCTTACGGACAGATTTGGAACAAACAAGTTCCTCACTCTCTAAGTGATCAATATCAAGTTTCAAGGATGTTTCAAACACAACGTTACCCCAAGAAGAGCTCTCGGGTTCATTCTCACTTTGATCAACATTTTCAACGTCATCACACACTTGAGGTTCATTAATTAAATCACACACATCCTCAAGTGGTGGGTAATTTTCACACATAAGTTGATCAACACAAATTCCAGAAGATAATGTACTTTCATTCAACATAGTGGTTTCAACACTAGGTGGACGTGAATCGATCTTACAAGAAGAGTCTATTCGGTCATCAATAGGATCAACTAGTGTATCCACACTCACAACATGTACATCATCATCAAGTGGCAAAGAAATAATACACTCACATATAGGCAAGCTACAACTCACACTCAATGGGCTACTAGCCACACAATTATCATTCACATGTACAAAAGTGTAAGAGCTTGTCATTTTACCTTGAAGTCCTTGAGTAGATTCTTCTTTGTCATGGTGTGAAGGTCCTCCAAAAGTTTGGGCAGCAACTTTCTTTTGGCATTGTTCTTCTTCGCTTTCCATGTTGCGACCTACACACATGTCCTTAGAAATAGAAGGACAAACAATGTTAGCATGGTTTGGTGGTAATCCTCTTACTTCGCTCCACACAACCTCTCCTTTTTCCACTCTCGGATTACCACCTTTCACTCCCTTACTCCTCTCAATCTTTTGTCTCTCATAATAATTCGGATTGGAGTAGGTAGGAACTTCTCTTTGCGGCCCGGGCAGAATGTAAGTCTCGAGGCAATTTCCCCATCGGTCTCTCACAATATTAGGCCAATTTTGCACATTTGGAACCTTATGTTGTGCAAACCAATCGGCGCCTAGACTCACATGACCATAGGTTATGGGAAAAACATCACACCACACCTCCTCATGGTAATTAAATTGGGAGAAGACAACCTTTACCCTCTCGGTAACCTTAAACCTGTCCAAGAAGTATGGAACAAGTAAAGGCTCACAAAATAACCCCAAGTAATCAACCATGGACGGAACAATGTAGTTTCTATAGTACTTATCGTCTAACACAACGAGGCAGCCCGGTATCCCACAAATGGTCACCTTTCCGGAGTGTACACTCCTTCTCGGATCAACATTGTAAGGCACATGAGTACCCCTCGATTTCGGAGATGTAGATCCTCTTCTTCCCATTGGACAACCTACACTATAGCTAGTATACCCATTCACACCATATCGACCTTGATAAGAAGTACTACAAGGTGGAGAATATGAATCTTCACACTCCTCAAGTGTACTCTCATCATAACTCTCATAAGGTTTGCAAATGAAAGGGTTATACCTAACACCAAATCTAGGTTCGGAGTGGAGAGTGCAAGACTCCTCACATGTCCCAACTTCGTCATAAGATCCATCACGAGGTACTACATCATTCCCAAAGTCACCATAAGCACTAGGCACTTCATTCACCTCATTTTTCCCCTCAAAACCGAAATCTTCAAATCTGCCTATGTTTTCACCATGGCCATTTTCATAGCCTCCGCAATCCTCCTCAACTTCGTAGCCATAAAAACCCTCACTACAATCATAGTCTCCCATATTGTAGTCACAATAATCCCCGGCTACCGAAGTCATTTTCCTCTTATGTCACCCTTCAAACCTACAAAAATAAATAAACAATATTAGTAGTAACGCTCCTTCCATTGTCAAGGTATTAGCCGCTTTAGTTCACCACAAGTTCGTGTTCCACAAGTGTTGTATAATCGGCTAGTAACCGTGAGATGTTAAGGTAGGAGTAAGCTCTTGTCCGGAATGGATTCTTGTTTGAAGACTCAAAGAATACTTGCCGGACTAGAGTCAAAAATCAGCAACTCATTCAAACGAACAAAAGCACACAAATAATCGTTGACACGAATAGACGGCTCAAGGAACTAGTTGACAACCTAGTGGAAAAAAATACTAGTTTGTTAATTAGTTCTAAGTCCAAATAAGGGAAACCAAGAATCAACAATTAGCAACAAAGAATATATCCTAAGTTGAGCTTATAGTGACGTGGCATCAAGCAATGGCCCCCACACGTTCTTCTTCTCTTCGGATTTATATATATATATATATTTTTTTTTAATTTTTTTTTTGTCTTGATTTAATATTCACACAACTTGTGCTAATTTGAAAAGTGTTATTTGGTGGGAAAAACGAAAATTTGAAGTCTTAACTCTTTTTCAAACTCAAGACAAGTGGGTTTGGTTGACAATTTCCACAAAACAAGGTTCCTTGATTTAGGGGAAGTGATTGACAATGCTACAAAGTGATGGGTGCAAGTCTTTCACAATCAACTTTATAATTTCACCACTTGAACACACAACAAGATGAATATTTCCACAAGATGAACAAGATGATAAGTTCAAGATGAACACTCCACAACTTCAGCACATAACATTCATCCACCGATTTTCTTTGGTTAACAACAACATACACCTTCGGCCACTTTCAAATCACTACACAAGGTTCAAGTCTTCAAGCTCAACTTTCGGATCTAGACACCTTAGTGTTGGTGAGAAAGAAACCAACACAAGAAACTCACTAAACAAACAAAACAACACTTAGATCTAAGTATACAACACTATTCTCGGATTCAACTTTCTAGTGGACAGATTTTTCAGAAAGTTGTCTTGGTGTAGTTTGGTTTTGGCCGAGAACTACTAGCCCAAGATGGGTTATGTTGGAACACAACCGGTCTTGCTTTGATACCAAATGATACAAGATCAAAATCACCACAACAAGATCTCGGAACAACACAAGACCAACAACTTTCTGTTTCGGTTTTCAGCAAGAACCCGAGAGCTACAAAACTGTTTTCAGCTTTCTGTTTTCAGTTTTCAGCAAGAACACAAGCTGTTTTTGTTATATTTTCCAGATTTTCAGCACAACAACAAGAAGAACAAGATGGATACAAATGCTAGTGAATCGAAAGAGCCACACCCGGCTTCACTAGACTTTAAGATAACAAGATGAACAACAACAACAATCCGAGACAACAAACTGTTTTGGTATTTTCGGTTTTTCAGCAACAAGATGAATAATAACAACAAGAAAGTAAGGATAGTTAACTTGACATAAATCAATCAATAATCTAAGAACCCTAACCTCAAGATAGGACCCCTAAATCTATTGAAGAGAAACACCAAGTTCTTACGAGGACTAAGAGGTACTTTACAACCTCAAAACCCACGTTTCTAGCCACGGATTCAACACAAGTGACACTACACTTGTTGGACAGTTTCGGTTCTCCTCTTGAGGAAGAGAGAGAGTTACAAGTTACAAGTCTTTCTTGTGAAAATATCAATATCAAAAGTAATGATCTGAAAAATGGCCCTAAGGCACCTATTTATACTACTCAAAAGGTGGTCAAATGACCCTTCTATCCTTCACAACATGGGCCGGCCTTGGAGGCTTAATTATGGCCCATTATGACCTCCTTTCTTCACACATAAAAGGCCCATCCGCCCCTTGCCTTTTGGGCCATTGTTGGAGACTAGTTTAAGGCCCAAAATCGTGAGTCCTCACTCCTAGATGCTCCAAGCAATCTTCCATATGCGAGATGGCTTTGAATTATGCTCAAAATGGTCCTCCGTGCATGTTCTTGTATCAACGAGGTGACCAATTCTTAAGCCTCTATGTGTTGGCCTCCAAAAAAATGTCGTCCAAAGATAAGGTGGCCATTTGTCCCGTATCACTTTACTAGGGGTGTGACTCATACTACATTGGTTCCCATGGTATTTGGGTCATTATTGATCAATTGAATAAGTTGCAACATTTCATTCCTATTCAGATGTCCTCCAGTGCCGAGAGGTTTGCTCATATCTATCTTAGGAATAGTCTATTTGCATGGTGTGCCTATATCTATTATTTCAACTATGGGGTTAGTGCTCACGTCTATCTTTTGGAGAGCTTTTCAAGAGGAGTTTGGTACTCAGGTGGATCTTAGTGCAACCTTCTATCCTCAGAATGATGGGCTGTTGGAGAAAACTATTTAGGTTCCCGAGGATATATTCCAAGGTTGTGTTTTGGATGTTGGAGGTCAATGGGAGAAACACTTAGCCTTCGCAGAGTTGGCATATAATAATAGCTACCATTCAAGTATTGATATGGCACCTTTTAAGGCTTTGTATTGAAGGAGATGTTGCTCTCTGATTGGTTGGTTTGAGAATTCAAATATTTGACCCTGTGGTACTGACTGGCTTCATGAATCATTGAATAGAGTCAAGGTCATTCAGGATAGGTTGAGTGTAGCTTAGAGTAGGTGGAAGGCTTATTTGGATCATAGACTTTGTGCCTTGAGATTTGGAGTTGGTGATCGGGTATTCCTTCAAGTATCACCTATAAAGGGTGTGATGAGGTTCGGGGGGAAGGGTATGCTCAGCTTTAGATATATTGGCCACTTTGAGATTCTTTTAACAGTTGGTGGGGTGGCTTATGAATTAGCATTACCCCTAGATTTTTTGTTGTTGTCCATCCATTTAGTAATGTTTCTATGTGACAGTGATACATTCCTGATTTGTACCATGTGCTTAATGGGACTCAGTCCATTTGGATGAGCAGTTGACCTTCGTGGAGGAGTCACTGCTTATTTTGGCTAGTGACATCAGATGTTTGGCTCGTGCCGAGAGGCTGGCTCATATTTATGTTAGTGATATAGAATGTTTGCATGGTGTGCCTATATCTGTCATTTCAGGTTGGGTTTTAGTGCTCACTTCTAGCTTTTGGATAGCTTTTCAAAAGGAGTGGGGCACTCGGGTGGATCTTAGTACAACCTTCCATTCTCAGATCGATGAGCAGTTGGAGAGGACTATTAAGGTTCACAAGGATATTGTTTGAGACTGTGTTTTGGATACTAAAGGTCAATGGGAGAAGCACTTATCCTTGGCATAGTTTGCATATAATAATAACTACCACTCAAGTATTAATATGGTGCCTTTCATTATTGCAAGAACCACCGCTCCACGACTTGGGCTTTTTTTCAAAAAATAGGCAAAGGTCCCACAATAGTAACATGTCCCATGCGCAGTACTGAAATCATAGGACTCGGCCAACCCAAAATAACCACTATGTCTAGAATAAGAAAAAGATGAACCCCTCAGAGGCTGACTAATACACAAGGCCAAAATAATTACTATAACTAGATTGGCCTCCATTGGTAATCTAGAGTATGACACGAATGAGACTTCTAGACAGACCCTAATGCTTATAAGGATGACGTGAAGGGTACCTACCCTGAGAACCACTACCTCTGAATAGTGAGCTATTATGGGTCACACTGAAACTACCCTGATATTGCGACCTCTTATCACTGCCCTGTAGGCCTCGCAATTTAAATCCTTTATAATTTGTGCAAGATCAAAAACCTCAGTAAGAGATCTAACCACAACACCTAAATTCTGATAGCTATGCGAGGAGAAAGTCCCAATCCACAAACAAAACTACAATCCCACTCATACTCGATTAACAAAACAGATATGGCATGCCTATGCAACTCATGAAATCGAGCCTCATACTCCAAAATTGTCAATAAACCCTACTCTAACCTCGAGAAATGAACCCTCAAATGATCTCTAAGGATATGAGGAATATACTTCTCCAAGAACACCTCAAAGAACTAAGTCCATATTAAATAAGGGAGATCCAGCTAGCCTGGAATCAAGATAAGCTCTCCTCCAGTGTCGAGATACCAAATAAAATTGAAAAGTAGTATAATACACACCATGGGTCTTAACTAACTTAAATTATGAATCCTATCCTTAAAATCCTAGGCAAAGCTAATCTCAAGAATCAACCCAACATTATTTAATCCTCAACAAACATAGCAAAATGGGCCACTACTGGCCGAACAACCACCACTATAGGAGGGACCTCCACTCTGGGAGTCGTAATTATAGGTTGTACCCCTACCTCAGTACCACTCTAATTTGTAGACTATGCACCATTAGGCAGTGCACCACTAATCAATCTAAGAGATGAACGAATGCATCCCTAATCATTAAAGAAGAAATACACACCGATGGAGCCTGGGATGGTCCCTAGTATACCATTAGATAAGGTGGTGGAATCTCTAGCTTGAGAGTAGAAATAGGGTATGTGAAGGCCCTATATCCTCGTCTCTAACTAAAGTTGTATATCTCTATTGTCCTTGACCTCTAGGTCATCGAGGAACATAATAGGATCCTTAGTCACAGTCTTAGGCTCTTTGTCTCATGTAGTGGTAGCACACATTCTAACCATCTGCGAAAGAGTCAAACCAAAGAATCTTTAGAAACCAACTCAGGATCTTAGCACAAAATAGCTAAAGTAAGTGAAGATCTGCTATAACCTCTTAAAGACAAGAATTAATAATCACCATTCTGATACATGAGACTTTACTATACACTTGCTCTTGTACCAATAGTACTGGTAAACCTGGCTCTAGTATCAATTTGTTACAATTTATGAGTTATGATGGAATGTACTTTATCCTGATAGTAGGTAAGCTAAACCATAGCCAGAGCTATAAGTAATGGGCTAATTAGGTGGGAAGTGGAATAAATGTCGTAATAGTAAAAGACTTACAATAACAAACCATGGAATAAAATAAATAAGATGAAAGATAAAATAATAGAAATAATAATCACGTGACCTAGTAATATCAGTATAGAGCCTCAAATCCAAAAAAATACAAAGTACGATCAAGTAAAGTATACACCAGTCTCGAAATATGAACTGACTAAATATAAATAAAAGAAGAAGAAAAGGATAACACCAACTCCGAGAGCTCTCCCTTCTCCAAATTCAAATCAGCATGATCGCAGCATAATAGCAACCACTAGTACATAGATCTACATGAAAAAGGTACAAAAGTATAGACTAAGTACCAAAGCCACGGTATTCAGTAGGCATCATAAGCTGATTGACCTAAATCATAATATAAATATAATAAAAATGCAAGATAAATAAGCTAAGTCAAGGTGAAAGGGAAAAGTTGGAATGGTGCTACAAAAATTGTGATTAAATAACTAGACGAACCATAATATAAAAGAAAGAATAACTAATACTACGAAAGAAGGCCCCATAAACTAGTAAGTATGAAAAAGTAAATAATGCAATGTGGGTCTATACAATCCCAGAGGGTGCAATCAAGAGAAGAAATAACCGAAAATCATGCCAAGAAACCATATTTCCAAAACATAATTGTGAATTCTCCATACAATAAACATATCATATATAACCTCTCAACTCTAGACTCAAACTAGAACTTATATTATCATTATTTTCTAGACTAGAATTGAAACTCATATAATTGATCATTGAATTTCAACTTATTTCACCCAAGCGCACATACAAGTGTGCATGGGACCCAAGTAATATTGTGGCCTTAATAAATGCCAAGTTTTGATTCCAATATTTTAGTGGTGTAATTTTATGTGGAATAACTTATTTTTAATGGGTAAATTTTAATTAGTTAAAGTTAAGAGTCGAAATGATAAGTGGAAGATCATTGCAAATATGCCTAATCTTAGCTTGTGTTTTGATTTGTTGTTAAGAATGTAGTGTTGTTTTGATCTTAAATTTGTGGTGTATGATATCGTAGGAGTCTTGGTGAATTAAATATAATAATATGTTGATGATTTAAAGGTTGAAAATTCATTAGAAAAAAATACTACAAAAGGCATGAAAAAAGGAGGGACGCTCAACACTTAAACAAAATTTTAAAAGCAAATTCCAGTGAGTCAACGCGAAGTCAACGGTCGCTTCAATGGGCACATAGTTTACACTTAGAAAAAATTTTCATTTTTAATTCCAGTAAGGTGACGCGTCACGTTTCCCCAGTTAAACACAGCAAATTCAATAAGCTCCGATAGACACGGTTTAAGAGCATAATAGAGTGGAAATTGTCAAAGTAAGGGAATCTTTCCCTAGGGTCCACGTGCCAGGTACTTTTAAAATCCCAAAATTAATTGAAATGGGATAAAATATATGGACAACATCTGGTACCAATTAGTACTATTTTTAATTATAAATATAGTACTTGAATTGACAAGACTCATATAGTGGATAAAAAGGACATGCCTAGCACTATATTGAGAGAATAAAGTAGAGATGGCTATACGGTCTATTAGGTATCAATTTTAATTTTTGTATTTAATTTTTTATATCATGTATTCAATTATTTTGATCATTATTAGGAATATTAGTGGCTAAAAAACTCCCTTTCTGGGGTTAAAGCCAAGAACATGAGTACTATTATTTTGGATTAAATTCGTTAATTTTTCTTATCATATTTGGTTGTTTGTTTATTCTTGTTTTAATTATTTTGTGGATTGATCACCCATAAAATACATATATTTTCAACCTTTTGATCTCGAGAGAGGGAATAGGGAAATCAAGATCAGGCAATTAACCCTACAAATTAACAAACAAGATAAACAAATTAATGGATGAAATTCAAATACATAGTATGATTGTTCGAAGTGCTTTAGCCCTGGGCTTCTCTCCATTGATTGTTCCAAGAATTTATTTTTCCACATTATTTTTTTTTATTTTTTTATTTACAATATTTCAAAATTCTCTTTTTGGTTACTTTTGCACTAAATTAATCTAGACGGTGAACTAAAATTAAATCGTAGTTAAATAAAGTCTCTATGGGATTGATATTTGACTTTCTTGAAGGCTACTATATTACTTGGTTGACCATGTACACTTGCATGTGCGCTTAGGCATTGTCAAATTTTTGGCGCCATTGCCGGGGACTTGTTATTTAGGAATTGTTTATTTTAGTTTTACTTTTAGATTTATTTGGTATTTTTATGCTTGGTCTTGGTTTTGTTTTTGCAGGAAATGGTTTTCAAAATAGAAAGCTGGAAAGAGATCACGGCCTTATTGAACCAAGTTCCTAACCTAAGCTACTTTACCATTAACGAAGAAGAGAAACAATCCTTCTTCCCAAAATTCCTCAATTCCAAGAAGACCAAGAGAATCCTACTCCTATGGTTGAACAACAAGAAGCTGGTAGGAAGGTTAGGGAAGTGGCAGTCCCACTTTCGATGAACTTGACTTCCCCAATTCAAAGACTAGCAGTTGGGGGGAATTTTGAGTTTAAATAATGTATGGTGCAGCTTCTTATTAGCAGTGGATAATTTGCAATGCTTTCACACAAGGATCCACAAGTCCACTTGCAGACCTTTGTTGAGCTTATAGATACATTTACTCCAACCAGGGTGACTCCAGATTATGTGAGGCTGACACTGTTCCCCTATTCACTTATTGGGGAAGCTAAAAGATGGTTCAATGAAGAGCCGTCTAGTTCAATCACAACATGAGCCAACTTAGCCAGAAGGTTTCTATTAGATTCTTTCCATCGGGCAAGACTATGATACTTAATAGTAAGATAGTGAGCTTCAAATAAAAGCCTGATAAAAACCTTTATCATGATTGGAAATGCTTTAAGGCCCTTCTTCAGGATTTTTCACACCACCAACAGTCGAATAAGGTACTTGCTCATACATTTGTAGAAGCTCTTGATTATAATATGAAGAATTTACTAGATTTAGCCATATATGGTCAAGCATTGTAGCTAAGTTATGATGAGTTGTACACATTACTGGACAGCATAGCACAAGGAAATCCAGAGTGGCATTCAGATTCTAAAAGTACCACAAAAAGAATTGTGGGTGTGTTGGAGATAGACCAATTCATAGCCCTATCTGCTTAGGTTTCTTCATTGTAGAATTTAATCAATATAACATTCAGAAGCATGAAGTTGGGAGCAACACAACCTGTAGCAGCAGTCAATGCCATCCAACAAGCTGCAGGTTGGTGTGAAGTATGCGGAAATAGTGGTCATGAGGCTACCATGTGTGCTTCAAATTCATAATTAGTCATGTATGTAGGAAATGCTCAAAGGACAAATTATGGCAATGCCTATAACATAAAGTAGAAAACTCAGCAACATAATTAGTCATAAAATACCCCAAACTACAAGCCCAATCGAATCAGTATAGAAGCAACACAGAAGAGATGTTCAAATAAATCTTAGCAGAATTATAGAATCAAAAAGTAGCTCAGGGGAGTTTAGAATTAGAGGTTGGGAAGATAGAGCAAGCGTTAAATAGCCATCCTCAAGGTGGTCTGCCCACTGATATATAAAATCCAAAGAAAGTCATGACAATCACTTTGAGAAGTGTTAAGGATCTTAAAGAAGAACCTCTAAAGAAAACTAAAGAGGTAGTGCTGATGTGGTCACCCAACAGGTAAATGACAGAGTTTCTAAAAATTCAAGGAAGTCTGAGTACTTGAATAATATAGTTGTTGACCTAGAAGTGAAGAAGTGGCTACCAAAACCCTTCCCTCAAAGACAAATAAAAGTGAAGGAGGATGCCCTATTCAAAATGTCTATTGATACATTCAAAGAGCTTTATATTAACTTACTTTTTCTAGATATTTTGCAGAATATGACTAAGTATGAAAAGTACTTGAGGGATACGGTGGAGAAGAAGGTAAAACTGCAAGATGAGGGAGCTATAACACTTACTGAAGAGTGTAGCGCGGTGATGATACAAAAAATCTCTAAGAAATTGAAAGATCAAGGGAAGTTTGCTATCCCTATTTAAATTGGGGGTAAATAATTTCATGCATTGAGTGAATTAAGGGCAAGCATAAATTTAATTCCCCTATCATTTATTAGAAAATTAGGCTTGGGAGAGCCTAAAATAACACGAGTGGTAATGTAGCTAGTAGACGAATCTATAGCATATCCAGATGGAATCATTGAGGATGTCCTTATTAAGGTTGGTAAATTTGTTATTCCTGCTAACTTTTTTATTCTTAATTTTGTGGCAGACAAACAAGAATAAATTATTTTGGGGCACCCATTCTTAGCGACCGAAAGGGCTTTGATTGATGTTTGAGAAGGCACCCTCAAGAGGAGGGTAGATGATGAAGAGGTGATATTTGATGTTTACAAGGATCCCATTAAAAATCCCTTATATAAAGATTTATTCATAATCAATATATTGGAAAGGGATGAGTGTAGGGTTTCTAAGCCACTAAAGACCTCTTTCGACTACCTGATTGAGCGACCTAAGATGAAACCACCATTTTCCAACATGTTCAAATATAAAAGAGGTCAGATAGGAAATAAAAATGGCTCTCAAAAGGGAGTAAAAGGGTGAAAGAATATGGTTTAGTTGAGTTGGGTCATGCCGCGATACTAAATCAAGCGCTTCTTAGGAGGCAACCCAAGTTAATTAGGTATGTTTTCTTTTCAGTTTTTAGCTTTTGTTTCACATAGTTTTTTTTTGGTTGAGTCACGGGTTAATAGGAAGTCTGAGTACCATAAACTTAAGCTTGGAGCATGGAAAAGAATAAGTGTGGGGTTCCCATGGATCCTCTTTTAGTGTGAAGATGTATCTAGCTAGGCCTAGAGGCCTCAAGGAGCATTTCTATCTTTATACTTTTAAATTCACTTTGGGAACAAAGTTGATTTTTAAGTGTAGGGTGGGAAAATCCCCAAATTTTGGCTCAATTTGAAAAAAAATTAGGTTAGGAATAAGTGAGATATTCTTGATTGGTGTTATTTTTTATTACATATTACAAGTGGTTTTGTTTGTAAAAGCATGTTGATTGATGTGAATTGCTATTTTTGAGACTCTTAGGCTCAAGTTTTTGCCTCTTGTACTTTTTGGCTTAAATTTTAATTCATGTTATTTTGTGGTTGGGAGCCTATGATGATCTTATATGTCAAACATGTGCCATGTAAGTGCAAGGCTTTTTTGTATATTCCTTGTTTCATATGATGTATAGAACTTTCATGGTGGGTGTGTGAAGCGAAATAAAGAATGTAGGTTTAGGAGATAATATAGGCATTTCTTTGATAGCCTTGTTTATACCTTCTTTTTACCTACCTTGTGCATTATCTTAGTTAAAACCCATTAAGACTTTAGATTTTTCTTTGGTAGCCTCATATGTAGCCTAATCCTTTATTTGATAGATCATAATTTGATCCAAAAAGCTCCTAAGTGCTTTAATGAAAAAAAAAATAGTAAGGAGTTTGACGAATTGAAGAAAAAAAAGGTGAAATTGATGCCCCAAGGTAATAGTTATTGGTGTTTATAATTGATATATGGTGGATTTATGTAATATAGTTGATGCTATAAATATTGCCATGATTTTGAAAATAGAAAAAACTTGATTTTTGTGGTAGTAAACTGTGCACCCACCATGTGTTTGTAAAAATAGGTAAAAGAGATGGGGCAGAAACAAAAGGTATGGGTAGATGAAAACGTGAAATTTAGTTGTTGGAGAGCAGTTTTAATTGTTTAATGTAGCATATTAAAGTGATTAGAGAGGTTAACTACTATTCCTAAATAGTTCCTACCCATCTCTTAGCTTACATTACAACCCAAAAAAGTCCTAATTGATCCTAAGCTTTACATTCGACTATTAGTGAAGCATTACACTAAGGGAAAGCCTATGGTTCATCGTGTGTAATTTGTGAATTCTTTGTGAGAGTGATATTAATTTGATTATTTTATCCATTATGTTATAAATTGCATTATTATGAATGATTATGGGTAACTTTCTTATTGTGAGGGGAACATGTTTGATGAATGTGGGTGATTTGTATGATGTCCTTTATTGAATAATAAGCATGAGTAAGTAACGTTCTTTGAGTAGAAACTTGTATTTTGTGTCGTTATTATAGAACTAGATCGAGTGTCTTGAATTTAATAGAAGTGTAGCATCATCTCAGATTTTTATTCTTAGAGTAAATAGTTGTTCAAGGATGAACAAGGATTTAAGTGCGGGGTGATGATCTGAGGTGATTTTATACACTTCGGTATCATTATTTTAGCTTATTTCGCCTTATTTTGAGGGAAATTTGAGTGCTTAACCGGTTTATATTGATATAAATAAGAATTTAAGTGTCCACGTGTGTATTTACAATATCCAAAGTATTTTTTAAACATGTTTGTAGTTAATTTAGTAATTTAGAATTCAACCCGGAAAACTAGTTTTACTAGCTTGAGCTAGGTGTGTGTCTAGTTGGTCTCGGTGGATTTTAGTGTGTTTAATTTTTTAAAAATATGTTAATGGTGTAATTTTATGTGGAATAACTTGTTTATAATGGGTAAAGTTTAATTTGTTTAAGTCAAGAGTCGGAATGATAAGTGAAAGATCATTGCAAATTTGCCTAATCCTAACTTGTGTTTTGATTTGTTGTTCAGAATATTATGTTGTTTTGATCTTTAATTTGTGGTGTATGATATTTTAGGAGTCTTGTTAAATTAAATACGGTGATATATTGATGATTTAAAGGTCAAAAATTCATTGAAAATACACTATAAAAGGCATGAAAAAAGGAGGGACACTCAACAATTAAACAAAATTTTGAAAGGAAATTCTAGTGAATCAACGCGAAGTAAACGTGTCGCTTCGATGGGCGCATAGTTAAAACTTAGAAAAAAAATTTAGTGATAATTCTAGTAAGGCGACGGAAAGGCGACGCGTCACGTCACCCCAATTAAACACAGCAAATTCAATATGCACCGACAGACACGGTTTAAGAGGATAATAGAGTGGAAATTGTCAAAGGGAATCTTTCCCTAGGGTCCAAGTGTCAAGTCCTTTTAAAATCCCAAAATCAATTGAAATGGGATAAAATATAAGCAAAGAGATGGTACCAATTAGTACTATTTTTTATTATAAATATAGTACTTGAATTGACAAGACACGTAGAGTGGAGACAAATGACATGCCTACCACTGTTTTGGGAGAATAAAGCGGAGACAGCTACATGGTTTATCAGGTTTTAATTTTAATTTTAGTCATTAATTTTTCATATTATTTATTAAGTTATTTGGATCTTTATTATGAATATTAGTGGATAAAATACCCGCTTTCAGGGGTTAAAGCCAAGAACATGAGTATTATTATTTTGGATTAAATTTGTTAATTTTGCTTATCATATTTGGTTGTTTGTTTATTCTTATTTTAATTATTTTGTCGATTGATCAGCCATAAAATACATATATTGTTGACCTTTTGATCTTGAGAGAGGGAATAGGGAGATATAATATGGGAATAAATAAAGTTTGGGTGTTTATTCTTTTATAAAATAAAAAATTGAACAGTCTAGGAAAAAGATGTACTTAGATGCCTTTCTTGATTCATACGTAGTATTATAGCTTTAATTAACTTAATTAAATTATTACATCCCCGCTCAACGATGTAGTTGTAATGTTCAAATTAGGTAAAATATTATAGGTTAGAAAACCATGATCATAGTATGATTGTTCGAAGTGCTTTAACCCTTGGCTTTTCTCCATTGCTTGTTCCAAGAATTTATTTTTCCGCATTATTATTTTTATTTTTTTATTTGCAATAATTTAAAACTCTCTTTTTGGTTACTTTTGTACTAAATTAATCTAGAAGGTGAACTAAAATTAAATCGTTGTTAAATCAAGTCTCTGTGTGATCGATATTCGGCATTCTTGAAGGCCACTATATTACTTGGTAGACTACGTACACTTGCGTGTGAACTTGGGCGTTGTCAAGTAACCAAGAGTATTTGAGAGTAAATAACTAAAAGTAAACTTAACAATACAATAATGTAAAGGTTCTTGGACAATGATAGGGAAAATCGAGGGATAAGTCACTACCAACAATCATAATTATCTTTGAAATTTTTTTTGTTAAGTTAATTGTCTAGGTTGTTGGTTCACGAGGTTGATTACATGATTATGGTCTTCTGAACTTTAAATCAAATATCTAACTTATCCTTGCAACTGCATCATTAAGTAGGGATACAAGTACTAATCTAAACGCATTTGCATTTCTTCTTATTATTGAACCAAATAGGGAGAATTAGGTATATTCCTATCCTAAATGTAAATCATAACTTTAATCAATTAAACTAGTACGATCCTATCCCATGTTTTATCCTATCGTTCCTCATTCTTGGCTCACGATAGAATTAAGAATTTATCTTAAGGGTCACAAATCCATAAGATAGTTAAAACCATGATACATGAACAACCAATAATCATAATCAATAATAGACAACTCAATTATAAGCAATAGTGATCATGTTCTTGGACTTAACCATAGATGATGGTGTTTAGCCACTCATAGACGTACAAAGAATCAAAATATTGTAATCCATGTAATAATCCAAGAATAAACTAATGTTAAAGGATAAAAACCCAACTTAAAGCCTTTTCTAGAATATGTTAATCCCGACAAATCTTCAATCGTTATTACTAAAAATTAGAAGTATCCTATTAATACTATGCCAACATTGGAGATTTGGACTAGCCAGCTTGCCATTATAATATTGCGCCTCTTAGGCAGCGTGGAATGCTGCTATCATAGATAGATACTTTTTTTCCACATTTACTTTGCCTACAAGGGTGTGCCACACCTTTATAGTGGTTCTTAGGCAGCATGGCACGCCCCCTAAGTCCACAAAATCCAGATTTCGTCGAGCTTTGCTCATTCTATTTGGTCTTCAAGTCCTTGCTTTGTGGTTGTGTTTCCTCTTCCAAAATAGCTTGTAATTCATCCAAACATTATTTTAACCATATCACCAAGCTTCCTATACAAATACAAACCATGAATTATACCCTTAAGCACTCAGAAAAAAGCAAGAAGAACTAGAATGGCACATAGCTCAAGCTAAGAAACTAGTTATCTCATTTGACCTAAAATTGCACATTTTTCTTCGAACTTTGGTTTGCACACACCTTAAACATCTACATTACATGTATTAACACTTACATTATGATTTATATAAGGATTAACTCATTACACATATGAGAATTCCATAAAACTAAACTAATTAAGGTGTAACAACACTTAGGTACATAAATCCACCTAAGATCATCACCCCACAGTAAAAGCCTTGTTCATCCCCGAACAACCCTTCACTTCAAGAATCATATCATGAAAAGACTCCATGCTAATACTACAAGAAAGACACTTAAGATAGTACTACAATGACTATACAATTATCAAGTTTACACAAAGCATTTTATATACACTTGAAAGCTCGAGAACACTACTTTAAAACATCCTAACCTATATCATTGATTCACCAAGTTGGAAAACTCATACATATTACACAATAAAAGAAATCATACAAATCACCTAACAATCATCAAACATGTGCCCTCACAACAGGAGAGTTACCCATAATCACTCACATAGAAGAAATTAATCACAAGAATGGGTATAGTAATCAACTTACGCTCACTCTTATAAAGAATTAACAAGTTAAACAAGATGAAACGCAAGCTTTCCCTTAGTGTAGTACACTTCAAATGTCATAATGTTAAGGTTTAAGATCAAATAGGACTTTAAGGGTTGCAATGTAGGCTAAGGGATGGGTAGGAACTATTTTGGCCAAGAATAGTGACTATCTTCCCTAACTGCTTTAATACATCACTTGCAATACTAAGCTCTTCTCTGAATCACGTTCTCACCACCTCTTCCTTCACACTTCATTTGTTTTCCCTATTTCTTTAAGATAGTTCACATATATTGAGTAGGGAGTATTCTTTAGCATCACCTAATTCATTATTAATCAATTTCTATCTTTTTTATTACATTGCTCCTCTTCATATTGCATCAACTTTTCAATGCCAAAAGCTACAACTTGGATCTTCACTTTCACATTTTCTTCTTTAATTACACATTACTTAACCTCATTAATTTTTCAACTAAAGCACTAGGAGCTTTGGATCAAATTATGGTCAATCAAAGAAGGGGAAACATGCTAATTACAAGGCTACAAAAGAATATGTCTTAAGGTTCAATGGGGATAATAAAGATTATCCACATAGGTGGATAAACTACGTATGAAACATGGCTATCAAGGAAATACATATAACATCTCCTAAACCCATAGTCTTCATTTTTCTTTGCACACATACTAGGAAAGTTCTTGACATCAATACGCAATAATGAATACAACAAAATCCTCACTCACGCATGGCACATGCTCGAATCAAGTAGGACCATTATATACTCTCAACCAAGCAACCACATAAATTCAACATTGAGCCAATAATGCACAAGAGTCATAAACAATGGCCTAGGTATCTCAAAAGTAGTCATTCAACACAATCAACATGCTTTCACAACCAACACAACTTCCATTATGCAATCACACATAGCACTAACAAGAGCAACTCACTGACATAACACATAAATTTCAAAATTTACTCCTAAAAATAAGGATACTATTTTAAAAAATAATATTTTAAAAAAAGGACCCTCTCCCAAACCTCCTCCCTGAGTCCAGCACCCCCTCACCCCCTAAATTCTGTCCAACACCCCTAGCCCACTTCTAACCCTTATCCAGCACCCTCCACCCCACTCCTACCCTTATCCATCACCCTCTACTCCACCTTCCATCATCCATCACACCTTACCTAGTCCTCTATCCCTAACCCTTCTCTCCTACATCCAGTACCCCCCTCGCCCCTACTTTTTTCTAGGACCCTCTACCCCACCATTCACCCCGTTAAGCCTACCCCCAGCCTTGTCTAGCACCCTCATCCCACCCCTATCATTATCAAGTACCCCTACCCCCAACCTCCTCTCCAGCACCACCATTTTTTACACCAACCCCTTACCCCAATGTATCATCTCTCATCCCACCTATAGGCTTCCCCAACCTTCTTACTTCACATCAATTAAACCCTATCCCCGAATGAACCATCTCCCTTCCTATTCAACAGCACCAGCCCCCTCCCCCCTCCAACCCCAAACCTAAAAAACTTTGAATTTACTTTTTATTATATTTTTTAATTTTTTCTCTCAATTTTAATCTCTTCATATTTTTTGGGATTAAAATTTAAATTTAAAATATTTTCATATTTTTTAATTAAAATTTAAAGTTGAATTGAAAGTGAGTTATAGTAGATATTGAAAATTAGTGAATTTCATGAATAAGCTTGCAAAAACTTATAGTTTTTGTGAATTTGTTAAAGATATTCAAATTAAAAATTGAAAATTCATTATGTTTGTATATATGAATTTATAGTTAAAAATTTAAATTAGTTGAAGAAGAATTTAAATTATTTGGAATGAATTTGGTGTTTAATTTGTGAGCAAAAATAAAAACATGATTATTTAAATTTTTCTACAATATATAAATTTTTTTATTTAATTAAATTTATTTTAATATTTAATTTCTTATGTAACATTTTAAACATGACGTGGAATTTAATGTACTACTTGAAAATGACGTGAAAGTTGATGTGGAAGCTAACATGGGGCGGGTGTGTTCCACACACCAAAAAGTGTTTAAAATTTTGAGTTTTATTGAGTTGAGGGGTTCAGATGACAAAGGGATAAGTAGAAGTATCGACTTTACAATCCAGACCAAGTACAACGGTTCACCAAGCTATTTTCCCTAAAATAGAATAGGACTTTATGGGTTGTGATGTAGACTAAGGAATGAGTAGAAACTATCTAATCTAGGAATAGTGGATATCTTCCAAAGCACTTTAATACATCACATTCAACATTAATCTCTTCTCTCACAACCATTTTCTCACCACCTCTTCCTTCACACTTCTTTAGTTTTTCCCCATCTCTTTAAGCCAGTTAACATATATTAAGTAGGAAGCATTCTCTATTAACACATAATTCATTATTTATTAATTTCTCTTTTTTCATTACATTACTCCCCTCCACAACACATCAACTTTTCAACACCAAAAGCTACTACTTAGGGTTTCACTTTTACCTATTTTTAATTTAATTTTACACACCTTAACCTCATCAATTCTTCAATAAAAGTGATTAGGATTTTTGGATCAAATTATGGTCAATCAAAGAAGGAAACCAGCCTAATTATGAGACTACCAAAGAATATAGTCTAAAGGCTCAATACGACTAACTAAGATCATGCACACGGGTGGATAAACTAGGTGTGAAATATGTATATCAAAGAAATGTCTATATCATTTCCTAAACCAACATTCTTTATTTTGCTTTGCATATACACCAGGGAAGTTCTAGACATCAATATGCAGCAAGAAATACAAAAAATTCCTCACTCACACATGGCACATGATTCACTTAAGTAGGATCATTATATACTCTTAACCAAGAAATCACATGAATTTAACATTAAGCCAACAACATATAAGAATCACAAATAAGAGCCTAGTTGTCTTAAAAGTAGACATTCAATAGAATCAAGATGCTTTCACAATCAAAATAACTTGCATTATCCAATCACATATACCACTAACAAGAATATCTCACTTACCTAACATAGAAGTTTTAGAATTTTGTCTAGAAAAAGTAAAAGGATACTAGGTTCCAAGGGCTCCCTCATAGAAAAGAACCAAAAAGAACAAGCATGGGATGGGTGAAGTGTTCTCCTACTAAACTGACACCAACAAAATTAAAACTAAACTAACAAAGAGGAAATCTTTTTAATTTTTATTAAATTTACTAAAAACTATGAAACAACTAAGAATTAAAATCCTATAGAAACACTTCACCCATAACCATAGGAATTTCCCCACCCATGCTTAAAAACATACTTTGTTCCTAAATAAAAAAGTAGAGATATAAATACTTCTTAAGACCTCTAGGCTTAGATAGTAGCATCTTTAAACATTAATGGGATAAGGTGGACCCCTCACCCAATGTTTGACATACTTCATAGCTCAAGTCTTCTATACTCAAACTTCCCATCAACTTGTGAGTCAACAAAAACAAAAACTACATGACATAAAAAAATAAACATTCAAAAATAAAATACCTACCTTAACTTGGGTTTCCTCCCAAGCAGTTCCTCATGTAGTGTCATAGCATGATCCATATCACTACATATCAACCCCATTCCTTCATCCTCTTCATCCTGCTTAGAGGCTATCTTCTCACTTATTTGTAAACTCTTGAGTATGTACTCTTAAGGTGTGCATCATTCTTAGCACTATCCTTTTCAAGATCGTCAATCATCATAAATTTGGTCTTACATGGTGGCTTGGGCATATCAATGAGACAGTCTAAAGAGGTACTTGGTGGTTTGTACTCTACCAGCCCGTACTCATCCAGTTTCATCACTACAATCTTATACAAGTATTTATAGTAGAAAGATTAATTGTGTGGTTTATATACCTTAAACACCAACCCTTAATTATCTAATATAATTTATAGAGTTCCCTCTCTCACATCTATCAACACTCCTTCAGTTGCAAAGAATTGATGTCCCAAAATAATAGGCACTCTGTCATCGGTATCATATAAAGAATAATAAATTCAGCAAGGACAATGAACTTGCTAACCTTTATAAGCATGTACTCAATGATTCCTTTAGGCCTCACTTGGGTTTTGTCCACCATTTGGAGCACCATCAAGAATGGTCTTGGCTTACCCAAACTAAGAGTTTTGAACAATTATAGAGGCATTAAGTTTATACTTGTTGTCATATCTCTTAGAGCATGGAACATATAATTATCGCCAATTTCTATGGGGAGGGTGAAACTCCATAGGTCCTTCAACTTCTTTGGCATCTTTTGCATCACCACTAAACTTCACTACTCAGTAACTGCCACCATCTCGATATCCTACAGCTTAATCTTTCAAGTACTTAGCATACTCAGGCATTTTCTACAAAACATCTAAAAGAGGAAGGTTAATGTGAAGTTCTCTGAACGTGTCAAAGAACTTCTTAAAACATGCATCCTCCTTGGAATTTTTGAGCCACTGAGGGAATAGTGGTGTTGGCCTTTCATGTACTTGCTCAGCATCTTTAGTTCTTGGGTACTCAGACTTTCCTGAATTATCAACTTCTTTACTTGAAATCTATTATGGAACTAACTTTGCCTGTACCTCTAAATTTTTCTTTGGAGGCATATCAATAATCTCTTTACCACTCCTAAAGGTGATTATTATAACCTACTTAGGGTGACCTACATCACGTGGTGATCCACCTTGGGGCTTGGTGTTCTATACCTAAGCTAGATGCTCCAACTGAGTCTCTAAATTCTTTGGAGAAACTTGCTGATTTTTTATTTTGGCATCCATTTCTTCTTTCTTGGACAAAATCTTCTTCAAAGTTTCCTCAATGTTACTAGCTTATACGTTATACTACTACTAGAATTGCTAATTCTTATTATTACCCCATGCATAATTTGGATGACTCTACCACTTGTGATTGTATGAATTTTCATAGTTTGGCTTGTGTGCATTGACTAAAAAATTTAGACTCCAGATTTGATCCACACATGTCTACATTATGGACACAGTTCCCACATATCTCATACTAAGACATGGTCCACTGTATTGCATTCACCTGTGTTGGAGATTGATTTACACCTAATCTGCTAAATTGTCTCATCATATTATTCTAAAAAGTAGACAATTAGGTGGATAAAGTTGTGACATTATCAACTTCAAGCACACCTGTAGAATTTTTCACTACACTCCTAGATATACCACCATATTAGTATGGATTGCCTTGCGCAATGCAGTTCAATAAGGTGTAAAGCTCATCATATGTTTTCTCCAAAGCTGGACCACCTGTAGCTCAATCTAGTAAATTTTTCATATTATAGTCATGAGCTTCTACAAAGGTGTAAGATAATACCTTATTGGACTACTGATGATGTGGACGGTCTCGGTGAAGAGATTTGAACCTCTTCCAAGCATGATATAGATTATCATCTGACTTATACTTAAATCTTAATGCCTCACTGCATAATCTTATAGTCTTTCCAAATAGAAAGAGACAGAAAAGAAATTTTTGAGCTAAGTATCCTATGTAGTGATAGACACTGCCAGCTCAGCGTTCAACCACTTCTTTGTTTTCCCTAAAAGTGAGAAGAGCAAAATGGTCATCCTCGCATAATCAGTTGATACCCCAGTGATAACCCTCAAACTACACTCTTGAATGGGTGTAAGTGATCGTTGTCAATATAAAACCCAACTAGGTTGGGGTCAAATCTCATAGGAAATAGGGTGTGAACTCAAGTTGTTTATGAAATAATTCACCAGTAGTATACTGCTTCCTGAAATAGGGGTTTAAATTTCTCAGACAATTGTTAGTCACTTTGAGATTAATGTTTGTAATCAATATTTTATGAAATAACTGGGATTATGTTCACTAGGATTTATAGTATATGATAGATGCTACAAATAACTCAAGGTTCTCACGGTGGTTGGGATGACAAGCTATCTCTATCGATAGTATGCTCGAATGTCTATAAACCTATTCAAGTGTCTAATTTCTTAATCCTCTCAGACTTAGGGAATCGCAACTCACTATCTAGATTTTACCTCAGGTTAATCAACCTTGTTACATCGGTGATTATTAAACAAAGCCTTTCCAAATCCCTGTCGATAATTTACTTCCTGTTGTTTATGATTTCTTTCTCAAGCAAACCAAAGTAGGTATACCTATTGTTTGAAATCAATAGACATAAGTTAGAATATTAGAATTTTGAAGAAATCCTAACACCTATTAAACCTTGAGTAATTAATCAACACCTTATCATGACCTAACCCTAGATTCCGTAACCCAGGTTAAGAGTGTTTAGCTACTCATGATGCAGGAAATAGCATCCAAATTGAATTCATAATTAAAAGGATTAACTTACAATAATTAAGGAAATCAAAAGTGTTCTTTCAATTGAATCACAAAGAAAACCACCAAAATATTTTTCTTCGAGAGAGAGAGTGAAGAAAAAGTCATATATTGTAGGATATGTCAATTAATTGATGGATAATAGAAAAACTCTAAAACAAGGATTTAAATAGTTAACCCTAAATAAGGAAATAAAATTAAAGTTTCAGATGTTCTTCGGAATAGATGACTGTAGTTGTGATAGCCTATCATGATTTTGATGGCCTGCCACGGATGTCGTCAGCTTCTCTGCAAATTCATCTTTTGCTGCCTAGGGTTAACGATGACAGTGATGGCCTATCAGGATCTTGATGGTGTGTCATGAAGATCATCACAAAACTTCTTGTAACTCTTCTCTTCTGTTTCAGTTTATCTGCATCCTTGATAGCCTATCACCAGGCTGACAACGTGTTATGGATGTCGTAAGCCACACTTAGCTCTTTATTTACTTTTGATTTCATAATTTTTTCTTCCTTTATTTGTGTTTCTCCTTCTTCTCTACTTCTACTGCAAAACCAAAGTAAACTAATAAAAAATGTCTAAAGTTTCTCAAGACTTTGCAATTATTTATAGCAAAAAGCTTCAAATGTGTTAGCTTGGGCTCACACATCAACATCCTAAACTTAGACAATTGCTTGTCCTCAAGCAAGCATAACATAACTAAGAGTATATAAAGTACAATTTGGTAGCTAACTACTCATATAAGTTCAGAATACATACACCATCTGCAAGGTCAGTCAAAGTAAGAGTAACTGTGTCTATTATTGAAAACACCCATGCAAGTCACAAGGATCAAGATATTGAAAAAATTTCACCAATAACAACCCAATACATATCCAAATCATATTATCCGAACAAGAAAGTGATTAGAAACATACCTAGTGTTCCCTCACAACAAAGAAATCTCTTTTCCACTCATATCAGAATTTATACACATAGGGATAAACACAAGACTCACTCTCAGAACAAAGTTCCATCATTGCACATCAAATTCCATAGGCTTTCCCTTATAATCAGTACCCATGTCTTCAAATAGGTAAGTTAGGATTACTATAGGTATTTTCTTAAGCTTGTAATGTAGGTTAGGGTCTGGTATGATATTCATGGATATTTCAAAGTGACTAAGCCTCCTTGACACTACATTAGACCCTAGGAGTTTCAACTCTTAACCCTTTTTTCTTCCCTCTTTTATTGATCATGCGTGCTCAAGATAGATGCGGTCTTTTCAATTAACTTATTATCTTTTTATCATTTTGCACATAGTTTTCTCTTTTCTTATTTCTTTTTCACCGCACCCAACTCTTTATTCATCCTTCTCATTCTACCTCTCTTCATACAAAGATTGCATCACACACCCCTATAATAGACACCCTCAACATAAGTTATTTTCCTAAGTCAAGGTGCACAATGTCCAAGGAGGATAGGGCCAAGAAAGGTTCTTTGTGATATAAACGGGAAGGTGAAAGGTGCACCAGAAAAAAATAGGCTATTTAGGCTTAAAGATGGAGCAAGGGATATTATTTACATTGGGAAGTTCATTTAGGGTAACATGGGCTAACATGTAAAAACGGCCTATGATCCTTTCCTAAGGCCTATCCGATGACCATGGCATGACTAACCAAGCAAGTTCTAGATTCAAAGCACAATAGGAATCGAGCAAGACCTTACACACACATGGAACACAAGTATCTTACATATCACTACTTATTGGGTTCATGTATTTGTTTAACATAGGTCATTCATTTGCCATACTAATGCCAGAAAAAGATACACAGTGGTCAAAATGGATACAATTTACAAAGTACAAATAGATCAGACCACTGGAGAAGTACTCATAAATCATAAAATAAGCCAGCTGCCTCAAGTACTTGTACTACTCCTAATTATCTATAGATTATGTTACAACAACAATTTACCCTACACGCTTAACTTAATAATCAAAAATAAAATGCCCTAAGGGTTAGGGTATACCTGAATACAGTCAAGCACATGGATCCTGGGTCTTCGACCCTGTTATTGTATCATCTGTTGTCTTCTCCCCATCAGGAGCATCTAGAATGGCGGTGGTCGAAGCCTGGCTAAATGAAGTACCTGCATCCCTAGCTCGAATGGCTACTTCCCATTTCTTATTATCAGCCATAGACTCCAATCTTACCTTTTTTAACTCTTTTTTTCTGCCTTTTTATTTGCCTTGTTCTTTGCCTTTCTTTCTTTTCACTATCTGACTCTTCTCTCTTATTTTTGCCTTTTTTCCCCATTTTATCTTCTTTTTCTTCAGAGAGTCTGCAGTAAGATCAAGTATTGAAATTTCTTCCTCCAATTCTTCTACAGTCGAACCTGTTGGCATCATAATTTGGTGCTGCTGCAGTACCCCAACCTTAGTCTTAACCTTATCCAACATTGCCCTGAATGTAGCAAGATCAGCACCTGTCATCTTTTTTGCCTGGGCATTGAATCTATTTTCAAAATCTGTAACTCACACAGGCAATGTCACAGAAGGCTCTAGTGCAGCCTTGATTCTTTTGTCTACAGCAACAGAAAACTATTTTTCTAAGGTATGTAGCTGGGTGTCGCACCACTTTTCTTGCTTAGCCACCTTTCTGATATCAATAGGCTGAAATGCCAAACCTATTGTTGCTGGAGAAATTGAGGGATTGGCTTCTGTATCAGGCATTAAAGCTTCTTATGCTGACAAATCCTTTATATCGACCTGAGGTGCTGCTCCTGCATCTGTAACCGGTGGTTCTGCTACTACCTCTGCCCCTCTATCAAGTCTAAGTCCCGGCTAAATCTCATCAAACTGGGTGGGGGTGTGAGTATTCTAAGCATGAATATCTTCGTCAACTCCCACAATATTTGACACCTTAGCAGATCTGCACAGCTTTATAATAGGACACGAAAAAGGATAAGCATTGTCGACCCTCGATAGCCTTATCTTTATCTTATCTGCAATGATTTCCCCAAAGTTCAAGGGAAGCTGCTTCACCAAACTTGCTACCAAAATAGCCCGATCACCGCCCATAACACTATCTCCATTAGTAGGCATTAGCCAAACTCACACTATGCCTCACCAAAATTTTTCCTCCTGAGTCAATGAGGACATACAGATTCTCTTATTTGAGTTTGTCACCCCAGATAGTTCTTTGTCAGTGATAATGTTGGCCAACCAAGGACATTGTTTGTCCTTATCCTTTATCTGAGCATAAAATGATGGTATGGTAGCCTGAAGCATAAAGTCGAGGACGTGAAAGAATCTGTTGGTGGCTCTAGTCAAAATATTAATGCTTACACCGCTCACCCGAACTCTCACTAGAAGAGGATGATCTGCTACTTTGTCACCTGGTTTGCACATATTCTCCAACTGGCTTGGTAATTTCCATAGAACTCCTAAACCAGTGTGGGGAAAAATAAACCTCCTCTTTCTGTAGTCCATCCTAAGTCGTATTCTTTGAATTTCTTCTCCACTTTAGGGTATCTGCTCAACCCTTTCATGATGATCATATTTTCTTCTTAGATTGGCCTCTTCGCATTCATTCTATCAATTCTTTGCAACCCAGCAATATAGATGTCTTCATCTCTAGGGATTTGCCATCCAGAATTGTTCCTTATTTCTGGGTTCTTACATTTGATAAGAGTCCTCCAAGGTGGAGACTCTTTATCATCTTGTTTATTAGTAGATGAGGACTCAAAAGTTATTCCTTCAGACTCAGATTCTTCAGATTCTGCTTGATCCTCTTCATCAGCTTCAGCATGTTTAGACTCATGCTGTTTAGACTCAACTTTTTTAGACCCGTCCTACTCAGAAGCTATGGTTGACTCAGTATTATAACTTTCCTCCACCTCAATTAGTAGAGGTGGTGGATTTTTCTTTAGACTCTGCTTCTTCTTTAGCTTTCTGAGCAAGGGTTCCTCCTCCTCATAGTCAGATTCCTCATTGAGGAGCTTATGATGTACATCATCTTTGGCCACTTTTTTTGGTTCTTTGAGAATCTTTCTTTTTTGTTCCATTTTAGAGTACCTAGACATACTAGAAGAACATTATTCAACCCTAATGATCACAAACACAGGTCCATTAATAATTTACACTCATTTATACTTCAGGCCCTAGGTGTGACGATAATTTGAGACAAGCCATCAAGGCCATGATATCTTATCACGGTTGTCGTCAAGCTTAGACAGAACCTAAAAAAATTTTACACTTTTTGATGACCTGCATGATAGGATGTCACAATTGTGATAGCCTATAACGATTGTCGTCAGCTTTATCCAGAACTAACTTCAATTTTGTCATCTTTTGATGACATTCTTGATAAGCCATCACAATGGTGATAGCCTATCTTGAATGTCATCACACTTTTCATAAACCACTTTTAACTTTAACAAACTTTTTTGTCCCCATTCTTGCTTAAGATTTACTTGAATTAGAATCGTGAGTTGTCTTTTCAACCCTTGGGCTTGTACAGCAAACCCTAGGTGCGATTTTAGCCATTTTCCAAGTTTGAACTTAGTTCAATAACATTGGGGACTTGAGTTAGATTTCATTCATCATACATCACAAGCGAAGAAGTGTTGAAGTAGAGTATACCTGATTGAGCTTTTAATCTAGTTCTACACACAAGAAAAAGTATGAAGGAAGAAGATGTTCTTGATTCTTAAGTGCAACCCACACACAAATTAAAATTGTTTTGCTTAGAGTGTTTTTCCAATAATGGAAACTATTTTAACTAAGGAAAAAAATTACAAAAGAAAAAGAAGTTTAAAGAGGTGGACATTTGAAAAGGCTCGCGATTTGGGCCGGGTTGAAACTGATTAAAATTCGGCCAAATTTTTAGATTTTAGTATTTATGCTGACGACGATTTCTGATGGCTTGTCACAGTTGTGATAGCCCATCAAGATCATCGTCAACAGTAGGCAGAGAATTTCTCAACTCTGATCTAGCCGACGACATTCGTGATAGCTTGTCATAGTTGTGACGGCTTGTCACGGATGTCGTATGACCTTCCAGCTGAACCTTTTTCTTTTTTCACCTTCTCTATACTAAAGCCTAATTTAAAAAATAAAAACACTTGCTCAAACATAAAAATTCTAGGTTGCCTCCCATTAGCGTCTGATTTACTATTGTGGAACGACTGGGTTCTCTTAACTACTCAGAATTTAAAACAACCTATTGATACCCCTTTTTCATCCTTATAGAAGATGTCAATGATTGAGAAGACATTCATATCATTTTTATGTAAAATGGATTAATATATTTTGAATTTTTCCTCCTTTTTATCGATCCTAAACTTGAGCTCATTCAAGTCCATGTCAACTATTATTCTTTCTATTGCCAAGAGTGGCCTTCCCAAGATAATGGGTACCTTAAAGTCTACATCAAAATCCAGTACCACAAAATCAATAGGAAGAATAAAGTCTTCTACTTTCACCAACACATCATGAAAAATTCCAACAGGCTGCTTTATTGACCTATCTGCCATTACCAGTCGCATATTAGTTGGTGTTGGATATTCCAAACCTAGATTCTTACATACAACAAGTGGCATCAGATTTACGCTGGCACCCAAATCACATAATGCCTTTGCAACATCTAGAGACCCAACCTTGCACAGAATAGTGAATGCACCTGGGTTGACCTTCTTTTGCACTAAGAATCATGTGGAAACCGTTCTACAACGGTGGAGATTGTCTGCCTGCTCAATGATGACCTTCCTCTTATTTGTGATGAGGTCTTTCATGAACTTGGAATAGCCTGGAATTTTCTCAAGTGCCTCAACCAAAGCTTCATTAATTGTCAATTATTTGAGCATAGCTATGAACTTGCCAAATTTTGCCTCATCGACCTTTTTCTTCAACCGTTGAGGAAAGAGCGGTGGCGGTCTAGGGATAGTCTTTAACCCCACTTCCTCCTCCTTCTCATCTTTTTTCTCCAAAATATCAACAAAACTATCCAGCTTCTCAGACTCCACTGAACTACTTTCTTCGAGTTCATCAATACTTACCTTGTTTTCCACAGATTTACCGATAGAGAGGTCACAAAACAACTTACCACTCTGAGTGGTAATTGGAATACATGAACCACTATTTTGTGTGTTTTGAACTGTATCACTAGTTAAAGTACTAGTTTTTCTCTGGTTTAGTGTAGCAGAAAGTTGGTTCATCTTCTGCTCTAACTGCTTAATAGAAGCAGAGTATGATCTAACCAACTAACTGAGGGTAGAGAATTCACTCTTCGTAGTAGTTACTCCAAAGTTGGTAGCTTCAACTCCCTTTAACAAATTTTCCATCATGTCCTTTATAGAAATCTTGGCAGAGTTAGTTGTTGCAGCATCCCTACTTCCAGGAGGACAATACAAACCACTCCTGTCATTATTATTTCTCTCCAGTGTCCCTACTCCCTATCTTTATCATCAGTTTTTTCGTAGAAGTTCCAACCTTGGTTCCCTTGGATATTGCCTTGAAAACCCCCCTGATCACTCGCATAGTTCGCCTCTGCATCAGCACCTGTAGCAACAGTACGTTGAGATTCCACAGCTTTAACTATTTTGGTTTTGCCTGACAGCAAGTTATTGGTTAGCAAGTCCATCTGTGTCATTAAGTGGGCCATATCATGGTCTCACTCCTCATTCCTTCTTTGCTGCTCTACAGTTACACCACCAGCAATAGTCGGGATAGACACTACATAATCCCTAGTGTGGCAAGCCCGAATCTGCTTGGTCATTCTATTCAGCATGCTAGAAGTATCAAGAAAAGAGAGATCAATGAATGAACTACCTGCGGCGTTGTCTACAATTGGGTTTGTCACAGAGTTGAAAGCTCTGTACAAAGTCTCCTTCAAGTACAAGTCTATCATGTTGTGGTTTGGACATTGTGCAATATTCTTCTTAAATCACTCTGAAGTTTCATGCAATACTTCTGTTGGGAGTTTTCTGAAGTTGCTGATTTCATCCCTTAACTGTACCCTTCTGGAGGCTGGAAATAACCATTCTAGGAATACCTCTTTCAACTGTCTCCAGTTGGTTATAGAAGTAGGATCTAGCTTATTTAACCATATTGTTGCCTCTCCAGACAGAGACAAAGGGAACAACCTAAACCGGATCATATTTTGTCTCACTCCTGGATTGTCAAAAGATTTGCAAATAGTGATGAAGTTCACCAAATGCATGTTTGGGTCATCACCAGGTAAGCCTCCAAACAACCCTTTCAGATTTAGGAGTTGGATCATGGTGCTTGTTATACTGAATTTTGCTCCCGGTGCCAATTGTAGAGGATTGATAGCACCTGTTGCACCAGCTCTGTACATTCCTTCATCATCTTCATCATCCTAGATTAAACGGGCTGTTGGCCATACCTTTCTCAGATTGGATGATTTCTATTGACATTTCGCTACACTAGTGCAGAAAGTTGACATCTCACCTTAGGTTTTGAGGATTTAGCAACTCCTCATCACCCAAGTCTTCGTCATCAAGGTTCTGGTAAAGTGCTTGTTGACCCAAATTTTGTACGTTCACCTGAGCTCTAGCCACAGTGGCTAGTCTGTCCGCCTCCTATTGTTCAACCATTTTCCCTATCAATTGAGATTCCATATTGATTGGCAATAATGGTTCTCCAGAACTTCTTATCACTGGCATAAACAACATAGTACCTACAATAGACAAAAACAACAAATAAATATAAATCTAGAAAACTTAACTAACAGCAAATTAGAGTACACAAACTTTTAGTTTACAACCGTATTCCCCGACAACGGCGCCATTTTTAATAACGCTCAAACTACATACTTTAATGGGTGTAAGCGATCGTTGTCACTATAAAAACCAACTAGGTTAGGGTCAAATCTAATAGGAAATAGGGTGTGAACTCAAGTTGTTTACGAAATAATTCACTGGTAGTTTACTGCTTCCTGAAATAGGGGTTTAAATTTCTCAGACAATTGTTAGTCACTTTGAGATTAATGTTTGTAATCAATATTTTATGAAATAACTGGGATTATGTTCAATAGGGTTTATAGTATATGACAGATGCTACAAATAACTCAAGGTTCTCATGGTGGTTAGGATGACAAGCTATCTCTATCGATAGTATGCTCGAATGTCTCTCAACCTATTCAAGCGTCTAATTTCTTAATTCTCTCAAACTTGGGGAAAAGCAACTCACTGCCTAGATTTTACCTCAGGTTAATCAACCTTGTTACAACGCTGATTATTAAATGAAGCCTTTCCAATTCCCTGTCGATAATTCACTTCCTTCAGTTTATAATTTCTTTCTCAAGCAAACCAAAGTCGGTACGCCTATTGTTTGCAACCAATAGACATAAGTTAGAATATAAGAATTTTGAAGAAATTCTAACACCTATTAAACCTTGAGTAATTAATCAACACCTTATCATGACCTAACCCTAGATTCCATAACCCAGGTTAAGAGTGTTTAGCTACTCATGATGCAGGAAATAGCACCCAAATTGAATTCATAATTGAAAGGATTAACTTACAATAATTAAAGAAGTCAAAAGTGTTCCTTCAATTGAATCACAAGGAAAACCACCAAAATATTTTTCTTCGAAAGAGAGAGTGAAGAAAAAGTCATATATTGTAGGATATGTCAATTAATTGATGGATAATAGAAAAACTCTATAACGAGGATTTAAATAGCTAGCCCTAAATAAGGAAATAAAATTAAAGTTTCAGATGTTCTTCGAAATAGATGACGACAGTTGTGATAGCCTATCATGATTTTGATGGCCTTCCACGGATGTCGTCAGCTTCTCTACAAATTCATCTTTTGCTGCCTAGGGTTAACGAAGACATTGACGGCCTATCAGGATCTTGACGGCATGTCATGAAGATCGTCACAAAACTTCTTATAACTCCCCTTTTCTGTTTAAGTTTGACGGCATCCTTGATAGCGTATCACCAGGCTGACAATGTGTCATAGATGTCGTAAGCCATAATTAGCTCTTTATTTGCTTCCGATTTCATACTTTTTTCTTCCTTTATTTGTGGTTCTCCTTCTTCTCTACTTTTACTGCAAAACCAAAGTAAACTAATAAAAAATATCTAAAGTTTCTCAAGACATTGAAATTATTTATAGTTAAAAGATTCAAATGTGTTAGCGTTGGCTCACACATCAACACCCTCAGCTTAGACAATTGCTTGTCCTCAAGCAACCTTAACATAACTAAGAGTATATAAAGTACAATTTGGTAGCTAACTACTCATATAAGTTCAAAATACATATACCATCTCCAAGGTCAGTCAAAGTAAGAGCAATTATGTCTATTATTGAAAACACCCATGCAACTCACAAGGATCAAGATATGGCAAAAATTTCACCAAGAACAACCCAACACATACCCAAATCACATTATCCGAACAAGACAATGATTAGCAACATACCTAGTATTACCTCATTACAAAGAAATCTCTTTTCCACTCATATCAGAATTTATACACATAGGGATAAACACAAGACTCACTCTCAGAACAAAGTTCCATCATTGCACATCAAATGTCATAGGCTTGCCCTTATAATCAGTACTCATGTCTTCAGACAGGTAAGTTAGGATTACTATAGGTCTTTTATTAAGCTTGTAATGTAGGTTAGGGTCTGGTATGATATTTATAGATATTTTAAAGTGACTAAGCCTCCTTGACACTACATTAGACCCTAAGGGTTTCAACTCTTAACCCTTTTTTCTTCCCTCTTTTATTGAACATGCGTGCTCAAGATGGATGCGGTCTTTTGAATTAACTGATTATCTTTTTATCATTTTTCACATAGTTTTCTCGTTTCTTATTTCTTTTTCACCGTACATAACTCTTTATTCATCCTTCTCATTCTACCTCTCTTCATACAAAAATTGCATCATGCACCCCTATAATAGCCACCCTCAACTTAAGTTATTTTACTAAGTCAAAGTGCACAGTGTCCAAGGAGGAATAGGGCCAAGAAAGGTTCTTTGTGATATAAATGGGAAGGTGAAAGGTACACAAGAAAAAATAGGCTATTTAGGCTCAAAAAGGGAGCAAGGGATATTATTTAAATTGCGAAGTTCATTTAGGGTAACGTGGGCTAACATGTAAAAACGGCCTATGATCCTTTCCTACCGCCTATCCAATGACCATGGCACGACTAATCGAGAAAGTTCTAGATTCAAAATACAATAGGAATTGAGCAGGATCTTACACACACATGGAACACAAGTATCTTACATATCACTACTTATCTGGTTCATGTATTTTTTAACACAGGTCATTCGTTTGCCATACTAATGCCACAAAAAGATACACAGTGGTCAAAATGGATGCAATTTACACAGTACAAATAGATCAGACCACTAGAGAAGTACTCATATAACATAAAATAAGCCAGTTGCCTCAAGTACTTGTACTACTCCTAATTATCTATAGATTATGTTACAACAACAATTTAACCTACACGCTTAACTTAATAATCAAAAATAAAATGCACTAAGGGTTAGGGTATACCAGAATACAGTCAAGGACGTGGATCCTAGGTCTTCGACCCTGTTACTGTATCATCTGTTGTCTTCTCACCATCAGGAGCATCTAGAATGGCTGTGGTCGGAGCCTGGCTAAATGAAGTACTTGCATCCCTAGCTCGAATGGCTGCTTCCCATTTCTCATTATCAGTCATAGACTCTAATATTACCTTTTTCAACTCTTTTTTCTACCTTTTTCTTTGCCTTGTTCTTTGCCTTTCTTTCTTTTTCACTATCTGGCTCTTCTCTCTTATTTTTGCCTTTCTTTTCCCACTTTTTCTTCTTTTTCTTCTGGAAGTCTGCATTGAGATCAAATATTGAAATTTCTTTCTCTAATTCTTCTACAGCCAGACCTGTTGGCATCATAATTTGGTGTTGCTGCAGTATCCCAACCTCAGGCTTAACCTTATCCAACATAGCCCTGAATGTAGCAAGATCAGCACCTGTCATCTCTTTTGCCTGGGCATTGAATCTATTTTCCAAATCTGCAACTCGCATAGGCAATGTCACAAAAAGCTCTAGTGCAGCCTTGATTCTTTTGTCCATAACAGCAGGAAACTACTTTTCTAAGGCATGTAGCTGGACATCGCACTACTTTTCTTTCTTAGCCACCTTCCTAATATCAATAGGATAAAATGCCAAACCTATTGCTTCTGCAGAAACTGAGGTATTGGCTTTTATCTCAGGCATTGAAGCTTCCTGTGCTAATGAATCCTATATATCGACCTGAGGTGCTGCTCCTGTATCTGTAACCAGTGGTTCTGCTACTACCTCTGCCCCTCTATCATGTCTAAGTCACGGCTAAATCTCATCAAACTAGGTGGGGTTGTGATTCTTCTGAGCATGAAAATCTTCGTCAACTCCCACAAACTTTGACACCTCAGCAGATCTGTACAGGTTTATAATAAGATACGAAAAAGGATAAGCATTGTCGACCCTCGATATCCTTATCTTTATCTTATTTGTAATAATTTCCCCAAAGTTCAAGGGAAGCTGCTGCACCAAACTTGCTACCAAAATAGCCCGGTCATCGCCCTAAATATTGTCTCCATTAGTAGGCATTAGCCAAATTCGCACTATGCCTCACCAAAATTTTGCCTCCTGAGTTAATGAGGACTTACAAATTCTCTTATTTGGGTTTGTCACCTAAGACAGTTCTTTGTCAGTGATGATGTTGGCCAACCAAGGACATTGTTTGTCCTTATCCTTTATCTGAGCATAAAATGATGGTATGGTAGCCTGAAGTATAAAGCTGAGGCCGTGCAAGAATCTGGTTGTGGCTCTAGTCAAATTATTAATTCTTACACCCCTCACCCTAACTCTCACTAGAAGAGGATGATATGCTATTGTTTCACCTGGTTTGCATATATTCTTCAACTAGGCTTGGTAATTTCCATAGAACTCCTAAACCAGTATGGAGAAATACAAACCTCCCCTTTTTGTAGTCCATCCTAAGCCGTATTCTTTGAATTTCTTCTCCACTTTAGGGTATCTGCTCAACCCTTTCATGATGATCATCTTTTCTTCTTAGATTGGCCTCTTCGCATTCATTCTATCAATTCTTTGCAGCCCAGCAATACAGATGTCTTAAGTTCTAGGGATTTTCCATCTAGAATTGTTCCTTATTTTTGGGTTCTTACATTTGATAAGAGTCCTCTAAGGTGGAGACTCTTTATCATCTTGTTTATCTGTAGATGAGGACACGAAAGTTATTCCTTCGGACTCAGATTCTTCAGATTATGCTTGATCCTCTTCATTAGCTTCAGCATGTTCATACTCATGTTGTTCAGACTTAACTTTTTTAGACCCATTCGACTCAGAAGTTGTGGTTAACTCAGTATCATCACTGTCCTCCACCTCAATTAGTGGAGGTGGTGGAGTTTTCTTTAGACTCTGCTTCTTCCTTAGCTTTCTGAGCAAGGGTTTCTCCTCCTCAAAGTCAGATTCCTCATTGAGGAGTTTATGATGTACATCATCTTTGGCCACTTTTTTTGGTTCTTTAACACTCTTTCTTTTTGGTGCCATTTTAGAGTACCTAGAGATACTAGAAGAACATTAGTCAACCCTAAAGATCACAAACACAGGTCCATTAATAATTTAAGATCATTTATATTTCAGGCCCTAGGTGTGACGATAATTCGTGACAAGCCATCATGGCCATGATAGCTTATCACGGTTGTCGTCAACCTTAGATAGAACCCAAAAAAATTTTACACTTTCTATCGACCTGCATGATAGAATGTCACAATTGTGATAGCCTATCACGATTGTCGTCAGCTCTATCAAGAACTAACTTCAGTTTTGTCATCTTTTGATGACATTCCTGATAAGCCATCACAATGATGATAGCCTATCATGAATATCATCACACTTTTCATAAACTACTTTTGACTTTAACAAAATTTTAGCCCCCATTCTTGCTCAAGATTTACTTGAATTTGAATCGTGAGAGTTGTCTTTTCAACCCTTGGGGTTGTACAGCAAACCCTAGGTGTTATTTTAGCCATTTTCCAAGTTTGAACTTAGTTCAATAACATTGGGGACTTGAGTTAGATTTCATTCATCATACATCACAAGCAAAGAAGTGTTGAAGTAGAGTATACCTGATGGATCTTTTAATCTAGTTCTACACAAAAGAAAAAGTATGAAGGAAGAAGATGTTCTTGATTCTTAAGTGCAAACCACACACAAATTAAAATTGTTTTGCTTAGAGTGTTTTTTCAATAATGGAAACTATTTTAACTAAGGAAAAAAATAACTAAAGAAAAAAAAGTTTAAAGAGGTGGAAATTTGAAAAGGCTCACGATTTGCCGGGTCGAATCTAATTAAAATTAGGCCCAGTTTTCAGATTTTAGGCTTTATGCTGATGATGATTTATGATGGATTGTCACGGTTGTGATAGTCCATCAAGATCATTGTCAACAGTAGGCAGAGAATTTCTCAACTCTGATCTAGCTGACGACATTCGTGATAGCTTGTCATAGTTGTGACTGCTTGTCACAGATGTCGTCATGACCTTCCAGCTGACCCTTTTCCTTTTTTCACCTTCTCTATACTAAAGCCTAATTTAAAAAATAAAAACACTTGCTCAAACATAAAAATTATGGGTTTCCGCCCATTAGCGTCTGATTTACTATCGTGGAATGACTGGGTTCTCTTAACTACTCAGAATTTGCTAAAACAACCTGTTGATACCCCTTTTTCATCCTTATAGAAGATGTCAAAGATTGAGAAGACATTCATATCATTTTGTTGTGAAATTGATTGATGTATTTTGAATTTTTCCTCGTTTTTACCAAGCCTAAACTTGAGCTCATTCAACTCTATGTCAACTATTATTCTTCTTGTTGCTAAGAGTGGCCTTCCCAAGATAATGGGTACCTCAAAGTCCACATCAAAATCCAGTACCATAAAATAAGTAGGAAGAATAAAGTCTACTACTTTTACCAACACATCATGAAAAATTCCAATAAGCTGCTTTAATGACTTATCTGCCATTACCAGTCGTATATTAGTTTGTGTTGGATATTCCAAACCCAGATTCTTACATACAGAAAGTGGCATCAGATTTACGCTGGCACCCAAATCACATAATGCCTTTGCAACATCCAAAGACCCAACCTAGCAGGGAATAGTGAATGCACCTGGGTCGGCCTTCTTTTGCACTAAGAATCATGTGGAAACCATGCTACAATGGTAGAGATTGTCTGCCTATTCAATGATGACCTTCCACTTCTTTGTGATGAGGTCTTTCATGAACTTGGCATAGCCTAGAATTTTCTCAAGTGCCTCAACCAAAGCTACATTAATTGTCAATTATTTGAGCATATCTATGAACTTGCCAAATTTTTCCTCATCGACCTTTTTCTTCAATCGTTGAGGAAAGGGAGGTGGCGGTCTAAGGATAGTCTTTAACCCGACTTCCTCCTTATTCTCATCGTTTTTCTCTAAGATATCAACAAAACTATCCAGCTTCTTAGACTCCACTGAACTACTTTCTTCAGGTTCATCATTACTTACCTTATTTTCCACAGATTTACCCATAGAGAGGTCACAAAACAACTTACCACTGTGAGTGGTAATTTCCATACATGATTAACCATTTTGCGTGTTTTGAACTGTATCACTAGGTAAGGTGCTAGTTTTTCTCTGGTTCAGTGTAGCAGAAAGTTGGTTCATCTTCTGCTCTAACTGCTTAATAGAAGCAAAGTATGAGCTAACCAACTGACTGAGGGTAGAGAATTAACTCTTCATAGTAGTTACTCCAAAGTTGGTAGCTTCAACTCCCTTCAACAAATTTCTATCATGTCCTCCATAGACATCTTGGCAGAGCTAGTTGTTGCAGCATCCCTACTTCCAGGAGGAACATACAAACCACTCCTATCATTATTGTTTCTCCAGTGTCCCTACTCCCTATCTTTATAATTAGTTTTTCCATAGAAGTTCCAACCTTGGTTCCCTTGGATATTGCCTTGAAAACCCCCTGATCACTTGCATAGTTTGCCTCTGCATCGGCACCTGTAGCAATAGTACGCTAAGATTCCTTAACCTTAACCATTTTGGTTTTTATTGACAGCAAGTGTTTGGTCAGCAAGTCCATCTGTGTCTTTAAGTAGGCCATGTCCTGGTCTCACTCCTCATCCATTCTTTGTTGCTCTACAAATACACCACCAGCAATAGTCGAGATAGCCACTACAGAATCCCTAGTGTGGCAAGCCCAACTCTGCTTGGTCATCTATTCAGCATGCTAGAAGCATCAATAAAAGAGAGATCAATGAACGAACTACCTACAGTGTTGTCTACAATTGGGTTTGTCACAGAGTTGAAAGCTCTGTACAAAGTCTCCTTCAAGTTAAAGTCTATCATGTTGTGGTTTGGACATTGTGCAAGACTCTTCTTAAATCTCTCCGAAGTTTCATGCAATGCTTCTGTTGGGAGTTGTCTGAAGTTACTGATTTCGTCCCTTAACTGTACCCTTCTGGAGGGTTGAAAAAACCATTCTAGTAATACCTCTTTCAACTGTCTCCAGTTGGTTATAGAATCGGGATCTAGCTTATTTAACTATATTGTTGCCTCTCCAAACAGAGACAAAGGGAACAATCTCAACCGGATCCCATTTTGGCTCACTCCCAAATTGTCAAAAGATTTGCAAATAGTGATAAAGTTCACCAAATGCATGTTTGGATCATCACCAGGTAAGCCTCCAAACAGCCCTTTCAGATTTAAGAGTTGGATCATGGTGTTTGTTATACTGAATTTTGCACCCGGTGCCAATTGTAGAGGATTGATAGCACCTATTGCACCTACTCCATCCATTCCTTCATCATCTTCATCAGCCTCAATTGAACGGGTTGTTGGCCATACCTTCCTCAGATTGGATGGTTTCTATTGATATTTTGCTACACTGGTGCAGTAAGTTGATCATCTCACCTTAGGTTTTGAGTATTTAGAAATTCCTCATCACCCAAGTCTTTGTTATCAGGGTTCTGTTGACGTGCTTGTTGACCCAAATTCTGTACGTTCACCTGATCGTTGGACAGAGTGTCTAGTCTGTCCGCCTCCTATTGTTCAACCATTTTCCCTATCAGTTGAGGTTCCATATTGATTGGCAATAATGGTTCTCCAAAACTTCTTGTTTTTTGCATAAACAACACAGTACCTAAAATAGACAAAAACAAAAAATAAACATAAATCTAGAAAACTTAACTAACAGCAAATTAGAGTACACAAACTTTTAGTTTACAATCGTATTCCCCAAAAATGGTACCATTTTTAATAACGCTCAAACTACATACTTGAATGGGTGTAAGCGATCGTTGTCACTATAAAACCCAAATAGGTTGGGGTCAAATCTAATTGGAAATAGGGTGTGAACTCAAGTTGTTTACGAAATAATTCACTGGTAGTTTACTGCTTCCTGAAATAGGGGTTTAAATTTCTCAGACAATTTTTAGTCACTTTGAGATTAATGTTTGTAATCAATATTTTATGAAATAACTGGGAATATGTTCACTAGGTTTTATAGTATATGGAAGATACTAGAAATAACTCAAGGTTCTCACGGTGGTTAGGATGACAAGCTATCTCTGTCGATAGTATGCTGGAATGTCTCTCAACCTATTCAAGTGTCTAATTTCTTAATTCTCTCAGACTTAGGGAATCGCAACTCACTACCTAGATTTTACCTCAGTTTAATCAACTTTGTTACATCACTGATTATTAAACGAAGCCTTTCCAAGTCCCTGTCGATAATTCACTTCCTGTTGTTTATGATTTCTTTCTCAAGTAAACCAAAGTAGGTACGCCTATTGTTTGCAACCAACAGACATAGGTTAGAATATCAAAATTTTGAAGAAATCCTAACACCTATTAAACCTTGGGTAATTAATCAAAACCTTATCATGACCTAACCCTAGATTCCGTAACCCAGGTTAAGAGTGTTTAGCTACTCATGATACAGGAAATAGCACCCAAATTGAATTCATAATTGAAAAGATTAACTTACTATAATTAAGGAAATAAAAAGTGTTCTTTCAATTGAATCACAAGGAAAACCACCAAAATATTTTTCTTCGAGAGAGAGAGTGAAGAAAAAGTCGTATATTGTAGGATATGTCAATTAATTGATGGATAATAGAAAAACTCTAAAACAAGGATTTAAATAGTTAACCCTAAAAAAGGAAATAAAATTAAAGTTTTAGATGTTTTTCAGAATAGATGACGGCGGTTGTGACGGCCTATCATGATTTTGATGGCCTGCCACAGACGTCGCCAGCTTCTCTGCAAATTTTACTTTTGCTGCCTAAGGTTGACGACGACAGTGACGGCCTATCTAGATCTTGACATCATGTCGTGAAGGTCGTCATAAAACTTCTAGTAACTCCCCTCTTCTGTTTAAGTTTGACGCCATCCTTGACAGCCTATCACCAGGCTGACGACATGTCATAGATGTCGTCAGCCACACTTAGATCTTTATTTGCTTTCGATTTCATACTTTTTGCTTTCTTTATTTGTGGTTCTCCTTCTTCTCTACTTTTACTACAAAACAAAAGTAAACTAATCAAAAATGACTAAATTTGCTCAAGACTTTGCAATTATTTAGAGTTAAAAGATTCAAATGTGTTACTGTGGGCTCACACATCACCTATTAGGTATGAACGTATCACTAATCACCAAAATAGTTTTCAAGTGAACCTATGGATCCTTGTATGACAAGATGATAAATTGCTCACTATTGTGTAAAAGTTGCACCATTTTTTGTTTCAACTCAAATCTACCTCTTACAGCGGGTCTGCAAATGGCTAAAGTAACATTAGTAACAAGTGGGATTGCCACATCTCAAACTGTCATGTCAGGCTGGTGGATCTTCCGCCATATATACAAGAACAACTTCTTCTTTGTGAATTTGAGGGATTCAAAAGAGAAGGACTACTTCTCTCCTCAATTGGTGTAAGTATTGCTAGGGTTTGGGATATGGATCAACCAATTCACCATCTTTTTCCAGCTTACTCACTTTTTAAACTTAAGCCGATAAATTAAAAAGCTAAGATCAAGTAATTAGAAATTAATAAATCAACAAGAAAAAAAAAGTTAAGATGATTTCCAATCTACAATTCCCTAGCAACGGTGCCAAAAACTTATTGTGCACATGTAAGTGTACGTGGTTTACTCAAGTAATATAGTAGCCTTAATGAAACCAAGTATTGATCCCATAGGACTTATGTTAGACGACTATCCAATTTTATTTATACTATTAAGATTAACCAAGAGCTAAAGTAACTAAGAGTATTTGATAGTAAACAACTAAAAGAAAACTTAACAATATAATAATATAAAGGTTCTTGTCACTACCCGAGACTACACCTAGTCATAACACGATGCTTAGTACTACAAGTGATCCCAGGCTAACACATGTGTTGGCATGATACTTAAGCAACTGATTTAAAATGTATATAAAGGATAAATTTAAGGAGAAGAAGCATAATCATGAGAAATTTGAATAAATATAATACTGATAAAGTTTACAACATAATAAAACTGAAGAAAGACTTGACTTACATATCATGACTCAGACTAACTATCTATGAAGCCTCTACTAGACTAATTGTAGACAGCTGGGACATGCCTTCAATACCACAAATCTATACATAAGAATGATAAAAATATAGTACATGAACTACAACTGACTAGACTTTCCAAAATAGGATAACTCATCACCTACTGGATGAAGGCTAAGAACTATTTGACTCTGGTGTATGTGCTACATCTTATACCTACATTATGAAGGATGTGGCCAATAATTCATGTATTTGGCTGATACGTTGGAATGTACTAAATATAAGGAGATATTCACTAAATCATGGAAATTTTCAAAACATGCTTTAAAACTTAGGACATAAGTAATTTACTGAAACATATTTTTAAAACATGGTTATACGTGAAAACTATAAGTCATTGTATGATTTATAAATCATGAAATGAAAAAAATTTTGTAAGTTGAGAAGTGGTAGAAATATAAATATTGTATGTAAATCTCATGTAAAGATAAACATGCTATAAAATTGAACTAAGGATCATGTATGGATACAGATCATGAAAAATGAACATGTAAAACTGAGAATGCAAGACCAAGCATAAACATGTACTGACATGATCTGAATAATTGAATAACTGATGTATGATTACTTGTTCATGCAAACCTAAACTGACACACTCTGAAAACTACACTGAGACTATGGAATATTTCTAAAACAAACATGCCCTAATCTGAGCTATTAGGGTCCAACCTTTAACCCCAGTTGGAAGAGTGTTGGTACCTTGCCAGGGATACTAACACATGACTAACGATGTGTATCCATAAGTTTGATGTCCCAAAGGACGAGGATATTATGCCTTTACAGATGTCGGACCCCTCATAATCTACGATGGCACCGTAGGTTCGACACTTAGGGACTACTACTATTGACTCATGCCTCTACGACGGTGGAGTCATCCCTGAGTCCGTTCGGTGCTAAGTGTTACCCCCAACGGAACGACACTGGTGTTATTAGTCATTAACATGATATGGTACTATACTTGTAAGTACTTAGTATGAACATGATCTTCTAAATATGATAATAAAACCATGGTCTGACTGACTTGTTCCTTGAAAACATAAATCATGTAAGGACACATAGGTATCATGTGTTTATAACCCTCCAGCACTGAATGATTACAAAATACAATAACAGTGGTAAAACAGTGATATAAAATCATAGTTCAAAGACCCAAAACATAAGATATTTCATTAATCTAATGAATTTCAAGAATTGGAACATAGGAATGAGTTAGACTTGGCAAGATAATATATGCACTTGGATTAATGCATGAATTGGACAAGTTAGCATGAACTCAATTTAAATAAACATAAAAACTTGAAATTTGAAGCATTACATAACCTAATTGGCATGGGATCATATGAGGACATGGATTGAATTCAAATTACTAAGGAAAAGAATGGATTAAATTTATCTTGAACATGTGAAATTCCGTAATTAAATAAAAGTTCATACTTTAATCAAAGAGAGAATTTTTGGGCTCAATGGGTAAAAGTAAACCATTGATGAATACCCTATATACCTTAATTCTACAGCTCTTGGAGAAATCTTGAAATTGGAACTTAAATTCATGAGTTCTTGAGAGAAGCAGATTGAATTTTATTCTTGGTAAAGGGGAGGGTTTCTATGTGAGTTTTTTTTTAGGAATAATTCCCTTTTGAGTGTAATAAGTCATGTTTTGGATGACAGGGGTTGAGAGGAAGTACAAAACTACCCCTTGGTTCCTTTTTCATGGAAGAAAACCTCATGGTACGACCCCTATTTCATGGGAATGGCCTACGTGACGCGGACCCTATTTCAGAGGAATGACCCATACGGTGCGGCCTATCACAGAACCTTACTGTTTCTCACAATAATGGTCATAACTTTTAGCTCGGGTATTAGATTAAGGCCAAATTAGTATCATTGGAAAGATAATTCAATTATCTATTATTTGGTAGGTCTTGAGATGTAGAATTCCACATATGTCAAAAGTATACACGTTCAGAATTGACCCTTGTAAGATCAAACATGAAAATTTGGCCAAATCAAAGGTTGTTAGCTCAACTTTTCTCTAAGTGTTTCCTATGAACATTTTTCACTTCATAAGCACTTTTAACACTAGGATAATGATCATGACACTTATATTCACATGGAAATCAATGGTTTTGATCTTATACACTTAGGAATGATGGTTCAAAGTCTAGCCTGGAAATGTGGGGTGTTACATTATCTCCCTCTTGGAATCATTCATCCTCGAATAATAGATAGGGACTTGTTTAAGTCTTAGAAGTATGGAATAATGTAGACATATCATGTATGCTACAAAAGATATAGCTAAGTTGACACATTAAAAAATCCATCATGAAACATTTTTTTAAGCTGACTTGACTCTATTTACTGCAAGGAGCCAATTCATGCTAAGAGTTTAGAACTCACTTGAAATGTTCATGATATGATCTTACATATAGAACTACGAAGTGATAACTGGCATAATAAAATTTCATGAGTTACTAAGGAGTGAATAAAGTACATAACCTCTCATTAGGAATTATCCCTCAACAAAACATATGTAGGAATCAAAGGAACAAGGGCTTCATGGCATCAACAAGTACATTATATAAGCACGAATCATGAGATAATATGACTAAGGCTGTACAAGGGGTATCACATGTCTGAGCTAGAATACTTTGAAAATTGAGATCATGCATAGAACATGTATGTACTAAATCATTTCTAAATAGCAAAATCCCTAATATAATGCGTGGACTGAACTGAATTTGCAAATTACATATATACTAATGAATTACCTCATGGAATAGCAATATTTATGAAACTTTAGATAGTAAGACCGATAAAAAAATTAAAAATCATAGGAGCTTATCTGTCTGATTGCTAAACTAAATTGCTGGCTATACGGAATGAATTATACTGAAATCTTATAATCAACTAGAGTATTTATTTAATATCTTTCTAAGAAGTTCTAATTGGGCATGATCTGTATGAGATATCTGAGTAAGGAATGTTAATATAGCTACTAGATAACATGCAACATAGGCCTATGAAACTTAAGCTAGGATACAATTACTATGCCTTAGGCAAGGCAACTTCTAAATTTCAAGCTTAGCCACACATCTCAAGTACTCTCTCAATCATACTTGTCCTCTTGATACCATGCTCATTTGATTTAACTTATAATTCTCACATGGGTACATATAACTACTCTAGCCAAAGTCATAGTTGAACTACATGTTCTTACCATGTTCAAGCCTAACTCAATATTACTAGGTACAACACATAACACCATAATACTAGTACAAAGCTCAGATTTATTATCCTATGTCCCTTCATAGCTCTAATCACAAGAATAGTACTCCTTACCACTTCAAAAACTAACTTCAACCTATTACTAGGAATTCACTAATGCACAATGCATTTATCCACTTACATACCGACATGACATTCAAGCCTATCATTACAACCACATATGAACTTCTAACTAGCGAATCCACCTAATTCCCATATTCTCTAATACCTCCATCAATAATAACTTTTATGTACCATCCCTAAGAAAACATTCATGAAATTTCAAATAACCATGATATATACCAAAAGCTTTGCCTCAAAATTTCTTCTAACTTATAGCCTTACATAGAACAAACATACAATAATCTTTTCCTAATACAGAATATTTACTCTTTCCCATCTAAACCATTGATCATTAATTTTTCATCACCACTACCTTAATATAAGGAGAGGTCACTGAAAGGTTAGAACATGAGGACCTGAAACATTAAAGAATACTATGGATAACCTTGACACTTAACTGAGGCCCGATGAATAGAATACCAACACATGATCAAAATTTCACTGTCATTAAGGGAGTACCATGAGTACATGGAATTGAACATTCTGTAAAGCATGAGTACATGAGTCATAAGTTGCATGACCTAATTTTGGAGTTCATAAATTCATGGAGTATGCTTTGTACAGCATACTAAGAACTGATAGCACACATGATTCTATGATATGCATGACATTAACTACGATCATAGGGATGACATACAAAGAATGAATAGATATCATGATGACTGAAGTAAAAAAATTTGCACTAAAATAAGAATAGGGTCAGGCATGTTCCTCCCTAGTGTTGTTCTACAACACACTGGCATCACTACTATAATCTAAGAGCCTAAATTGGTTCCTTATTCTATCATCTCCCCCTTTGATTTAAGCCATTATTCTAAGTTTTGGTACCACTTTAATAAACTCTAAATAGAATTGCAACCACTTTATTCTAGGGTCTGAGATATAACAATACCCTAAATAATAAACACACCTCAAAAGACCACACCTGAAAGTGTAAAACCCACTGCTAATACTTTTTTTTTGTAATAGAACTCTTAACTTTATATAGACATAAAAGTTATCATACAATAATGTAAACAGTTACTACTTAGAATCTTCAGGAGTATCACTACACCCTAAGTTGACACCACCTAGAATTTCAACCTTCTTTCTATTTGCTCAATTATCCAAGTTTGAAACTTAGACTCTAACACTTAACATGGATATTCCCAATATCTTAATGAAAAATACTAACTTGATTCTTGAACACTATTTGAATAAATACTATCCTTAACTATCTTTAGCTTCAGCAATCATCATCGTATACTTACACCATTCACATACCTGTCTCACTAAACACGTGATCTGCCTCTTTTCCTTCGTAGCCTACTAATATCACATCTCTAAACTTATATTTCCCTAAAATATGAGAACTAATATTACACCAACATACCTAATATCAATAACATATAACCCATAACTTAGCTGGTAAGAACATCAGATACTACATAACTTGCCTTATTCGCACTTAACAACTCAAGGGTACTACCTAAGCACACACTGTAAGAAAATATAGAAAATAATACAATCTCATATCATCATGGGTACACCTCTAACTCATACCCATATCATCATACTTAATTTTAAATTGATAAATCTAAATTCTTTCATACTGTGTCAAGCCAACTAATTCACTTTTCATTCAACTAGCCCTATGGATACATAATCTACTAAATACATATAAATATTATCTATAACTTACTATTGCTAAACTTCTAGGTTCATGTTTTTAACTCTAGATCATATGCTATCATAGGATTCTGAGAAGGGATTGGAGGGCACATCAGACTTTGGCTTAGTGCATGATTTTCATGAACATAAATAAAATCTTTCAAACTTCAAAACTTAAAAGCATTGATAGGATATTTTTAAGCTTGTGAGAAATCCTATAACTATTTTGGGGACTGTCTGAGAAAATTCTATCTATAAAGATTTAAACTGGCCATTTCTGTTGCCTCATGTATAAAACAGTGTTGGCACGGATGGAGTATCGTAAAAATCTTCATAAGTTCCTTAGAGAACACTTCTACTGCATGATCTAAGACATAAAAGAAGGGAAATATTTCTTAATGTCCCTGTAGCCTCTTGAAGAAAAGTACATACATCTTTGTACCTTTCTACAAGACTCTACTAGACACGACTTCATAGACACCCTAGGACACTTGAACCTTGTCCTCTAATACTATGTTTTTCATAAATCGGGGCTACCCCTTAGTTGTAACACGGTACTTAGAACCACAAGTGATCCCAAGGTAAACCATGTACTGGCATAATACTTAAGCAATTGATTTAAAATGTATATACGATATAAATTTGATATGTGAAAGTATAATCATGAGAAAATCTGAATGAATGTAATACTAATAAAGTTTACAACATAATAAAATTTAAGAAAGACTAGAATTACATATCATGACTCTGACTGACTATCTATGAAGCCTTTACTATACTGACTGTAGGCGGTTGAGACATGTCTCCAACTACCAAAAATCAATTCATAAGAATAATACAAGATAGTACATAAACTACAACTCCCAAAATAGGAGAACTTATCACCTGTTGGCTAAAGGCTGAGAACTATCTGACCCTAGTTTATGTGCTATATCTTGTACCAACATTATGAATGATGTAGCCACAAACGCATATATATGGTTAGTACATTGGAATGTACTGAGTATATGGAGATGTGTACTAAATCATGGAAATGCTCAAAACATGCTTTAAACCTAAAAACATAAGTAATTTACTGAAACATATTTTTGAAACATGGTTATATGTAAAAACTGTAATTCATACTGAGATTTATAAATCATGAACTGAAAAACAATTGTGTAAGTTAGGAAGTGGTAGAAACATGAATTCTGTATATAAATCTCATTTAAATTTGAACATTTTGTAAAACTGAACTGATGATCAAGTATGGATACTGATCATAAAAATATGAACATGTAAAACTGAGAACACAAGACCAAACATAAACATGTAATGACATGATCTGAATAACTGAATAACTAATGTCTGAATACTTGATCATACAAGCCTGAACTGACACACTTTGAATGTTATACTGAGACAGTGGGATCTAGCTAGAATTGACATTCCCCAATCTGAGCTAGCGAGGTCCAACTTGTAACCCTTGTTGGAAGGATACTAGAACCTTATGAGGGGTACCAACACATGACTGACGACATGGATCCACAAGGTTGATGTCCCGAAGGACTAGAGTGTTATGCCTCTACTAACGGGGACCCCTCATAATCTATGATAGTGTAGTAGGTCTTGAACTTGGGGACTGCTACTAATCACTCATGCCTCTACTGACGAGGGATTCATCATCCATGAGTTTTCTCAGTGCTAAGTATACGAACGACACTGTGTTACTAGTAGCTTAACATGACATGGTACTACACTTGTAAGTGCTCAGCATGAATATAATAATAAAACCATGGTATGACAGAGTTGTTACTTGAAAACAAAAATCATGTTAGGACACATAAGTATCAGGTGTTCATAACCCACGAGCACTGAATGATTACAAAATATTATAACAACATTAATATAGTGATATAACATCATAGTTTAAAGACCCAAAACATATGACATTTCATTAAGCTAATGATTTTTCATGAATTGGAACATGGGAATGAGTTAAGATAATATACGCACTTAGATTAATGCATGAATTAGATAAGTTAACATAGAGTCAATTTAAATATACATAACAACATGATTTTCAAAGCACTACATAACCTAATTAATATGGAATCATATGAAGACATGTATTCAATTCAAATTACTAAGGAAAAGCATGTATTAAATTCATCTTGAATGTGTGAAATTTCATAAAAAAGGAAAAAATCATACTTTAATCAAAGAGAGGGTTTTGGGGGTCAATTGGTGGAACGAATCCATTGATGAATACCCCACATACCTTAATTGGACAGATCCTTGAATAAATCTTGAAATTGGAACTTTAATTTGTGATTTCTTGAGAGAAGAAGCTTCAATTTTGTTCTTGGAAAAAGGAAGGGTTTCTATGTTAGTTTTTTTAGGATAATGGGCAAATAATACCTTTTTGAGTGTTATAAGTCATGTTTTTGACGACTGGGTTAAGCGGAAAGGACCAAACTACCCTTTTGGCCCTTTTCTTTGGTAATAGCCCTCATGGTGTGACCCCTATTCCATTGGAATGGCCTTCACAATGTAGACCCTATTTCGAGTGAATGGCCCACGTGATGTGGCCCAATCACGAAACCTATTATTTCTTACAAAATGGTCATAATTTTTTGCTTGGATCTCGGATTAAGGAAAAATTGGTATCCTAAGAAAGATAATTCAATTATCTATAATTTTGGGTCTTGATATGTTGAATTACACATATTTCAAAAGTTATAAACATTCAAGTTTGACCCTTGTAGGATCGAACACCAAAACTTGGTCAAATCAAAGGCTCTTAGCTCAACTTTTCTATAAGTGTTTCCTATGAACATTTTTCACTTCATAAGAACTATTAACACTATTATAATGATCATGAAACTTACATTCACATGGAAATTGATGTTGGGTGTATTTATGCATTCTAGTGTTACTATTCTAGCCTATTTAGCCTTATTTTGAGGATGATTCATGTGATAAATATGTTGATAATGAGATAAATGTGAATATAAGTATTCATTTATGTGTTTACATTGTTTTATGGTGTTCCCATATAATTTTGGATTCAAATTGATCATTTAGACGTCAACCAAGAAAACTAGTGTGACTAGCTTGAGCTAGGTGTTTGTCTAGTCTATTGTGCTAGGTTCTAACGTGTTTTAATAAGTTACTAAGGTTTTTATTATCTATTTATATGTGAAAAAACTTATTTATAATTTTCAAGGTTCAATTGGATCAAGAAAAGAGTCAAAACAATAAGTTAAAGCTCAATGTGAATTTAGCCTATGCTTGGCTCGTGTTTTTAGTTCATCATTGAGGATGTTGTGTTTTTTTGAGATGTAAATTATTGAGTTTAATTATATGAAGGATTTAGAATATTCAAATAATGTGTAAACAACTCAAAAAGTCTTGGAATGAATCACAGAAACACAAAACACGGCTTGATGCCAATTTTGACAGCTGAAAAGTATTGGGAGATTATGGGCGCATGGAAATGAGTATGGGAAAATGAGACACATCAATGGATAAATAAGGCACCCAAAACAGTGAAACAATGATAGTTATACATGACATGACGCCCTCCAATGCGTTATCACTGGGTTCGTAGACGACTAGAAATTGTTTCGTTGTTCAACAAGGCATGGGTTATTACTTCTACTATAAATAGGACCTTATACACATTTTTACTTAATTTTGGAAGTCTTTGGACAAGAGGAGGGTTCTCTACATATTATTTAGGTTTATCATCAATTAATTTAGTTTCTTTCATGATTTGTATCATCAATCCAAGGGATTGGATGATGAATATTTCCATTAAAGGCTAAAACTCCCTTTCCGGGGTTAAGGCCACGATCATGATTATCCTTGTTTTGAATTAAGTTTTTTGGATTGATTATCATTAATGGTTGTTTTTTTATTCTTGTTTTAACTATTTTAAGGTTTAGCTACCCTTAGAGTATATCAATTGTTGACCTTGTGATCTCGGAAGGAGGAATAGGAAGATAGAACATGGGAATAAGCAAAGTATGGTTTGTGTTTCCTTATAAAATAAGGAATTTAAATTAGTGTCTAGGATAGGTATGTACTTAGATGTCTTATTTGATTCATATGTAGGATGATATTTGTAAAGAACTTAAGTTAACTATTACATCCCCGCTCAACGATGTAGTTGAAAGGTTCAACTTAGGTATAGGATTAGAGGTTGGGAAACCATAATCATGCAATTAACCCTATGAATTAACAACCAAGATAAGCAATCTAACGAATGAAGTTCAATAACATAGTATGATTGGTCGTAAGCCTTAACCCTGGACTTTTATCTATTGATTGTCCTAAGTCATTACTTTTTCGCATTAGCTTAGTTTCTTTTTAGTTTACAATTCTAAAACTCTATTGTTTACTTTTTCTCAATTGTTGAACTAGAATAGGATAGTCAGCAAATGCAAGTCCCCAATAGATTGATACTTGGGCTTTCTTGAAGCCACTTTACTACTTGATTAGACCACGTACACTTGAAAGTGCGCTTTTGTGCTGTCAGAAATCATTAGTTTTGTGCTTACACATGTAGGAACGAGGGTTCAAAGTCTAGCTCGAAATGCAGGTGGTTAAATTCTTGGACAATGATAAGGAAAACCCAAAACTAAGGTCGTACGAGCAATCATACTTAGCTTTAGAAAATTTTCTATTTAGTCAATTATCTTGGTTTTTGGATCAAGAGGTTGATAATATGATTATGGTCTTTCGAATCTCAAATCAACTATATTACTTAGCCTTACAACTACATAGTTGAGCGGGGATGCTTGTTCTAAGAAAAACACATTTGAATTTTGTCCCGCTATTGAACAAAATAGGTAAAATCAGGTTTATTCTTACCCTAAACGCAAATCATAACTTCAATCCATTGAAAGAGTTTGATCCTATCCCACATATCCCATGTTCTATCCTATCTGTCCTTTTTACAAGCTCACGATTGAATAAAATATTTACCCTAAGGGTGCTAATCCATAAGATAGTTAAAAAGGATATAATAACAACTAATAATGATAATAAAAAATAAAAAACTCAATTATAACCAATAGTAATCATGTTCTTGTCCTTATACCCTAGATGAGGGTATGGACTGCCCATACTCAAATAAAGTATTTCTCCAACACTTTTCTAAGAAATTCTAACAATATTATGTAGAAAAGAATTTTGGGCATGATCTGAACAAGACATCTGACGAAGGAATCACAACATTGATACAACTCTATAGCATGGAACATAGACATATAAATCATAAGCTAGGATAGAATTACTAGGCCTTAGGCAATGCAACCTCTTACTTTCAACCATAGCAACACTTCTCAAATACTCCCTCAACTTACTATTCCCCTTAAATACCATTCTCATTTGATTCAACTTAAAATTTTCACATTGGCATTGATAAATACATCTACTAAAGTCTAAACTAAACAAAATTCTCTCTCCATGATCAAGCCTATCTCTAAATCACAAGATACAACACACTACACCATAATACTAGTCTAAACCACATGATTCAATCTTCTATGTATTTTCCAAAGATCACACCCTAAGAATAACATGCCTTACCGCTTTAATGACTAACTCTAAACTCTTACTATGGATTCACTAGCGCATATTGCATTCCTTCACTTACATCCCAACATGACATTCAAGCCTATCATTATAGAAACATATTAACTTTAAGACAAACACCCATAAAGGCATATTTCTCATATTCTCTGAACCTATATCAACAACAATTTTCTTGCACTATGCTTAAGATGACATACCAAGAATTTTCAACTAACTATGACATATACCAAAGATTTATCTCAATATTCCTTCTTCCTTTAGGAGTGGATAGAAAAGCATAAATAATCTTTCTTAATGAGGGTCATATCCATTATCATCACCACAATCTTAACATAGGAAGAGGTCACTGAAGGGCTAACTCATAAACACCAGAAGCACGAAAAATTACTTTACATAACTTTGACACTTAACTGAGGCCTGAGGAATAGAATTTCAATGGCATGGATTTATTAAAGATATCTAAACTGAGGACATACATGATATAATACGAATTTTGCTAGTATCATGAGTTCTGAGAACTGATCATACTCTGAAACATGAGTTCATACTTATCATAAGCTATTCATCATAAGACTAGAGTTTTATAGATTTATGAGAGATGACTTGAATCACAAAGTAAAGTTGTTACATACTTATTAAAAGTTGAGAATGGACTTGAATACTCATAAAGTGTATAAGTACCGGCCTTTGGCATGGATCACTATCTCATCACAAATCTTATTGATATATATCACAATCTAATTCTCAAAACTTGATTTGGTTCTTCACTCTACCATTTCCTCCTTAGATCAAAGCTGACATTCTAAGATTATGGGTCTACTCCATATCCTCGAGACTGAACCATAATTTTTTTGCTCTAACAGTCTACACATCAATGTCCACTTACCTAGATAAACTATATTTAAACAATACTAATCTCATTCTTTGTCACACTCTTAGTATGTACGACTCTTAACTTTCTTTAGATTCAATAGTCATCATCATAGACTTACACTCTATTAACTCGACAAACATACCTGCCTCACCAAATAAATAATCTTTCTCACTAACTCAAATCACACCAAAAGGCTCAGCATCCTCTACCCCTAGCTCCATAACATAGCCATCAAGAATATCATATACTATATGACTGGCTTTATTCACACTTAGAAACCCACGTGAATTATCAAACCACACATGACACTTAATAATCTTATAAAATAATTCAATCACCCTATCACCTTGGGCATACCTCTATATCATACCTACAACATCATACTTAATATGAATAAATAAACTTAAACTCTTGTATAGACTATTCAAGCCTACTAGATCACTTCCATATAATTAGCATCACTAATCAAGCAATCATTATTTCCATCTTCATGATCATCCACTATTCAAACTTAGTGTCTAATGCTATCCATGACAAACCACAACTTCACACACCATTCTTATATGTCAAAACATTAGGAAATACTAGTCCACTAGAACCTTATAATAATAATATTTTATCATAATCTTATAGTCTATCTATTTACAGTCCATAAGCATATCTCACTTCTATACATCTCTAGTACCTATCTATCCATATATTTAAATTATACTTCTAGCTCTACAAACCTCAACCAATTTCTTTTTCACAACCACACGAGGAACCCTACATTAATAATCCTTAATAACCTAATACCGTAATTAATGACCTATAATTTTCTAACACCATAACATACCATCAAGACCTTCTTTCCTACTTTAAGAAGGCCATAATTCACCAACTAATGCATTTTTCTATACCTTCTACAAGGAAAACAGTACTACATTTATTACCCCTAAGCTGACACACAAGGATGTATTCCCTTAACACAAACTTAATAACATGTATAAATTCTTCTATATACTTTCGATCAATCGCCATTCCTACCTTTCTTGTCACTACACTTCTAAACCCACACATTTAACTATAAGAAGTTTATACTAATTATAAATCATAACACTTTAGATTGTAATATTCCTTGAATGCAAACTTAATTTAATAATCTAGGTTCACACTATCTCCTCTCATGAGCACTATCTGTATTGAAGTGTTAACGAGGAATTCGAATACATATCTTACTTTATATTAACTAAACAACTCATAAAGATAAGGAAATAACTTTCAACATTAGAAACTTATAACATACTAGCGAGCTCCTCTCAATCCCCTTGTGTAACTTCTGAAGTTACTGATAGTAAATATGAGAGCATCATCTTAGGAGAAATTGGAACTTTCTAATCATGTTATCACGAGAATAAGTCATAGATGAAGGATTATGGAGTAACACATGAATTACAAAAGTTTCTAAGAAAACAACTTTACAGTACAACCTAGAGCATAAAGAAGGGAATTATTTCTTAAATTTCCTATAGCCTCTTGAATAAAAGTACAGACGTCTCCATACCATTCTGCAAGACTCTACTAGACATTGATTCACAGACACCCTAGGACACTTGAACTCTGTGCTCTGATACCAAGTTTGTAATGCCTCAACACTACCCCCTGGACGTCACATGGTGCTTAGGACCATAAGTGATCCCAAAACAAAGTCTTTAGCTAAACATCTTCGAAACAAAACTATTAAAAATAATTGCAACTCTGCTTATACAAAACCAAACAAAAATCAAATACATCAACTTTACTAACTATCTTGAATCCTATACTAGTATTGACTATAGGTAGTCGGGACATGACCCCCAGCTATCCCGAATCAATACGTCTGAATAAAGAAAATAATATGCTACTCAAACTATGATTGAATTAAGCCCTCAAATCAAAAGGGCTCATCACCTACTGATGAAGCTGCAAACTATCTGATTATGATATACGTGCTACAACTTATACCTACATTATGAGATAATACAACACATAGACATATATGTGGATCAGTACTTCTGGAATAATTGAGTATGTAGGGGAGAATAAATAAGTAAAACAATCGCATAATATATATTCATAGATGTTCAAATAATGCATGTTAAGTGTAGGTGACTCACCTTGGGCTTGAATAAAATTGAAAGCTAATAAAATCATAAATCATGAATAATAAAGCATGTTGAATAAACTTTGTGAGCCACACACTTAGTTTCTAAAAAGATTTACTTTAATATTTCTTAAGGAGGTTCTTCTAACTGACATACATCATGTGAGCTATCATGGAGTCCAACATCTTACCCATGGTGGGGAGAGCTCATCTTGGGAAAAGTTGTCCTACCCTTGCCATCGGAATAGGACTTTAACTTAAGTGATCACTATACTTAGCCCACTATGGACGTTTAAACCTACGGTGGCATGTATTTCTGGGGCATGTGACCTTGGATGCATACCTCCACTCGGTGATAAATACTACTCCCTTACTTATATGCTCATACTTTAGGAATTTCACCTTAACTTAGCATAGGGGTTTTATAAGGAAAACCAGTTATGCTTCTCTTTGTTTTAAACTGCAATCAAAATGAACAAATGTGGATTCCATATCTTATATTAGGATCAAAAGATCAATTCTTGCTTTAAAATTTTGATATAAGCTTATCAAAGAATTCTTAAAAGTATAATCTTCTAGAAATCTCAGTACTTAAACTTAGGGCTAATCCCATGCTTTAAACTCATTTCAATTCATAACAAAACTTTATGCTCAATAACAATGTTGAAATACTTCAACAATAACATGTCAAGAAAGTGCAATATCATTCATAATATAAATGATGTAAGATAAAACATAAACATAAGAACTTCTTGATATACTTAATGCTTTAAATCTCATGAAATTCACATGCTTCAATAATTTACATACTCGGGAATAAACCCTACTTCAAAACAAGTAACTTGAATCTTAAAATCATGCAATTTGGGCACAAGGGTGAAAGGATACCCTTTTTCATAACTCCACATACCTTAATAGGCTTAATTTGATAAAGAAAGCTTGACCTTGAAAGCCTTGGAGATGATCTTGAAAGATTTTCTTGAGATTATAGGACTAGGGAACTTAATTCTTATTTTTTTTCTTGAAGAGAATGAATTGAATTGGATATTCTTGAGATTCGGTTAGGGTTTCTTAGAGAGAAAAGTGAAGGGCAATAGGCAAATAATGCTTAAATCGACATCTTAACTCATGTTTTTATGACTTAGCTTGAGGGAAAAAGACATAATTGTCCCTTAGATATTTAAATTCGTACCCGTATTTCATTTTGAAGGTTCATCGCGATGCGGTGTAATTGCGGTGGCTTACTGGTTCTGACTAAAATGATCATAACTTTTTGCTCGGGTATCAGATTAAGGCAAAATTGGTATCGTTGGAAATCTGACACAATTATCTAAAACTTGGTAGGCCTTGAGATGAAAAATTCCACATTTATCAAAAGTTATACACTTTGAAATTTGACCCTTGTAGAATCGAATACCAAACTTTGAAAGAATCAAAGGATCATAGCTCAACTTGGATCTAAGTGATTTCTATGAACATTCTTCACCTAATAAGCACTTTACATACTAGAGTAATAATCATGGCACATGCATTAAAATTATAAATCAAGAACTAGATGAAAACACCTTCACTGCAATGCGAAGTGTGCCATCGCTATTACGGCCATGATGTTGTCCTATCGCGATGAGCTGCTGAAATCGTTATCCAAAAATGACCCAATTCTCATTCAAAAAATCCAAAAATTCTACGAGACATTCTCCTTACACCCTTGAACATAAATTAACTCAAAAGCATATGTCTCGGGGTTGGGAAGGCCAAATTAAAAGTATTTGAAGTTAAGAGGACAAAAATCTGACTAAGTCTCCAACCCTTGATGAAATTTTCACGTTCTAAGCCCCTTATGCATGCACTAGGAGCTGAATTGAGTTAAGGATAATACAGAGTACTGGACCATACCCCCAACTAGTTTAAAAACCATCAATTCAAGCATAAATAATCCACAAAAAACATGGAAAAGCCAATTCAACCAATAAGTTTTAGGGAAGAGATACATGCCTGGAATACATAAGAATTTGAAAGCAATTCAAAGTTTGGAGCTCGGATGATGGATGTACAGTGAAATCCTTGAATGTTCTTAGGTTTCGTGTTTGAGAGTGAAATAGGTGGATTTGATCTTTAAAACTTATGAAAAAGGGTCACTTCTATATTTAAGGGTCATGTAGGAGTGAAAAGACACAAAAACCCCTCATCCTAAGTGAACTAAAAAAAATTGTACAAAAATTAGGCCTTGACGTGGCACACCAATATAACGGAGGTTATCCTCCGTGCCACACCAATATCATAAAAGGTAACCCCCTCCGTGGCATGGTGAAATCACTGAGACTAATCTCTGAGGCACGCCAAATGACACTACCCAAAATCAGGCCATGTCATATGGACACCTCAAGCCCATATAAATTGGAGGTTGCCCGATAACCCATCACAATCACCACATCAAACACAACGGACGGGTGAATCCTAACTATATAATTAGATAGCGGAAACAATGCCAGAAGTCCTAACTTAACAATGTTTAACAATTTCATAAATATCAATACCCTAGCCAATATAACTAAGACCATAATCATCCACAATACCTCTATACAGATCGAAGTTAGAATTCATACACCGGGACAAGTCCCCGATAACAGATAAATCAAGCCAAAATAAAACTAATTCGAAATATAGGAGACCAAGAATGAATGTCTTCCAAAAAAAGGAAGCTCACCACTTTGAAGTCAATGTACGAACCTTTTTGATCACCTAATCACTGCGCAGGAAGTGAAGATGATGCTCTGTACTGTAACGCCTCAAAATTGGGTTCCGAGACATCACACGATGGTTATGGTCACAAGTGACCCCAAGCTAACCCTTCTACTGGCATAACTCATAAGCAACTGAATTAAAAGTATAAATCTATACAAATTTGCAAAAAATAACTCATTTTTGAATATGATAGATACAAAACAGAATTTACAAGATTACAACACTGCTTTTACAACCAAAACTGAAATGGAATACATCAACTTCTACTTACTGTCTATGAAGCCTCTACTAATACTTATTATAGGTAGTCGGGTCATGACTCTTGACTATCCCAACTCAGTATGGCTGAATAAAGAAAATACAACACTTCTGAAACTGTATAACTAACTCAAGCCCTTGAATCAAAAGGACTCATCACCTACTGATTGGATGTCGCGAACTAACTGCATCTGAAGATGTACACTATACCTTGTACCTACATTATGAGAAAATTTAGCCTAACACATGGGGTGTGTTTGGGTTAGTACCATGGAAATGTATTGAGCATATGGGGGTGGAATGAATATATAAAATAATATCTTAATATCATCATAGCTTATAAAATTATGCATACTGGTATAAATGACTCACTTAGCTCAAATTAAATCATCAAAGTCATGGATGAATAATACATGTAAAGTAAGACAACTGAGTCATTACAATGAGTTCTCAATTCACGTTCATCTCGATTTTCAAACCATCAAAGAAATCAAATCTCATAAAATTCTCTTTAGAATATAGTATTTCAATCTTTCGGAAAACCATAACTTTCTCATAACCAATTCTTCAAAACAATATATTCCTCTAAGATAAAATGGTACACATACACACATTGGGAGTCTCTCATAACCGATACAAACCATGTGAGCTAAATGGAGTCCAATGTTCTAACCACATTGGGGAGAGTTTCCCTATTCCTTGCCATCGAAGTAGGACCTTAAATTATCAATCCAAAAACTAGTGATCACTATAAAAATTGGCCTTAATTTGGCTCCTACGGGGGCACGTAGTTGTAGGGAAGTACCAAACCCACTATACCTCCCGCTCAGTGCTAAAGATTACTCCCAAACTTAGCTCAGATCTTTTCAAAAGAAAATCCACCATAAAATAGTTCAATAATTCACAATGGGAGCCATCATGCTACCTCTTTCATAATGAATCAATAAAAGAGGATTTATTTTCTCATCTCGGGTTCAAAATCAACCCCTTTTTACGACTGAAAGGTCAAAGCTTCTTTATTTTTTCAAATCATTCAAATTCAAGGTGTTTATACCACATGTTTTCTCAAAAACAACAATCTCAAATAGAGTTCAAAACCCATGTCTCAATATCACATTAAAACTTATCAAGATTTAAGCTTTACATCATAAACACATATAAATTTCTTCAAAATCTGGAAATTTTAGCTTTAAGGACAAAATATCATTGTTCTCATATAATTACACTTCTAAAATATCAAAAATATTATAATCTCATGAGAATCAATATAGGATGTAAATTCATGCTTCAAATTCATAATAAAACCTATAAAATCCATAACTTCGTAAAAGAAAAATATTTTTGAGCACAAGAACGAAAGGATGTCCTGGTTGAAAACCCCACATACCTTGAAGTTGATGCTTTGGATGAACTATTACCCTTGAGACTTTATTCTTAAAAATAATAGGTGCATCTTTTAACCCTCGAAATGGGGAATTCAAATCTTATAGAATTATTGAACAACTACGGTTAAATCTTGAGAATCTTAATCTTTAGGTTTAAAACCTTAAGAGTGTTCTTGACCAATTTTTGATGAAAGTGAAAGGATTTTGGATAAATAGGGTTAAATCCCGTGTTATAGACATATATAGGGGTGATTTTTGGCACTTGGAAGTGAGGTATACGGTGTACAACCCATGGAAGACCTTAAGGTGTGCATTGCACACCTTATGGCAAACCTGTACGTGTGCCTTGCACTCACAATCGCACACCTTTACTGCCTCTCACAAAAATGGGTATAACTTTTCGCTCGGGTATTGGATTAAGGCGAAATTGGTATCATTGGAAATTTAATTCAATTATCTACAATTTGATAGGTCTTGCGATGAAAAATGCCATGTATATTAAGAGTTATACATATTTGAAGTTGACCCTAGTAGAATCAAATGCCAAACCTTGGACGAATCAATTGATCTTAGCTCAACTTTGTTCTAGGTCATTGCTATGTACATTTTTCACCTCTAAACTACTCCATAGACTAGGATAATGTTCATGAAAATTGTATTCACATTCAAATCATTTGGACTAGAGCGTAGACGTGTAGAAATGACAGTTAGAATTTTAGCATGAAAATACGGGGTATTACATTATCTCCTCCTTGGGAACATTCGTCCTCGAATGTGGATAATTAACTTGAAACATAGATGAATCTTTGTCTTTAAGCTATCATGTGCAACTGGTAGAAACTGAATCACTGGATCTCAAGAATAATGAGCTACTGAACTGATCTGCAAGTGCATGATTCCTCATGAAAATAACTATATGGATAAGATAAAAATGAGTGTGTCAACTTATGAGTAACCATTACTTTGTGCTGGATCTGATCTCATAAGAAAAAAATGAAAGGTTTATGGCATGAAAATTAAGGGTGTTACAACATCCCCCTTTTGGGATCGTTCATCCCCGAATGATAATAATTTAATGAAAATACTAAGAAGAGAATGTGATGCTACACAAGATACTTACGAACTGAATCATGACTTAATATCTGGAACTGAAACTGATGAATGAGCTGAGCTGAATTTATAATTTACTTGGACGCAAACACATTACCTCTTGGAATGTACATACGTATAAGACTGCGAATAGTAAGACTAGCTGGAAAATTAAGAATACATAGGAGCTTATCTCCTTTCTTGCTAAAATACATTGCAGGCTATATGGACTGGATCATACCCACTGCCCATACTCAAATGGAGTATTTCTTCAACACTTTTCTACGAAATTCTATTGACATTAGAGAGCAAAGAATTTTGGGCATGCTCTGAACAAGACATTTGACTAGGGAATTACAACATTCTTATAACTCTATAGCATGGAATATAATTATATAACTCATAAACTAGGATAGGATTGCTAGGCCGCAGGAAACACAACTTCTTACTTTCAAGCTTAGCATTACTTCTCAAATACTCTCTCAACTATACTATTCCCCTTAAATACCATACTCATTTGATTTAACTTATAATTCTCATATTGGCACTGCGAAATCTTTCTACTAAGGTCTAAACTAAACTAAGTTCTCTCACCATAATCAATCCTAACTCTAAATCACAAGATACAACATGCCAAACCACAATACTAGTCTAAACCACAAGGTGCAATAGTCTATATCTTTTTAGAGTTCACACCCTAAGCATAACATGCCTTACCACTTCAATGACTAATTCAAAACTCTTGATATGGATTCACTAGCGCATATTGTATTCATCATCTTACACCTAACATGACATTCAAGCCTATCATTAAAAATCACATATAACTTGAAGGAAAATACCCATAAAGGCATACTTCACATATTTTCTAAACCTTTATCAACAATAATTTTCTTGCACTATTCTTAAAAACATACACACAATTTTTAACTAACCATGATATGTATCAAAGACTTGGCCTCAATCTTACTTCACACTTTAGCCTTGGATAGAAAAGCATAAATAATCTTTCTTAATGAGGGTCATCAACTCTCTCACATATAAACCATTGCTTATCCACTATCATCGCCACTATCTTAACATAGGAAGAGGTCACCGAAGGGCTACCACATAAGAACCTGAAGCACGGAAACTACAATACATAACATTAACACTTATCTTAGGCCTGAGGAATAAAATATCAAAGGCATGGATTCATTACATAAATCTAAGCTGAGGACATGCATGATATAATGACAACTTCACTAGTATCATGGGTTTAAGAACTGGTCATACTCTGAAACATGAGTTCATACTTATCATGAGCTATTCAACATAAGACTGGAGTTCATAGATTCATGAAAGATAACTCGAATCATAGAGTGAAGATATTACATTCTTGCTAGAATCTAACAATGGGCTTGAGAATACATAATAGGTATAAGCATATGCTTGTGGCATGGATTTATCATGCAAGTGATGGATTTGGTGTTGAAATGACTGAAATCTAAGGAATACTCTAGAGTTAAAAGGGGTCACTATCTCATCATAACACATTATTGACATGTATCACAATCTAATTCTCAAAACTTGATTTGGTTCTTCACTAACCATCTCCCCCTTAGGTCAAAGATGGTTTTCTAAGAATGATGGTATACTCCATATCCTCGATATTAAGCAATAATTTCATCATTCTAATAGCTATAAATAAATGCTAAACTCACAAAAATAAACTAATTTTGGACTTACCGAATTTATTCTTGAACAACCCATCCATATGTCATCCTTAACTTTATAGCTTCAATAATCATCATCAAAGACTTACACTCTCATTTGCAACCATACATATATCTCTAATAACATAATCATAGCCTACCAAGATCACACTTCTATACTTATATTTTCCCCAAATCATGAGAATAATAATCATACTTAAAAGACTCAACATCTTCAATCATAAATCCTTAACTTAGCTATCAAGAACATTATAAATTATCTAACTAGCCTTTCTCCACCTAGCAACTCAACGTTACTACTAACCACACAATATGCAACAATCCTCAAAAAATAATGTAGCCCCATAGAACCTTGGGCACACCCCTATATCATACTTAATTATGAACACATGATCTTACACTCTTGCATACACTGTTCAGGCCTACTAGATCACCTCCATATAACTAGCATCAACAACCAAACCATCCACTCTTCAACTTAATGTCTAGTACTAAACATGATTTACAACCTAATCTCACACATAATTCTCACTTCAAAACTATAGAATACAACATTAAGAAAAACTAGTACACAATGACAATCGATCATAATCATATGGCCTATCTTATTCATAATCTGTTAACACATCCCCCTTCTTCACATCATTACTATTTACCTATCTTCACACCTAAATTACTTTCATAGCTCTATAAATTTCAACTAAACTTCCTCTTGAAATCTCAGGAAAACCTAAATTAACAATACTCAACCACCAAGTACTTTCACCAATAAACTGTACTTTTCTAGAACCACAAACACCATCAACAACTCTTTTCATACTTTAAGCAAACAACAACCCACCTTAACTAAAGTGTCCTTCTCTAAATTTTACTAAGCTAACAAACAAGGATATGTCACTTCATTACTAACTCGATCATATGCAAAAAGAAGATTCGGCTATACATACACTCAATAAATTACCCTTACCACCTTTCTTGTCACTACACCTCTAAACCTAAACTTTTAACCAACAAAAGAACAATAAGATAAACAACAAGTTGCTAGTGAATCAAAATAGGCCTCACACGGCTTCACTAGACTTTGGTTTTGTGTTTTGAACACAAAAATTAGATGAATAACAAAGAAACTATGCTAGTGAATCGAAATAGGCCCCACACGGCTTTACTAGACTTTGATTTTTCACAGCCACAATGATAATAAAATTAAATAATACAAGATATAGAAATTTGACACACCACATTCAATGATCTAAGAATACACCTTACTCTGTCTTAATTGAATTACTCGTAAGAATGAGGGCATAACTTTAAATTTGAGGGACTTATGATACACTAGAAGGCTCCTCTCAAGCCGCTTTGTAACTTCTAAAACTTCAACTTGCAAATATAAGAGCATTATCTAGAGAGAAACTGGAACTTGTTGATCATGTTATCTCAAGTATAATACATAGATAAGGAAGTATAGATTTACATTATGGTTTCTGAGGAGTAATCTGAAAGTACATCTGACTTGGGCTTAGTGCACGACTTTTATGAAAATGAATAAAGCACTTCAATCTTCAAAACTCAAAAGCACTGATGGGATATTTTTCTAGCTCGCTTACAAGAACATAACTATCTGTAAAGATTTAAGCTTCACTATTTCTAATACCTTGAAAATAAAGAAAAGATAGCCTGAATAAAGTGAGAAGAGAATCTGTATAAATTTTCTTAAAGAACCTTTCTATAGCATAATCTAAGACTCGAAAGAATGGAGAGATTTCCTAAATGCCCGCTAGCCTCTCAAAGAAAAGTACAGACGTCTCTGTACAATTCCGCAAGACTCTACTAGACATGGATTCATAGACACCCTAGCACACTTGAACTCTATGCTCTGATACCAAGTTTGTAATGCTAGGAAATTGGGTCCCGACACGTCACACGGTGCTTAGGGTCATAAATGACCCCAAGCTAACCCTTCTACTGGCATAACTCATAAGCAACTGAATTAAACGTATAAATCTATACAAAATTGTACAAAATAACTCTTTTCTGAATATGATAGATACAAAACTAAATTTAAAAGATTACAGCTCTGCTCTTACAACCAAAACTGAAATGGAATACATAAACTTTTACTGACTGTCTATGAAGCCTCTACTAGTACTTACTATAGGTAGTCGGGTCATGACTCCCGACTATTCCAACTCAATACGGCTGAATAAAGAAAATTCAACACTTTTCGAACTATATAACTAACTAAGCCCTTGAAATAAAAGGACTCATCACCTGCTGATTGGATGTCATGAATTGACTGCATCTGAGGATGTACACTATACCTTGTACCTACATTACGAGAAAATTTAGCCTAACACACGGGGTGTGTGTGGGTTAGTACCATGGAAATGTATTAAGCATATGGGGGTGCAATGAATATATAAAATAATTTCTTAATATCATCATAGCTTATAAAATTAGGCATACTGGTATAAATGACTCACCTAGCTCAAATTAAATCATCAAAGTCATGGATGAATAATACATGTAAAGTAAGATAAGTGAGTCATTACAATGATTTCTCAATTCACTTTTATCTCGGTTTTCAAACCATCAAAGAAATCAAATCTCATAAAAATTCTCTTTAGAATATAGTATTTCAATCTTTCGGAAAACCATAACTTTCTCATAACCAATTCTTCAAAACAATATATTCCTCTAAGATAAAATTGTACACACACACATTGGGAGTCTCTCATAACCGATATAAACTATGTGAGCTAAATGGAGTCCAATGTTCTACCCACATTAGGGAGAGTTTCCCTATTCCTTGCCATCGAAGTAGGACCTTAAATTATCAATTCAAACACTAGTGATCACTATGAAAATCAGCCTCAATTTCGGCTCCTATGGGGGGCACGTAGTTCAAGGAAAGTACCAAACCCGCTATACCTTTCGCTCGATGCTAAAGACTACTACCAGACTTAGCTCAGATCTTTTCAAAAGAAAATTCAGCATAAAATAGTTCAACAATTCACAACGGAAGCCATCATGCCACAGCTTTCATAATGAAACAATAAAAGTAGATTTCTTTTCTCATCTAGAGTTCAAAATCAACCCCTTTTTTACGATCGAAAGGTTAAAGCTTCTTTATCTTTTTAAATCATTCAAATTCAAGGTGTTTACAACATATGTTTTCTCAAAAACAACAATCTCAAATAGAGTTCAAAACCCATGTCTCAATATCACATTAAAACTTATCAAGATTCAAGGTTTACATCATAAACACATATAAATTTCTTCAAAATCTAGAAATTTCAGCTTTAACCACAAAATATCATTGTTCTCATATAATTCCACTTCTAAAATATCAAAAATATCATAATCTCATGAGAATCAATATTGAATGTAAATTCATGCTTCAAATTCACAATAAAACTTATAAAATCCATAACTTCGTAAAAGATAAACATTTTTAAGCACAAGAACGAAAGGGAGTCCTTGTTGAAAACCCCACATACCTTGTAGTTGAAGTTTTAGATGAGCTATTAACCTTGGGACTGTATTCGAAAAAATAATAGGTGCTTCTTGTAGCCCTCGAAATAGGGAATTCAAATCTTAAAGAATTATTGAACAACTACGGTTAAATCTTGAGAATCTTGATCTTTAGGTTGAAACCCTTAAGAGTGTTCTTGACCAATTTTTGATGAAAGCGAAAGGATTTTGGATAATTGGGGTTAAATCCCGTGTTATAGACATATATAGGGGTGATTTTTGGCACTTGGAAGTGAGGTATGCAACGTACAACCCATGGCAGACCTTAAGGTGCGCATCACACACCTTATGGAAGACCTGTAAGTGTGCCTCGCACTTCCAATAGCACACCTTTACTGCCTCTCACAAAAATGGGCATAACTTTTTGTTTGGGTATTGGATTAAGGCGAAATTGGTATCGTTGTAAAGATAATTCAATTATCTACAATTTGATAGGTCTTGTGATGAAAAATTCCATTTATATTAAGAGTTATAGATGTTTGAATTTTACCCTTGTAGAATCAAATGCCAAACTTTGGACGAATTAATTGATCTTAGCTCAACTTTGTTCTAGGTCATTGCTATGAACATTTTTCACCTCTAAACTACTCCATAGACTAGGATAATGATCATGAAACTTGTATTAATATTCAACTCATTTGGACTAGAGCTTAGATGCGTAATAATGACGGTTAGAATTTTAGCACAAAAATACGGGGGTATTACACATACCCTATGTCGTGTAGGGACATAGCATCTGAAGATGGTTAGCAGTTGGAGCGATAGCATGTAACTCAAGGATAGGGATAAAATAGAATCATTATTCAACAACAAGTCAATATATCATATCTACACACTTATTTCTATATAGTAGAAGAGGTGGTTTCGACACCTCTGCTACATGGAACTATAAGAGGTGGTTTCGACACCTCTACTACATGGAATTATCAAAAAGATATAAAGGCAATTTGGACTTTAAATATATGGGTTGCTAAAAATCATTGTTCTTTCTGTAGTGTTATGTGTATTCTATTAAAATCTTTTAAAAATGCCCACTTTCTTCCATTTAATTATAGACCATCCCATTATAAAAAGCCCACTTATTTCCACTTAATTACATACCATGCCCCAAATATATAATTATTCCATTGTTCCATTATAATGGTTTAAATATTTAATATATTCTATTAATTTATATTAATTAACTATAACTACATATTTGAAGTAAAAAAAATTATTTATTTAATTGGCTATCATGTTCAAAAATAATTTATTTATATTTATTTTAGTAAATTAAAAAAGATTTATTATTTTTGTCGTATATAGAAATACTAATGTTTAAATTTAAAATTTTGTAATACAATAATAAAATAAATTTCTAATGAATATTTTTTTAACATTTGTGTTTAGTCAATATGTATAAAGTTAAAAAGAATTAATAAAATATTTAAAATTATACAATTTTAATTTTGGGAGAGGTAAACATAATATACTATCAAATAATGCATAATAATGTTATATTTTATATAAAATTGTCTACTTGAAATTTTTTTTTATATTTTAAATTTTTTATATATAATAAAAATTACATGATATGTATCGTAAATTACAATAATTAATAACTTATGATATTTAAAATAAATATAGAAATTTTATTGACTCTCATTATTTTAGCAATGTCACATAAATTGGGACAAAAGAAAGAGTATTGCAAATCACAATAATTAACAACTTAAAATATTTAAAAGATATATAAAAAATTTAGTTGACTCTCAAAATTGTATCAAAGCCATATAAATTGGGACACAAGGAGTAAATATATTATTTGTTAATTACGTAAAGATTATTATAAATCACAATAATTAACAAGTTAAAATATTTTTAAAAAATAAAAAAAAGTTCGATTCAACTCTCAAATTTTATCGGTGTAGCATAAATCATGACAGAATAAAAAATTATCTTAATTAATTGAAATTAAAATTTTAAAGTAAATTAATTTTATTATTTTAATTGACTTTTATTGTCAAATATTTATTTATTTATTTATTTATTTTGGTAAATTTTAATTTTAATTTTTTTCTCATATAAAAATACTAATATTTTCTTAAGATTTGTGTTGGGTCAATATGTATCAAATATAAAATAAATAAAGAAAAATATATAGTAAAATGTTATTATTGTGAGAGATAAACATAATGCACTATTCAATAATGTTTAATAACATCATATTTTGTATATACAAAATACAACATCCTGTAATTAATTAATATACTACTCTGGTGTGTACATTGGATATCATAAAATTATCTTAATTTTTATAGGAATAACATAATCAATCGCTATTAATTAATTATTATGAGTCATGTAGATATTAAGAAAATAAATAATATTTAGTACAAAAATAGAAAAAAAATGTGAAATTAACTCTTGATGTTTTAAATTTTATTATCGTCTTTTAAACGATGATTTTACTATACCACCCCTTATTATAAGTCATTTACGTATTAGAAAATTAAGAATAATAAAATGATATGTCAACATAAGAAATTTGATTAACTATCAAAATTATATTAGTGTCATATAAATTGGGATGGAACAGAGGAAAATATGAAGCAATATATATTATTTGAAAAATGAAATAAAAAGTACTTTAAATAATAATAATTCACAATAATATTTAAAAAATTGACTAATTGCCAAAATTTTATCTGTTCCTATCTTAAAGAAAAATTATGTAAAAAATCTTATAAATCAGATAATTAAAAATTTCAAAAATTTAAAAATATAAATATTTGGCTGACTCTCAAAATTTTGTCATTGTCACTTAAATTGAAATAGAAGAAAAGTATTATAAATCACATGATGCTTGCTCCGTAATTTTATTATTAAACCCTTAATTAATTATTATAAATTTTTTATATATTTAAAAAGTAAAAAATATTTAATTAAAAAATAAAATAGACACTCATGACATGTCTTCTTCAACTAGTTTAACCGTGATTTTACTGTAAAACCCCCAATTAATTATTATAAGTCATTTATGTATTGAAAAATTAGTAATTTTGAATCCATGATTTTACTATATCACCCATAATTAATTATTATAAGTTATTTATGTATTTAAAAAGAATAATATTTAATTAGAAAAAGATAAAATAAACATTTATGACATGTCTGAACAAACTACTTCAACCATGATTTTATTATATCACCCCTAATTAATTATTATAAGTCATTTATGTATTAAAAGAATTAATAATATTTAATTAAAATAAATTAAAATAGACATTTATGACATGTTTGCTCCAGTTGCTTCAACCATAGTATTACTAAATATCACCCCTAATTAATTATTATAAGTCATTTAAGTATTAAAAATTAATAATATTTAATAAAAAATAAAATAGATATAAAAATGATAAATTAATTCTTGATGTTTTAAATTAATTTCACGTCTTATATGGGGTCCACTTAATTTTTTTCACAAGTATTTTTATAGTAATTTTGCTATGTCACTTTTAATTAGTTGTTGTAAGTCATTTAAGACATTTATGTTTCACTACTTCGGTCGTGATTTTACTATATCACCTTTAATTAATTATTATGGTCATTTAAGTATCGTGCCACTTAGATTAAAATAGAAAAAAATATTATAAATCACAATGATTAAAAATTTAAATTATTTAAAATATATAATAGGCTATCGTTGACACAAAACTTTGAACTAAGAGATTAACATATATTATTCAAAAATTACATAAAAAATATTATAAATTACAATAGTTAATTACTTAAAATATCTAAAACTAATTTAATCTGTTATATATTTCAGAAAAATACATAAAAAATACTAGAAATCACAATAATCAATAACTTAAAAAATATAAAAGATACAAAATATTTGATCGACTCTCGAAATTATATTAGTGTTACTTAAATTGGAATAAAAGAAAAGTATTATAAATCACAATAATTAAAAACTTAAATTATTTTTAAAATATAATTGACTATCAATGCTACAAAAATTTGGACAGTAAAAGTAACGCATATTAATTTGAAAATTACATAAAAAATAATTATAAATTACAATAGTTAACAACTTAAAGTATCTAAATAATATATGTTGAACCCATGCTAGATTCCGGATGAATCTTAGAAAGCATATGCAATCCTTTTATTAAAAAAAATTATTTAAATATATCAAGATTGAAAAGAAAAATAAATATCTTAATGTTGGGTCCGTGCTGACACGGGCCATGCTTCTCTAGTCCTTACATATAGTTATATCACATACTAATCAAGAGATCATGACTTACCAACATTCATGACCATTCATTCATTAGACATGAAATGGAGGACTCTGACCTTCAACTCTTAGATTTGATAATTCTATTTAGGCATAGGACTTTAACCACAATCACATACCATTAGACAAAGGAATTTAACCATGCTCACACATTTATTAGCCAAGGACTTTAACCACATACACAATTATACAAAGAAGGGAATTTAACCACACACATGTTCATCTAGGCAAGGGAATACAACCTCATACCCATTCGTTAGACAAGGAACTCTAACCTCATGCCAAGGGACTCTAACCGCAAACCATTTTATTCGGCAATGTACATTAACCTTAATAGATCTCTTTATGCAAGGGACTTTAACCTCGAGCAATATCATTGGGCAAGGGACTCCAACCTCATGCCATTTTATAACGCAGGGGACTTCAACTTTAAGCCATTTTGTAAGGCAAGAGACTTCAAACTAAAGCCATCAAAACTATTATTAGTTAATATTAAAAGTTTAATCCCTTTTGCCCATACATCAACACTCATTCCATACAGAATTTATGGACTTTAACTATTTAACCATTACCCTATGGTCCTTATGGGAGCCTTTATTGCTCAACCATTTTAATTGGTCATTGCCTTTATTCAATCCATCATACAATTCAAGTTATGGTCATCAAGACCCTCATAACTATTCATATTTCATTAACCATCTTATACCATATTCTCACGACACTTGGTTTAACACACAATTTAAATACATTATCATGTTTAGGGACTTCAACCTCCAATTAGTCAATTAACCCATAATGGTCATCAGTTATACAATACATAGCTCACAATTATTTTAGTATACCATTTATCAATTATCCATACTTATTGGGTTATTTCCCTAGTTTAAAATATACCAACATATGACTAGACAATCGACTTAGACATTTCTACAAACACCTTATGTGCATACCTTTAACAAGGCTATTTTTATGTAGAAATTGAAAGCACCCAAGCCCACACTCAAGCGTACGTGGTCTACTAAGTAATATAGTCACCTTCAAGACAGCTGAATATCGATCCCATAGGGACTTATGGCGACAACTATCCAATTTTTGTTTAACAATTGAGATTAAGTAACCAAAAAGAGTGTTGAATAATTGTAAACTAAAAATAAAATAAACAATTAATAAAAATAAAAGTCTTGGGAGAATCAATGGATTAAATCCCATGGTTCAAACACTCCGAATAATCATAATATAATATTGAAATTCATTCGTTAACTTGCTTATCTTAGATGTTGATTCGTAGGGTTAATCGCATGATCAGGGTCTCCCGACCTCTAATCGTTTACCTAATATAAACATTATAACTACATCATTGAGAGGGGATGTAATAATCTATTTAAGTTATTAAATCTATCATCCTATTTTTGAATCAAGTAAGGCATCTAAGTGCATCCCTGTCCAAGAAACTAAATTGAATTCCTTATGTTTAAAAAGAATAAAAACCCTACTTTGTTTATTCCCATGTTCTATCTCCCTATTCCATCTCCCGAGATCAAAGGATCGACAATATATGTATTTTATGGGTGATTAATCCAAAAAATAATTAAAACAAGAATAAACAAAAAACTAATAATGATAAGCAAATAAAACGAAATTAATCCAAAACAATAGTACTCATGTTATTGGTGTTAACCCCGGAAAGAGAGGTTTTAGCCGATAATATTCATAATCATGATCGAAATAATTGAATACATGTTATGAATTATTAAAATCTAAATAAAAATTAATAAAACCTAATTACACCTGTAGCCGCCTCTTCCATTTTTCTCCAAATATGTCCAAGGTGTCCAAGTAATTATCCACCACGGTCCAAAGTTGTGCAATGTAATATATATATATATATATATATATATATATATATATATATATATATATATATATATATATATATATATTACTCCTAATTCTACTCCTTGTGGTATTACAAAGATTCCCACCAGCCTTAAGAAGTGTGACATATAATTACACTAATAATAAGCTCAAAGCCGTGTGTAATTGGGAATTTTCCATAAATTGGAGCGGTGGAATAAAGCCTGTGTCGCGCCCTTTGCTGCACGGATATATAGCATGCGTCGTGGGCTATTCACCTGATGCCACTGGAAGTTACACTCATAATATTTTCTATGGCACAATAGAGTGCGATAGACCATACGGCGTGGGAAAATTGCATGCACACACTGGAAATTGAGTCCAAAATTTTGACTAAGTCTTTATCGTCCCATCTTTCATCCTTTGTATCATGGTGTAGTTCCCTTGGATTTCCAGCCTTTATATCATAATTATATCACGGTATTCTTCTCAAAAAGCTTCGTACATAATCACACACAAAAAAAATTAGAGATAATAAGAACAAAATATCCATAATGATGAATCAAAACACAAGCTAAGACTAGGCTAATTCTCAATGATCTTCACTAATTGTTCTGACTCTGGACTTAATCCATTGGAATTTGCACATTCCAAACAAGTTATTTCACTCATAATTACACATTTAAACAATTTGGAACAAATTAAACACATTAGAATTCAATGAAACCAACTAGACACGCACCTAGCTCAAGCTAGTAAAACTAGTTTTCTCGATGGAACTCTAAATGACTCAATAAAGTACAAACTTGTTTGAAAAACACGGTGTACATTATAATTTCATCCTTGGACACTTAGTTGCTTATTTTTATAAATATCAACACGTTAAGTACACAAATTGCTTCCAAAACAAGGCTAAATAAGCTAGAATTGTACACTAAAGTATATAAATACACCCAACATCACCACCCCACACCTAAAGCCTTTTTCGTCCTCAAACAACTCTTTAATCTAAGCATAATAAGTTGAGGAGACTCTACACTTATACGACATACAAGACACTCAAGCTAGTACTACAATGACGACACAAAATACAAATTTCTACACTAAGCATGTTATTTACACAATTGAAAGCTCATGAACACTACTCTGAAACATCCTAGCCTTAAGAATTGAATCACCTAAGTGGAAAACTTATGCATATTATTTAATCAAGAACATAATACAAATCGCCCACATTCATCAAACATGTGCCTCTCACAATAATAGAGTTACGCATAATCACTCACAATAAGTAATTTATCACATAATCGGTACAAGAATTAAATTACGCTCACTCCCACAAGGAATTCACATGTTACACATCTGAACCATAGTCTTGCCCTTAGTGAAGTGGTCCACTAATATCGAAATGATGAACTTAGGATCAATTAGATATTTTTCAGATTGCAATGTAGGCTAAGGAATGGGTAGGAACTATTTGGGAATAATGACTAGCCTCTCTAAGCACTTTAATATACTACTTTTTATAATAAAAACCAATCTTTAACAACCAAATTACACTTTTTCCATCCACCCATTATCTTTGTGTTGCCCCATCTCTTTTAAGCATTTTCACAAACACACGGTGGACGTATTATTTATTACCACATAAAACAAATTATCTTTTCACAACCATGGTAATATTTCTAGCATAATGTTGATCACATTCATCCACCACACATCAATTGTCAACACCAATAACTATTATCTTAGGGCATCAAATTCACCTTTTTCTTCTTATTCCTAAAACTCCTTACTTAATAAATTTTTCATTAAAGTGCCTAGGAACTTTTTGGATCAAAGTATGGTCTACTAAAGAAGGGATTAGGATGCAAACGAGGCTATCAAAGAAAAATCTAGAGGCTAAAAGGGGTTCTCTAGGATTATGTACAAAGGGTAGGTCAAATAGAAGGTAAAAATAAGGCTATCAAAGAAATGCCTTTATCATCTCCTAAACTCACATTCTTTATTTTTCTTTGAACACACACCGGGCAAGTTCTAGGCATCACATACAATAAGGAATAAAAAAAACCTTACATCACACATGGCACATGCTCAACTTACATAGGATCATCATAGACTCTCAACCAAACAATAGCATGAATTCAAATTTTAAGCCACAAATACAAGAGGCACAAACATGAGCCTAAGAGACTCAAAAGTAATAATTCTCATAATAAATATGCTTTAATAATTAAAACACTTGAACCATGCAATAAAAAATAGCATCAATACGAATATCCTAAACAAAAGAAATTAAATTGAGCCTAAAGTTTTGAATTTCCCTACCCCACACTTAAAATCTACTTTTTTCCCAAAGTGAACTTAAAAGTAAGAGATAGAAATACTCCATGAAGCCTCTAGGCCTAGCTAGTATAATCATGTAAATATCAAGAATGTCTGTGGACCCCACACTCAGTCTTTGTCATGCTCTTTAGCTCCGATTTGCGGTACTTAGACTTCTCATCAACCTTCAACTCAATTGAAAACAAAAACTACGTGAAGTAAAAACTAATATCTAATAAATAAACATACCTTAGCTTGGGTTGCCTCCCCAGAAGCGCCTAATTTAGTGTCACGGCATGACCCATATCGACTTTTTCCTCCACCTTGAGGATATAAATTTCACCCCAACTTAGAATCCATCTTTTTGCCTTGCTTTTAGGGACATAGTACTAAGATTAAGGAGCCTCATAATGAAGTGTGCATAGTATACCACTCAACCTTAAAGTGAGGTATGTTTTTATGTTGCTTATCAGGTGTAAAATCAAGAATATAGGATTTTTGTTCCTCATCTTCTCACTCTTCCACTATTTTAAATGATTCCATAGAAAAGACATCATCTAAACATAACGTAGAAAATTGCTTTGAGTTAGGACAAACTAATCCTACTTCTAATTTTACATCATCAACATCATACTCACTTTTATTCATCTTCTCAATTTCAATCTCAAAAGAAAGATGACGACTGAGTAGTTGCAATTCATATGGTGATGGTAGTATCTCCTTAACATGTTCAACAATTTCAATTTTTGAGTACTCAGACTTCCTCGAACTGTCAGCAACTTTGTCTTCAATAGGTTGGGAAGTCAACTCTGCATCTACCTCCTTAATATTGTCTTTGGAGGTTCTTCATTAAGCTCTTTACCATTGTTCAAAGTGATTGTAATTACTTATTCACTATCACTTAGAAAATCACCTTGAGGTCTGGTATTATGTACCTGTTGCACTTGCCCTATTTGCATCACCAAGTTCCTTATAACAATTTGATGATGCTCTAAATTGGCCCCATAACTCTTCATATCTGCTTATAATTGTGCTTGATCACCTAAAATTTGTTTTAGCATTTCTTCTAAATTGCTCATTTGAAATGGGGCCTAGTAATTCTGAACCTGTGGCTCTTGAAACTATTGTTGCTGATTGTAGGCGTTCACATAGTATTGCCTTTGATCATAGCCCACAAACATTACTGAATTGGGGTTGACAACACACATATCTTAAGAATGACCACTATTTCCATAAACCATACACCATATAGAATCGTCATCATTCACAAACCATCTATCCCAGGCTGCTATGTCAAGAAGTATGATAAAAGGAGAAATAAAAGAAACTATTAAAAACCTAAAAAACTAAACTCTTTAAAACTCAATGTAGCTAAAATAAAAATAAGATAGTTGTAAATCTATAAGTCCCCGACAATGGTGCCAAAAACTTGACAGCAGCCAAGCACACATGCAAGTGTACGTGGTCTACCAAGTAATATAATGTCCTTCAAGAAAGCCAATATTGATCCCACAGGGACTTGTGTCGACAACTATCCAATTTTAGTTTAACAATTGAGATCAAGTAACCAAAAAGAGTGTTGAATAATTGTAAACTAAAAATAAAATAAACAATGCGTAAAAATAAAAGTTTTGTGACAATCAATGGACTAAAGCCCAGGGTTAAAGCACTCTGAACAATCATAATATATTTTTGAAATTCATTCCTTAACTTGTTTATCTTGGTTGTTGATTTGTAGGGTTAATCACATGATCAGGATCTCCCAACCTCTAATCTTTTACCTAATATGGATATTACAGCTACATCGTTGAGCGTAAATGTAATAATCCAATTAAGTTATTAAAGCTATAATCCTACATTTGAATCAATTAAGACATCTAACTGCATCCCTTTCCTAGGCACTAATTTGAATTCCTTATTTTATAAAAGAATACAAACCCTACTTTGTTTATTCCTACATTCTATCTCCCTATTTCCTCTCCCGAGATCAAAAGGTTGACAATATATTCATTTTACAGGTGATCAATCCATAAAATAATTAAAACAAGAATAAACAAACAACCAATAATGATAAGAAAATCAAATAAAATTCATCCAAAATAATAGTACTCATGTTCTTGGCATTAACCCTGGAAAAAGGGTTTTTAGGCCGATAATATTCATAATCATGGTCCAAATAATTGAATACATGTTATGAATTATTAAAAGATAAGTAAAAAATAATAAAACCTAATTATACGTGTAGCTGCCTCCTCCATTTTTCTCCAAATATATCTCAGGTGTCTAAGTAATTGTCCACCGCCGTCCAAAGTTGTCCAATATAATATATATATATATATACATATATATATATATATATATATAATACTCCAAATCCCACTCCTCGTGGGATTAAAAAGATTCCCATAGCCTTAAAAAGTGTCCCATATAATTACACTAATAATAATCTCCAAGCTATGTATAATTGGGAATTTGCCATAAATTGGAGCGGTGGAATAAAGCCTGTGTCGCGCCTTTTGTTGCACCAGTATATATCCCACGATGCGGACTATTCACCTGATGCCACTGGAAGTTACACTCACAATATTTTCTAAGTCACAGTAGCACATGATAGACCTTGCTACCTAGGCAAATCGTGTGCACACACTAGAAGTTGCATCCAAAATTTTGACTAAGTCTTTATCGTCCCATCTTTTATCCTTTGTATCATGGTGTATTTCTATGGATTTATAACCTTTATATCATCATTATATCAACATATTTTGCTCACAAATATTCCTACATAATTACACATCATAAATTAGAGATAATAACAACACAATATCCATGAAGATGAATCAAAACACAAGATAAGACTAGGAAATTTTAATGATCTTCACTTATTGTTCCAACTCTGGACTTAATCCAATTGAACTTTGCACATTCCAAACAAGTTATTCCAATCATAGTTACACATTTAAACCATTTGGAACAAATTAAACACATTAGAATCCAACGAAACCAACTAGACACGTACCTAACTCAAGCTAGTATAACTATTTTTCTCGAAGGAACTCTAAATAACTCAATTAAGTACAAACTTGTTTGAAAAACAAGGTGTACATTATAATTTCGTCCATGTACACTTAGATACTTATTTTTATCAATATCAACATGTTAATCAAATGAATTTCTCTTAAAATAAGTTTAAATAAGCAAGAATTGTACGCAAAAGGGTATAAATACACCCAACATCAGAAATCATCAAGGTTAGGGTTAATCAAGACCCTCATGTTAAACCACATACAATAATAACCCACATAAACAAATCATCATAATAAACATGTATAAACACAAGTCTAAGCAAGATTCAACATTATTCATCATTAGACAACAAAACCCTTTTCATTTGATTTAAAAAATCACCATATACACTTACTAATACAAGTGGAAAATACATGGGTTTAGAGTTATTTAACAAGGGGAAGAGGTACATGCCTTAGAAAACTACTTGATTCACCAAGAAAATTGACTTCACTTTGCCTCTTGAAGATCACCCTTAAAACCCTAGCCTCCAACTCTTTAAAGATAAGTTTGAGAGAGTGTTTTGGGTTTTTGATCACCTCAAAAGTGTGTTTAAGGAGGCCTTATACATTTATATCGTGAAGGTACTTAGGATTTAAGTAATTGGAAATGACCACAAGAACCTTAGTTAAAAGATGGAAAATGGACCAGACCAGGGGTTCGACTCACTAAGGGAACCCTACCCTAGGCTTGTCCTAGGTCACACATACTATTAAGGGTACAACCATACACCCTTGAGTCATATCTAAAGGGTAGGACTCACCCCTAACTAATATGCTCCACTCATAACAAAAATAGTCCACTCTAAGCTAAGACCTCACTTCATACAACTCATCTAGGTATGACTCGTATACTTAGGTTATGATTAAGGAGGGGGTTGCTCGTACCTAGGACAGTGAGTAACACTCACCACACTACCTAGGATATAAGAAGGAAGGGGAAGGAGGATACTACTCATATCCAAGGAGTATGACTTGTGCCCCTATTTGTACTCGCCCTAGTGACATCAAATGGAGAATCTCTTTCAATGGTTTAAAGTCTAGGTATTTTAATTCACACCACTTAGATTAGTCATCCTCGAATGAGGGGTAGGGAAAGCAATAAACATAATTTATCACATATCAAACCAACCCTTGAACAAGTTAGAACAAGCATACAACATGGATATAACACACATCATGCTTATTATTAATCAATCGTTCTCTTCATTTTCTTTGGGACCCAAACCTATTATTTATCAAGACACTTGTCCATTGCAAAGTTTAGGGACTTAAACTCTTACTTATCAACACTTACCCATTTGTAACTTAGGGACTTCAACCCATCGACTTATCAAGGATAGTTGCTCAATTCAAGGATTAGGGACTCAAACTCATCACAACAAGGATACATATAGTTTCAAAGCATTAGGTACTTGAACCCATGGTATAACAAGACACAAATCAACTCAACACATTAGGGACTTTAACCCATTGTCTATTAAAAATATAAGTCAACGCAGGGAGATCAACACATACGTCCATCCCAAATTTTTAGAATAGGAAACAAATACGGATACTAGGACTTTATGTCCTCCTCCGCTTCCTACATAGCTTACTCAGACTTTTGGTTCCTCCATAGAACATCACCGAAGCCATCACTTTTATTCACAACCAATGAACTTTTCGATCCAAGATCCTCACCGGGATATCCTCATAGGACAAAGAGTTTGCAATGTCAACATCCCCCAAGGGGACAACCAACGATGGATCGCCCACACATTTTTACAACATAGAGACATGGAAAACTGAGTTAATGGAGTTCATACTAGAAGGGAACTCCAACTCATAGGACACATTGCCAACCCTCTTCATAATCAAGTAGGGGATAATATATTGGGGACTAAGCTTCCCCTTTTTACCAAATCGCATCACTCCCTTCATGGGAGATACTTTCAAGAATGCCTAATCACCAACACTAAGCTTTAAGTCCCTACACCTCACATCTGCATAGGACTTTTGGCAACTTTACGAGGTTTTCAACCTATCACAAATCACCTTCACCTTCTATAAGGCTTGGTGAACTAAATTGGGGAAAGCAACTTACCCTCGCCAACTTCGTACCACCCAATAGAAGATCGACATCTCCTACTATATAATGCCATAAAAGGGGACATCCCGATACTAGAGTGTTAACTATTAATATAAGCAAACTCAATCAAACAAAAGTGGTCATACCAACTACTACCATAATCAATCACACAAGACTGCAATATATCCTTTAATGTTTGGATGGTCCTTTCCGCTTACCCATTCGTTTGCATGTAGAGGCAGTACTAAGGCTACTCTAGTACCAAAACCCTTTTGGAATAACTTCCAAAAGTAGGATGAAAATAGAAGACCAAGATTAGAGATAAAAGAAAGCAGAGCACCATGAAACTTTACGATATCTGAAAGAAATAACTTAGCATAATCTTTCGCCAAGTAATTTGTCTTCACAGGAAAAAAGTCAGTGGACTTGGTCATTCTATCCATAATGACCCAAATAGAATCACATTGTTTCCGAGAACTAGAAAGACCGATAACAAAATTTATATTAATTGCTTTCTAATTCATTCGGCCAACATAATTTCTTGGTACAACCTATCGGGCCGCATGTGCTCAACTTTCACTTATTGACACACTATACACTTGGACACATAGCTAGCCACATCACATTTTATATTGCTCCATAAATAAAACTCTCTAAGGTCATCATACATGTTGGTGGAACTGGTATGTATAGCATACTGAGATTCATGAGCCTCGGCATGACCCTTTCCCTTAATCCATCAATGTCAGGAACATATAATCTACCTTGGTATATTAAGATACCATCACCACCAATCAAATAGTCCGTAACTTTTTGTTGACCCACATTACTCTTGATTTTTATCAAGTTGGGGTCCAAAGCTTGCTTCTCCTTTATCTCAACAATAAGAGATGACTGCAATACCAGAAGCACAAATATATCACCATCCTTGGAGTTCGCAAGTCAAACTCCCAGATTAGCCAAACGGTGAACTTCCTTCACCAATTTATGTTTATCCTCATCTACATGGGCAAACTTCTCATGGATAATTTACTAAGATCATCGGCAACTATATTCGCCTTACCGGGATGGTAATGAAGACTCATATCATAGTCTTTCAATAAGTCAAGCCACCTTCTTTGCTGGAGATTTAAATCCTTTTAGGTAAACACATATTGGAGACTCTTATGATCAGAAGAGATATCAACATGGATCCGATAAAGATAATTCCAACAATTTTAATACAAAAACCATGTCTAACAACTCTAGGTCATGAGTAGGTAGTTCTTCTCATAAACTTTCGATTGCCTAGAATCATAGGCCACCACCCTACCATGTTACATCAGCACACAACTGAGACTGACATGAAAAGCATCACAATATACCACAAAACCATCACAACCCTCAGGCAAGGTCAAAACTAGAGTCGAAGTCAACTTATCTTTAAATTTCTTAATACTACCCTCACACGCATTGGACCATAAAAACTTGACCTTATTTTGGGTCAACTTGGTCAATGGGGCACTATAGTAGAGAAACTCTCCATAAACCTTCTATAGTAACCACCTAGACCTAAGACGCTTTGAATATTGGTTGGCGTCGTAGGTCTAGGCCATTTGTTAACTGCTGCGACCTTTTGGGGATCTACCATGATACCTTCAATAGAGATGACATTACTAAGAAAAGCTATGAATTTCAACCAAAACTCATACTTGGAGAACTTTTCATACAAATAATGATTCTTTAAAGTTTACAACATGGCACGGAGGTGATCGATGTAAACCATCTTACTCTTAGAATAGACTAAGATATCATCAATGAAGAAAATGATAAATATGTCCAAGAACAGATAGAAAACTGTATTCATCAAGTCCATGAATGTCTTCGGGGCATTGGTCAACTTAAAAGACATGAAAAAAAAACTCATAGTGACCATACCAGGTTCTATGATAGACTTAGGGATATCTGCATCCCTAATATTAAGTTGATGATAACTCAATCTAAGATCAATCCTAGAAAATACTTTGTACCTTGAAGTTGATCGAACAAATCATCGATCCTAGGAAGAGGGTATTTATTATTTACGGTCACTTTGTTCAACTGATGATAATCAATGCACGTATGAAGTGAACCATCCTTCTTGTGCACGAATAACATGGGATCAACCCACGAAGACACACTTGGGTAGACAAAACCTTTATGTAAGAGGTCTTTCAACTGCTTCTTTAGCTCTTTTAGCTCCACTATAGCCATTCTATAAGGAGATGTAGAAATTGAACGAGTCTCCAAAACAAGATCAATCCTATAATCTATTTCCCTATTAGGAGGAACACCGGGAAGATCATCGAGATACACCTCTAGAAACTCATTAGCCATGGGAGTGGATTCTACAGAAGGCTCTTCTGAGTTAGAATATTTAACTTGAACCAAATGATACAAACACCCCTTTGAAATCAATTTTTATGCCTTTAGATAAGAAATGAAACTTCCCCTAGGCACTAGGGAACCACATTCTCATCAATGACTAGCTCATTAAGGAATCAGAACATAACCCTAAAGGTCCGACAATCTAAGGAAGCATAGCAGGAATGCAACTAATCCATCCCCAAAATGACATCAAAATCAACCATGTCCAACTTTATCAAGTCTAAAAGAGTATCTTTATAACCAACTAATATCACACACCCCTTATAGACCCTTCTAACAATCATAGGGTCTTCGACTGGGGTAGAAATAGAAAAAAAATCGACAGACTCTCGGGATCACAATAAAGATGCACAATTATATATGGGGTCACATAAGAAAGAGTAGACCCTGGATCAAGCAAACAATACACATCACATGAGAGAGGTTTTAACATACCTTGACAATATCGGGAGACACCTTAAATTCCTAGCACATAGCAAGTGCATACAATCAGTTCTGACCAATGTCGGTGCCAGAAATAATAGCAAATGCAGACATAGAATCCTTTGGTGCGGGAGTAGAGGGAGGAGAAATAGGATTCTTATTGGCCCAAGAATCTATCAGAGAGGGGCACTCATACTGCATATGCCCAATCTGACTACAATGGAAATATTTGTTTCTCCACTTCTGATATTGACCATGATGACTCTTACCACAGAATCTGCAAAGAGGGTGGGGTGGAGCCGACTGGGCACTACTAGCCTAGAATTGGGCACCCTATGCCAGGATCACACAGCCAAAATGAGATGACGACCACCCAAAAACTTTGAGTAAGGAGAGCAAACAATAGATGAGGATAAGGAACTTTAACTCCCCTACTTCTTTATAGCCACTTGCAACTATTACCACCACTATGCTCAGAAGGCCTAAATTTCTTTCTTTGCCTTTCACTAAGCTCAACTTTCTTCTTTCTCTCTTCTTTCACTAGTTCCAAGTACACAATCAACCTAGAAATATCGATATTTTCAATCAACAAGGTCATCTATAACGCCTCGAGTCTGTACCCGAATGCTACAGTGTGCTCATAATCCCAAAGAACCATAAGCTAACCTATGATTGGTACATTCTACAAAAATTAAATAATAATTTTATAGTATGTGGATATTAGGTGGAAAATATGCCATAAGGTTCAATACTATAATAAAATTAAGTACGGTATAAAAAATATCAAATCTGATACATCTATGTAAAAATACTCTAGTCTGAAAAATCCTCTAAACTGTTTAAAATATGGAGTTGTGGGACAAGTCCCCAACTAACTTCGAACTACTGAAATAAGCTAAACTACTTAAATAATCATTATGTCCTTGAACTAAGAGGACGGATACAAATCTAAGTGTGTATCAGGAGATTCAATCCAACACAAGAAAAAACAATAAGAACAACAAAATGCTAGTGAATTGAAATAGGCCACACATGGCTTCACTAGGCTTCAACACTTGTTTTGACTATAAAAATGAGTTTACAACAAGAACAACAAATGACAATTTTTCCAGTGAATCGAAAGAGCCCCACACGACTTCACTAAACTTTTAGATTCAACAACACAATGTTATCAAGATTACAAAAGGTATAGAAACTTGACATACAATATTCAATAATCTAAGAGACCTAACAATGAGAAAGGACCCTAAGACTAATGAATATCAACACCAAATTATTACATGGACCAAGAGGAACTCAAGACTCCCGAGACCCTAGTTTCTAGCCAAGATACAATACTAGTATCACTCTACTAGTGAGATTTTAATTTTGGCCTCTCTAAACTGAGAAAGAAAAGTCACCAATATTACAAGTCTTTTGTTTCTTGAATAATAGGAATGAACTAACTAAAAAAAACTAGCCTTAATAAATGGCTTATACAGTCAATTAAAAAAAGGAGACAAAAGACCAAAATACCCTTGACATTAAGTGGGTGGGTTTGGGGTATTTTGTTGGGCCTCTTCATACTTTAATAAGTATAGGCACTTAGATGGGCTCACAAGGGCCTCACACGTAGCCAAGGATATGAACAAGATTTGGAGTCATTGCAACTCATGTACTTGACTTTGTGTGAAAGGTCTCAAGCTAGGAATTCCCGTATCATCCTCTCCATCTTAAAGAGAATTGTACTCAAATTTGGATCATCTTCATCCTCCACCATTTCCACTCGAGAGAAGTCACACACATTGAAAGTGTTGTGCATTTGATATTCTGGAGGTAGATTAAACTTGTAGGCATTGTTTCTGATCTTTTCTAATACTTGGAATAGGCCATCACCTCATGGCATCAACATAGCATTCCTTTTAGATGGGAATCTATCCATCCTTAGGTGTATCCACACCCAATCTCCCAGTTTAAGAATGAGCTTTCTTCTTCCTTTGTTGGTTCGCCTTACAACTTCTTAGTTTATATTTTCCAATTACAAGCTCACCTTCTCATGTAGCTTCTTTATGGCCTCGGCCCCTTTGCTTCCATCTAAGATTATAACAAGATCACTTGGTAAAGGGGTTAAATCCAAAAGGGTTAGGGGGTTGATGTCATATATACACTCAAAGAGTGCCATCCCCGTGCTTGAGTGTATAACACAATTATAAGCAAACTCAATCAACGATAAGTGCTCCTCCTAAGAAGCCATTTTTTCCTTAACCATGGACCCTAAGGTCCTATTTACTACTTCCATTTGGCTATCAGTTTGTGGTGGAATGAGGTCAATAACAGCAACTTAATACTGAGTCTAACCTATATGGACTTCCAAAAGTGGCTTAGGAATTTAGAATCCTTCTCACTCACTATGGTCCTTGGAACACCATAAAGTTTTACAATATTATCAACAAAAAAAGAGGCTGCACTAGGTGTATCATCACATTTAGAACAAGGAATAAAGTAAGCCATCTTGGAAAATTGATCCACCATGATAAAAATACTATCCCGCCCCCTTCTAGTTCTCGGCAATCCAAACACAAAGTCCATTGATATTTCAATCCAAGGGAGTAAAGAGGTGGACAATGGGGTGTAAAACTCATGGGGTTGGATCTGTGACTTGGCTCCTTTGCACTCAACATATTGGCCACGAATCTGGGTTACATCCTTGTGCATTCTAAGCCAATAAAATTGTTCTTCCAAAATTCTGAGGGTCTTCTCAACCCCAAAATGGCCCATTAAACCACCATTGTGTGCTTCCCTCATAAAAAATTCTCTCCATGAACGTGAGGGAACACATAATCGTCTACCCTTAAACAACTATCCATCAAATTTGGTATAGGGATGGGAACCCCTATCCGTAACCCACCTGGCCCTATCCAACTCTTCACTTTTCCTATAGATTAGAGTGAAGTAAGGGTCCTCAAGATATAAAGACTTGAGGATTTCAAACCCCGTCAACTTAGATGACAAAGTAGACACAAGCACATATTTTTTGGGATAAAGCATTGGCAACCATATTGTCTTTACCCTTCTTGTAATCAATAATATAAGGGAAAGTTTCAAGAAATTGGTCCATTTGGCATGTATCTAGTTAAGCTTGTCTTTTGCCCATAGATGCTTTAAGGATTTATGATCCGTTTGGATCACAAATTCTTTAGGCCATAAATAATGTTGCTAAGTGGCCAAGGCTCTAATCAAGGCATACAACTCTAAATCGTATGTAAAGTAGTTTAAAGTTGCTCCTTTGATATTTTCACTAAGGTAGGCAATAGGCTTCAATTCTTGTATTAAAACCGCACCTATGCCGACTTTGCTAGCATCACATTCGACCTCAAAAGTTTTGTCAAAATTTAGCAATTATAGCAAAGGGGTTGATATGAGCATAGCTTTCAAGTCCTTGAAGGCCTTAGCTTGCTCATCTCCCATTTGAAAGACCGGTCCTTTTGAATCACTTTGGTCAAGGGGGCAGAAATGGTGCTAAATACTTTGATAAAACATCTATAAAAACTAGCCAACTCGTGGAATCTTCTCACTTCACCTACAGTTTTGGGAGTTGGCCAATTTTTAACAGTGTCAATATTAGATTCATCCACTTCGACCCCTCTTGAGCTCACCACAAACCCAAGAAATACAACTTCATGGACACCAAAAGAACATTTTTTTAGATTAAATAACTTTTCCTTTTGGAGGACACCAAACACACATTGTAATTGCTTTACATGCTCATCTAAGGACTTACTGTAATCCAACACATCATCAAAGTGAACAACAAAATTTCTAATAAATGACTTTACCACATGATTCATTAGCCTCATGAAAGTACTTAGAGTGTTTGTTAGGCCGAATGGCATAACCATCTATTCATAGAGATCAAAATTGTTCTTGAAGGAGGTTTTCCATTCATCACCTGGTTGCATACGGATTTGGTGATAGCCACTCCTCAAATTAATTTTAGAAAACAAACATGAACTACTCAATTCATCAAGCATATTATCTAGCCTATAAATAGGGTGATGACATTTTACCATTATCTTGTTGATGGCTCAGTAATCAACGCACATACACCAAGTCATATCTTTCTTAGGAACTAGTAGCACCAGAACCGCATAGGGGCTCATACTCACCTTGATGTACCTTTTGTTAAGAAGTTTCTAACTTGGTGTTGAAATTCCTTGGTATCCATCGGGTTGCTTCTATAAGCCAATTTGTTGGAAAATTATGATCCCAACACAAAATCAATTTAGTGCTCAATGCCCCAAAGTAGAGGAAATTCTTTGGCCAATTCCTTTGAGAAGACATCCTCATAATCCTACAAAACATGAGAAATAAGAGGAAAAATGGAAACGTTAGTAGGGTTAGTATTTAAATAATAAGCCAAGTGGAGCATCAGAGTGTTCTCATAATGATCCACAAATAGTTCCTTTCTTCTATCCATCATCACTATGCTCCTATGCTCCTTATAATTTAGGGGCCCTCAGCTTCCCCTACCCCCTCACTCTTAGATTCCCCTCTTTTTTCCTTACTCTTAGCCTTCTTTCCTTTTTCCCTCAATTCTCGCATCTTTCGGTGTAATTCATTCACTTGGGAAGGCAATAATGGATGAAGAGCGACCTTTTTTTCTATCCTTCTCAAGTGTATACCGATTGGACCTTCCATCATATTTGATTGACCTATCATATTGATAAGGCCTTCCTAACAACAAGTGACAAGCTTGCATTGGTATCACGTCATAAAGCACCTCATCATGGTAGTTGGCTACCTTAAAATGTATCACACATTGCCTTATGACCTTTAACTCACCACATTCATTCAACTATTGTAACTTGTAAGGACTAGTGTGAAGTGTAGTCATAAATTTTAAGAAGTTCACCATTGCTACACTAACAACATTCGCACAACTTCCACTATATATCACTATAGTGTACACACTTCCCTTCACAAGTCATTTAGTATGGAATAGATTCTTCTGTTGGCTAGGATCATCAATCGCCTTACTAATCATGGCACACCTTACTATAAAGTTTGGAACCACGCACTCCCCTTCTTGTGGATAAGTATCCTCACAATTATCATCATTATCATGTGGTTCCCTCTCGGTTGTCTCTCTATCTTAAGGATCAGTCTCACTCTCATCACCTTCAATACCCAGTTTCTCACCAAGGAAATACAATCTACCTTACCTAAGGATTAAATTGCATTGGTTAGGGAATTCATTGGCTTTATGCCCCCAACCCTGGCACTTGAAGCATTGGAACCCTTTAGGATTAGGATATTTGTGAAGTTCTTACCTCAGAGGGATTTTGTGGACTATTTATAGATTGAGTAGCCTAGTAGTGGTGGGTTGGTCCTTGTTTTTAGGCCAACCCAACGAGGATTGAACCATATCCTTTACCCTCGGCCAACCCGAGGTTGATTGTCCCTTTACTTTGAATGACGACCTCTCTTTAAGTTCCTTTTCAATCTCAAGAGCCACTTGGAAAATACCTTCAACGGTATCAAACTTGTGAAGTGTCAAATGAGTGGAGATCTCTTTGTTCAACCCACACTTAAACCAAATGATGTCATGACTAATTGTTTCCCCATAATGATTAAATTTCAATATGAGTTGTTGAAAATCATCATAATAAGCCATAACACTTCGATTCCCTTGTCGTAAGTTGTACAATCTAACAAACAACTCATGATGATAGCTTTTAGGAAGATACCATTGCCTCATTAGGTACCTCAATCGAAACCATGGTTGTGGTTTACCCTCTACTAACTCGTTGCCGAACCTTTTAAAGTATTCCCACCAAGTGTTAGAATGGCCTTTAAAATGAGCTATGGCATAACAACTCTTCTTCTCTTTCAAGATATCATTCACTTGAAATACTTTATCACACGCTGATTCCTAAGCAAGATATACCTCGGGGTTACTTTTACCCTTAAATATAGGTAGGCTCAATTTCATTGTATTGATGCCTACGTCTCTCTCTTGGTATCGATTTCCCCTTTCTCCATACCCTCAGTATCTTTTTGGATCCACATGCCCCCCTCTCATCTCCTCCTCCTTCATGTAAGCATCAGCAAAGGCTCCATACCCTTCATAATAATATCTATAATATTTATCAAAATGGATGGGATAGTTTTGGACGTTTGGAACTTGATTTGGAGGGATTGGATTTTATAGAGGTGGTGGTCTTTGGTTTAGTGGGGCTCGGAAGGGTGGGTTTGGATTTAGTAGAGGTATTGGACGCCAAAGTCCCTCTTGAAGAACTTGAGGATTTTGGTAATGGATTGTTTTATTGAGTCTCGGTTTAGGGGGTTATGAGTGGTTTGGCTTGCGGCATTTAGTGGAGCTAGTGAAGGATTTGGCAATTATGGCCATGTTTTAGGAGTAACGGTGGTGGAGGAATTTCAATCATGTCCACTTGACGAAACATGTCAAGGAGTAGAAGGGTGAGATTTTCTTTGACTTTCCACTTGTTCTAACCTCCCACTAATAGTCATCACTTCTCCCCTTATAGCTCCCACTTCCGTACTCAACCTTTTAAGAATTTGGGTTATCGCCTCAAGAGTGACCCTCATATTCTCCATTTCATTAGAATCCACGATTTGAGAAGTGGTTCCCTCAACTGTCAAGATATTACCCACACAAGCAAAAAATAAGTTAGTTTAAATCCTCTCTCCTCACTCACACTCTTTTGGTTCACTCATATTCATGCTCCATAAGTGTTATAGATTGGCTAGTAATTTGTGAATCCTTAAGGTATGAGTATGCCCTTGTCCAGAATGGATTTTTTTTGAATCTTAAAGAATTCTCGTTGGACTAGAGTCAGGGAGTTACAACGTATTCAAATGACAAAAGCTCACAAATAAAAAATGACACGAAGACAGGGCTTTGCAGGACTAATTGACAACCTAGTAGGAATGTACTAGCTTCCTAATTAGTTCTCGAGTCAATTAAGAGAAACTAAGAATCAATAATTAGAAACTAGAATATCTAAATTAAGCTTAATTAATGACGTGATCTGTAATTAAGGTGATGTGACAGCATGGTATTGGTTAAGGTCCATACATTTTGTTCATCAACTTAAATCCTTAATCTTTTCAATTTTTGTAACAGATGACTTTACTTTTGGTGGGAAAGTAAAGTCTTATAAATTCTTTAAGTCCAATCTCGAATGGCAAGAATTTACTTGTACCAATCTCATAAAACAAGGTCCCTTAAAAGGTGGTAAAAGTTGTTGAAAAGTAAATGTCAAGTCATGAAAGTGATGTGCTCAAGTCTTCTCACAAACAACTTTACACTTTGTCCTTCAACATTTTTTTGGATCTATTTTACTCTTTCTAGTGTTTAAGACATGAGCTTAAGAGAATATCAAGATGATAACAACAACACCTTCAAGAAAACACCAACAACACACCAACAATGGCTACTTATAATTCCTCACAGAATCCTCTTCCAGTCTGAGCCTTAGAGCATATTCAGTAGAGCGGAAATCTGAGTATAAGAGTTTCATAAATATTTTACCAATTATTAAATTCTTTGAATCATGTGGAATTTCCCTAATTTCTACTTTTTTTCATGTAAAGCATTGAATAAGCTTTTCAGTGATACCAAATTTGCCTGAATCAAGCACTCGGGTGAAGAGTTAGAGCCTTTTTAGTGAGAGAGTGTGCCACCTAGCACCTTACTATCGTGGAGCCAGCCAAAATGGCAATCATCAAAATCCAGTGAGCCTCCATGATTCCACCGCATCGAGGTATAGTTCCAGCTCCCAACCAATATGGCAATGCGATTTCCACCAGGTTGCGCCGTCATGCAGTTTCCCAGTTGTCCAATTTTCCAATGAACTGGCGCGATTATGGCATATTGCGCCGGTATGAAAAATTGGGATTTTCAATTTAATTCCAAGGATGAAAAGAGGCTTTTCCCAACCCTTATATATACCCCCTTTATACTAGAATTGGCCTCATTTTCTCTCTTTCTATACCAAGTATTAGGGTTTCCAAAGAAATTAAAATCTCCTCTCTTCTTCAAGAAAAAATTAAGAAAGATCTAGAGAAATCAAGAATCTCTCCAAAGGCCTTCAATAAAAGAGTTTCCCTAAGGTATGTAGATGGTGATTCTTGGGTTCGTTTCATCCAATAAGCTCAAGAACTCTTTTTTAAAACTTCAAGATTTTTATGTTTATGAGATTCCATGATTTGTATGAGTTAAAATTAATGTTCCTTCTGATGTTGAATTTTGATTCATGTTTGTCTACAAGATTTATGAGCTTTGACCCTAGTATGTAGAATTCATGTGATGTTGGTGATAAACCCTCTTAAAGTTGTTTTCTATGTTATATGTTCATGTCATTTTGGTGTAGAAATGGTTGAATAAGTGAAGCATGTGCCCCATAGGTTTGATGAAAGCTTAGGTGAAATATAAGGACTAGTATAGTATGTTAAAGATGAAACCCCAAGTTGTGAGTTAGTCCATGCATGCCTAGTGCTTGATAAAATGCCTTAGTGACTGAATTATTCAATGATGGTATGAAATTCTCAAATAAGTATAAACCTGTGCGTGTCTAGTGATTATTGAAGGACCTTAGTGAACAAGCGGAGATGTGATGGTTGTAAATTCCCCAATTATGTGCTCTTTGATATATGCTAAGATTTTAATACTTGCCAAGTGGTTAGCAAGTAAGTTGAGAATGATAGTATGAAGTTTTCCCCAAATCATATGATGTCGAAATACATGTCAAGACTAATTTAGGTGTGAAGTACTTGATGAAAGACCTTGTTGAATGGAGTTTGATCTTATAGCATGTGTCTCCTACGTTATTATATGTCTGTGATCCCAAAATGCTCGAAGTGATGTCTTAGATATTGTGAGGATGAACATATGATATGATTCCCAAATACTTGAAGAGATTATTTAATGATAATGACAATGAATGTATGACTATGATGATGAATGAATGATTGTGGTGATGAAAATGAATGAATGGTTGTGATGATGGAGGATTGATTATGCTTTATTTTATGTTATTGAGTCCTGGGGGTATTTATACCCAACAATTTAGCTGCTATCTAGAGCCTGTGTCAGGTTCACGATAAATCCAGTCGAGCCATGATTCTCAAAACTCAGTGAACTATAGAACTCTATATCCTCAAACATTTGCAGAACATAAGAAAGCTCAGAAATCTCAGTTATCTCTGTAATTTCCATATCACTAGTGATCAATGTTCAATTCTAATCTTGGAAGTGACTGAATAATCTATTCAAGCTCTGTATCATTAGTCAGATACCGTTATTCAATACCGTGTCCGTCAGATACGAAACTAAGTGATCTTAGCATAACTCAGTTCGATCTTTTGAGAAACATGATAAGTATCAGATTCAGTTCAGTTGTGTTCAGTTAAGAATTCAGTCAAAGTCTTTCAGTTGGGAGTAGAAACTAGCACCAAGCGATGAAAGGGATAGAAGCTCCTCCCATCAGAGAGAGAGAGGCCGGAGTAATTAGTAATAATCCCTGACCTCCAAAATTGCGTAGTCAGCTTAGGATACATGAGTCACCATTAAGAAAAGGCTATCACCTCCAGAGAGCGAGTATTTGACTATTATATTTCCTTAGGTCGACTTCTTGGTAAGGGTCATCCATCAGAGAGGATTGACCAGAGAGAGGTCTTTACCCGTGGCACGGTATTGATATCCTTCCAACTGGGGTTACAGGTTAGACCCCACCTATGGTAGGTTGGGGCATGTCGATTAAGTAACTACTTCCTACAGTTACAGTGTCAGTTTATGTATCAATCTTCAGAAATGAGGACTGTTAGATACAGTCATCTATCTTTATGAGGAACTCAGATAGTTCCATTAATTGATGGACCATCCCGACAGATAGGCTTGGTATCATATACAGTTATTTGATATCATATTTAGAGGTATTCCACCAGATAGTCTTGATTCATAGTCTTAGATCCTATTGAGTATCCTTGTTGTCAGATTCATATATATTCATATATCTTATCATTGATAATAGTTTCTGACATCATGCATTAGAGAGGTTGATCTCTAATCCTATCATTCGAAAACAGTAAGCTCAGAATTTAGTCCTTCATGTAAGTACATCCAGATCATCAATTATCAATATCAGATGTGTCACTGATTCAGTATATTAGTGTCAGTAATGAATTCAGTCTGCAGTAAAGTGGTATTCGAGTTTCAGTATCATGAGTTGCGATGATTGTGATTATGGTCTGTGCATTCATGAATGTGTTCTCATGCGACATTTTCATTATTATCTAGTCTAGATATTATGAATGCATGAGCCCTTGCATTTAGCCTTACCTCATCTACATACTCAGTACATTCCTGTAATGGCGCATTTGTGCTATGGTGTTTTATTTGGCACCATAGGTTCAGAGGCATAGGACCCAAATTTTCCTCAGTAGTTTAGTCCCAGTCAGCAGCAGTAGTCGTAGCAGTGAGTCCTCTTCTTTCGAGGATGGGTTTCAATATACTATTATGGAATTAGAATTTGTTTATATTTGTAGTAGACGGAGTTAGTTGGGGACATTTCCTATCAACTCCATAGTTCAGATAGTTTAGAGGCTTTTCCGACGAATGATTAGCATTCGGTTTTCAGTTCTGAGTATGTATATATGTGTTGAACCTTATGGTTAGTTTTCGCATTTATTCCAGATATTATGTTGTGCACAGGTACAGATATCAGTAAAGGGTTATCTTGTGGTCCTATGGGTTCATAAGCTCCGTGTGACATCCCGGGATAGGCTCTCAGGGCGTTACCACTTTAACGTCCAAACACAAGCGATAACACATGGATAACTTCAAGAACAACAACAAGTCCCTTATCATTAAGCTTAACTTTAGATATAGACACATTTTGTGTTGATGAGAAAGAAACCAACACAAGAAACAAACTATACAAACAAAATTTTTGTAGATCTAACTACAAACTTTCAACCAAGGCAACAACAAAACACAATTTTCTCGACCAAGAACAAGATGGGCATATTTCTCTTTTTTTCTGGAATTATTCATATTTTAGCAATTGTTTTTGTATTTTTTTTAACTATAAAGCCCAATATTGATTTTTTGGGAACAAAATCAACCACAAGATTTGATACCAAATGATACAAAGCTAAGTGTGTATCAAGAGATTCAAGCCAACACAAGAAGCAACAATATGAACAAAAAAGTGCTAGTGAATCGAAAGAGGCCACACACGGCTTCATTAGGCTTCAACACTTATTTTAACTAGAAAAATGAGTTTACAACAAGAAAAACAAATGACAATTTTTCTAGTGAAACAAAAGAGCCCCACATGGTTTCACTATACTTTTAGATTCAACAACACAATTTTATCAAGATTACAAAAGGTATAGAAACGTGACATATAATATTCAATAATTTAAGAACCCTAACAATGAGAAAGGACCCTAAGACTAATGAATATCAACACCAAATTCTTACTTGGACTAAGAGGAACTCAAGAACCCCAAGACCCTAGTTTCTAGCCAAGATACAACACTAGTATTACTCTACTAGTGAGCTTTCGGTTTTGGCCTCTCCAAAATAATAAAGAGAAGTCACCAATATTATAAGTCTTTTGTTTCTTCAATAATAGGGATGGCCTAACTAAAAATGACTAGCCCTAATAAATGACTTATATTGTCAATTACAAAGAAGGGACAAAAGACCAAAATACCTTTGACATTAAGTAGATGGCCTCTTCACACTTTAATAAGTATCGGACCTTAGATAGGCTCAAAAGGGCCTCATACACGGACAAGGATGTGAACAAGGCTTGGAGTCATTGCAACTCATACGCTTGACTTTGTGTGAAAGGTCTCGATCTAGGAATTATCGTATCAAGGACTCACCCTTAACTCTGTCAGCTGAATATCGAAAATGATAGGTATGATTGGGAGCCCGCGTATTTGAACCTATGATATAAAGCATCATAGTGCAAAGAAAGGTATACATCAGTACTTTGAATGTAATGGTAAGCAAAGTGAGGTAGGCTAAAATGTGTGGGTTCATATGCATGAACAACACTGACTGAATGGCATGAATATAATTGAATAAAAGTACATGCATGAATACATAAATTATAACTGAGATCGAGATAACACTGAATAATGAATCTTAGTAATGATTAACTGATATCTAGGTTTACTGATACTACACTACTGATAACTAAATGACTGTATTTGATAGTCCTGATTCTGTAGAATTGTACTGAGTTTTATACCGAACGGAGTGGCTACATCTGGTAGTGTTTAACATTTAGAACTGAATTGAGTTATATTTTGAGATTGAATCTAAAACTTAGATTGTGGGATATAATCATCTAACTGACACGCCTCTTTCTAAATAGATTGGGGTCCAATCTATAACCCCAGTTAGAAGGGTATCAGTACCGTACCACGGCTAAAGACAAGGTGTGAGTTAACCCTCTCTAAAAGAAAGCTCTTTAATCAACCCTCTCTAGTAGAAAAACTCATACGAGATGTATCAACCTTAATCTGGAAGGAAGATATCTCAACCTATATTGGCTACATAGTTTTGTAATGCAGGGATTGCTAATAAGGGTCAAACCCTATGCTGGCAGGAATACTTACATCCCGGTTTCTCTCGGTGCTGAATCCTACTCCCAACTAATAGACACTGAATTGACTCCTAGTTCATACTAGGCTTGACTGAACTATCACTGATTATACTATCTAACTGAATTGAACTGAGTTTACTGAGTTCCATTGACTGACAGAATACTAATGAATTCTGTTAACTAGATGAATTTACTGAGCCTTGAAAAAAATATTGATCTAGACTGGACTAATACTAAGTCTACTGAGTTTTCCTGAGTTTTGTAACTGACTGATAGTACTACTGATCGTGACATGGCTGATACTATCCTAAGACCGATCATGGCTCTAGGTAATCAGCTGAATTTTCGGGTATTGAATACCCCCAGGACTCAATAGCATAAATTATAAGACATGGCACAATCTTGATACATGATAAATAACTACTTGATCATCATTCATTCACTAGGACATTCTAACAAACACTTGCATGACATGAACTTGAATACCTGCTAACATGATATAAGTTCATTATTTAATTCTCATGAACAACTCATCAAATACTTGGAAGGTATTGTATATGTACATAGTACTAATCAACACATGACCATCAGAATTTCAAGGCTTTAACATGAATTCACATGATACTACTTACATAATAGTTGTTTTTACATAAATCTTGCACTTAATCATGGAATAGAAATCCAATTAACATTATAATCCTGAATACACTTGAATCCAAATCATGAAAAGCATGAAATCAAGCTATTTGAAGTTTAAAAGAGTTTCTTAGACTCCAAGGGTTGAAGGAACCCTTGGATGAACACTTGACATACCTTGGTTACTAAATTCTTGAAGAAAAATAGTGAAACCTTCAGCCATGGCTATGAAATTAAATCACCTAGGGTTCTTGTTCTAGAGCAATTTGAGAGAAATTAAGTATATTTTGCTCAATAAGGGCTGAATATTATGTTTTAGGGCTAATAGAGGTGGTGAAGAGACGCTAATACCCCTTAGGACGCAACTTTTTAATTACTGAAATTGGACTGTCGATGTGCTACGTCGTTCGCATTGATGTGAAGGACAATGCATCATGTCGAGTCTGCGTCGGTTCACTGGAATTCACCATTGGGATCCAACAAATTTATTAATCGATGCGATGGACGATGCGCCACATCGAGATCGCATTGATACACTATTTTGGGTTCCCAGACATGTGTCAAAGGAGGTCTGAAAAATCAAAAACTTGTCCAGGAACTCCTACTGACATTCCTAATCATGAATCAATCTAATGATGGATGCTTTAAGTCATAAGAGTCGTGAAATAGAGTTGCCAACTTACGAATTCCAAAATAATACAAAGTCTGAATACTTAGCTAGAATTTTCTAAGTGTTGGACCCCATAGCAAGCTTAAAAGACTAAGTTGAGCTTAGAATTTTGAGGGTTCTTACACCGTTTTAATCTCAAAGACTAACTCATAGAACAATCCTGAGACAAACTTATGCATTCTAACCCTCATTCTAGAAACCATCTCAAGAGCATACCTTGACAATTGATTAAATTTCTAGGCATACTGTTGAATGGATATCTTCCCTTGGTTCAAGTTCATAAACTCTTCTGCATTTGTCTCCCTCAACTCATGAAGAAAAAACGGTTTCAGAAAGCCTCAGAGAAATCCTCCCATATGGAGGGACTAGAATCAACACCCCTAGAAAACTATTACCCTCGTACCATTGGTACACTACATCTTTTAATTAGTAGGAAGAAAACTCAACGACCTCAATCTCTAAAGCATGCATGATTTGAAAGATCTTCTCTATTTCATCAACGAAGACTTGAGGATCTTTCTTAACCTTCGTACAAGAGAACATAGGTGGGCTCAACCTTATATATTGGTTAATTCTTGTGGCCTTAGAAGAAACATTAGCCGGACCACCAGGCTCTGATTGATAGGTTACCAATTGAGTCAAGCGGTTGATAGAGTGATGAAACTTAGCATTAGTAGCACCCTTTGAGGTAATGGGATATAAGGTTCACTCTCATAGTCGGGTTTGGTGGGGACAGGTGAAACCCCATGAAGATGGTCGAATATCGCAACCCTTGCCTAAGTCCAAATCCAGAAGTTAGACGATCTTCATCTGTAGGGCCCTCAAAAGGGTTTTCCTGAGTCTCAGATCTCCTTAGAGACATTATCTAAAGGATAGCAAACAAAAATCAAAGGAATCCATTACTATAAACTCTAAAGCTGGAGATTGAAACACAATAAAATGAAATATTTCCTTAAATGTCTCATAGCTCCTCTTTTATAAGTGTGTTGCGCTTTACACTAATACAAGAGACTCTATTTGACACGGTATTGTGGATACCCAACTGACCATGAACATGGCTCTGATACTAACTCAGCACGACCCAAAACTAGGCCATGTCATATGGGCACCTCAAGCCTACAAAAATCTAGGTCGCCCGATAACCCATCACAATCACCACATCAAATACAATAGTTGGATAAATCCCGACCATATAATTAGACAATGGAAATAATGCTATAAGTTGTAACTTAACAACGTCTAGTAATTTCATAAATATCAACACCCTATACAATATACGCAAGATAATAGTTATCTACAATACCTCTATACAAACCGAAGTTTAGAAGGTAATGCCGGGACAAGCCCCAGACAATAGCCAAACCAAGTCAAAATAAAATTAAGTCAAAAGATAGGAGACCAAGAATAAATGTCTTTTGAAAAGAGGAAGCTCACCACTCCAAAATTAATGCATGATCTACTTCAATTACCTAATCACTGTGTAGGAAGAGAAGATGATGCTCCAACCCCTATGTCACGTGGGGACATAACAATCGAAGATAGTTAGTGATTGGAGAGCTAGCAAGTAACTCAACTATAGGGATAAAAAAGCATTATTATTCAACAACTAAATATATCATATTTAATAATATCCATGAACTAATCCTTACATATAGGTATGTCATATGCTAATCAAGAGATCAAGGCTCAACAACCTTATTTATTAGACATTAAGTGAAGGACTCTGACATTCCATACTTAGATTCAAAAATTCTATTTAGGAACAGGACTTTAACCACAATCAAATACTATTAGACAAAGGACTTTAACTATGCCAACACATTAATTAGCCAAGGACTTTAACCACATACACAATCATACAAATAAGGGACTCTAACTACACACACATTCATCTAGGCAAGGAACTCCAACCTCATGCCCATTCATTAGAAAAAAGGACTTTAATCTCATACCAAGGGACTCTAACTGCATGTTATTTCATTCGGTGAGGTATACTAACCTTAAAAGATATCTTTATCAAGGGACTTTAACCTCGAGCGATATCATTAGGCAAGGCACTAAAAACTCATGCCATTTTATAAGGCAAGGGATTTCAACCTCAATCCATATAGTAAGCAAGGGACTTCAACCTCTTTCCATCAAAACTATCATTAGTTGACATTGGAACTTTACTCCTTTTTTCCCATGCATCAACACTCATTCTATACAAGACTTAAGGATGAGTTTGAGAGAGTGTTTTGGGTTTTTGATCCCGTCAAAAGTATGTTTAAGGAGGCTTTATACAATTATATAGTGAAGGGACTTGAGGTTTAAGGCATGGGAAATAACCACAAGGCCATTAGTTAAAAATGGGAAAATGGACCCAACCAAGGTTACAAATCACCATAGGACTCACTAAGGAAACCGTACCCTAGGGTATGAGTGGTACACTGACTAATACCATAGGATTATCCTATGTCACACACATTGTTAAGGGTATGACCATACACTCTTGAGTCATATCCAAAGGGTACGACTCACCCCTAACTCATATGATCCACTCGTAATAAAAATAGTCTACTCCATGCTAAGACCTCACTCCATACGACTCACTTAGGTATGACTTATATACTTAGGGTATGATTGATGAGGGGGTCACTCGTACCTCGGACAATGAGTAACCGTTACCACACTACATAGGATACAAGAGGGGAAGGGAAGGAGGATACAACTTGTATCAAGGGGTACGACTTGTGCCCCCCACCCTAGTGACATCAAATGGAAAATTTCTTTCAATGGTTCAAAGTCTAGGTGTTTCACCAAAAATGCAGAGGCTCAATGCCTCAAAATTCAAAAGTGACCTCGAACCCCATCCATAAATTTTGAAACTCTTCTGAGACACCCTATTAAAATACCTAATCTAAATTTAAGACAAAAATTGATGTTTCAAACAAGGAAGGGTAAAAAATTAAATAATGGAAATTGTAAAGGTGTTATAATAAATGAAATTAATCACAAGAATGGGTATAGGAATCAACCTACACTAACTCTTCAAAAGAATTCACAAGTTACACAATATGAACCATAGGCTTTCCCTTAGTGAAGTACCTACTAATATTAGAATGGTAAGGTTTAAAATCAAATAGGAATTTAAGAGTTGTTATGTAGGCTAAGGGATTAGTAGGAACTACGTTGGATAGGAAAAGTGACTATCTTCCATAAGCACTTTAATACAGCAGATTCAACATTAAGCTCTTCTCTCACAACCACTTTCTTACCACCTCTTCCTTCACACATCTTCATTTGTTTTTCTCTATATCTTTAAGCTAGTTTACATATATTCGATGTTGAGTATTCTCTACCAACACCTAATTAATTATTGATCAATTTGTCTCTTTTTCATTACATTACTTCCTTCTACAATACATTATCTTTTTGCCACCGAAAGATACTGCTTGGGGATTAACAAAAACCTTTTACTTCTTTAATTTTACACTCCGTAACCTCATTAATTTTTCAACTAAAGCACTTAGTAGCTTTTGATCAATTTATGTTCAATCAATAAAGGGAAATAGGCTAATTACTAGGCTACCCAAGAATATAGTCTAAAGGCTTAACGAAGCTCGGGTGGATAAACTAGGTATGAAACATGGCTATCAAGGAAATGTTTGTATTATATCCTAAACCCACATTCTTTATTTTGATTTACACACATACTAGGCAAGTTCTAGATATCAATATTCATTAAAGAATACAGCAAAAACCTCACTTACACATAGAACAAGCTCAACTCAAGTGGGATCATTATATAATCTTAGCCAACCAATCACATGAATTCAACATTAAGCTAACAACATACAAGAGTCATAAACAAGAGTGTAGGCATCTCAAAAGTAGTCATTCAACACAATCAACATGCTTTCACAACCAAAATAACTTGCATCAAACATAGCATTAACAGGAACATCTCACTTACCTAACATAAGAAATTTAAAATTTACTCCTAAAAAGAGAAAAATGATATTGGGTTCCGGGGGCTCCCCCATATAAAAGAATCAAAAAGAACAACCATGGGGTGAGTGAAGTGTGCACCTACTAGAATGACACCAATAAATAAAAACTAAACTAATAAAGAGAAAATCATTTTGTAATATTTTTTAAATTTACTCAAAACTAAAAAACAACTAAGAATTAAAATCATATAGCAAAACTTCACCCAAAACCATGGGAATTTCCCTACCCCACACTTAAAATTATACTTTATCCCCAAAGTAAAACTAAAAGTAGAGATTGAAATATTCTTTGAGACCTCTAGGCCAAGAAAGTAGCATCTTTAAACATCAACAGGGTTGGGTAGACCCAACACCCAGTTCTGCTATGCTTCTTAGCTCTATTCTCTGGTACTCAGACTTTTCATTAACTTATGACTCAATAAAAACAAAAACTGCATGAAGTAAAAACTAAACATAAAAAAGTAAAATACCTATGTTAAATTAGGTTGCCTCTTAAGAAACGTTCATTTAGTGTCACGACATGACCCTAATTACTACGTATCAACCATATTCATTCATTTTCTTTAACCATCTCAGAGGCTATTTTCTCACTTATTTTTTACCTCTTGAGTGTGTAAACTCAAGGTCTGCATCTTTATCAGTACTATAATTTTTAAGCTCCTCAATAACTTTGGGCTTTCATGGTTACTTGGGTATCTCAAAGAGACAGTTTAAAACGATCCTTGGTGGTTTGAACTCCACCACCCCATACTCATTCACTTTCATCACTGTAATCATTCATATGTATTTGTAGTGGGAAGAAGGATTGAGTGATTTATAAACTTTAAACACTATCTCTTCATCATCTAATCATATTTTAAGAGTGCCCTCTTTTACATCTATCAGTGCTTCTTCCATTGAAAAGAATAAATGTCCCAAAATAATTAGCACCCTATCATCTGCATCATTATTAAGAGAAATAATGTCAGCAAAGATATTAACTTACTGACCTTTATGAGCACGTCCTTTGTGACTCCTTAAGGTCTGAATTGGGTTTTATGTAACATCTCGAGCACTATAGAGCATGATCTTTGCTTACCTAAATTAAGAGTGTTGAACACTGATAGGGTCATCAAGTTTATACTTACCCCTAAATTACTCAGAGCGTGAACCATATCATTATCACCAATTTGTATGGAGAGGTTGAAACTCCTTGGGTCCTTTAACCTTTTTGGCATCTTCTGCATCACAATTGAACTGCACTCTCTAGTAAGTATAGTTGTCTCAATGTCCTACATCTTAATCTTGTTAGTCACCACGTCCTTCAACTACTTGGAATATTTAGGTATTCCCTACAAATCATCAAAAAGAGGAAGGTCAATATGAAGTTCTCTGAACATGTCAAAGAACCTCTTGAAGCTAGCATCCTCCTTGGCCTTTTTGAGCCTCTGAGGGAATGGTGGTGGCGGACTTTCATGCACTTTCTCATCATCTTTAGTCTTTGATTACTCAAACTTCTCCAAATTATCAACATCTTTACTTGTAACCTATTGTCGAACTAACTCTTTCTGTCCCTCTAAATATTTATTTGGATGCCTATCAATAAGATTTATACCACTCCTCAAGATGATTTTCATAACCTGTTTTGGGTGCTCTACATCACTTGGTAATCTACCTTGGGGTCTGGTATTCTGTACCTAAGCTAGCTGCTCCAACTGAGTATCTATTGTATTTTGATCCACTTGCTGATTTTTTATTTTGATAGCCATTTCTTCTTCTTTTGCCAGGATCTCCTTCAAAGTTCCCTCAATGTTATAGGCCTGTGTGTTTTGTTGCTGCTGGAACTACTGATACTGATTATTTCCCCATGCATAATTCCATTTAGGGATTATAGGTATTACTATATTTTGGCTTTTGTGTTTCTCCTATGAAATTCACGAACTCTGAATTTGCTCTATATTAGTCTGTAGTGTGGCTACTATTTCCAAAAATCTCACACCAATATGGGGTTTGATGTATTACATTCACTTGAGCTAGAGATTTATTCATACTCAATATACTAAATGGTGCAGATAATTGGGAAGCTAAGGTTGTGACACTATCAACTTCAAGCACACCAGCCAACTTTTTCACTGCACTCTCGTATATATCACAATGCTAGTCTAGATTCCCTTGTGCAATATAGTGAAAGAAGGTATAAAGATCATTATATGTTTTCTCCAAAGACTAACCACCTATAGCTAAATCTAGCAAAATTCTTGTATTATGGTCAAGATCTTCTACAAAGGTGTGACCTAATACCTCATTGACTACTGATGATATGGATAGTCTCAGAGAAGATATTTGAATGTCTCCCAAGCATGATATAAATTTTCATCTGGATTTTTATTGACTCTCAATATCCCATTGTGTAATCTTTCAGTCTTATCAGATAGAAAGAAATAAATGAGTAATTTTTGAGCCAAGTCATCCTATACAGTGATAAACCCTGTCAGCTCAGCATTCAACCACTTTTTTCTTCCCCAAAAAGTGAGGAGAAGAACAGTGTCAGCCTTACATAATTAGTGGATACCCTAGTGGGTATGAACATGTCACTAATATCTAAGAAATTCTGCAAGTGAACTAGTGGATCCTCATGTGACAAGTCAATAAATTATTCTTTGTTTTGAAAGATATGCACCATGTTCTATTTCAACTTAAATCAACCTCCTGTAGTGGGTCTGTGGATGGTGGAGGTAACATTAGTTACAAATGGGATTACTACTTTGCGAACTGTCTTCCGAGCTGGTGGATCTTCATCCATTGGTGTAGGAATAACTTTTTCTTCCTGAATTTGAGGGATTTGATAGAGAAGGACTATTTTCCACCTCAAATGGTGTAATCTTTTCTCGGGTTTGGGGTATGGATCAACCAACTCCTTGTCCCTTGCCAACTTACTATGCTTTTTAAACTTAAGCCTTCAAGGTCTAAAGTAAAGATCAATTACTTAGCACTTAATAAATCAAAAAGCATTACTAAATCTAAGATGATTGCAAATCTATAAGTCCCTGGAAATGGCGCCAAAACTTATTATGCCCAAGCACACACATAAGTGTAAGCGGTTTACCCAAGTAATATAATGGCCTTAATAAAACTAAAGTATCTATATCATGAGTACTTGTGTTAGAATACTATCCAATTCTAGTTATAGTATTAATATTAACCAAGGGCTAAAGTAACAAAGAGTATTTGAGATTAAACAACTAAAAGTAAACTTAACAATACAATTATGTAAAGGTTCTTAGACAAAGATAGGGAGGGATGAAGCTCTACAAACAATCATACTTAGATTTGGAACTTTATTGGTTTAGTTAAGTATCTTGCTTTTTGGTTCACGAGGTTGATTATTAGATTACGGTCTTTTGAACCTTAAATCAACTATATAACTTAGCCTAACAACTAAATTATTGAGAAAGGATGTAAGTACTAAGCTAAAAGCATTTGAGATTCTTCTCATTGTTGAAACAAATAGGGAAATTAGGTATATTCCTATCCTAAAATAAAATCATAACTTTAATCAATTGAAAGAGTATGATCCTATCCCATATATCCCATATTTTATACTATCATTCATCCTTCCAAGCTCAAGAAAGAATAAGTCTTTATCCTAAGTGTCACGAATCCATACGATAGTTAAAAAAAGGATACATGAACAGCCAATAATGATAATCAACAATAACCAGCTAAGTTACAAGCAATAGTAATCATGTTATTGGTCTAAACCCTATATGAGGGTGTTTAACCACTCATGGACGTATTAAAGTATTGAAATCCATGTAATAATCCAAGAATAAACTAAAGTTTGAGGATAAAAACCCTAATTGAAGCCTTTTTTTAGCATATGTTAATCCCCAAAAGCTATCCAAGATGTTTACAAATGATTAGAAGTGTCCTATTTATACTAGGCCAACATTGGCCAATTTGAACTATCCAGTGTGCCACATAATATCGCATCTCTTAGGCAGCATGGCATGCTGATATTATAGAGGGATACAAGTTTTGCACTTTTAATTTGAATCCAAAGGTGTTCCATGCCCTTATAATGGTGCTTCGACACCATGGCATGGCTCTAAGTCCAAAATATCCAAATTTTCATCAAGGTTGCTCATTGCATTAGTCATCAAATCCTTGCTTGGTGTTTTTGTTTACTCTTCCAAAATGGCTTGTAATTCATTACATATCATGTTAGTCATATCATAGAGCTTCTGATACAAATATGCACCATGAATTAGACCCTTAAGAATGTAGAATCAAGTAAGAAGAGCTAGAATGGCACATGGTTCAAGCAAAAAAACTAGTCATCTCGTATGAACTGTAATTGCATATTTTTCTTCCAAATTTGGTTTGCAAACACCTTAAACAGAAAAATTTCATAACTTAACACTTATATGCTCCTTTATAAAGAGATTAACTCATTACACACATGATAAATCCTCGAAATTAAACTAATTAAGCCCGGATAACAACACTTAGGTGCATAAATCCACCTAAGATAAGAATCAAAACTTAGTATCATGAATTATCGGACTCAAATCAAAACTTGCATCAAATACCAAGTGTCAATATAGCACAAAAATTATGTTCCCAACCTTTTCAAGCTCCTAAAGATAGAATTTAAAGGGTATAACACTCCTACAAATTCTACAAGGAATTAATGATAGTCTTGGCCTAAGATAGGCCAGAGGGGCCCACTTCTAATCCTGAAATTCATTCTAAGGAAAATGCTACCCCATACAAGGCTAAGGTATCTAATTATACAACTACATATTAATTAAGCAACTTTTAGTCCTAAGATAGTAATTCTACCTAAAGAATTTGTGACTAGGCCAATTATGTCTAATTTACAGTTCCTTAATAGGCTAAATATCCCAAATAATACTATATTTACCTCCAAGAACTATTTTCCAACTGATATCAAACATATTATCATATATATACTACAAAATAGCCTAATCAATGAGAGAGGTAAACATATCCTACCTGATCATCGAAGAAAGCCTGGTGAAATCTACTAAATCATTGGTTTCCCCTACCAAAAAGCTTTTTCATTATTCCATGCTATCAAAATGATAATCTACTCATCAATATGAGAACAATGGTACCTATGTTGCATTTTTCTGATTTAGATCCAAAATTACTTAAAAAAACCCATATGGGGCTCGCTAACATAATCGAACTTCCAAAACCATCAATGCATCCTTCCATAAAGAAGGAACATTTACCATAAGAACGGGTAAATTTTGAGATGAAATGGTGCTAAAATCAATCCACCTATAATCTAGGATTCGTAGAAATAATAGAGACATTTACCATGAAATTAATGAAAACTTACCAAGAATTCAAAGAATAAATGACTAATCTAAGCTTTCAAACACCCTAAAATCACCTACCAATATTACTCCCAAGTTTCCACACTTTCTAGGGTTATACACTATGGAAATTTATGAAAAAGGGAGAGAATTAAACTAATGGGGGCATTTAAGGAATCCTAGGTGCCACCTAAGCAGATACCTGAACGCTTAAGCAGTCACCACTAAAGCGCCAATGTGTCACTAAAGCAGTCTTTCCCAAGCCTGGTATACCGCTTAAGTGGAAAAGTTAGTGCTAAAGAAGAAAATACATTAGTGGTAAGCTTTCCGCTAAAGTAGATCGCCAGGGCTGGCCAAGTCGCTAAAGCACCTGGAAGGCCACTTTAGCTGAAGCACCAACTAGAAACTTAGAATTTGCCCAAGTCTTCACCGACCTCTTGGGATTCTATCATAATCTTGTATATGCTAACGACCGATGCTAAACTATAAAATTTGATATTTTTTACTTAATGACATGGTCAAAATTTTCATCCAAGGTTGTTTCAATGAAAAGTGAGTCCCACATCCAAATGCCATTTTTATCAATTATCAGTCAATAGCATGTAATGAGTTTGAATGCCTTATGACACAACCCAAAGGTCTAACTAGCCTAAAATTGATGTTATGAATTCGTTGTAACTGTCAAAATTGTCATATGAGGTTGTTTAACTAGAGATTTTTCTCGGTAACTAATTTTAACTAGCGAAGACTTCAAAATAGGAAATTGGATCTAAAAACAAATGACCTACATAGTAACCAAACTGTTATCTCCAGTAAGGCATAAATGACTTTGGGCATCTATTGGAAAGCTCTAATTGGAAAAAATAAGTGAAAATAAAGAAAATGACCTGGAAGGTCATTACATTTCTTGAGAGAAACTTGAATTGGAAACTTGTAAGCTTAAATATTGGAAAAGAATTACCCTTTTGGCATTCTTAAGAGTTTTAGAGGAGATAAATCATATATAATGAATTGTGAGGGTGGGGAAACATGTTTGGTACTATTATGGTATTAATTTTGAGGTAAAAGACAAAATTGCCCTCAAAATTAAAGGAAAAAACTGAAAATTGGTGTTTCTGCATGCATGGGAATAGCACACCCTTATCACACCATAATTAGGGTGGGTCATACCCTTATCATGGAATCTATCTAGTGTGGAATGCCCTTATAGCTCCAAGCCGCTGGTTTTTGTGACAGGGTGTGCCATACCTCTGTGGCACGCCCTTCACATGGATTCTTATTTTTTTAGGGTCCCAAAATACATTACAAAAATTCTAAAACACTTCATATTGGTATTATAATGTTACTTATCATTGTTCAACCTAGAAATTGATATAAAACAATGAGTATCTACCAAATAAAATCATTGAAATCTTGGGGTCTAACACTTCAGTTGTGACCGCTTAAGCGGCTATCACTAGTTTCGTATATATTTTCATTCCCTTTCTTCTCCAACACTTTTATATAAGTGTATCCACTATTATAGACCTTTTTAAGCTAAAAATCATGCATGAATCAATCATTTAAGGCTGGGAAATGCTATTGTGAGATTAATACCTTTGGATTCTCATAAGCTTTCTTTCAATTTCTGGCTTAATTTTCCATTTTAATTTCTTCTTTTTGGGTTATTGTTGGGACAAATTTCATTCTATTTTAATCTTATATTATCTGCATATTTATTTCACTTGATCCTTTAGTTGCATGAAATGTTATGATGATTTTAGTTGTGAGATTCTACAAAGGAGCCCCACGAGGAATATTTTAGTCTGATTTCTGACCCAAAGCATTTATATGCAATATGAGTAACCTTTTTCTCATCTTAATGTGTAGATCATTGTTTTTAAAGCATTACAGCTCTCAGAGGCCTCTCAAAAGAGGAAATCTCATATTTAGAGGAATCAACGGCATCCAGGTAGCCTAGGTTTATCCTATATTTAGATTTAGCTTATTTATGGTATTATTGTGTTAGTTTTTGATAGTTTAGGGTAGATATATGTATCCCAATGACTACTCTTTCTTGACCTAGTAATTGGGGACCATCCTTGACTTAGTGGACTTAATCCCCCCCTTCCCTCAAGATTGGTATTTATTACCTTATCATATATAAATAGGCTTGGAAACCTTGGAGTTCTTCCCTTTAGCTAGATATGCTTTTATTTTCATAAATGCATTTTAGTTTCGATTCGAGTACGCCAAATGATTTATTTGAACTATTATTACAAGTTATGGAATGGCTCTAGCATTGATTATGTTATGATTTTTGTATCAATTATACAGTTGAGATTGGCTATTTATGGGATCACTGGTTTTTGTTTATGTTATGGTTACTATGAATTTTGGTTTGAGTTTGGTATCTAGTTATGATATGATCAAGGTGTTCTTGTGTTAATTACAGTTGTTCTTGGAATATTTATTGTGGTGCTAAGTTCTTTTATACATGATTTGTGTGCCTTCTAATTATTACCTACTATTTTTTATTTGAACCCAATGTATGGCCTCAGAGTATTATCCATTGGTCTTCAAATCCTTGCTTGGTGTTTGTGTTTACTCTTCCAAAACGGCTTGTAATTCATTCTACATCATGTTAATCGTATCATAGAGCATAAGATACAAATATGCACCACGAATTAGATCCTTAAACATGTAGAATCAAGCAAGAAGAGCTAGAATGGCACATGGCTCAAGCTAAAAAACTAGTCATCTTGTTTGAACTCTAATTGCACATTTTTCTTACAAATTTGGTTTGCACACACCTTAAACAGAAAAATTTCAAAACTTAACACTTATATGCTCCTTTATACAAAGATTAACTCATTACACACATGAAAAGTCCTCGAAATTAATCTAATTAAGCCTGGATAACAACACTTAGGTGCATAAATCCACCTAAGATAAGAATAAAAACTTAGTATCATGAATTGCCGAACCCGAATCAAAACTTTCATCAACTCCCAAGTGTCAATATAGAACAAACATCATGTTCCCAATCTTTTCAAGCTCCGAAATAAATAGTTTTAAGGGTATAACACACCTATAAATTCTACAAAGAATTAATGATAGTCTTGGCCTAAGATGGGCCAGAGGGGCCCACTTCTAATCCTAAAATTCATTCTAAGGAAAATGCTACCCCAAAAAAGGCTAAGGTATATAATTATACTACTAGATGTTAAATAAGCCACTTTTAGCCCTAAGATAGTAATTCTACCTAAAAAATTAGTAACTAAGTCAATTATGCCTAATTTACAATTCCTTAATAAGCTAAATATCCCAAATAATACTAAATTTACCTCCAAGAGCCATTTCCCAATCCATATCTAACATATTATCATATATATACTACAAATTAGCCTAATCAATGAGAGAGGTAAACCTAGCCTACCTAAATGTCAAAGAAAGCCTAGTGAAATCTAATAAATCATCGGTTTCCCCTTATAAGAAGCTTTTGCATGATGCTATGCTATCAAAATGATAATCTACACATCAATATGAGAACAACGGTACCTATTTTGCATTTTTCTGCTTTAGATCTAAAATTACATAAACAAAACCCATGTGGGGCTTGCTAATAGAATCGTACTTCCAAAACCATCAATGCGTCTATACACAAACAAGGAACATTTACCCTAAGAACGGGTAAATTTTGAGATGAAATGGTGCTAAAATCAATCCACCTATAATCTAGGATTCTAAGAAATAATACGGCATTTACCATGAAATTAATGAAAACATACCAAGAATTCAAAGAAAAAATGACTAATCTAAGCTTTCAAACACCCCAAAATCACCTACCAATATTACTCCCAAGTTTCCACACTTTCTAGGGTTATACACTCTTGAAATTTATGAGAATAGGAGAGAATTAAGATAATGGGGGAATTTAAGGTCTCCTAGGTGCCGCCTAAGCGGACACTTGGACGCTTAAGCAGTCACCACTAATGCAGTACCTGCCCAAGCCTGGCATATGCTTAAGTGGATAAATCAGTGCTAAAGAAGCAAATGCATTAGTGGTAAGCTTTTCACTAAAGTGGATCGTCGGGGCTGCACAGGTCGCTAAAGCACCTACCATTTTTATCGATTATCGACCAATAGCCTATAATGAGTTTGGATGCCTTAGACCCAACCCAAAGGTCCAACTAGCCTAAAATTGATGTTATGAATTCGTTGTAACTATCAGAATTGTCATCTGAGGTTGTTTAACTAGAGTTTTCTCTCGGTAGCTAATTCTAACTAGTGAAGACTTCAAAAAAAAATTGGATCTAAAAAACAAATGAACTACACAGTAACCAAACTGTCATCTCCAATAAGTCACAAATGACTTTGGGAAGCTATCGACAAGCTCTAATTGAAAAAAATAAGTGAAAATAAAGAAAATGACCTGGAGGGTCATTACATTTCTAGAGAGAAACTTGAATTGGAAATTTGAAAGCTTGAATATTGGAAGAAAATTATCCTTTTGGTATTTTGGAGAGTTTTAGAGGAGATAAATCATGTATAATGACTTGTGAAGGTGGGGAAATAGGTTTAGTACTATTATGGGATTAAGCTTGAGGTAAAAGACCAAATAGCCCTCTAAATTGAAGGAAAAAACTCAAAATTGATATTTCTGCATGCATGGGCATAGCACACCCTTATCACGCCACACTTAGGGTGTGTCACGCCTTTATCATGGAAGCTAGATGGTGTGGAATGCCCTTATAGCACCAAGCTACTGGTTTGTGCGACAGGGTGTGCCTTGCTTCTATGGCATGCCCTTAACATAGATTCTCATAGTTTTGGGGTCCCAAAATACATTACAAAAATTCTAAAACACTTCATAATAGTATTATAATGTTATGTATCATTATTCAACCTAGAAATTGATATAAAACAATAAGTATCTACCAAATAAAATCATTGAAATCTTGGGGTCTAACACTTCAGTTGTGACCACTTAAGCGACCATCGCTAGTTTCGTATATATTTTCATTCCCTTTCTTCTCCAACACTTTTATTTAAGTTCATCCACCATTATAGACCTCTATAAACTAAAAATTATGCATGAATCAATCATTTAAAGCTGGGAAATGCTATTGTGAGCTTAATACCTTTGGATTCTCATAAGCTTTCTTTCAATTTCTGGCTTAATTTATCCTTTTGGGTTATTATTGGGATAGATTTTGTTCTATTTTAATCTTATATTAGCTGCTTATTTATTTCACTTGATCCTTTAGTTGCATGGAATGTTATGATGATTTTAGTTGTGAGATTCTACAAATGAGCCCCACGTGGGATATTTTAGTCTGATTTCAGACCCAAAGCATTTATATACAATATGAGTAACATTTTTCTAATATTAATGTGTAGATCATTTTTTTTAAAGCATGGCAGCTCTCAGAGGCCTCTCAAAGAGGAAAGCTCTGATTTAGAGGAATCAACAGCGTCCAGGTAGGCTAGGCTTATCCTATGTTTAGATTTAGCTAATTTATGGTATTATTGTGTTAGTTTTGATAGTTTAGGGTAGATATATATATCCCAAAGACTACTCTTGCTTGACCTAGTAATTGAGGACCATCCTTGCCTTAGTGGACTTAACCCCCTCTTTTCCTCGAGATTGATCTTTATGACCTTATAATATATAAATAGGCTTGGAAAACTTGGAGTTCTTCCCTTTATCTAGATATGATTTTATTTTCATAAATGCATTTTAGTTTCGATTCGAGTACGGCAAATACTTTATTTGAACTATTATTATAAGTTTTGGAATGGCTTTAGCATTAATTACGCTATGATTTTGGTATCAATTATACAGTTGAGATTGGCTATCTATGGGATCACTGGTTTTTGTTTATGATATGGTTAGTATGAATTTTTGTTTGAGTTTGGTATCTAGTTATGATATGATTAAGGTGTTCTTGCGTTAATTACAGTTATTCTGGGAGTATTGATTATGGTACTAAGTTCTTTTGTACATGATTTTGTGGCTTCTAATTATTACTTACTATGTTTTATTTGAACCCAACGTATGGCCTCAGAGTATTATCCATTAGTATTAGTTCAAGCTTGGGGTATACCTGGATTGTTTTATCATGGATATAGGATCAGATGGCTTCCTAATATTGGTTTGGCTATAGTTACTTATGTTTTCTACTTAGTTACTCCTTGTATGCACCCGACGGTTTATGAAGGATCGGTAGGGTTAATTGTCTTCTTCTATGTGCCTTTTGGACTTTTGGGGGCCCATTTAGGTTATAGTTAGCTTGTCTTGCTTACTGTTGAGTTGTTTATTTCCTGTATTGCTCATTTTTTCTTTATCTCCCTTGGATAGCCTAGTAGATATTTATATTTCTACCCTTTTTCGGTTGACCTAGCTTAGATACTCACATTATATTTCTATTTTTACTATGTTTAAGCTCAATCGATTGATGATGTTTACTAAGTACCTATTTCTTTGGTACGCATACTTCACTTTCTACATCGTTTCCCTAATGTAGACCCAAGTATGAACCATCAATGTTGGAATTATCATTTGGGCCTTGCTGTAAATCAAGAGATGGTTGAACTATCTAGAGTCTGGGGCTGATCATTCTCCATCTATTTTGATTAATAGTCTTTTGCATTCTGAGACTGCTGTGCATATGTATATTTTGGATATTTTCTACTACTCCGATTTTGGGTTCTAGTGGCTCTAGTACCGACCTTACCAAGTCTTTAGAAGAATTCGTCTGTTTAATTTTTTCTCTTCCTTTTCCTATTTGGTTTATTATACATGTATAATTATTTTCTTTTACCGATGCTATTGTTGTTGTTGGCCTTACTTCTTTTTTATTTTCATCTTCGATACATAAGCCCATTACTTGCCATTTTGGTCTATGGCTTATCTTACTTACTGGTGGGTTAGAGTAAGGGCCAACATGACCTAAGAAATTGGATCGTTATAATCCTACAACTAAATATTTTACTTACTTAGCTCAGTATGCCATAAAATTAGGTCAGATGCCCGACTTGATGTCAATAGCAAACTCTATATCACACTTCGATGGAAGGCCAGGTAGGTCGGTAGGAAAAGCCTCAAAAAAATCCTTAATGATAGGAACAAAGTCAATCAAAGGACTCTCAGCACTAATAACGCCAACATAAGCAAGGAATGGCTCACAACCCCTTGACACCAGTCTCCTAGCCTAAATATAAAATGTATCCCCATTGGTGCATGACTAAAATAACCCTTCCATACAATTAGGATATGCTATATGGCTTAAGTAATGGTTTTGTCAAGGAAATCTAAGACAACGTGATAGGGGGGTAACCATTTCATGCCTAGGATACATCAAAATACACCATATCTAACATAATAAGGTCAACCTGAGTGTTATACTCTCAAACAATCACCAAACATGATCTATACATCCAACCCACTACTATAGAATCACCAATAAGAGTAGCTACATGCAAGGGCACAAATAATAGTTCTCAAGACAACCCTATCTATGATGTGTAATAAGTAGAAATATACAAAAATATGGAGCCCATATCAAATAAGGTAGAAGTTGGTTGATAAAATACAAAAATTAGGGAATCTGTGGTCATGGTATCTGAAGCTCTATTCTTTGGCCAAATAGGAACAATATATAAATGACCCCATCTGCCATCAAACTGGGTGTGTACTTGACCACCTGTCATACCTACCTGAGGACCACCTCTAAGACCCTAAGGAACACCTCTGTGGCCTTCTACACTACCCCTAGCTGGAGGCAGTACTAATCTAATTGGTTGAACAATCTATGTTGTAGGCTTAATCATTCTACATTGGGAGCACTTTAAAGAAAGTGACCGAAAAGATCATAATCATAATATATCATAGGCACTCTACTCTATCTAGAAGGTATGATTGATCTAGAATGACCACCTTAACCTGAATACCCAGACTATGCACCCCTCAAGAACTGACTACTATAGTCACAATAATTGAGTTGACCCCATTAGAAATTAGAAGTGCTGCCTGAATGGTCCTACTATACCATCCTTAATGCTAATAAGTCTAATGTTGGGGGTACCTACCCTAAAATCCTCAACTTCTAAACTATGAGTCCTCATGGATTCTACTATAATTTTCATAATAATATGGACTTTTATCACATCCTCTATGGGCCTCGCAATGCATCTCCTCTATAGTTCAAAAATAACCAACAATATCTATGAAAAACCTATCCACGGTAACTAAACTATGAGTAGATAGGCAGAAAATAAGTCTTATCTCTCTAACAAAATGTCAGATCTACTTATACTAAGTTAATGGAATCATAATGTCATGCCTCACCAACACATGAAACCTTGCCTTATACTTAGCAACTAACATAAACCCTACTTCAAAGATGTAAACACACATACAAGCTGTGAGGTATGTACCTCTCCAAAAAAGCCGTGGAGAACTTAGTCAATATCATAGGGGGAGATCCAGATATCCTAGAATTCATATAACCACTTTACCACTATTTTGTTTCCTGATCAAACTAGAAGGTGGTGTAATCCACACACCAGGCAGAAATAACTAGTCAGAAACTCGAATGCATCATCACCTAGGGACCTTGTAAATTTAGGTAAAGAAAATATTACAAATTGGCTCAATATTATTAGATCCTTGGTATTCATAACTGGTTGGGCTACTACCAATTATGGAACTATCAGTTCTGGTAGGACCTCTTCTTTAGGAGTTGCAACCACAGGTTGCGCTCCTAAACCTAACACCTTAGGTTGTTGTCTAGGCCTAATTTTTTGGTGGACCTCCTACCAAGAACAAAAGTTAAACCAAATCATCTCAAATAATGAAGGTCAATATAAACTCCAATAGGACCTAGGCTGCCCCTGGTCAAACTACTACTATGGTAGAGAAACCTCTGGTTTTATCTCTAGCTCAGAAATAATTACAATATCTAGTGAAGGCTCCTATCCTAGACTCAGGAAAAGGTTTTAGCTCTAACATATCCCTTACCTCTATGTCAACCTTGATATATCACATGGCCCATATACTATCTATCTGCAAAAGAGTGAAACAAATGGGAATATAGGAACCAATATAGAATCAATGCACAAAATGAACCAAAAAGATGATATTTTCCTAAGAATGTCCTATAACCTCTAAAGATTGGATACAGACATCATCGTATCGATCTACAAAACTATACTAGACACTTGCTTTTATACCAACAATACTAGTGAACCTTGTCTTTTATACCAAAATATCACAATCTAATTCTTTGGGTCATGATGACACATATCCAACCTACCAGCAGGTAAGCCAATCCATATCCATAAAGGAAAGTAATGGGCAAAAGGCAGAAGATATAAGGAAAAGGAGAATGAAATTGTCAATAATAAGTAATAAGTGGGTAACATCCCATATTTTGCGTGTATTTGTACTGTTAATATGTAACCTGAGGCAACCTGTTGTATATGTAAGGGACCATGTTTCTTAATTCATTATAGATCATTCAAAATAGATTTAAAACATATTATGATAACCCAAACATTTTAGCATCTATATACCAAGTTAACCTCGATATAAGTATTCAAATGCAACACAATAAGGTGGTATTCTAGCTCAAGGATTAAAGTGTCCAAATGTATATATGTAATAATTTAACATAAGAGATTAATATTTAATATATGGAGTAAAATAAATGAGTTGCTAGCTCAACTTAAATTAAGTTCGTAGGTGACAAGTAGGTGTATTACCTACTAAGGCTTATTGACCTACCTAAGAAGTAAGTAGGATCATGACCTTCTAAGACTTAATTGTCCATCTTAATGGTCCAAGTACACTACCACCTAATTGAATAAATTTAGGACCAAGTTAAAAGAGAGAAAGAGAGAAGAATAGCCAGCCAACACCTAAGAGTTTCAGATCCACAAAGGCCAAAGAGTAATTAGCAAGTAGGTGCATCGCCTACTTGATAGATTATGGTCCAAAATTAACAAGAAATTGTTCCTAGAATATATACCTTTAAAGGGATTGAAACCATCTCAGTTTACCAATTTTAACTTAGACAAAAATTAGCTTTCTAGGGTTTTCTATCTTTCTCTCTCTTAGATATACAACAGCCTTATAGTTCCACTAGGACTCTTATGATTTACCTTCCTTAAAAGCTAAATATAAGTGAAAAAAATCATTATATTATCTTAAGAAGACTATGAGAATTATGTTTTTCATTATTATAGGACAACCCTCTTCAAGTTTGGCAGTTCTATTGTTCTTGGTTATTAAGAGATTTTTCTCTTCTCTTTTAGTTTTTGTTTGAAGTAATCAAGATATTTAATAGATACACATTAAGTGAATAAACTATCATAAAAATTAAGGTACGACTATTTCCCCTTTTTTACCTCTTCCTACATATATGTTTTGGTAGAAGATTGTGTATATATTGTTGTTAAAAACTTAAGGGATAATGAGTTTGATATTTGGTTTCTTTAGTAAATGATATTTGGGGATGTTTTAGAATTGTTATATGTGTATAGCTTGAGTAATGCTTTGTTGATGTTGGGTAAATGTGTGAATAATTTGCATCAAAGTGTAGAAGGAAGGAATAGTGATACACCACCGAACTAAATGTTGTGTAGATTACTGCCCACTTTGCTTGATATACTATTTTAAGGGTGCACTAAAACAAAAATTATTTAGGGGACTTATAAGAATTTGTATTGTATGTGAATTTAATTGGAGAGAACGGGTTGAAAGAACACCCTTGAATTAATTAATTATAGGTTACTACCCAGCTACTATTTAGGTGAGGTCAAATATCCCGAATGTGTTGATTTGATACTAATACTAGTTTTACTATTCACTGTATTGTAATCAATAATCTAATAGAAAAGATGTTAATTTAGGGTGCTATCAAAGTTGTACAACATGATATGTAAGATTTCTTGATCCTATACTCTTTGGCATGAATCTAACTCTTGTGTTACAAAGTAAACTTCCTAAGTGCTCTTCCTTTCAAATGAAACATAATGGCACTGTACTACCTCTAATGTGACTAACGACCTTAATCCCACTCCTTATGGTTTTAAAGTACCTTAAAATGTGTTTGTGACTCGATCTGCATATTTACTCTTCTAAGTATTAGTATGATAAAGGTACTGTCAACAACAAGTGTTATGGTTCTTCTATTAGTCAAACATTGTTCATTATATTATTTAAGCTCCTAAGTGTTATATTTCTCTTATTATTTCCTCCTACCTCATTTTTACTACTTTAAGTGTATATTTTTATATCTTTTTCTACTGGTCCAAAGTTACAAATTCAATAATGTCATGACCACCAAAATAACAACTTTAAAGATAAAATGAATGTGAAGTGAATCTATATATATTCTTGAGTGGTATCCCAGGGGTGAAGAAACACCTATCATGGGACGATTCTAATATTACGGGTGGTATCCTAGTGGTGGAAGAAACACCTAGCATAGGTGATCCCAATATTATGGGCGGTATACAAAGGGTTAAGAAAATCCTAGCTTGGGTTGATCCTGATTTGTGTATTTATGAGGACCATATCCAAAGGGTTAAAATGCCTAGCATGGGTCATCCTTTTTTACCACCGATTAGCTGGTTATTTGTATCATGCCTTATAATTTTATAAAGTAAATTAAAGGATATAATATATATTATTCCATAAATATAAGAAAAGGTGGTCTTTTATCCTTATCTATATAGTTAGATATTCATATCTGAGTTCATTGGGCTCTTTCTTGCCAATAGCCACTGATGAGTGGTGATTTTTTCACTCATTTATATCTTATTTAATATTCTTTATTTTTGTTAATTTCTAATTTGATCCTAATTACACTTTGAATAGTCTTAATTTCAGTTATTTTTGGTGTTATAGGAAGTTTTTATAAAATGGAATGAGATCGAGCTAAAAAACAAAGGCTAGGAAACACATGTTAAAAAGGCCCTAGGTAACACTAAAATGGCTTTAAGGGCACTTTATAAGAAGTTCTAAAACCTATTCAATGGCTATCACCAATTTGGCATGTTAGCAGCAGGTCAAATTCTAGGTCAGTGGTGCTTTAGCGCCCATCTGACTGCTTTAGTAGTCAGTCAAGGCTAGTCAATGGGCACTTCAGCACCTAAATGACTTATTTAGCTACTAGTCAATAAAATTCAAAAGAGTATTTTAGTGTCCAACTTGATTACTTTAGCAGTCAGTCATGTCAAAATGATCACTTTAGCAGCCTGTTGGTCCACTTTAGCAGCCTGTTAGTCCGCTTTAGCGGTCATCGGGTAGAATTTTAGGGGAATAATGGAAATTCATATTTTTGGATATCAATTCATCATAAAATTGATCCCAAGCGATTCCAACACATCTTTGGCATAATCTACTACATTAGAGGCCATAGTTCTTAACCTAACACCCTTAGCATTAAAAATTAGAGTTTTATATTGTTAATTTCTTAAACTGTCTTCTTTTGTTATTTTGTTTAGACTACTTGGGTGTAATTCAAATTTGGTGTTCGAGTGTTTGTTGTTATACATAATGCAATACTTTGATATTGAGTTTGTGTTTTAATTCTATTATATGCTTTCATATTGACTGATTACTCTCGATTTGAGAATTGGTTTTGCTTATCTAAATTAGTGTCGTGTTTTACCATTCCTATTCTAGATGACCTCAAAATAGGATATTAGAGTGGGTGTTTCCCACCTACTCAATTAATGGTTGACAGAGTTATTTCAAATTGGGAAAGATTAATTTAGTGTGATTTAGGTCGTATGATCTATATTAAGGAATTTGATGCTAGACATAGCAAAATCCTACCGTAGACCAAAATTAGTTTTGTACTTCATATTTCTAAGCATTTTTTTGATATAACCAGTGGGGATTAAACCCTCAATGGATGAAGGACATTAGTGGGTGATATTGAATCCAAGGATAATTTACTAGATATGTGATTAAGTTGAGAGTAGTTAATTGAATATGATGTATCATTAATAGATTTTATTCCCATGTCATATACCTCATTTTCAATCGTTGTGATAACCATTTATCACTTGTTTATATTTTATATCAATGTTATCCATGTTTCACTTTTATTATCAAAAATCACAAAAATCTTGTTTCCTATGCTTGAATTTTTCAAGTTACTTTTCTTTTGAGCTAACTCAAGCCCACTCATATTGTTCCCTGTGGATTCGACCCGAACTCTATATTGTGTCAAACATATTGACAACATCTGCTACACCTATTAAAGAGTGTAACTTAAGCATTATCAGTTACTTAATGCCTTACATACTCATTACATTTATTTCACTAATGTCCTTTATAGGGGACACCATGTTTCATGTTTTAATTATAGGTACTCTAGATAGTAGACCTCCCTAGAAAGAGCACAAGACATCCAATGACTATTGGTGAGCTCCAGGTTAATTCAAGGCCTTTCAAGTCTATAATATATGTATTGGTATTGTATCATAGTTAAGAGTAAGGTGGGGGTTTGTCCCAGCCTTAACTAAGTCCATGTATTTTTTAGAGGCTTTGTATACTAATGTAAAGTCAATCATGGTAGTGTTTTTTTTCAAACGTTGTGGACCCAATGGCCGAGTCTTGAACATATAGTTTTGGAATTTCCTACGTGGTCTATTTTTATCGATGCACCATATTCATACTTGGCAGAACCTTTTTATTATCATAGTGACATGTATCAGAAGTACAAGGTTATGGGTTGGTGCTCTCAATCCCTTATGGCTATGAGTGTTTGTTCATCCCAATAGGATTTGAGGAGTGATATCAGTGGTATTAGAGAAGGTCATCCAAGGGAGTCTACAAAGTTATGTGTATGCAGAGTCTTTTTGTAACGACCAGAGACTACTCCATAGTCATTACATGGTGCTCATGATCCCAAAGGACAACAAGCTAACCTTCAACTGATATCTGTACCTGTGCTCTGCATAATATAATATAATAAATGCAGAAAACTAGCAAAACACTTGTCATAAGGTTCAAAACATCTAAAATACTCAAAAATAAATACTGATACATCTGTTCAAAAAGCCTCTAGACTGTCTAAACTATGGAGTTGATGGGACATGACCCCAACTAACTTTGTCTACTAAAAATAAACTAAATTTGATGTGATCAAGCAAGGATGCACATTTAGAAGCATTATCCCAAGACAAAAATGACACATTTTCCCTCGAGTTTTCAAGGATAATACTTTTCTTGTCATGTATACCACGCAAAAAGTTGGGTGTCACAGCATCACCATATCCACATTTGGCACCGGGGTCAAATGGAAAGAGTGGCCTTAGACATTGATCTAGACAACACTCTTTTTCCCCATAGGTTTTGACAAATCTAAAAGAAAAACTCTCTACAATAACATACACCTCATCAAAGGAAAATAGAGAGTAGAGAAAGGTATCACACAAATCAACTTCAACTATGGTACCCTTATGCAAGTACCCACTAGTTCCAAGTTCATCACCACTAGGATACTTAACATAGGAAACATACAAAGAATAAATAGATAGAATTTCTAAGCATGAACCACTTTCTATTTTAAGAGAGTAATCCACACATAGATATAAATCACCATAAGCAGAAAAGCATCATACACAAAAACATGTTTACAAGAACAATCGCAATTCGGGTTTCCTTAATATTCAAGCAATTTAAGGTCACCTTCACCCGATTATGACTTTTCTTGGTTTCTTTGATCAAATATATCAATAGGGATTTCATGATACAACATGCTTAAAGAATCATCTCCAATATCATGATCAACTCCGTCAACTTCATCACTAACTCGAGACTTATCAAACATACCATACATATGCTCAAGTAGTGGGCTACATTCATGAGTAGGTTGATTATCATTCACATCCTCACTAGTTATTGGCAACTCACATATCAACATACACTCACCTTAGTTTTCACAAGGGTTAACTAGTGTGTTAATACTCTTATCACTTGGTAATGAAACCTTATTCCAGTTATAAGTGCTAGCACTAGATGGACACAAATCATTCTTACAAAAAGAATTGATTTTGTCATCTAAAGGATCAAATAGTTCTTACGTACTAACAATAAGAGTTTGGTCCTTATTCAACCTAAGATTAAAACTAAAAGGAAAACTATAATACCTCATATTTTCATACTAGAATTCTAACCATCGTTCCTGCACGTCTAAGATCTAATCTAAGTGATTCTCACATGAATACAAGTTACATGATCATTATCATAGTCTATGGAGTATTTTAGAGGTGAAAAATGTTCATAGCAATGACCTAGAACATAGTTGAGCTAAGACCAATTGATTCATCTAAAGTTTGATATTCGATTCTACAAGGGTCGACTTCAAACATCTATATCTCTTAATATACATGGAATTTTTCATCCCAAGACCTATAAAATTGTATATAATTGAATTAGATTTGCAACAATACTAATTTCATCAAAATTCGACACCCGAGCAAGGAGTTATGGCTTTAGGAAGTAGAGTGTGTGCCTAACCAATCGCATATGGCTATTGGAATAGGCGTGCAATAAGAAATGTGGCGCATACTTAAATGTGTACAATAAGCAATGCGGCACATACTTAAATATGTGCGATAAGGAATGCGCCATATACCTCACTTCCAAGTACCAAAACACCCCTATATATGTCTATAACATGGGATTAAACTCCCATAACACCAAAATAAGTTTACTTTCTCTCAAAATCACCAAGAACATTCATTAGGGTTTCAACCTAAAAATTCAAATATCTCAAGATTCAACCATGAGTTTTTAATAATTCTTTGAGATTCGGAATCCCCATTCCGAGGGCTACAAGAAACACTCACTATTTTTAGGAATAGAGTCCCAAGGTCAAGAGTTCATTCAATGCTTAAAGTTTAAGGTATATGGGGTTTTTTAATAAGAACATTCTTTCATTCTCGTGCCCAAAATTTATATTATTTTACAAAGATATATGCGTTTACATGCTTTGATATGAATTTGAGATAGAAATATTATCCTACGTTCTTGTTCAAAAGACTATTATATTTTTATGATGTCTTGAAGATAAATTCCTTGAGTTTAGATGTTAATATCATGTTTGAGGTTGAATCTCTCGATTTTCATATGAATTATACATGTTTGCTACATAAAGTATGAATCTTGAAATATTTTGCTCAAGTATTGATATATGAGTTTTGAACCCTATTTGAGAATTATGATTTTTGTAAAAGTAATGTGTTATGCACACCTTGAGATTTGAATGATTTGACCTTTTGATCTTGAAAGAGTTATTTTTGAAATCGAATGAGAAAAGAAATCTATATTTTTATTTAATATGAAAAAGGGGTAGCATGATGACTCCCGTTGTGAATTATTGAATTATTTTGTGGTGGATTTTCTTTAAAAAGATCTGAGCTAAGTATGGGACTAGTATTTAGCACCGAGTGGGAGGTATAGCTGTGTTGGTACTTCCCTAGAACTACGTTCCCCCGTAGGAGCCGAATTGAGGCTAATTATATATAGCGATCACTAGTTTTTGGATTTGATACTTATACTCCCACTCCGATGGCAAGGATAGGACGACTCTCCCCAACGTGGATTGTACGTTGGAATCCATGTGGCTCACATGGTTTATGTCGGTTATGATATCTCCCAATGTGTGTGTGTATTATCCTATCTAATATGAAAAGTCTTATTCTTCTATCTGAGATGAAAAGATATTTGTTTGAAAGACTGAGTTTGTGAAAGTCATTATTTTCGAAAGATTTAATGAACATATATTCCAAAGAGAATTGTTATGAGATTTGATTTCTTTGATTATTTGGAATCAAGATGGAAGTGAATTGAGATTTATTATGAAGACTCACATGTTTCACCTGATATATTTTACTCTCTTATGATTATGATGATTTTAATTCGAGCTAAGTGAGCCATTTATATCAGCATGCATGATTTTATAAACTGTGATGATATTAAGATATTATTTTATATATTCATTGCACCCCCATATGCTTTGTACGTTTCTATGGTACTGACCCACATATTCGTATGTGGGCAACATTTTCTCAGAATGTAGGTATAAGGTATAGTGTACATCTTCAGATCCAGTCAGTTCGTGGCATCTAGTCAGCAGGTGATGAGCCCTTTTTATTCATGGGCTTGAGTTAGTTATACAGTTCGAGAAGTATTGTATTTTCTTTATCCATTCGTATTAAGTTGGGATAGTTGGGAGTCATGACCCAACTACCTACAATTAGTACTAGTAGAGGTTTCATAGACAGTCAGTAGAAGTTGATGTATTCCATTTCAGTTTTGGTTGTAAAAGCAGAGTTGTAATGTTGTAAATTCAGTTTTGTATCTATCACATTCAGAAAAGAGTTATTTTCCGTAGATTTGTATAGATTTATACTTTTTGTTCAGTTGAGTATGAGTTATGCCAGTAGAAAGGTTAGCTTGGGATCACTTGTGATCCTAATCACCGTGTGCATCTTGGGACCCAGTTTCAGGGCGTTACAAAAACTCACAATAAGAGTTTGCTCATTATTCAACTTAAAGGAAGGCTAAAACCGAAAATGGACACACAAGGAACAAAAAACAGCAACTACAATAAAAAAGGAAAACACACAAAGAAGAAAGGAGATAAAGAAGATTTGCATAGAAATAAAAGGATAGATAATGAGACCCTAACTATCACTAATGATTAGCATAAGAAAGTGTATCAAACCTTCAAACACACCTCCCCAATGGTAGTTCAAACCTAACTCTTAGGTGGACCAAAGGAACTTACACTCCTCAATCACACCTTTCTTGCCAAATGTTCAACAGAAATAAAAATCCATTCAATTACATTAAAACACTCAAGTTTTGATGTCTTTTCCAAGACCTACACTAAGATGGATTTTCCAAGACCTACTCTAAGGAAAGAAACTACACTAAGAGTAATACTCAATTTTAATTCATCAAAGTATAATGAAAAGAGAAGCTAAAATTTCTATTTATACTTATTACAACACAATAACTAAAATGCCCTTAATGAAGACTTAGGAAAGGATCCTCTTGAGTGTGGCCTTTTGTAGTGTAAAGACCTCCATGCTATTAGTAATTAGGTGCCTCTTGAGTATAAGCTTTCCTTCTCCCCTTTTATTTTGGTCACGGCTTGAGAAGGATTCCAAAAGGGTCTCAAATGTCTTTCCAATTCCGAGCTTGGTACTTTGACAAGTCCTTGCAATCCTTATGCACTTTAGGCTTGTATCAAGGAGTGAAATATAGATTTCACTAATGTGGTACTATTCTTACTTGGGAATACCAAAAGTGGGGTAATTTACTTTATTCAATGTATGTGACTATTTTGTAGGTGATTAAAGTGTGAACGAAGAAATGAGCAATAATGCAACTAATTTTTCCCCTTTGATACCCCACAAGACGATGAGGGCCAGTTAAATAAGGCGGGGCAAACAAGTGCTATCTGCATCCCACCAACCAACAAAAATAGTGTGTTTTATATGACTAGTGTTATGCTTCACATATTGCAAATGAAAGGATTATATGGGGGTCAAGCATATAAGGACCCAAATTTTTATTTAAAAAACTTTGTGGAAGTTTGTGCACCATTTAACATAGCACAAATTACGCAAGAATCCATCCGGCTTTAACTCTTCCCATTTTCACTAACGGGTGAGGCAGTTTTATGGCTCCGCTAACTTCCATTCGGCTTAATCACATCTTAGGAGGAGCTCACCACGGTGTTCCTTGATACATACTTCACACCATAAAAAATGCTTCAAAAGTGGGATGAGATTGTACACTTATGGTAATTTAATGGAGAACCATGGTTGATGCGTGGGTGAGGTTTAATGTAAATCTAGCACAATGCCCAATTCATGAGGTCCTAGATAAGATGCTCCTTAACATTTTTTATAGATCTCTTGACCCATTAAAATGGTTGTGGATATTGTGATAGGTGGATCTATTATAAAATTGCATCATCTTGCTACTTTCTGATTGATAGGTGAAGTATCAAAACAAAATTGAGGGTGGCACACTCGTGATGCCAATGCCCTAAGACCTCTTCTACTACCTACGTGGTAACCAATGAGGAAAGAAAATAAGACGAGTAGAAGAAAGAGAATTTGGACAAGATGATGACCCAATTTAAGATTCTAATAAAACATGTTATGGGTATACCCATAAAGCAGTAAATGCCATAACATCAAAGACTTATGAAGACAATGATGAGGCAAAGAAGTTGGATGAAGAGATTAGGTACTTAGAAAACTACTCGGGGGGTTCCCACCCTACCTATCAAAGGTAAGGTAGGAACCAAGGTTGGATGGATCATGATTGAGATAGATATTGGAGAGAGATAGAATGTGACTATGACCGCTACATTCCTCTTCAAGATAGGGCTAAGGCCAAAAAGTCAAATGTCATCGATCCTAAAAATTTCAATACCAAATATATGTTGGCAATGATTTTGAGTAGAGTTAAAGGTACAGAAAAAATGGTTCATGAATTAAAGGGTGACTTCTTCGTGCTCTCCAAAATAGTGGTGTCTCACTCTGCCACCATCAAACAATTGTAGACCCAAATGGGCTGAATCTCCATGCAACTAAATACAAGGTCTAGAGGTAAACTTTCGAGTGACACAATTGCTACCCAAAGACTGAATCACAAGTCCTATCAATAGTCACTAGAAGTGGAAAAGCACTTAATGATCCCCTTAGTGGAGATGTGAGTGAAAATAATCCCAAATCCATGGAAAAGAGGTAATGCCCTAAAGAAGAGAGGAAAGTGATGTTAAAAAGATGGATGAAAGCAATGAGGAAGTAGTGAAAGTTGAAAAACTTCAAGGAAAATCAAGTCCAATCATTCGTTTTCCTCTCCCATTCCCTCAATGATTTCATAAAAAGGAAGAGAGTGACAAGTTGAGAAAATTTATGACAAAACTAAGAAACCTCTCAATAAATATCCCACCACTTGAGGTGATACAAGATATTCTTGGATATGCTAAGTTAATGAAGAAGTTAATGTCTAAGAAGAAGCTCGTTGAGCGTGATACCATTGAGTTTATTTATTGGTATAGTGCTGTCATAGATAGAAAAGTTACGAAAAAGAAGGATGACCCCATAAAGTTCACTATCCCTTGCTCCATTGGGACTCATGAGCTTGCAAAAGCTCTTTATGACCTTGGTGCAAGCATCAACCTAATGCCTTTTGTCATTTATAAGAAACTTAGATTGGACACTTCTACACTGACCTCGATGTGACTTTTGATGGTGGACCAGTCCATAAAAAGGCTAGTGGGCATATTGTTTGATGTTCTTGTGAAGGTGGACAAATTCATTCTCACAGCGGATTTTGTTGTCTTGGATTGTGAGATAGACCAAGAGGTGTTTATCATTCTTGGTATTTATTTCTTCGACACCGGTAGAGCCATTGCCGATCTATAACTGGGGGAGATGAAATTTTGGGTACAATAAAATAAGGTCTCATTCAAAATTTGTAAGTTAACAAAATAAACTACAGAGCTCCAAGTAGTATCTGTAGTGGATGTTGAGAATAAGAAAATTAATGATGAGGGTTTGAGGACTCTCCATGAGATTGAAAAAATAAAAATGGTATGCCATGAAAATAACTAAGGTGCTAGGTGGGAGGAAACCTATAAATGCCACGAGAGTGGATCGTATCTTTTTTTGTTATGTTCTCTTAATATATATGTTGTCTTTGCTTTTGAATAACCCATGCATTTGTGGCACTTTGGATTGCATTGAATAAGATTTAAAAGGGGCAATTATGAAAGTCTACTTTGAAAATGCTGCAAGGGGGAAAACAACGGAGCAAAAATTATTCTCGGTTACTACTATCGTGTCCACCATGCATAATCACGGCGTGTCTGCGGTCACGGTCATTTCAGTCATTTAACCCCTAGTCTCCTTCATTCTAATCATGCTCCCTTTTCAAAATTGTACTCTCAAATCTAATATACATCATTGTCCAAGTTATGAGCTCTCAAACAGCCTTCGTACACATCCCTCTTGCATCACAACTTCGGTAGGTGACATAAATCCTTTCTTTTATGTTTTAAAATAGTCCATTGAGTGCATGATTAATAAAGGTCCTAGAGCTTTAATTGTTATGCTTTACGTATTGTCATACTTATTATTTTTATGGTGTTTTTTTCTTTATTGAGGTGTGCACCCAAGTGGGGAAACCTTGAGTACCCAATAGTGTGTAAAAAAATAGACAATTGTGATATGCACACCTTGTGTTTGATAAATTGCTCAAATGAACTTTCAATAGTGGTATTTACTTTTGAAAGGAACATTCACACACACCAGTAGCATTGTTCACATGACCTTTATTTGCACCCATATTGTAGAACATAATAGTAGTCTAGAAGGGATAATACTTACAAAAATACCTGAACTTTGATCAGATTTTCCAGTTGAGCATACTGAACTTTGTCGGGGTCCTATTACCCCCTAGACATTTTAATGGCATATATCTACCCACTTGGACATGTTTAAATATGAGGTTGGCGCATGCATTACAATGCCATCTTCCAAAAAATACATGTGTAAAATTAAGATTGACACGTGTATTACACTGCTAGCCGACGAAACTGGTATAGCATTTCGGGGGGAATTAAATCCCCTTTAAAAAGTTTAGGGGGGAATAGGATCCTTGCAAAGTTTAATATGCTCAACCAAAAATTCGGTCAAAATTCAGCTATTTCTGTGTGTATTATCCCTGGTATAGAATTGGGAGGAAGTTGAACACGCAGAACTAACATGGAACCGGCCTCAGGTGTCATGATCGCGGTCATAGACCTTGACCACAGTAATATGGACAAAGTTCTAATCCACGATCTTGGTAACTAACGGCTGGTTCTTTCCATGTCAAAAATCATGTACTTTTAATTTTTAGCTAGGAAACCCCAAGCACCTAGTTCAATGAACTTTAATGATCAATCTAGCATAGATTGCATAATTTAAATGACGTTGAAAGATATAATATGTGTTTATTTCTTTCAGTACAACCTCATGGATAAGTTTGATCACATCAGATTATTGCACCAGAATGCCACAGTCTTTACTACAGTGATCTTTCAAAGACAATGTTGCTTTTGGAAAGAGAAATTTGTTTAGAGAATGTATCGGAGAAGCTACCTATTTTTCACAATAAACTTGACTATTTTATAGGTGATCAAAGTGTGAATGGATCAATGAGCGATAATTTAAGTAATTTTGACCCCTTTTATGGCACAATAGATAATGAGGGTCAATTAAATAAAGGGGGGAAAATAAGTGCTATCCACATCCAGCCAACCAATGGAAATGGTGTGTTTCATGTGACTAGCGTTATGCTTCACATATTTCAAATAAAAGTATTATATGGGGGCCAAGCATATGAGGACCCAAATTTTCATTTAAAAAACTTTGTGGAAGTTTGTGCGCCATTTAATATGACGCATATTATACAAGAATCCATCCCACTTTGACTCTTCCTATTTTCACTAATGGATGAGGCAGTTTTATAGCTTCGCTCACTTCCATTCGGCTCAATCACATCTTGGGAAGAGCTCACCACGGTGTTCCTTGATAGATACTTCCCACCATAAAAAATACTTCACAAGTGAGATAAGATAGTACACTTATGGTAATTTAATGGAGAACCATTATTTGATGTGTGGGAGAGGTATAATGGAAACATAGCACAATGCCCAATTCAGGAGGTCCCAGATAAGATACTCCTTCAGATTTTTCATAGAGCTCTTAAACCATTGAAATTGTTGTGGATTATGCGACAGGTGGATCTATTGTGAAATTACATCATCTTGTGGCTTTCTAATTGATAGGTGAAGTATCCAAAAAAATCGAGGGTGGCACACCCATGATACCAATGCTCGTAAGACCACTTCTACTACCTTTGTGGTGACCAATGAGGAAAGAAAATGAGATAAGGAGAAGGAAGATAATATGGCCAAGATGATGACTCAACTTAAGCTTCTAATAAAACATGTTATGGGTGTACACAAAAGTAGTAAATGCCAAACATCAAAGCCTTATGAAGATGATGATGAGGAAAAGAAGTTGGATAAAGAGATTTGATACTTAGAAAACTACATAAAGGGTTCTTGCCCCGCCGATCAAAGAAAAGGTGGGAACCAAGGATGGATGGATCATAACCAAGATAGATATTAGAGAGATAGGGAACATGACTATGACCGCTAAATCCCTCCTCAAGATAGGGATAAGGACAAAGATTCACATGTCATCGATCCTGAAAAATTCAAGACCAAAGATATCTTGGCAAGGATTTTGAGTAGAGTTAAAGGTATGAATAAAATGGTCCGTGAATTGAAGGGTGAATTCTCCGTTCTCTCCCAAAGGGTGGTGTCTCGCTCCTCCTTCATCAAAAAATTGGAGACCCAAGTTGGGTAAATCTCCATACAACTAAATGCAAGGGCTAGAGATAAACTTCTGAGTGACAAAATTGCTACCCTAAGAATGAATCATAAGTCCTAGCAATAGTCACTAGAAGTTGAAAAGCACTTAACGATCTCCTTAATGGAGATGTGAGTGAAAATATGCCTTAAGCCAAGGAAAAAGAGGTAATTCTCCAAAGAAGAGAGGCAAGTGATGAGAAAAATATAGATGAAAGAAATTAGGAAGTGGTCGAAGTTGAAAAAGTCCAAGGAGAAGCAAGGTCAATCATTCGTGTTCCTCCCCTGTTCCCTCAATGGTTGCATAAAAAGGAAAAGGGTGACAAGTTGAGAAAATTTATGACAAAAGTTAGAAACATCCCAATAAATATCCCACTACTTGAGGCAATACAAGTGATTCTTAGATATGCTAAGTTAATTAAGAAGTTAATATCCAAGAAGAAGCTCGTTGAGGATGATACCATTGAGGTTATTCATGGGTTTAGCGCTATATTTGATACAAAAGTTACAGAAAATAAGGATGACCCTGGAGTGTTCTCTATCCCTTGCACCATTGGGACTCATGAGTTTGCAAAAGCTCTTTATGACCTTGGTGCAGGCATCAACCTAATCCCTTTTTTCATCTATAAGAAATTTGTATTGGACACTCTTACAAAGACCTCGATGCAACTTTTAATGGCGGATCAGTCCATAAGAAATTTGATGGGTATATAATTTGATGTCCTATGAACGTGGACAAATTTATTCTCCCGGTTGATTTTGTTGTCTTGGATTACGAGATGGACCAAGAGGTGGCTATTATTCTTGTTTGTCATTTATTAGACTCCAGTAGACCCATTGTTGATCTTGAGCTGCGGTGAAATGAAATTTTGGGTACAAAAAAATGATGTCTCATTCAAAAATTGTAAGTCAAATAAACAAACCGTCGAGATCCAAGTAGTATCTGTGGTGGATGTTGAGAACAAAAAAATGAATGATGAGGGGTTTGACGACCCCCCATGAGATTGAAAATGAAAAAAATGATTCCACAATAATAACTAAGGCTCTAGGTGGGAGGCAACCCACAACTGCCACGAGAGTGGCTTGTATCCTTTTTTTGTTATGTTCTAGTAGTGTAGATGTTGTCTTTGCATTTGAATAACCCATGCATTTGTGGCACTTTGGATATAATTGAATGAGATTTAAAAGGGGAAAGTGTGAAAGTACTTTCAAAATAATAAACAGGGGAAAACAATGGAGCAAAAACTGCTCTAAGTTACCACAATCGCGTCCACCATGCTCAACAACGGCTACCTCGGTGTCCGCAGTCACATCCCATGACCTCGGTCTTGATCATTAAAGTCATATAACTCCTATTCACCTTAATTTTCCTCACACTCCCATTTTAATATTGTACTCTTAAATCTACAATACATCATTGGCCAAGTTGTAATCTCTCAAACAGCTTCCGTGCACATCCCTCTTGCATCACAACTTCGGTAGGTGACATGAATCCTTTCTTTTATTTTTTAAAATAGGCTATTGAGTGCATTATTAATAAAGGTCCTAGATTTTTAGTTGTGATGCTTTACATGTTGTCATACTTATTATTGTTGTGGTTTTGGTTTCTTGATTGAGGTGTGCACACAAGTGGGGAAACCTTGAGTACCCAATAGTGTGTAAAAAAGTAGAAAAATGTGATATGCACACCTTGTGTTTGATAAATTGCTCAAATGAACTTTCAATAGTGGTATTTACTTTTGAAAAGCACATACACACGCACCGGTAGCATTGTTCACATGACCTTTATTTGCACCCATATTATAGAACATGCTAGTAGTCTAGAAGGGATGATACTCACAAAAATACCTTAACTTTGATCGAATTTCCAGTTAAGCATACTGAACTTTGCAGGGCTCCTATTATCCCATAGGTTGGCATGTGTATTACACTGATATCTGCCAGAAAATACTCATGTAAAAATGTGATTGGTGTGTGTATTATACCATTAGCCACTGAAACTGGGTATAGCATTTCAGGGGGGAGATTAAATACACTTTAAAAACTATAGAGGTAATAGGACTCCTGTAAAGTTCAGTATGCTCAACTAAAAATCCGATCAAAGTTCAGGTATTTTTGTATGTATTATCCCTAGTATAGAATTGGGAGGAAGTTGAACATGTAGAACTAACATGGAACTAGCCTCAAGTATCACAATCGCGGTCTTAGACCACGACTATGGTAATATGGATGTGGTTCTAATTCGCGATCTCGGTAACTGAGGGCAGGTTCCAGTTATGTCAAAAATCATGTACTTTTAATTTTTAGCCAAGCAACCCCAAAAACCTAGTCCAATGAACTTTAATGACTATCTAGCACCGCTTCCATAATTCAAATGACGTTGAAAGATATAATGTGTGTTTAGTGCTTTCAGGACAACCTCATTGATAAGTTTGATCACATTAGATTCATAGCACTTGAATGCCACACTTACTACTACAGTGATCTTTCTAAGACAAAGTTTCTTTTGGAAAGAGTAATTTGTGTAAAGAATGTACTGGAGAAGCTACCGGCTTTTCATGACAAACTTGAAGCCATAGAGTGGAAGTGCTTTTCCTTGAATCTATGCCTTGCAAATGAACAATGGGTCCATGAATTTTATGCCAATATCAGTGAAGTCTGAGTACCTATGGCATCCATTATTGGGATTCACATTCATACCCATTGGTGAAATATTAGTAACCATATGGAAGTTCTCCCATACTATAGTTTTTAATATAAGACGATTGCTTGGGTTATTGCCATGACTAGAAAATTATGCATGGTTCGGGTACAAAAGGAAACACCCCCCTCCCCTGGTCTAAAAAATTTTGCAAAAAAAAGTCAAAGGCATGGATGTGAACAACTTTGTGACAAAATTTGCTCTCTTTCTCTGACTTCAAAAGCTTATTGCAGTAAAATAGGGGATACTCCACCCGAGTCTCAAGCGAGGAGAATAATTGACCCCCTTCACAACATTCACATGATGTGTGTGCGAGCTTAATTGTCTACAGCTCATGAGTACTTGATGATACAAGCATAAAGAGCACAAAAGAGAACAAGGCATTATCAAAGGTTCAAGCTTCGGAATTGATAAGTGATTAAAGGCATTTTAGAGCATTTTTGAAGCCTTGTTGAAGAGAATATAGGAGGAGAACCTTTACACTCAAGAGGCACCTCAAGTGAAGGGTATAGAATACATTTTACATACTGAATTCACACTCAAGAGGTACCCCATTTCCCTTATTCATTAAGGGTATTTTTGACATTTACTATGTAATAGTATAAATTAACAAATTAGCTTCTCTTTTCATTAGACTTTGATGAATTGAAATTGAGTATTACTCTTAGTGTATTTTGTATTTCATAGTTTCCTTCAGCTTAGTCTAGTATTGTCGAATCTTGAGAGATTAATACATTTGATGGATTTCACTTGTGTTGATCAATTGGAAAGAAAGGTGTGATTGAGGAGTGTGAATTCCCTTTGTCCACCTTAGAGTGAGGTTTGAACTACCATTAGTGAGGTGTGTTTTAATGTTTGAGACACATTTTTGTGTTAATCATTGGTAATAGTAAGGGTCTCATTATCTATCCTTTTCTTTTTATACAAATCTTCTTCATCTCTTTTCTTCTTTGTGTTGTTTCCATCGTTTAGTCTTGTGTTAGTTGTTCATCTCGGTTTTAGATAGTCTTTATGCCATCATTTGGTATCAAAGCCTTAGTATAGCTGTTCCAACATCCCTAAATCTTGGTTTTAGTGTCCTTATTAAGAAAATCTCAACCAAAAAGATTCAAATAGGAAAAACTCAAAAAAAAATGGTGTGTCGTCTTGTTGTTTGTAGTAGATTCATGTGTTGAAAGTTATACCTACTAAATTTTATTTTGTTTTGTTGGTTTCAAGTGCTATATCCTTTCTCCCTAAAAGCTAAGGAGTCTAGATCTACTCTTTGAACAAGACTTAGGCGATTTTGAGATTGATCCACCATGGATATGGCATCTTAAAGCTCTAAAGGAGATAGATCCGTGTGGTTTTGTATTTTTGGATGTTGGTTGTTACAAAAAATTGAAGGTTTGGGTTCATTTGAGTGAAGGTCAAATGTTGGTTAACCCTTGAATATTCATCTTGTTCTTCTATATTAATGCGATCTTGTTGAAGAAGAATGTTCAAAGAAGGTGTTTGATCTAGAAAAGGAGAGGAAAAAGAGTGTAATTTGTGTTTATAAAAGAATATTCCTTGGCATATTCATTGTCATCCAAAAGAAGGAAGAAAACAAAAGAGACAACAAAGAACAAATCAAGTACAATCCAAGTACAAGGGGGGGGGGCCAATCTTTTGAATTCAAATTGGAGCTTTAAAAGGGCTCCAAACTTGTTGTTTTTCCCTCCGAAAGCATTTTTCTCTTCTTCCCTAAGGTTTAGGCCAGGACTTGAAGAAAATTTGGGATTGAAATTTTGAAAACCACGTCTAATCAAAGAATGCCATGTCATCAAGTCTAATGGGCCAAATTGAGTTCCTAAGTTGATTTTCTAGTTTCTAAATGTTTATTCTAGTTTCTTGTGTGCTAAACTCTATCACTGATTAGCAAACTAGCAAGCTCCTACTAGGTTGATAATTAGTCTTGAGTCCTTTTGTTTGTGTCTTCGATTTTTGTGTACTTTTTCTCATTTTAAGTCATAGTAATTTGTTGGTTCAAGTCCGTACATTATTTTTATTTGAGTCATATAAAAAAAATCAATTTCGAGCCAAAGTAGATTCATCACTCATTTACTTTCCAAGTACATGCCAAGATTTCAACACTTATGAGACCAAGTGTGAGGTAAGAACCGAGTGTGAGAGTGGTAAGGCTCTTTTTGGACTAACTTGTTTGTTTGTTTTGTAGGTCTTTAATTTTCTATTTTTTTCTTGTTTTTAGGTCCTTTAATCATAGAATCCGAGGGTGCTACTCCCCAAGTCTTGGGAAATGATGTTGGTAGAGCTATCTTGGCTCGAGTTGAGGCTCTTAACCTTGACTTGAGAAATTAGATCAAGATGGTACGAACAGGAATAGAATCCATGAAGGGTGATATGGCTTCAATAAAGGGAGACATGACTATAATAAATTCGGGTTTTAAAATACTATGTCCACCAAAACCTCCACAAAATCCCATGTCACAACTCCAAATCCATCACTAACCAAATCCAATTCATCTTCCCCAAGTTCCACTAAGCCAAAATTGCCTTATTAAAGTAGAAGGAGAGGAAGAATTAGGATCCAAATATAATGAGGACAAGCCTTAATATGGAGAGAAATTTGGTGGTGAGATACAAGAAGAGTGTGAAGAAAAGAGGCAAAGAGAAAGGAGACTGTAGGTAGTGAAGTTGGAAGGGAAAAGTCACAATTGATTGTGGGTCTTGCTCAAAAAGGACCCTTATTACTCACTAACCCAAATACTAGCATTTTTCCTAGTATTTTCTCTTCTCATGCGCAGGTTCAATATCTTAGAAGTCCTGAGAAGAAGCCAAGGAATTTCCCTTCAAGCCCTTGGCCGAAAGTCCTAATTTTGTGATAAGTGATGAAGAAATGAGTCAAAGGAAAACCTTGACATATTCCCTTTTAATGTGGATCATTAAGGATTCCCTAATGCAAAACCAAGTGAAGAACACATTTCCCATGATCTACAAGGTAATAAAGTTATTCTCTACAATCCTAGAAACTTGAATTGTGGTGATATGGCTAGTAGCGGCCAAAGTGGAGTAGTTTTGGAATTGTTTAATGTAGAAGTGTATGAATCTTCCTTTTGTGATTCTCTTGGTGTTGTTACATTACATAAGGATGAAGCTCTTATTGTGAGTACACAAGAACTAGTTGATCCGTTAGATGACAAAATAAATACTTTTCGTAAGAACAATTTGTGTCCATATCGTGCTAGCACTTATAAATTGAATAAGGTTCCATTACCAAGTGACAAGAGTATTCACACACTAGTTGGCCATTGTGAAAAAAAACTGAGCTGCCTTAGTACAAATCAAAGAGAAATTGGTACACTCTACACTGTAACACCCCGATTCACTGAACCGGAATGCTACACGGTGCTCATGAACTCGAGGGACCACAAGATAACCATGACTAATATCTGTACCTGTATACTGCAAATCATGATATAATAATGTGGAATACATAGAACTATAAGGACATAAGTTTCAACCGAATACAATTATGTGGGTGAAAATACCCAAAACAACTCAATCTGAACATAAATCTAAAAGCCTATAAACTATCTAAATAAAGAGTTGAAGGAACATGTCTCCAACTAACTCCATAAAACTAAACTGAAGAAATAAATAAATGAATCAAATCATATTGTCCTCCAATCAATGAGGACTCACTATTTCTCTACGACTGGAATGCTATAGCCACTGCTAGGCTAGAGCTCTTGTCTCGAAACCTATGGTGTAACATGAAAAGAAAGCACCATAGTTCAAATGCGTTAGTAAAATTAGAGTACTGAGTATACGAGGAAGTTAGGCTGAACATAAAGGGTTTCTTGCATGAACAACACTAACTGACTAATATGAACGTGACAGTGTAAACACACATATATAGAAACTGGGATCGTGAGTACATGATAGCATGAACTATAAACTAATACATGGTTTACTGATGACTGTCATGACTGATAATGAAACTGATAACATGAACAACTATATCTGATAGTCCTGTATATACGAAAATCTAAAGAACGCCCTGAGTTCTTTTACTGAGACTGATACTGAAACTGTGGGAAGTAGTGTTTAATCGACATGCCCCATGTATGCCGTTATGGCTAAGCTAGGGTCCAATATTTGCCCCGACTAGAGGGGTGTCAATACTGTACCACGGTTAAGGACAGCCTGTGAGTGACCCTTATCTGGTGGGTACTCAATAAGAAAAGTAGGAACCCTAAACTAACGGGTTAAACCACCTCATCAACCCTAAACTGACAGATTAAAATTTCTCAACCTATGCTGGCTATGTAGTTCTAAAACATAAGGATAACTACTAGGAATTACACACTAAATTGGCGGGTGAGTTCCCATCCTTGGGTTCACTCATTTCTAACCTCTACTCCCATCTGGAGGGACTTGACATGAATAAATGACTGTGCATGACTTAATCTTACTAAATTCCATTGACTGGTGGAATATTACTGATATCTGACAACTGACTAAGATCATGAGGCTTTCCTAAGTCACATGACTGACTGAAGTCTATGGAATCATAGCTTGAGTTTGGATATTGTGAAACATGACATGGATCTAGGCACACAGCTATAGTTTTCGGGTACAAGTACCCCCAGGACTCGATGAAAGGAAACTGACACACATGACTGATTTGATCATAAGAGTAGAGTCCATAATTTATAATATTATAAGTAGGGATCTCATACTAAGCATGGTTATCAACAATGTATTGCATGGAAAGGATTTCATATCACATGGGAGTACTTGCACAATCCTAATATCATGTTCATTGCATAATCATATTGGCAAGTTATTTACTCAAGTATGAATCACAAGATAAGAGATTTCATATGTAGGAATACTTATTCACTTCCTAGAGTAGAAACTTGCGGGGTATTACAATATCTCCCCCTTGGGAACATTCGTCCTCAAATGAGAATTTACTAAGAAGGTATACAAGACAATAGAACCTGAACTGAACATGAAGAACTAAAACTTGATCTCATGACTGACATGCTAAACATACTGAACTCGTGCATATCTGATGCACGGACAACTAACACATGAATATATGAATGAGTATGAAATGGTTAATAGGTACCAATTTTATACTAGAAACATGAACGTGAAGCTGAATAAGATTAAGGAGAATTGTTACCTTGTATTCAAACTCAATCAAAGGAAAGTTGTCATCCCAACTTCCGTTGAAGTCAATTGCAGACACCCTTAGCATATCTTCAAGAGTCTGAATGGTCCTCTCTTTTTGACCATCTGTCTAAGGATGAAATATTGTGCTGAGATGGATTTGGGTACCAAGACCCTTTTGGAATGCTTTCCAAGAGTAAAAAGTGAACTGGGTACCTCTGTATGAGATGATAGATAGTGGAACATCGTGTAACCTGACTAACTCCCTGATATAGAGTTTGGCATAATCATCAATGGAATAAGAAGTATGAATAGGAAGGAAATAAGCTGACTTGGTCATTCTATCTATAATGACCTAGACTGAATCATATTGATGATGAGTTCTAGGCAAACCCATCACGAATTCCATGTTAACTTTTTCCCACTTCCAAGTACGAATAGTGAACTCTTGCATGGAACCACAAGATTTTTTATGCTCTATCTTAAGTTGCTGACATATAGAGCACTTAGCCACAAACTCTGCAATATCTCTCCTCATCCCACTCCACCAATAGATCTCCCGCATATTGCGGTATATCTTAGTGGCCCCTAGATGAATAGAGTATCACGCACCATGCTCTTCTGCAAGTATTCGCTGCCTTAATTCATGTGGCTTTAACTATCTGGAGGCATAAGCTATGACCTTACCATGCTGCATGAGGACACAACCTAAACCCACTCTGTATGCATCACAATAGATTACAAAACCATCTGAACCATCTGGAATAGCTAGAACTGGAGCAGAGGTGATTCGAGTCTTCAACTCTTGAAAGCTCTTCTCGCATGAATCTGACCACTGAAACTTAATCTTCTTCTGAGTCAATCTGTACATGGGAGATGCAATAGAATAAAATCCCTCGACCAACCATCTGTAATACCTAGCCAAACCCAAGTAACTCCTAATAGCTGATGGAGATACGGGTCTGGGCCAGTTTCTTTCTGCCTCGTTTTCTGAGGATCTACTCTAATTCCATCACCAGCCAAAATTCGAACTTGTTGAACTTTGCGAATAATTGGTGATCCCTGAGGGTCTGAAGAATAATCTTGAGATGGTCTGCATGATCATGCTCTATGCGAGAATAGACCAGAATATCATCTATGAAGACTATGACAAACATGTCCAAGTACTGCTTGAACACATGGTTCATCAAATCCATAAAAGCTGCAGGGGCATTGGTAAGACCAAATGACATAACTAAAAATTTGAAGTGACCATACCGACTACGAAAAGCTATCTTCGAAATGTCACATTCTCTAACTCTGAGTTAACGATAGCCTGATCTGAGGTCTATCTTGGAGAAGTAACTGGCACCCTAAAGTTAGTCGAATAGATAATCAATATTGGGAAGACGATATTCGTTCTTGATCGTGACCTTTTTGAGTTAACGGTAATTAATACATATCCTGATAGAACCATCTTTTTTGCACACAAATAATACTGGCGCACCCCATGGGGAAATGCTAGATCTGATGAATCCCCTATCTAAGAGATCCTTCAACTGATCTTTCAGTTCCTTGAGTTCTGCTGGTGCCATTTTGTATGGTGGAATATAAATAGGTTGAGTATCCGGAAGAAGGTCTATGCCAAAGTCTATTTCCTATTCGGGAGGAATGCCTGGAAGATCTTCGAGAAAGACATCTGAGTATTCATTAACAACAAGGACTGTTTTGAGGCTGGGATATTTAGAACTGGAATCTTTAACATGCACGAAATGATACACACACTCCTTAGAAATCATTTTCCTTGCCCGAAGGTAGGAAACAAGTTGACTGCTGAACGCTGAAATGTTACCTTTCCATTCTAGGACGGGCTTATTCGGGAACTGAAACTGAACTATCCTATTTCTGTAGTCAATTGTGGCATAGCAGGAATGAAGCTAATCCATGATGAGAATGACATCAAAATCAGTCATCTCTAACTCTACTAAATCTGCTGATGAGGATTTCTAAGATATCATAACCGGGTAGTTCCTGTATACTCGTCGGGCTATGATGGTTTTACCCACTAGGGTAAAGACTGAGAAGGACTCTGCTAGGACTTTGGGACTGATTCTGAAATTCCTTGCTATGTATGAAGTAACAAAATACACAGATGCACCACGGTCTAGCAAAGCATAAACATGAACATAGAAAATCTGTAACGTAACAGTAACAACATCGAAGAATTTTCCTGATCCTATCAGGACTGAAGAGCATAGAGTCTGTTTGGGCGTTACCTACTAGTAGCACTAGAAATGGCACACTGCTGGTTCGGGTAACTGGACTGAGCTGTAAAATGATTTTGCTAACCCTGAAGACTTGACTGCAGACACTCCCTAATCCTGTGTCCTGGCTTGCCACAACCAAAATAGATATCACTACCGGACCTACAAATGCCCTTGTGGTTCTTACCACAAGTCTGACAAAGGGAATTCATTTGGGCACTTCTAAAAATTCCCTAAGATTTAGAGCCTGGCTCTTTGTCTCTATTTCTATCTCTAAACTTCGGCACTGGAGCACTAGCAGAGGAAGGAGTTGGAATGGCTGACTTGAAGCAAAACTGTGAATGGTTTCCTCAATTTGACTTAGGGTGAGAAAAGTTGAAATTACCTGACCTTGCTCTTTTGTTCTGCCTCTCCCTAGTCTTAAACGTTTGCTCTTCTACTTGCTGGGCATGGGTTATGAGTCTGGCTAAGGTCATATCACCGATCAGCATCGCAGACCTACTCTTATTTACCACGCTATCGTTGACCCCTGACACGAACTTGCTCATCTTAGCTCTATTGACTACAACCACATAAGGAGCATACCTGTATAGCTGAGTAAATCTAAGAGAATACTCCCTAACCATCATATTCCCCTGCCTAAGGTTGATGAACTCAAGAACTTTGGCTTTCCTCAGCTCTTGGGGAAAGAATCTGTCTAAGAAGGCTGTGACAAATTCCTCCCACTTGATAGGACCTGTATCATCTAACCTCTCAGACTTCCACTATTTGTACCAATCATGAGCAACATCCTATAACTGGTAGGTGGCTAACTCAGCACTCTCAATAGAACTAACACCCATGATGTCAATGACCTTCTAGACTTGCTCAAGGAACTCCTGAGGGTCCTCATCAGACTTAGACCCATGGAAAGATGAAGGTTTCACTTGGGTGAAGTCCTAAACCCTAGCTGCTTTAGGATTAGCCACTAGATTGGATGGAATGACTGGTGGCCATTCATTCTGTGCAGCCATGGACTGAGAAAGTATGGTAAATGCGGCTCTAAACTCTGCATGGGAAACATGTTCGCCCAAAGAATCTTTGGGCTAAGGAGCTAGCTGGTTTCTTCTCTTTGGGACCATGGTCTGGAATAAGAGAAGAATGGATTAGACTGAGAGTTTAACTTGTGATTATGCTCACTAGCATGACATGAATAATGAAGAAAGGGGACTATTCCTAAAACATCTTATAGCCTCCCGCACATAAATGTGGAGCGCAACAAAACCACGTAGAAGACTCTACTAGATGTGGCTTTCAGACTTCCCTGGACTCTATTGAACCTTAGGCTCTGATACCAAGTTTGTAACACCTCGATTTGCTGAATCAAAATGCTACATGGTGATTATGACCCCAAGGGATCACAAGCTAACCCATGACTGGTATCTGTACCTGTATACTGCAAATTATGATATAATAATATGGAATACATAGAACTGCAAGGCCATAAGGTTCAGCTGAATACAATAATATGGGTGAAAATACCCAAAACAACTCAATCTGAACGTAAATCTGAACATAAATTTGAAAGCCTCTAAACTATCTGAATAAGGAGTTGAAGGAACATGTCTCCAACTAACTCCATAAAACTAAACTGAAGAAATAAATAAATGAATCAAATCATATTGTCCTCCAATCAATGAGGACTCACTGTTTCTCTACGACTGGAATGCTATAGCCACTGCTAGGCTAGAGCTCTTGTCTCGGAACCTATGGTGTAACATGAAAAAAAAGCACCATAGTTCAAATGCTTTAGTAAAATTAGAGTACTGAGTATACGAGGAAGTTAGGCTGAACATAAAGGGTTTCTTGCATGAACAACACTAACTGACTAATATGAACGTGACAGTGTAAACACACATATATAGAAACTGGGATCGTGAGTACATGATAGCATGAACTATAAACTAATACATGGTTTACTGATGACTGTCATGACTGATAATGAAACTGATAACATGAACAACTATATCTGATAGTCCTGTATATACGAAAATCTAAAGAACGCCCTGAGTTCTTTTACTGAGACTGATACTGAAACTGTGGGAAGTAGTGTTTAACCAATATGCCCCATGAATACTGTTATGGATAAGCTGGGGTCCAATCTCTGCCCCGACTAGAGGGGTGTCAATACCGTACCACGGGTAAGGATAGCCTGTAAGTAACCCTTATCTGGCGGGTACTCAATGAGAACGGTGGAAACCCTAAACTGATGGGTTAAGCCACCTCATCAACCGTAAGCTGACGGGTTAAGATGACTCAACCTACACTGGCTACGTAGTTCTGGAACACAAGGATGACTACTACGAATCACACCTTGAACTGGCAGGTGAGTTCCCATCCTTGGGTTCACTTAGTGCTAACCTCTACTCCCATCTGGAGGGAATGGACATGAATAACTGACTGTGCATGACTTAATCTTACTGAATTCCGTTGACTGGTGGAATGTTACTGATATCTGACAACTGACTAATATCATAAGGTTTTCCTGAGTTACATAACTGACTGAAGTCTATGGAATCATAGCTTGAGTTTGAATATCATGAAATATGACATGGATCTAGGCACACAACTATAATTTTCGGGTACAAGTAACCCCAGAACTCGCTGGAAGGAAACTAACACACATGACTGACTTGATCATAAGAGTAGAGTCCATAATTTCTAATATCATAAGTAAGGATCTCATACTAAGCATGGTTATCAACAATGTATTGCATGGAAAGGATTTCATATCACATAGAAGTACTTACACAATCTTAATATCATGTTCATTGCATAATCATATTGGCAAAACATACCAATAGCATGGAAGCTCATGTGGATTGTATGGTTATCATACATCTTGTTCATAAGTAGGATTTGCAAGTAAACATAGCATAATCTCATAAGAATAGTTCATGAGTATTCCAACAACATTTACAAGGCACATTATCAACTTAAAAGTCATTGGAACATAAGGGCATATCATGAATCCTTCACTTAGTCACAATATAGCTATATTGCATGATTTCTAGTTTCTTAGGCATTTTATCAAACACCTTACAGGCACATCTTAAGTATAGGTGAAATCATCAAATTATACATCATGAACAACCAAATTTACATGTTTCCAACTCATATGATATCATAAAATTCAAAAAAACTTATAAAGATTCTATCTTGGGAATCACTCAATATCAACAACATGATCATCAACACCCAAAAATATAGAAATCATACTTTATAATGAAAAAGAGGGTTTCAGAGCTTTATGGATGAAAGGTCTCCATAAATTAACTCATGCATACCTTAGAAGGAAGATTTTTGATAATTGATGGAGGAATTTCTTTGAAACCGGATCTTCAAACTTAGTTATGCAATCCTATTTGTTTTTCTCTTTTAGTGCTCTTAGATGATGAGCATTGAGATGATAATAGGGTTGTAATATATTTAGAAGCTATATATTTCTTAGGGTTAAGTTTAGGGACGTGTAAGGAGTGTTAAAAGACTTAATTAGCCTTAAAATAACTCAAAACGAAGTGTTTTTGGCACCTGAAACTGACTTAGGCGGCACCCAAGTGATTGCCTAAACTAGGTTGGAAGGCGCCTAACCAATCGCCTATCCTTACTGTCTCTCACAAAAATAGGCATAACTTTTCGCTCGGGTATTGGATTAAGGCGAAATTGGTATCGTTGGAAAGGTAATTCGATTATATACAATTTTGTGGGTCTAAATCAGCCAAAATACCACATCAACATCTAGTTATACTCATTCAAAGATGACCTTTGCAAAATCAAATACTAAAACTTGATGGATTCAAAAGTTCTTAGCTTGTATTACCTTAAGTAACTTATATGAACATGCTTAATGCATCATATGCTATCCTATCACTAGGATATTCATTGTAAGTCATGTACTCAAGTATGAATCACAAGATAGAAGATTTCATATGTAGGAATACTTATTCACTTCCTAGCTTAGAAACTTGCGTGGTATTACATACACTCCCTTAAGTTTAAGATGTTGTGATGTGGCTTTTAATGGACAAGATAATGTGAATTCAGGTTTACATAGTGTAGAAGTACGTTCTTTTTTTCTTGTTAGTTCTTTTGTTGTGTATAATGATCAATGTACTCCTAAGAATAACTCACTACTTGATCATGTGAATGATATGCTTGAAATATCTTAAGTAGATGTTGCTGCTTATAATGTTGATCTAGATAATAAGTATGGTCCTTTGAACTTGTGTGATGAAATCCATGATACTAGTCTTGTTCATAGTGACCATATGTATGTCAAGTTGTGAGAAATTCCTTGGGTGATTATGCGTTTGATTCTCTAGTAAGAGGAATGGATAACCTCGGCTTACATCTTTATCTATTTCTTCCATTTTATCCTAGTATACTATTAAGGTGGGGAAGGTTGTGTTTTGGATTGCATTCCTTTTTCCTTAGTGTCTCTCTTAACCATGTCCTTTGGGATTCTTGTAGTAAGTATTTCATGATCATAACAAAGGATTATTGGTTTTATTTCAAATATTTACCCCCTTGGCTTGATAGACTAGTGAAAGGAATGGCTCCTCTAGGTTTAGACCCTATTCTACTATTTCCATTTAATCCCGATGTACTTATTGGGTGTGGGAGGTGTAGTTTCAGTTCATGCTAATTATCTTTTAATATTGATGCTATTCATTTCTTTGGTATCCTTTATGCTAAGCTTTTCAAGTTGATTACCAAGGATATGTGAGTGTATCTTAAGTGTGAACAACCATGGATTGATGAAATGAGTGTGGTACTAATACTAACCCTTCTACCAAGAGGATTGTGTTCTTGTTTTGATCTCTCTTTGGTTTTGTAAGATCTGAATTTGAGGACAAATTTCTTTCAAGATGGAGAGGATGATACAATAATAAAGATCACAAAAGAGTAAAAGGCATTATCAAAATTTCAAGCTTCGGAATTGACAAGTGATTGAAGGGATTTTGGAGCATTTTTGAAGCCTTGTTCAAGAGAAGCTAGGAGGAGAACCTTTACATTCAAGAGGTGCCTCAAGTAAAGGGCATAGAAGATATTTTATACACTAAAGTCACACTTAAGTGGCGCCCCATTTCCCTTATTCATTAAGAGTATTTTTGACATTTACTATTTAATAATATAAATAGAAAAATTAGCTTCTCTTTTCATTAGACTTTGATGAATTGAAATTGAGTATTACTCTTAGTGTAGTTCATAGTTTCCTTTAGCTTAGTGTAGTGTAGACGAATCTTGAGAGATTAATACATTTAATGGATTTCACTTCTGTTGATCAATTTGCAAGAAAAGTGTGATTGAGAAGTGTGAATTTCTTTGGTCCACCTAAGATTGAGGTTTGAACTACTATTGGTGAGGTGTGTTTGAATGTTTGAGACACATTCTTGTTCTAATCATTGGTGATAGTAAGGGTCTTATTATCTATACTTTTCTTTTTATGCAAATCTTCTTCATCTCTTTTCTTCTTTGTGTTATTTCCATCATTTAGTATTGTGTTTGTGTGTTCATCTCAATTTTAGATAGTCTTTAGGCTAACACTTGTACCATCTACAACTTGCCTCATTAGTCTTCAAAACTAAATTTTGGTTGTACTTGGTGGGTAAAATGATCATAGGCTATCTTTTGATTTTGGAAACCTACTTCATCTTAAAATGCCTACCAATACATATGAGGTATCCCTATTCACCCTCTTTGAGCCTTTGGAATTTTCTTTGCTAACCACATTATAAGTCGTGACCCTTCTATTCATCCTCTGTTGAACCTTATCCTTGTTGAACTTAAAAATAGAAATTGAGGTCAAAATCCTAAGTAGGGATTGATGGAAAGAGAAATAAAATGTAGTTGAGCCACGAATTCATAAAAAGAAAAATAACCTATGAGCCTAGCAAGTAAGCATTTTGCTTCGAAGAAAAAGATAGTACGTCAAACGAATAAGTGCAAACAGCCTGGTGCATGCATAAGAATTAAAGAAAAGAGGTTAAATACTTTGAGTAAAGAAAAAGAGACAAAGTAGGTATAGCAACAACAACAAAGAAGTAAGAACAAAGTGATGAGAATTTGATATAGAAGTTCAAGGAGGATATAGCCTTATTGTCCAAAATTGTTATCCTACCCTACCTAAGCCTACATTACAAGATCCAAAAGACCTTTTTAATTTCCAACCAATCATAATCATTATAGTGGCAATTGAAAATAGGGGCAAGCCTATGGCATGGTACTTATAACATGGAGAATTTCTTGAGAGAGTGAGTGATTACACCTAATTTTCCTTGTTGTGTAAGTTGTAACTAGGTATGTGAAGCTTTCTTTCTTATGAGGAGGAATGTTATTTAATTAAGGATGATGATTTTTTCATCTTCCGCATAATGAGATGAGTGGATGTATGGCATGATTAAAGCCAGGTTTTGAGTCACTTCTAAAGTGTTAGTAATTGTCACATCGTCTCTACCCAAGATCCATTGCATCCTTCACCACTCAATTTTATGATTAGGGGTATTGTTAATACTTTTCTATCCATATGTGAAAATCTTTTTGTGGTAGCAACCAAGTTAAAGTCTTTATGGTCATTGAGAACATAAATAAGGGCACATATAAAAAAGGTCTCAGGGTAAGAGGTACTGTTACTTGAGAACAAGAAAATGTCTATGTTAGGGGTGTTGATGAATGGTATATATACCACTCATTCATACAAATTATACACACACACTACCATGTATTGTATTAGAAAAGGAGGCATTATCTAGATTAAAGTTCACTTATACCCATATTTTGCAGGTATGAAGTAAATAAGGTGAGCAAATGTGGAATAGAGCTAAAAAAGGAGAAAATGAAAGAAAAAGGAGTATAGATGGAAACCTAAAATAGTCAGCCTTGGTTATCGCAGTCGTTGTTAGTCCAGGTGGTCAGGAAAGTGCTATCGCGAAACCAAACTATAGTTGAGTAGCTGTGGTCGCGATCAAACACACGCAATTACGGATCAGTAGAAACTGGCCCTAGGGCAGAATTGTAAAATGTCATGGACGAATCCCAAATCATATATAAGCATAAACCCTTTCTTCTTTGGATATTGCTTGTCTCATAATATAGTTTTGAATTCTAAGCTTGAAACCCTAATTGGCCAAGTGTGTATTCATCTTTGGAGGTTCAAATTTCTTAGTTTCTTATTGAAGAATGAATGCTTTGGTTGACCAACATGGTATATATCTCTTTAATTTCTTCATGAGTAGCTAAATAATTATGTCATGGGATTATATTGAACTAGAGTATGATTGTGTGTGGGTATTGTTGTATTTTCATGGATTTTTGTTGGTGAGTATGGATTTGTTGATGTTATTCTTACTTGGGAATACCTGGAGTGCGGTACGATTTGTTATTTTTGACTATTTTGTAGGTGATCAAAGTGTGAACGGAGCAATGAGTGATAATGCAAGTAATTTTGGAACTTGAGATGCCCCACTAGACGATGATGGCCAATTAAATTAGGCATGCCAAACAAGTGCTATCTGCATCCCTCCAACCAATAAAAATGGTGTGTTTCATGTGACTAGCGTTATGCTTCACATATTGCAAATGAAAAGATAATATAGGGTTCAAGCATATGAGGACCCAAATGTTCATTTAAAAAACTTTGTGAAAATTTGTGTGCTATTTAGCATAGCGTCTATTACACAAGAATCCATCCGGCTTTGACTCTTCCCATTTTCACCAATGATCGAGGTGTTTTTATGGCTTCGCTCACTTTCACATGGCTCAATCACATCTTTGTAGGATATCACCACGGTGTTCCTTGATAGATACTTCCCACCATCAAAAATTCTTCAAAAGAGGGATGAGATTTTAAACTTCTGGCAATTGAATAGAGAACTATTGTTTGAACTGTGGGAGAGGTTTAAAGGAAAGCTAGCACAATGCCCTAATCATGAGGTCCCGGATAAGATTCTCCTTGATATTTTTTATAGAGCTCTTGACCCATTGAACCAAATTGTGGTGGATAATGCGGCGGGTGTCTCTATTAAGAAATTGCATCATCTTGTGGCTTTTCGATTGATAGGTGCAATATCCAAACAAAACCAAAGGTGGAACACCCATGATGCCAAAGCACCAAAGACTGCTTCTACTACCTCTGTGGTGACTAATGAGGAAAGAAAATGAGAAGAGAAGAAGGAAGATAATATGGCAAATATAATGACCCAACTTAAGCTTCTAATGAAATATGTTATGAGTGTACCCGCGAAAACGGTAAATGCCATAACATCAGAGCCTTATAAAGACAATGATGAGGCAAAGAAGTTGGATGAATAGATTCGGTAATTGGCAAACTACTCGGGGGGTTCCTTCCCTGCCTATCAAAGGCAAGTTGGGAACCAAGGTTGCATGGATCATGACTGGGATGAAGATTGGAGAGATAGGGGACGTGACTATGACTGCTACACCCCTCCTCATGATAGGGCTAATTCCAAAGAGTCGAATGTCATTGATCCCAAAAAGTGCAAGACCAAAGATGTGTTGGCAAGGATTTTGAGTAGAGTTGAAGGTGAGGACAAAATGGTCCATGAATTGAAGGGTGACTTCTCCGTGCTATCCCAAATAGTGGTGTCTCACTCCGCCTCCATCAAAATAATTAGAGACCCAAGTCGATCAAATCTCCACGCAACTAAATGCAAGGGCTAGAGGTGGACTTATGAGTGACACAATTACTAACCCAAAGAATGAACCACAAGTCCTAGTAATAGTTACTAGAAGTGGAAAAGCACTTGATGAGCCCCTTAGAGGATATGTGAGTGAAAATATGCCCAAAGCCAAAGAAAAAGAGGTAATTCCCCAAGAAAGAGAGGCAAGTAATGAGAAAGAGATAAATGAAAGAAATGAGGAAGTAATTGAAATTGAAAAACCATAAGGAAAAGCAAGTCCAATCAACTATGTTCCTTCCCCGTTACCTCAATAGTTGCATAAAAAGGAAGAGAGTAACAATGTGAGAAAAATTATGACAAAACTTAGCAACCTGTCAATAAATATCCAACAACTCGAGGCTATACAAGAGATTCTGGGATATACTATGTTAATGAAGAAGTTAATCTCCAAGAAAAAGCTCATTGAGGGTGATACCATTGAGGTTCCTCATGGGTATAGCTCTATCATTTATAGCAAAGTTTCAAAAAAAAAGGATGACGTTGGAGCGTTCACTATCCCTTGCACCATTAGAACTCATGAGTTTACAAAAGCACTTTATGACCGTCGTGGAAGCATCAACCTAATGCCTTTTGTCATCTATAAGAAACTATGATTGGACACTCCTACACCGACCTCGATGCGACTTTTGATGGAGGACCAGTCCATTACAAAACTGGTGGGTATATTGTTTGATGTCCTTGTGAAGTTGGACAAATTCAATCTCCCGGTGAATTTCATTTTGTTGGATTAATAGATGGACCAAGAGGTGCCAATCATTCTTGGTCATCATTTCTTGGCCATGGGAGTTCCATTATTGATATAAAGATGGGGGAGATGAAATTTTTGGGTACAAGAAAATGATGTCTCATTCAAAAATCATAAGTCAATGAAACAAACCGCAGAGTTCCAAGTAGTATCTGTGGTGGATGTTGAGAATGCGGAAGTAAATGATAACGAGTTTGAGGACCCTCTGTGAGATTGAAATATAAAAGACATCGTGCCACGACAATAACTAAGGCTCTAGGTGGGAGGAAACCCACAAATGCCACAAGAGTGGCTCGTATCCTTTTTTTGTTATCTATTCATAGTGTAGATGTTGTATTTGCATTTGAATAACCCATGCATTTGTGGCACTTTGGCTTGCATTGAATAAGCTTTAAATGGGGAAAGTATGAAAGTCTACTTTGAAAATTCTAAATAAGGGAAAATAGGGGAGCAAAAATAGCACAAAGTTATCTTAATTGCGGCCACCATGAGCAATCGCAGCTACGCAGGTGTTCGCAATCGCGGACCCTAACCGTAGTCACGGTCATTTTAGTCATTTAACCCCTAGTATCCTTCATTTTCCTCACACACCCTTTTCAAGATTGTACTCTCAAATCTAAGCTATATTTTTGGCCAAGATGTAAGATCTCAAACAGCCTCCATGCACATCTCTCTTATATCACAACTTTGGTAGGTGACATAAATCCTTGCTTTTATTTTTGAAAATAGACCATTGAGTGCATGATTAATAAAGGGCCTAGAGTTTTAGTTGTTATGCTTTATATGTTGTATTACTTATTATTGGTGTGGTTTTGGTTGTTTGTATGAGGAGTGCCCACAAGTGGGGAAACCTTGAGTACCCAATAGTGTGTAAAAAAAGTAGAGACATGTGATATGCATACCTAGTGTTTGATAAATTAATCAAATGAACTTTTAATAGTGGTATTTACTTTTGAAGGCCATATTCACACACACTAGTAGAATTGTTCACATGACCTTCATTTGCACCCATATTGTAGAACATGTTAGAAGTCTATAATTGGAAGAAAATTGAACATGCAAAACTAACATAGAACCAGCCTCAGGTGTTGCTATCGCAGTCATCGACTGCGACCTAGGTAATGTGGATGCGGTTTTGAATTGCGATCGCAGTAACTGAGGGCAGGTTCTTTCCATCTCATAAATTATATACTTCTTACTTTTATCTAGGAAATCCCAACCACCTAGTCCAATGAACTTTAATAATAAATATAGTATAGCTTGCATAATTAAAATAACGTTAAATAATATAATGTATGTTTAGTGCTTTTAGGAAAACCACATGGATAAGTTTGATCACATCAGATTCATGGCACCCGAATGCCACACTCATTACTACTGTGATCTTTCAAAGAAAAAGTTTCTTTTGGGAAGAGGAATTTGTTTGGAGAATGTACTGGAGAAGCTATCGGCTTTTCACGGCAAACTAGAAGCCACAAAGTGGAAGTGCTTTTCCCCAAATCCATGCCTTGGAAATGAACAATGGGTCTGTGAATTTTACGCCAATATAAGTGAAGTATCTTTCTTAGACCCACTCAATGTGATTGTAATGATGCGGTGAAAGCCGGTGAAATTTGGTTCTAAGCAAATCAATTATGTTTATAGGCTCAAGCAGGCAGACATGGGTGAATTCAAAGTGTAAGGGTGTAAATCAGGGAATTGGTTGGCACAACGACTATGTCCTTAAAGGAAGTATCGTGGACCAAAACTAAAAGAAACATCTCCATGAATGACTTAATTTCGAAGCTTGGATATGGTTGCACATCATTTGTAGACAAGTGTCTCATTTCACCTACATGACAGCAGTCCTAAAATTGCATGCTCAGATGGTTGCTTGTATCCTAGACGGCATCCCTTTGGATGTTTGTCAACTCATGGTCAATGAAATAGATCATTTCAAAAACTAAGGTGGTAAAAATCTCTTTAACCGCTCTCTTATTATTTATCATTTTAAGAGAGTAGGGTTGGAAGAGTATGTTAGTGATACATGGGTAGACAACTATGATGAGACCCCGACAGAGTGGTCAGATCTTTAGGAGGATGGTAAAGATGATAGGTCCGTGAGTGATAGCAGGCCCTTGATGCGAATTTAGGTATCTCCCTTATCTCTTTAATCCATAATTATTTACGCACTGGGGACACTGCTACCTTATCAGTGTGGGTGTCTCCTAATTTATTTGATTTGGGAGTGTATTATTGATATTCTGCATACTTTTTTGCTTTTTTGGATAGTTCTTACTTTTTATTTAGGTAGTACTTTTTGGGCACTCTGATGATTCTTACACCTGCATAGAGTAGATTTTGTTCTTGTTTCATAAATTTGTGAATTTATTTTCTAACCATAGATGCAACGGAAGTCTTAGTATCTGTGGCGTCAATTATTGGATTTGCATTCACACCCAATGGTGAAATCTTAGTAACCACATGGAAGTTCTCCCATCCTATAGTTTGCAATATAAGTTGATAGCTTCAGTTGTTTCCATGACTAGAAAATTATGCATGGTTCGGGTACAAAAGCAAATACCCCCTCCATCTGAAAAATTTTGCAAAAAATAAAGTCAAAGGCATGGACGTTAGAAACTTTATGACAAAATTCTCTCTCTTTCTTTTACTCCGAAAGTTGATTGCATAAAAATACGAGATACTCTACCCTTGTCTCGAGTGAAGAGAACAATTGAACACCTTGACAACATTCACATGTCTTGTGTGTGAGCTTAATTGTCTACATCTGGTGTACCTGTACCATCTAGAACTTGCCCCATTAGTCTTTCAAAACTAAATTTTGGTTGTGCTTGGAGGGTTAAATGATCATAGGACATCTTGTGATTTTTGAAACTTACTTTGGCCTTAAATTCCTACCAATAGATATAAGTTACCCCTAGTCACCCTCTTTGAACCTTTGGAACTTTCTTTGCTAGCCACATTATAAGTCGTGACCTTTCTATTCGTCCTCTTTTGAACCCTATTCTCCTTGAACTTAAAAATAGAAATTGAGGCCAAAGTCATAAGTTGGGGGTGATAGAAAGAGAAAGAAAGTGTAGTTGAGCCACGAAGTCATAAAAAAGAAAAATTACCTACTAGCCTAGCAAGTAAGCATTTTGCTTTGAAGGAAAAGATAGTCTGCCAAAAGAATACATAAAGCTTGATGAATGCATAAGAATTAAAGAAAAGAGATGAAAAGACTTTTAGAAAAGCAAAAGAGACAAAGTAGGTAAAGAAACAAAAGAAAATTAAGTGGAGCAATAAGAAAAATATGATGAGAATTTGATGTAGAAGTTCAAGGAGGGTATATCCTTATTGTCCAAAATTGTTATCTTACCCTTCCCTAAGCCTACATTACAAACTCAAAAAGCCCTTTATGATTTCCAACCAATAATGGTCATTATAGTGGCGATTGAAAATTAGGGCAAGCTTATGGCATGGTACTTGTAACATGGAGAATTTCCCGAGAGAGCGAGTGATTGCACCTAACTTTTCTTATTGCGTAAATGGTAACTAGGTGTGTGAACCTTCCTTTCTTGTGAGAGGGTCATGTGAGTTAATTAAGGAGGGTGATTTTGTCATCTTCCAAACAATGAGATGTTTGGATGTATGACATTATTAAATTTAGCTTGTTAGTCACTTCTAGAGTTTTAGTAATTGTCACATAGTTGATCCCCAAGATCCATTGCACACTTGCCACTCCATTTTATGAAGAGAGGCATTGTTAATACTTTCCTATCCATGTGTGAAAAGATTTTTGTGGTAGTAACCAAATTTGAGTCTTCATTGTCATTGGGAACATAAATAAGGGCACACATGAAAAAGGTCTTATGTTAAGGGGTAGTGTTGCTTGAGAAGTAGTTACATGCATAAGAAGTAGATGTAACGGGTTGGTGCTCTCAGTCCCTTACGGCTATGAGTGTCTGTCCTCCCCAATAGGATTTGAGGCATGGCATAAGTGGTATTAAATCAGGTCATCCTAAGGAGCCTACAAAGTTGTGCCTATGTAGAAAGAGGAAGATTAACTTTGGACTTTGAGAGATCACCATATCACTAAATTAGCTACAAGCTCAAGGATTACATTAGTGGCGGTGACTCAAACTTAGATCTATATCAGGGAAAAGATGAAGAAGTGTAGTATCAGTAACAAACCTATAGGTATTTAGTAAGTATCATAGGCAGACTAAGCTAAATCACAGTAAAAGTAAATAAAATGTGAGAATATAAACTAAAGTCAGAAATAAAGGACATGAATAAAAGATAATGGATCATACCAAATGGAGGTGATACATATGAGATAAATAACTCAAGAAATGGAAACAAGTTCTAACTATAACCTAAACTCGCCACCATAAGCCCAAAAAGACAAAAACAAGAAGAAAATTACTTAACCGTGCTCCCATAAGTCCAGCTTGTACAAATAAAGAGTAACACTAATATGATGATAAAATAACAACAATGGTAAGCGTAAAATGAGCCAACGCATAGTAATTATACTTGATGTTCCTCTCCAGTCGTAATATAAGTAGACCCAAAACAAGGAAATAGTATTTAAAAGTAAAATATCGCATGTAGATCATCAATGCCAGACTTGAACTGTAACCAGATAATAGTACCAAAATAGTAAGATGAGGATAAAACCAATCTGATAAGTAATAAAATAGCTACAAATCAAAACTAATAAATTGGCTAAAGGAAAAAATGATCAAAGATTTATAATTTCTCCTGATTCCAAGTAGTCATAAATTTCCAATTCATGTAGTCAATTCTACAAGCGATAAATATTTTAGTCACTAAGTCTAAGGATATGGTCTAAGGTCAAACACTACTCTAACTGGGGTGATAAGGCTGGTTAGGGCTCAATAAACTAACTGAGTAAACCTAAAATTAAAGATTTAGTCCAAGGATTTTAAAGAAGGTAATTTAGGCCAACAGGGGGCTATTCTAGGCATTCTACCTAAAGAAGGGTCGGTGGGGCACATTACCAAACTAAAAACCCAACCTAAGGCAAAAACCTACCCAAACCTAGTGTAAGTCATTTCAATCTTATCTAAAGGAGCTAAGCCTACTAACACTATCCCTAATGAATAAGCATGAACTAATAGAAGAGATAACAGGTCTGAGTTCTATTTAAAAAGGAATCCTAATCAACTAATTTAATCAATAAAAGTTAAACCAATAGTCAGTTCATAAGTGACAAGACCTTAAATAGGGCCTTGTCGTATTGGCACCTCAAGCCCACATGAATCGAATGTTGCCTTGCTAACCCAGCATAATCATCACATAAATCACAAGAGTCAGATGAACTCCTTCTATATAGTAAGATAGCGAAAATAATACTAGTAGTCATAACTTTACAATGTCTAACCATTTCATAATATAAACACACTAACCAATATACCCAAGTTCGCAGTCATCCACAATACCTCTATACATACTAGTGACTAGAAATGTATATGTCGGGACAAACCCCCGACAATTGCCAAACCAAGTCTAAATAAAACTAAGTCTAGAGATAAGAGACCAAGGATGAATGTCTTTCAAAGTAATGAAGCTCACCACTCCAAGGATAATGTACGAACCTCCTCGATCTCCTAATCACTGTATAGGAAGAGAAGAAGAAGCTCCAACCCCTATATCACGTGGGGATATATCATCCGAAGATGGTTAGAGGTTGGAGCACTAGCATGAAACTCAAGAATAAGGATAAAATAGCATTATCATTTAAAGCCAAGTCATCACATCATATTCAACCACTTTTATATACATAATCATATAAGTTCATAATGTGTCACAAGGAAACAAGACTTAGCAAATATTCTCAACATACTCCTTCATATGTCATGAGGTGGAGGACTCCGACTTTCCACACTTATAGATTCAAATATTACTCATTAGATAAAGGACTTTAACCACACTAACACATTCTCATTAAACTAGGGACTTTAACCCCACACTCATACTCACAAAGAAAGGTACTTTAACTACACATATACATCTCTGTTAGGCAAAGGACTATAACCTTAAGCCCGATCGCTATGCATGTGGCACTATCCCATTTCATATTTCATTTGGCAAAGGACTCTAAGCACAAGCCACAGTGCATAGGGGACTCTATCCCTAAGTTGTTTTATTCATCGAGGTACTTTGACCTAAAGAGATCTCTTAAGGAAAGGGACTTTAACCTCAAGCATTTTTATTAGGCAAGGGAATATAACCTCAAGTCGTCATGACTATCATTAGTCGACATTGGGACTTTAACCCTTTGTCCATACACCGACGTCTATTCAATACTACACATAGGGACTTCAACCCATCTATCAACCAAACACTTCAATAAGCCAATGCCTCAATTCAATTCATCATTCAATTCAATTTATAGACATCAATACCCTTACAACCCATTCATTCCTCATTAACAATCCCACACCACATCTCAGTTCAAGCTCAATTTAATTTCATATTTGGGGACTTTGAACCCTTTTTAACCATTACATCAATAAGATCATAATTCAGCAAATTACATGTCTAATAACATTATTACAATATGATTAATTCACAATTCATACTCATTAGGATATTGCTCTAGTTCAAAACATTGTTAACATGTAACTTTTCACTTTGAGTAGTTTTCAACCTCTCATGAATCACTTTAACCTTTTCAATGGCTTGGTAAACCGAATTAGATAAAAGAAACTTACCCTCACCAACCTCATACCACCCAATAGGAGAATGATATTTCCTACCATTTAATGCCTCAAAAGGCCCTATGCCAAGGCTAGAGGGGTAACTATTATTATAGGCAAATTCAATCAAGGGAAAGTAGTTATACCAATTACCACCATAATCAATCACACAAGGCTGGAACATATCCTCTAATGTTAGAATAGTCCTCTCTGCTTATCCATCTATTTACAGGTGGAAAGTGGTAATAAGGCACAACTTAGTCCCCAAACCTTTTTGGAATGACTTCTAAAAGTCAGATAAAAATAGAGGACCACGATCCAAGATAATAGAAACCATAGAACCATGAAATTTCACAATCTCTACAAGATAGAACTTAGCATAATCCTCCGCCGAGTAATTAGTTCTCATGGGCAAGAAGTGAGCGAACTTGGCCATTTTATCGACGATGACCTAAATAGAATCACATTGATTTCGAGACCGGGGAATACCGGTATTGAAATCTATATTAATTGCCTTCAACTTTCATTCGGGCAGTGGAATCTCTTGATAGAAACCCCCGGGCCTCAAGTTCTCAACTTTCACTTGTTGGCAAACCATATACTTAGCCACATAACTATCCATATCTTATTTCATATTACCCTACCAATAGAACTCTCTAAGATCATGATACATCTTAGTAGAATTGGGATGTATAGCATACCGAGATTTATGTGCTTCGGACATAATCCTTTCCCTTAATCCATCAATATCAGGAACACATATCCAATCTTAGTACCTTATGATACCATTACTACTGATCGCATGGTTAACAACCTTTTTGTAGACCCACATTACTCTTGATCCTCATCAATTTGGGATCGAACACTTTCTTTTTCTTTATCTCAATAACAAGAGACGATTGAGATACCAAATGCATATACACACCACCATTTTGGAAGTCCGCAAGTCGAAATCTAAGATTAGCTAAATGGTGAATGTCCTCAACCAATTTCCACTTATCCTTATTTACATGGGCCAAACTTCCCATGGACAATCTACTAAGAGCATCGGCAGCTACATTAGCTTTAGACGAATGATAATAAAGACTCATATCATAGTCTTTCAATAACTCAATCCACCTCCTTTATCTGAGATTCAAATCCCTTTAGGTAAATACATACTAAAGGCTCTTATGATCAGAAAAGATGACAACATAAACACCATAGAGATAATGACGCCAAATCTTTAAGGAAAAGACCACGGCTAGCAATTCTAATTCATAAGTAAGGTAGTTCTTCTCATAAATTTTCAATTGCCTAGAAGCATAGGCCACCACCCTACCATGTTCCATCAATACGCAACCAAGCCCAATGCGAGAAGCATCATAATATACCAAAAACCATCATTACCATCGGGTAAGGTCAAAACTAGAGTTAAAGTCAATTTATCTTTTAACTTTTTGAAACTACCCTCACACACATCCGACCACAAGAACTTGACCTTTTGTCGGTCAATTTAGTCAATGGTAAACCAATGGTCAAAAAACTCTCCATAAATCTACTATTGTAATCGGCTAGACCCAAAAAGCTTCGAATATCGATTGGAGTCAGGTCTAGGCCACTTCTTAACCACTACAACCTTTTGAAGGTCTACCATGATCCCTTCACCGGGGGTAACATGACCAAGGAAGGTCACAACTTTCAAATAAAACTTACACTTGGAGAACTTGGCATACAAACAATGATCCTTCAAAGTTTGTAATACGGCATGGAGGTAATCGACATAATCCGCCTCACTCTAAGAATAGACCAAGATATCATCGATGAAGATAATGACAAATATGTCCAAAAATGGATGAAAGACCCTATTCATCAAGTGCATGAATGCCGCTGGGGCATTCTTCAACCCCAAAAAACAAAACTAGAAACTCATAGTGACTATACCAGGTTCTAAAAGCAGTCTTAGAGATATCCACATCCCTAATCTTAAGTTTGTGATAGCCCGACCTAAGATCAATCTTAGAGAAATACTTCACACCTTAAAGTTGACCAAACAAATCATCTATCCTAGGAAGAGGATATTTATTCTTTATATTCACCTTGTTCAATTGATGATAGTCAATGCACAAATGAAGGGAACCATCCTTCTTGCACAAAAACAACACAGAGGGCACCCCACAGAGACACACTAGGATGGATGAAATACTTATCTAAGAGGTTTTTCAATTAATCTTTAAGGTATTTTAGTTTGCCAAAGCCATTCTATAAAAAAGGATAGAAATTGGACGACTATTCAGGATAAGATCAATCCCTAAATCAATTTCCATATCAGGAGGAATACCGGGAAGATCATTGGGGAAAACCTCAAGAAACTCATTAACCATGGGTACAAGTTTTAGAGAAGGATCATCCTAGTTATAATCTTTCACTCAAACCAAATGATACAAACACCCTTTTGAGATCAACCTTTGGGCTTTAAGATACGAAATGAACCTTTCCTTAGGCACTAAAAAAACACATTCCCAAACAATGATAGACTCATTAGGGAATTTAAACATGAACCTATAGGTTCGACAATCTAAGAAAGCATAACATGAATCAACCAATCTATCTTCAGAATGACATCAAAACTAACCATGTCCAACTCTATCAAATTTATGAGAGTATTTCTACCACTAACAAACACCATGCACACCAATAGACCCTTTTAACAATCATAGAGTCCCCTACCGGGGTGGAAATAGGGAAAGGAACTGACAAACTCACAAGACCAAAACAAAGATGCACAGCCAGATACGAGGTCATATAAGATGAAGTAGGCGATGGATCAACCAAGTAATACACATCACTGGATAAACGTTTCAACATACTTATGACCATATTGGGAGATGCCTCAGAGTCCTGGAGAGTATCAAGTACATATAAGCGGTTCAAGATAGCGCTGATGCCAAAAATAGAAGTAGAAGCAAAAATAACACCCTTCAGTGTGGGAGCAAATAAAGTAGCAATAGGATCCTTGTTGGCCCAAGAATCTACTAAAGAGGGACACTCACACTGCATACGCCGAATCTAACAACAACTAAAACATTTTTCTCCCTTTATCACACTGAACATGATAACTCTAACCATAGAATCTATAAGGAGGGCGGTGCAGAGTTAATTAAGCACCACTAGTCTAGAACTCGGTACCATTTACCTAGAACCCACTACTAAATTAAGATTGATAATTACCCAATGACTTCAGGTAAGGAGAGTGATCACTAGCCAAAGAGAAAGAACCCAAACTCCCTTACTTCTTTTATGTCTATTTACCCCCATCTCTACCACTATGCTAGAAAGACCTAAACTTCTTTCCTTATTTTTCACTAAACTCAACTTGCTTCTTTTCCTCTTTTTCCACTTGTTGTATATACACGATCAACCTAGATATGTCTATATTTTCAATCAACAAAGCCTTCTTGCTCTCAAAGACTAACTCATGAGATAATATGGAGACAAACTATGTATCATAACCCTTATGCTCGAGACCATCTAGGGAGCCTACCTTAATAACTAATGGATTTTCAAGGCATACTCTTGAACAAACATTCTCCCTTGCTTAAATATTACAAACTTATTTGTTTTTCCCTCTAATTTTAAGGAAAAAAGCGATCTAAGAAAGCCTCAGAGAAATCCTCCCATACGACAAAACTAGAATCTATACCCCTATACAACTCTCACCCTTCATACCATTAGTATGATGTATCTTTCAATTAGTAGGAAGCAAACTCAATGACCTTAACTTCTTATGCATGCATGATTCAGAAGATCTTCTTTACTTCATCAATGAATCCTTGAGAATCCTCCTTAACCTTCGTACCCATAAACATAGGAGGGCTTAAACTTGTAAATTGGTCAATTCTTATGGCCTCAAACAGAGCACCATGATCCCATTGATAGGCTACCAATTGATTTAAGAGGTTGATAGAGTGATGAAACTTGGCATTAGTATCATCCCATTAAGGTGATAAAATAGTAGGTTTACTCTCACAGTTAGGGTTAGTAGGGACAGGTGGAACCCTATAAAGATGGTCAGATTTCATAGCTCTATCCCAGGTTTAAACTCCAGAAGTTGAACAAACTTCATCCACGGGGCCCTCAGTCTGGGTCGAGGTGTTTTCCTAAACCTCAGATCTTTTTGGAGGCATGATTAAAAAAAAACAAATAGAAATCCAAGACCTTAGACTCTATATCTTAATATTAAAACACAAGAAAGGGAAACATTCTTAAATGTCTCATAGCCCCTTTCTTATAAGTATAGTCTACTTTACACCCATAAAAGAGACTCTACTTGACACTACATTGTGGACACCCAACTAACCATGAACCTAGGCACTGATACCAACTTAACATGACCCAAAATCAAGCCTTGTCGTACGGTCACCTCAACCCCACGTAAATAAAAGGTCACCCCATTAACATAACCTAATCATAAAATAAATCACAAGAGTCGGATGAACCCCTACTATATAGTAAGATCGCAGAAACAATATTAGTAGTCATAACTTAACAATGTCTAACAATTTCATAAATATCAACTCTAGCCAATATACCCAAGTCCAAAATCATCCATAATACCTCTGTACATACCGATGTCTAGAAATATATATATCAAGACAGGCCCCTAATAATAGCCAAACCAAGTCTAAATAAAACTAAGTCTAGATATAAGATAGCAAGTATGAATGTCTTCTGAAGTAAGGAAGATCACCATGCCAAGGGCAATGCACAAACTGCCTCAATCTTCTAATCATTATGCAGGAAGAGAAGAACAAGCTTAGGCCCTTATGTCATAAGGGTACATATCATTCGGAGATGGTTAGCAGTTCGAGCGCTAGCATGTAACTCAAGGATAAGGATAAAATAGCATTTTCATTTAAACCAAAGTCATTACATCTTATTCAACCACTTGCCACACTCTATATGGGACTCTAACCCCAAGCAACTTCACACATCGAGGTACTTTGACCTCAAGAGATCTCTTTAAGCAAGGGACTTTAGCCTCAAGCACTTTTATTAGGCGAAGGACTATAACCTCAAGTCATCATGATTGTCATTAGTTGACAATTGGACTTTAATCCTTTGTCCATACATTGACGTCTATTCAATACCACACATAAGGACTTTAACTTATCTATCATTCAAACACTTTAATAGACCAATGCCTCAATCCGATTCATTATAAAATTAAATTTATATCCATCAAGAAACTTACAACCCATCATTTCTCATTAACAATACCATACCACATCTCAGTTCAAGCATAATTCAATTTCATATTTGGGGACTTTGACCCCTTTTTAACCATTGAATCAATAATATAATAATTCAAAAAATTAGATGGCTAATAAAATCATTAAAATATGATTAATTCACTATTCATACGCATTAGTACATTGCTCTAGTTCAAAACATTGCCAACATGTAACTAGACATTTCACTTAAATATTTTTACAAACACCTTGTGTGTATACATTTATCAAGGCTACATTCATGTTGGAATTCATCAATGTTAGTGTTACTCAAGACCCATTGGTTAAACAGCATACAAAAAGCATCCACATAAGCAAACCATCACCAATAACATGCATACACACAAGTCTAAGAAAGAATCAACATTATTGATCCTTAAACAACAAGACCCTTATTATTTGATTCAAAATCACCATTTACAATTATTAATCCATATGTGACATACATGGTTATGAGTTACTAAACAAGGGAATGAGTTACATGCCTTATACAACTTAACTCACCCAAGAAGCTTGACTTCACTTTGCTCCTAAATGGACACCCTTAAACCCTAGCCTCTAATTCTTCACAAATTGTATTTGAGAGAGAGTTTTGGATATTTGATCTACTTTAAGTGTATTTTAGAAGGCCATACATGCTTAGATACTAAGGGGACTTAGGGTTTTGAGTGTGGGAAATGACCATAAGGTCCTTAATTAAGAGTTGGAAAATAAGCATCAAGGTGGGTACGACTTACTTAAGTCAATCGTACCCTAGGGTATGAGTGGTACTCTAGGATTATCGTAGGTAATATATACTGCTTAGGGTATCACTACACATCCTTGAATATTACCCAAAATGTATGACCCATTCCCTAAATCATACACAATATTAGTACCAAAGATAGTCCACTTCAAGTTCAAGACACCACTCTATACGACTATGTGTGGTGTGACTAGTACCTTAGTGCATGATTGGGAGGGCTAACTCATACCTATCATAGTTAATAACTCTCCACACACTGTCAAGGGTAGTATAGAGGGTCACCAAATTATATCCAATGGCTACGAGTGATACCCTTAGGAATAACAAGTCCAGAGACATCAAATGAGGGAATTTTTCAATGGTACAAAGTCTAGGTGTTTCAATAAGTATCCACACACAGCTTACAATACTAATATCATAATTAAGAATAGTCCAAAATAAAGGTATGCATATCCTACCTAGGCGTCGCTAAAAGCTCAACAAAATCCTTCACTCTAAAGCTTTTTCTTTTTGTGAAGCCTTCGACCACTATCACACTATCAAATAAATAATCTTCACATTAAGAGGATAATAACAAAAACATATTGAATATTTACACATTGGGTCAGAAGTTAGACTAAACATCCTATGTGTGACTTGTATGTGAAATCACAAAATTAAAACCATCACAGAATCCCTCTTAGCTAAAGGACCATTTGCCCCAAAATTTAACAAAACGTGAGCTCAATGCAACCTCTAATCAGACCCAAAAGAATTTAATGAAATAAGGATTTAAACTACCAATGTAAGCAGAAATTCAATCGTAAACTTATGATATAATGATGCTAAAATGGTTATGATCACTTTGGAGCTAAATCCAGCTTCCTGTATCAATTCCTACATGATTTTTTATCTTCTACCAGTCAATAATCTTTTTTAACACTTGGGTTGAAATAGAGGATGAAATAAGGGGAAGTATTTATATTTGGGTGGAAATAGAGGAGGAAAAAAGGGGAATTATTTATATACTGACAGGGCTTTTCTCATTTTTGTCGCGAAGTTCCCTGGTTAAAATTGCAACATTCCACTAATGGGACTATCATAATCATGGTGGTCTAGCAATAAGGTCTTGGTGAGCAAGTCGGCCTATTCTTATGGCCTCTTTTATTGTGGTCATAAGAGTTCAATCCTAGAAATCATGATGACCAAGGTTATAAACTCTCATAATCATAGGGTTCCTTATTGCGATAGTGATGAAGGGCATAGGCATGCCCTAGGTGTTGAAGCACCAGCTGAATTAATGCTTCTCTAATCAATGAAAAATGAATAAACCTTGATAAAGCCTACTATGGTACTTATCCCACCTCTAGCTAGGGAAGAATACTATTTAGCATAAGAGCGAGAATAGCACCTGGGTAAGGTGACCTATCCTAGCCCTAAATTGAGGATACATCATAAGGTTGTCTGAAACACCTAAACTTTAGACCTTTTTCAAAACATCATTATATGATGTCACTGGGTGGGTACGACTAGGTGATTGATTTGTACCCTTAGATACATGTCGTATCCTTCTCCCCTCCCCCACTCACACTTTACTAGCATGATAAGGTAGTACATGGTCTCTTATATAACATTACCACCCTTTAATTAAAACCAATGCATACGAGCCGTACCCAACGCAATCGTATGAGTTGTAATTTCAAGTCAAGTAGACTATTTTTTACATGAATGGAGCATACGATTAAGGCATGATTGATACCCTTTGGATATGAATCAAGGGTGTCCACTCATACCCTAACCAGAGTAGAAGGCCTAGGAGGAGCCTAGGGTATGATTCAGTGTACCACTTATACCCTAGGGTACAACTACTTAATGAGTCATATAGGGGAGTCATACCCCAGGAAGGGGTCATTTTCTAGCTTTTAACTAAAGGCCTTGTGGTCATTTCCCATGCCTAAAACTCTAAACCCTATTACTATATAAGTGTGTGTCTCCTCTTAAATATCCATTTTGATGAATCAAACACCCTAAAACACTCTCTATAACTTATCTTTGGAATATTAGAGGCTAGGGTTTCAAGGGTGTATCTTTGGAACATTAGAGGCTAGGGTTTCAAGGGTGTATCTTTGGAACATTAAAGGCTAGGGTTTCAAGGGTGACTTTCAAAAGGCAAAGTAAAGTCAATATTATTGGTGATTTATCTTGTTTAAGGAATATACCTCTTCACCTCTCTAAATATCTTTAAACCCATGTATTTTAATCTTGGATTAGTAAGTGTACACAGTGGTTTTGAAATTAAATGAAAAGGGTTTTGTTGCCTAATGATGAATAATGATGATTCTTGCTTAGACTTATGTTTATACATGCTATTTATGGTAGTTTGCATATGTGAATGCTTATTGTATATAGTATAACATGTCGATCTTGAGTAACCCTATTCTTAATGGTTTATACCATGAAATTATCCTTGGTAAAGGCATGTACATAAGGTGTTTGTGAAAATGTCTAAGTAAAATATCTAGTTACATGATGATGCTGTTGTGAACTAGGGCAATGGCCCAAGATGTATGAATGCTTCATAAATGATGTTGCAAAGGTAAAGTGACACATGTATTGTGTAATTGATGACCTTAATAGCTTGATGAATAAGAAAGAGGTTAAAGTCCCTAACATAAAAATATACATGAATTGTGTGTGGGATTAAATTATGGTATAGAATTATTAATAAAATATGAATGGCTTGTAAGGGTGTTAAGGACCGTAGTTTGTATTATATGATAAGTTGAATTAAGGCATTGGCCTATTGAAATGGTTGAGTAACAAAGGCTCCCATAAGGACCATGTGGTCATGTATAATGTTGAATTGGCTAAATGAGTTAAACTTCTTATGTGTGGAATTGAATGTATGTGGATGTGTGGACAAAAGGTTAAAGTCCCAATGTCGACTAATAATAGTCATGATGGCTTAAGGTTAAAGTCCCTTGCCTAATAAAATTTCTTATGGCTAAAGTCCCTTGCATAATAAGATCTCACGAGGTCGAAGTGCTTCACCAAATGAATTATCTTAGGGTTATAGTCCCTTATCTAATGTGGCATGAGGTTAGAGTCCCTTCACAAATTTATGAGCATGTAGTAGAGTTCATTTCTTGAAAGAATGAGTGTGAGTGGTTAGAGTCCCTCACTTATATGAATTTGTGTGAGTTGTTAGAGTCCCTCACATAAGTGGATAAGTATGTGGTTAGAGTCCCTTACTTGATGATATGTGAATGTGGTTAGAATCTTAGGCCTAATGAGAAATTCTTGAATCTATAAATGTGGAAGGTTGGAGTCCTTTATTGCATGTATGATGAATGAGTATTTCTAAACTGTTGATAAATCTTGTCCCCTTGATTAGCACGTGATATGTCTATATATATTTATATATATATATATATGGATAAGTTTATGAATGTGAATAAGGTTATGAATATTTTTGAATATGATGTATTGTTTGTTATTGAATGATGATGTTATTTTATCCTTATCCTTGAGTTACATGCCAGTGTTCCAACCGCTAACCTTCTTAGGATGCTATGTCTCTATACTACATAAGGGCCGAAGTATCATCTATTCTTCCTGCATAGTGATTAGGTGATCGAAGCAGTTCTTGCATTGACTACGGAGTGGTGAGCTTTCTTATTTTGCAAGACATTTCTTCTTGGTCCCCTATCTTTAGACTTAGATATTGTCGTGGGCTTGTCTAGACATATACATAGCTAAACTTCAATTTGTATAGTGTTAATATGGATGACTGTGGACTTGGGTATATTGGTTAGTGTGTTGATATTTATGAAATGATTAGACATTGTTTAAGTTACGACTTGTAGTAATTCTCCTAACCCATGTGATTGATGTGAAGATTGTGATAGGTTATTGGGGTTACCTCCGGTTCATATGGGCTTAAGGTGTCCATACAACATGGATCGATTTTGAGGCATTTCATTGTCCATGACCTCTATGTTATCCACAAACAGGTTAAGTATCCCTAGGTTGGTCTCGAGACCCTCATCTCGTGTAGTGGTAGCATGTGTCCTAGCCATCTACAAAAGAGTAAAGTCAAAGGAATACTTCTACAAACCAACTCAAACTCTTACCATGATACGAGAGAAAGAAGTTAAGAACTTTCAAAAATGTCCTATAGCCTCCTAAAGATAGGAAATGGATGCCAACATTCCAATTAACAAGACTGTACTAGACACTTGCTCTTTTACCAACAATACTAGTGAAACCTATGATTTGATTCCAATTTGGCATGACCCAATTTGGGAGTTATAATGGCACCTACTAAATTTCGCCGGTAGGTAAGCCAAACCATAATCTGTAGCTAATGTAATAGGTTAACTCAATAAGAAATTCCCAACATAGTCCAAATTCAATGAACAGAAGTTATAAATAAACAAGGTGTTCCAAATCGATAAATAAGACAACATATGAAAACCAATCCCAAGACCTAGTAGAGCCAGTACAGGAGCATCTAATGTCAATAATACAACCCAAATGACTTAAAAAAATCCAATACATTAGTCTTGATACAAAAGATTGGATAACAATAAGATAAAAAGAAATGGACGGCTCAGAACTTCAGGAGCTCACCCTATCTCCAAAAGATCAACTCACCATGAATCAACGGTCAACGACGATAGCTTGTACTCAAATCTAAACCAAAAAGGTATAGAAGTGTAGTATGAGTACCAAAATAATGAGCACTCAGTAGGCATAATTGGTTGATAAGATAAATTATGATTAAGTATGATAAAATACAAGATAGAATAAATGAAGTCAAGATATAGAATCGAAGTTAAATCATCTCAAACATTGTTGTACACAATAAATAAGCAGGCAGGAATTACAATATAACATAAGGAATCAACATATGCTAACATTGTCGTGTAAACATACATAAGCAATTTGGAATAATAATGCATCATGAAGCATCCCCACAAGCAAACATAACTACAAAATTGGCTCCCATACTCCAATTGGTACAAAAAAAGTAACTAACTCATCGTAACATTCCATACGACCGAAGAGTACACCCAAGAGAAGAATAAAGCAATCAACCAACTCAATAGTCAACTTTCATCATCATTTGATCATCGTTCCTCAATTATCATCAATATGTCCTTTACCAACATTATCACAACTATTCAACCTTTAGAAAATGTTCACACATTCCATAATATCATCATTTAACAATCTTAGCATCAATATACACTAGTCACCATCTACTAGTTAACAATATCTTATTAATTAATCCATTTGACTACTAGTCATCACATAACCTCTAGTCATCATTCAATAACTATTTACCACATAGCTACTAATCACTATTCATTAGTAACACATTATTACTAAGATAACATCATTTTCTATCTAGCCCATATTTACCATTAAATCTCAATTAGCAACTAGTTATTTTTAGCTAGTTAAACCATATTTACCACTAATCATCAATTATTATTAATCCTCTATTATCACTAATTATCAATCATCAATAATAAATAATTATACCTCTTCACTAACATTTACCACTTATGGGCTATAACCAGCATCACTAATGTCAACAACATAGCCAAATACATATAAGTGTATATAAGCATATAACTGTCATACATAGGGCTAGACAAACTTGAACTGGTAGATCTACAAATAGGCACATTAATATAATCATCCTCCAGCCTTGTCAGATATCAATGCATTACCATAATGTCCTCTATCCTTGTCGGGCATAAATATTATCAAATACCCTTCGGCCTTGCCAAATATAAATACATTGTCTCAATATCTTTCGGTCATGTTGGGCATAAATATACCATCATAATATCCTCCGGCCTTGAAGGGTATCATCATATCATCATAATATCCTCCAGCCTGGTCGGGTATTATCATATCATCAAAATCTTAATCAGTGGCAAATTCAATAGCATAAACAAGCATATAATGAGGTATCATGATTTCAACATAATTAAGGGCATACATTCCCAATATAATCACTAATCATGACCTTTGACATAATTCATGGCACAATTTCTAACATCAACATTAATAATGCGTTCTAACATATTTTCTAGCATAATTTCTTAGCAAGATCATAATCATAGGAAATATCATGAGAAATCACTCATTAATAACCTATTCAATGAACTAATTATAGCATAAAGATATCTTGAGCAATAGCTAATCCATGGGATAGTCTATAGCTTATTAACAGCATGTTCTATAACATCATTAATGACTTTAACAATTTATAGTCAAAGGGCTCATTCAGTAGTATATTTGGTATCCTAATCAATGACCATGACAATAGCATTATCAATAGATCATCATACATATGCCATAATCATTAGGAATTACCTCTAATGTCATTCACCATAACCAACAAGTACCAAGATTTCTCAATATTGCCTTATAAAGGCATTCTCTAAGAATATAACAAGTGTACAAAGGGTTCAAGATAAGTAAAATCAATCTTTACTTAAGGTGGGTCAAAAAGACCACTTCTAAATCCCCAAAATACAAGATCCCTCTTCTAAATCTCCAAAATACATACTAGGTAAATTTCTATCCCATACTAGGCATATATCCACTCTTAGATGTATAACAAGCCATGATTAGTCCTACGGTAAAGGTTTTTCTCAAACACAACCACTAAGTCGATATCACATCTAAGGTAAATTTTATTTGGTGTAAGCTACTAAGGCCACTTAACATTAGGCATTATTAACAAGAGTATTTTACTTAATTTTAGAGCGAACCAAGGCATTCTCATGCTAAACATGAGTAATGAAGTCTAATGCACTAAGATTCAAGGCAACCAGCTAAGTGTTTCAACTCTATGATTCCAATTTAGCCTAAACAATACAATAAGATTAAATCTTTCATTTTATCAAGACAACACCTAAAATTCATCCCAAATCCAACACAACATTATAATAATACTATGACAAAGCTCAATCTAATAAGGGATAAACCTAGCCTACTTCAACGGAGAATAAAGCTCACGAACCACTAAACCTTTGCCTTTTTCTTTGGAGAAGCCTCTACAAGATTCCAAGATATCATAAACATATTTTACCATCAGTATAAGAATATCGATACTTAAATTGCACCATTATGCTTTAGGTCTAAAAAGCATGCCAAAAACCCCATGTGGATCCCTCATGGAAAATCATATTTTTGGGACCAAATCAATATGATATCAAGGTCAAGGAATCAAAACACTCAAAAATAGGTGAAAAACAAGCTCATTTAGGATTAAAATCAAGCCCTCAAGCTATTTGGGGTTTTGGTCAAATAATCAAAAATTAAGCATGAATTTGAAGGAGTCGTATCTTAAATCTGAAGATATAAGTTAAAATCAAAGTTAATCAAGCTCCCAAGTCAGTCCCAAGACTTAATTTAAAGTTATAACACTCTTTTGGGGGTTTTGGTCTAAAGAGAATAGGTGAAAATAGGCCAATTCATGACCTAAGGGGTATTTTTATACCCCTTCCAGGTAATTGGGTATGGCAATAGCACAACCAAGTGTGCAATCAGACAACCTGGTGGTAAAAGTAGATATGGCAATCGCCATACTTATTGGTGAAATCACACTACCTTATGCAAATCATGTGTGATTGCGAGCCACACCAGTTGACAACTGAAACTTAGATTTTTTCTAAGATACCGCTAACGTCTCCGAATTTATGTAGAATCTGATATATGCAAATGGACTATGTAACCATACTAAATTCAATGTTCTAGATGCAATGGAGAAGTTAGATTTCTATCTAAGGTTATTATAGCTAAATATGGGTCCCATAATTAAATTTTTTATCTTTTAACTTTTCAACCAATAGGTCAAAAGGAAATTGGGTGTATTGGGACCTAAACCAAAGGTATACATAGCCTAAATTTGATATTTTAGGGCTACAGTGCAGTAGGAATTTGAATTCAAGATTTCTTTACTAAAGTTTTTCACCCGATAGACAATTTGAAACTAGCAAAGACTTCAAAACATATAATTGACTCTTAAAAACAAATTAACTACATTATAACCAAACTGTCAGTCCCAGCAAGTCATAAATGACTTAGGTCAAATATAGAAAAGCTCTAATGGTGAATATAAGTGGATATACGTAAAATAACCTAAAGCATCAATACATAGGTAGACCTCAAGGAAATGTAATCTCGATTAACCCATATTTCTTATTATCAAATAAAGCTCCCAACAAACTTCAATAAAACTCTCAAGTGTAAACTTACATTCAGAATCATCTACCCTAAAATTAAGAGAGTCCTAGTTATAGGCCAAGGCCATTAATTATAATTGGGCCAAAAACTGATCCTAAATGCTAATAGAGTTCAAAAGTGACCCAAAATCCAAATAATATGTTATATGGGCCATATATTTGAGCCAATGCTCTACCGTGACATATGATATTATCAAAATGCAATGTTTCTCACTATCTCCTCATGAGATATCATCAAATATAGCTACTTTCATTCCAATCTATCCTCTAATCACGTACTTTCTTCCCCAGAACAATCATGTCGTGGATCCTTAGGTGTGGACCTTGAAGCATAAATCCCAAAAGAGTGGACAACAAAGTAAATCTATTAGTCTTGTATAATCCTGCCTTTCTTGAAAAGGATTGGTCCTCCAATCCAACTCTTTTTATTAATTTTTTGTCATACTTTCCAAACTTGGAATCCTTTTGTATAAACTCTAATAAGCCTTCAACCTTATTTTCATAAATCACTCTCCTTGCATTTTCCTTTGAGATTGTTTGTTCATGAACCTACATAAACGAAAGAGTGATATTAAGTATTTTTACTAGTAACATTGTTAATAGGCCTAATATGGGAAGAATCATTGCATAATTAGATTTAAATTAGTTGAACAATGTCTCATGGAGCTTGGTTTGTATTGTTTTGGGTTGAGGGAACATGTTCTTGAGTTATTGAGGGATAATTTTAATGGATTAACCGCAGAGTAGTGACTGTTGTTTGGTTATGGGATCAATTTTCCTTGTATGCCAACTTATCTTCAATATATTTTAAGGTTCTGCTCATTTTATCCATAGCTTATTGCACCCTAGGAGTGTCTCCCAGATGGTATCAAGGGTTTCCCCATCCATTATTATTAGCACAATTAATAAAAGGAATTAAACAAAGATGGATGGCTTATATAAGGGTAAAGGACTTAATTCAACGAAGTTGACGAAGAAGGAAATAATAAAACACAGAGAGAAAAGAATAAAAGAAAAGGACTCAAGAAACAACTAAGAAGTTAAGAACTTGAGTTAAAAAGTTAAACTAAGAAAACAAAAGATAAAAAGAAAGGAAAGCATAAGGAATTTAGACATGAAAAAAAAAACAAGAACTAATTAACTATATAAGGAGATCAAGTTTTAGATATCAATTAGTTCTAAGAATTAAAGAAACAAAAAGAGGAATTACGAGATGAATTTGATGGATTAAACCCGAGCAATGAAGTTTTAAAAGTCGAAATGCGTTTAAAATGAGCTTGATGTAATGATCGTATAGGTTATTTTCCATATTTCTGCTTATTTTCACTGTTAGAGCTTTTTTATTGTTGCCTCATGTCATTTGTCACTTACTGGGATTTACAGTTTGGTCAATGATTAGTTTATTTGGTTGTTAGAGATAATTTCCTATTTAGAAGTCTTAGCTAGTTCCAAATGGCCATCAGGCAAAAACTTCAGCAAAATAATATTGTATATAAATTCTAATTGTGCCAACACCTCTGAAATATTTATTTTAGTCAAGGTAAATATTTGGTTTGAGTCTCGAGGCACACGGGCATATTTTTACCTATTGGTCAAAATGTTAAGAAAATTAAATATGGGTGTGGGGCCCATATTTGGTCAAAACAACCTAGAATAGAAAATTTAATTACACCATTGAGTCTAAAACATTTAATTTGGGGTGGTTACATAGTTTGTTTGAATATATGGGATTCTGAATGAATCTCAAGCACTTAGCGAGGACTTAGAATTTCCAAGTCCATTGTTGTCAACTGGTGCACAGTGATAACAGCCCTTTGGATTACGAGCATGACTCACTTGAGTAGAGGAGATACTATGATTGTGAAGGGGTGTCATGATCATGACTCGGGTGGAAAAAGTGAGAAACAAGGATCGCCAACCTCGGGGTCATGATAGTTACTCTCATGTACCTGAACTGCGTTAAAAGGACCCCTTTCCAACAATTTTGGCCATTCTTCATCAGTTCCTGAAGAGATAAAAACCTTAAATAGTGTGAGAACTTGAGATTGAAGCTTGTTTGTGATTGAGTAGCTTGAGTAATATTTAATTTTGCGATGATTATCTTCCAATTTGAGCTAAGAATTCACACTTTTCTTGGTGAAATTTCATGATTTATTGCTCAAAACCTCAAAATCTTTAGGGCTTGATTTTAGAACTAATTTAGCTTGGTTTTCACCTATTTTTTAGGTTAATGATTCCTTAAGCTTGATATTATATTGGGTTAGTTTCAGAAATGCATTTTTTATGAGTGGAACCCACATGAGGGTTTTAATGTGATTTTCGGACCCAAAGCACAATGGTGCAATATGGGTATTGTTATTCTCATATTGATGAGTGGAATGTTTTTATGTAGCTTAGCATCTTGAGGAGGCTTCTCAGAAGGAAAATGTTATAGTTTAGTGGTTCGTTGAGCATTCTTCAGCATCGAGAAAGGCAAGGATTGGGATGGGTTTTAGGTGTTGGATTGATGAAATTCAAGGCTTAGGTTAGTTGGACTATTTAGGCCATATTTAAATCGTAGAGTAGAACACTTATCTTGTTTCCTTATGCTTTAGGTGAATTGGACATCATTTCTTATGTTTAGTATCAAAATATTTTAGATCACTAATGACTAAATAAAAATTCTTTAGTCACTCATGCTTAGGGTAATAATGGCCTTAGTTACTTACACTAATGAAGGTTTCCTTACTTTCCATTTGACTTAGTTAAAGTGCTTGGAAAGAATGTTCACCTTAGGGCTAATTATGGATTGTTATACATCTAAAAGTGGATTTAGATACTTTGGTCGAGTCTGGGATAGAATTTGACATAAAATGTACTTTGGGGATTTAGAAGTTGGATCTTTGGCCCACCTTAAGTCAAGATTGATGATCAGTTCTCTTGAAACCCTCATACACTTGTTGAATACCAAGAGAGTAACCTTTTTGAGACAATATTAAGGAATCATGGTAATTGATTATGGTGATAATAACATTGAAAGTAATGACCATGGACTAATTGATTAGATTGTCGTTATCCTATGATTAGTTATGGACTATGTTATGGTAATGTAATGCCTCGATTATGGTAGCTCGGATGCTATACGGTGCTAACAATCTCGAAAGACCACTAGCTAACCCATGACTAGTACCTGTTGTGAGCATTGTATATAGTAATACTGTAATAACAATAAAATTGATATAAATACGGAAATATGACATAAGGTTCAAAACTGAATAATGTCTGAACAAGTTAGAAGAATACCAAAACTGGACATAATTACTAAAAATACTGAAGTCTGAATATCTAGTCAAAACATCTAGTCTGAAAGCCTCTAAACTGTCTGAATAAGGAGTTGATGGGACATGTTCCCAACTAACTCCGACTTCTAAAATAACTAAGTACTGAAATAATAAACTTATAGAACATCCTCAAATGATGAGGACTCATGTATAGTGCACTGCTATTGACTGAACCTGAAATGTTTTATGCACGGTCAAGAACCTAAGTGTCCGATCCTATGGTATAAAACACCATAGCATAAAAGAAAAGTATGAATCAGTACGTGCGAATATACTGGTATGCAAAGTGAGGTAAGGCTGAATGCAAGGGTTCATTGCATGAACTATAACTAACTGAATAACATGAACATGACTATGTGAGGATATATGCAGGAATACATAACTGTAACTGAAATCACATATTGATTATGGATTCTGAGCTATTGATAACATGGATTACTGATAACTAATATACTAATAATTTATATACTGATTACTATGTGACTATGTCTAACAGTCCTGATTCTGATGGAACTAGCTGATTTTCGTACTGATCTGAGTGACTGTATCTGACAATCCTAAAATTTGTAAAGCTAGCTGAGTTCTTTACTGAATACTGATACTGAGACTGTGGGAGGTATTCATCTAACCAACATGCCCCAAATAGAAAAATGTAGCTAAGTTGGGGTCCAATCTGTAACCCCAATTGGGAGAGTGTCAATACTGTGCCACTAGTAAGGACAAATTGTGAGTGACCCTTATCTATCAGGTACTCTAATGAGAGTGCTGGAACCCTAATCTAATAGGTTAAGCCACCTCATCAACCCTCATCTAACAGGTTTGATGTCTCAACCTACGTTGGCTATGTAGTTCTGGAACACAAGGATTGGTTCTAAGAATCAGACCCTCTTCTAGCAGGTGAGTTTCCATCCTTGGGTTCACTCGGTGCTGAATCCTACTCCCAACTAAATAGACACTGAACTAGGCATACTAGCCTGTACTGGACTGAGTTCACTAAATTTCCATTGACTGATTGAATACTACTAAATTCTATTAACTAACTGAGTTTACTATGATTTTTTAGTACTGACTGGGACTGGACTGATACTGAATTTACTGAGTATTCCTGAGTCATGTGACTAACTGAATTCTACTAATCATGGCTTAACTAAGAGTATCTTGAAAACTGACACTGGCTCTAGACACACGCTAAATTATAGGGTATGAAATACCCCCAGGACTCGATAGCATGAACATAAATAAGACATGACACTTCTTGAACACACGAAAATAATAAATAATTCATAATACAATCATTGAGGGATTTCATAAGGCATTTGATAATCATAATATTGTACACGAGTAGGAATGCATTATAACATATCATAAGTTCACAAATCAAATCTCATGAGCATTCCATCAATTAATTACAAGGCATAGCCTTAGCATGGGAGTCAACCTAAAAGCATGAAAATAGCATGGGATCATAATTTAGATCACAATTTAGTCACAATTGCATAATTCATTCATTTAAGCATTTTGTCAAACACCTAGAGGGCATAATTTTATACATGAGCATGGACAACAGGTTATAACATCATGACTATCATATTTTGTTCATAATTCAAGAGATCAACATAAGCGAATTTAATTCCAACATACATGATATATCATGGGATACAATAAAGTTTTCAACTAGGAAACCATACATTAACATTAATAGGGATGGAATACAATCCAAAACATAGAAATCACAATTCATGATTTAAAAATTTATTTCTTGAGCTCCAAGGATTAAAAGGATCCTATAATGAACACTTTACATACCTTGGATGAAAATTTCTTGAGAGTAAATGGAGAGATCTTGAGTTCTTGATTTGAAATTAAGCACCTAGGGTTTTCTTGTTCTTAAGCGATTGTGAAAGAATGACTATCATTAGCCAAAACAGGGCTAAATTTCATGTTATGAGGGATAAAGATAGAGGAAAAAAGACCTAATTACCCTTAAGGACGTGGGTTTAAAATTCAAAAAAATATACCCAGCAACGCTACCGCTAATATGGCGCGTCGATGGTACCAATGCAATAACCGACGCGATGCACCGACATTGCTTAGGTTCACTAGAATTTAGCTTTAGCTAAGGTTAATTTTATCTGTCGACGCGATTGGTAATGCAATGCACCAATATCACATTGACTCACTATCTTGGGATTCCAAACAAGGTCTAAACGAGGTCCAAAAATCCAAAACTTGTCCAGGGATACCTATTGACCTCCTTGATCATGAATTAACAAAAATATGGACCATTAAAGGACATTAATTTAGCGAAATAAGATTGCCAACTTTCAAAGGCTAAAAATAAACTAAGTCTGGAAACTTAGCTAGAATTTTCTAAGTCTGGAACCCTTTGAAAAGCTTAAAGGACTAAATCAATCTTAGAAATTTTGCAGGGTCTTACAATATCTCCTCCTTGGGAATATTCATCCTCGAATGAGACTGATCGTGATGGGACAAAATGATAAACTAATGTACATACTGAATATGAACAACTGAAACATGATTACATGACTAATATTTTTGATTTACTGAGATTCATATAGAGCATGCATATCTGATGCATGATTTCATGACTTATCTGATACATGAATGTATGACTAGGAGTAATGATAAGTTAATCATGCATATTTGATGCATGAATACATAACGGAACTAACTCATGAACATGCGACTGAACATGCAATGGTAAAGGATACCAAGTTTGAAATGGAAAACTGAGCATGAAACTGCTAAGTTTGTAACTAAAATCTGAATATGAAATGGAATAAGCTTAAGTAAAGCCATTACCTTGGATTGAGTCTAAATTAGCAGATAAGAGGTGAGGATACTTGGTCCGTATGTCTGTTTTTACTTCCCAAGTAGATTTCTCAATGGACTGATTTCACCAAAGAACTTTGACTAGAGGGACTTCTTTGTTCCTCAATCTGTGAATCTGATAGTTAAGGATTTTGAATGAAATTACCTAGTAAGAAAGACTGTTCTAAATATCTACTCCCTCAACAGGGACTATAACTGCAGGGACACCTATGTACTTTCTACGCAAGGAGACATAAAACATTGGAAGGACTAAAGCTAGATCTGAAGCCACCTCGTTCTCATAAGCTACTTTGCCAAAGCGACTGAGAATTTTGAAGGGACCAACATATCGTGGACTGAGCTTTCCCTTCTTCCTGAACCTCTTTACTCCTTTTATGGAAGAGATATTTAGATACACATAATCACTAATCTCGAACTTGAGATCCTTTCTGCACACATCTGCGTACGATTTTTGTTGTCTTTGAGCTATCTTGAGCCTTTCACTAATTAATGAACTTTCTCTAAGGTATCAAGGACTAAGTCAGGCCCTACCACTATGGCCTTACCGACTTTAAACCAATCGATTAGAGATCTGTATCTCCTACTATAGAGAGCTTCGAATGGAGCCATTTGAATACTGGAATAATAACTGTTTCTGTATGAGAACTCAATCAAAGGCAAGTGGTCATCCCAATTACCCTCAAAGTCAATTGCACATGCTCACAATATATCTTCTAAAATTTGGATGGTCCTTTCTGTTTGACTATCAATCTGGAGATGAAAGGCTGTACTGAGGTAAACTCAGGTACTAAGACCCTTTTGGAACACTTTTCATAAATGAGAGGTGAACTGGGTACCTCTATCTGAGACAATAGATAATGAAATACTATACAATTTGGTTAACTCTCTAATGTAGAGTTTATTGTAATCCTTGGATGAATAAGAGGTATGAACTAGAAGAAAATAAGCTGATTTGGTTATTCTGTCTACAATGACCCAGACTAAATAATGCTGATGATGAGTACGAGGCAAACTCATCACAAAGTCCATGTTCACTTCTTCCTACTTCTAAGTAGGAATACGAAACTCCTGTATGGACCCATTAGGCTTCTGATAATCAATATTAACTTGTTGACATGTTGAGTACTTAGCCATAAACTCTACAATATCTCTCTTCATCCCACTCCACTAATAGATCTCTCATAAATTGTGATACATCTTAGTGGCCCCTAGATGAATAGAGTAACACACACCATGCATTTTTGCAAGAATTTACTGCCTTCAGTCATCAACACCTAGCATAACAGACGACCCTAAGAACGCAAAACACGATCTCCTCCTTGGGAGAAAACCTCTACCTTCTGATATTTGACTGATTTTTGTATCTTGACTAGACTAAGATATTTATCCTGCTTTTCCTTAACTTCAAAAACTAGAGATAATTTTGAACTATTCTGAACCCACACACTACCTTCTACTGAATCAACTAAGCAGATACCTAGTCTGGATAATATATGAAATTCCTGGGCTAACTTCTTTTTACTGTCCTCAACATGAGCAACACTACCCATAGATAGTCTACTAAGAGCATCAGCCATTACATTGGCCTTGCCTGGATGATAAAGGACACTCATGTCATAATCATTTAAGAGCTCTAACCACCTTCTTTGATGGAGGTTTAAGTCTTTCTAATAGATTATGTACTGAAGGCTTATGTGATCTTTGAACATATCCACATGCTCTAAATACAAGTAATTCCTCTAAATCTTCAAGGCAAAAACTACAGCTGCTAACTCAAAATCATGATTTGGATAGTTCTTCTCGTGGGGATTAAGTTGTTTGGAGGTGTAGGCTATGACCTTACCATGTTGCATGAGGACACAACCCAAAACTACTTTGGATGCATCACAGTACACGAAAAACCCATCTGAACCATTTGGAGGAGTCAAAACTGCGACTGAGTTAAGTCAAGTCTTTAACTCCTGAAAACTTTTCTCGCATGAATTTAACCACTGAAACTTGACTTTCTTCTGAGTCAATCTGTACATAGGGGATGCAATAGAAGAAACCCTCAACACACCATCCGTAATAGCCATCCAAATCCAGGAACTCCTGATATTAGTCAAAGAAATAGGTCTGGGCCAATTTCTCACTGCTTTGGTCTTTTAAGGATAAACTCTAATGCCATCGCCGGAACTACATGACCAAGGAATGCTACTGACCTTAACCAAAATTCATACTTACTAAATTTGGTGAACAATTGATAATTTCTGAGGGTCTGCAATACTATTCTAAGATGGTCTGCATGATCATACTCGCTGCGGGAATAGACAAAGATGTCATCTATAAAGACTATAATGAACATGTCCAAGTATTGCTTGTACACATGGTTCATTAAATCCATGAAGGCTACTGGGCATTGGTTAAACCAAAGGACATGACTAAGAATTCAAAATGACCAAATTGAGTTCTGAAAGTTGTCTTTGATATATCACATCCTCTAACCCTGAGCTGATGATAGCCTGATCTGAGGTCCATCTTATAGAAGTAACTAGCACCCTAAAGTTGGACAAATAGGTCATCGATTCTGGGAAGCAGATACATATTTTTAACCATGACTTTATTATGCTATTCTGAGAGAACAATTTTTCTTACACATGAATAGAACTGGTATACCCCACGGGGACACACTAGGTATGATGAATCTATTATCTAGAAGATCCTTCAACTTTTTTTTATCTCCTTGAGTTCTATTGGTGCCATTATATACGGAGGAATAGATATAGGTTGAGTATCTGGAAGAAGGCCAATGCCGAAGTCTATTTCTTTTTTAGAGGGAATTCTTAGAAGATCTTTAGGAAAGACATCTCAGTATTCATTCACTACTGGAACTGATTCAAGACTAGGAGTTTTAGATCTAGAGTCCTTAACTTGAATAAGATAATAGACACATCCCTTCTTTTCCTTAGGTAAGAAATAAGCTGACCCTTGAGTGCTGAAGTACTACCCCTCCCCTCAAGGACGAATTCTTTTAGAAACTAAAACTACACAATTTTATTTTTGGAATCGACTAAGGCATAGTAGGAATGAAGCCAATCTATATCAAGAATGACATCAAAATCGGTCATCTCTAGTTCGACTAAGTCTACTGAAGTGACTTTTTGAGATACCATAATCGGATAGTTCCTGTATACATATTGGGCTATGATAGATTTATCCATGGGTGTAAATACTAAGAAAGGCTCTACTAGGATTTTGGGACAGACTTTGAAGTCAACAGCTATATAAGGAGTAACAAAAAACAAAGAATCTCCTAGGTCTAGCAAAGCATAGAAATGTAAATGATAAACTTGTATCATACCAGTGAACACATCAGGAGAAATTTCTTGATATTGTCGGGACTGAAGTACATAGAGTTTGTTTGGGCGCTACCCACTGGTGGCACTGGATGTGGCACCCTAATGAATCGAGCGACTGGACTAAGCTGGGAGATGATTATGCTGACTCTGAGAACCCACCTGAGGAGACTATTCCACATCTAAAATACATATCACTACCATCTCTATAGATACCCTGGAGGTTTCTACCACACTTCTAACAAAGGGGATTGGTTCGGCCACTCTTTGGCCTAGATATTCTGGCCCTCTTATTCTTTCTCTTTTTTTTTCTAAGCCTATCTTCCTTACTCTATAGAGCATAATCCATAAGCCTAGTTAGGATAACGGCCATTTGATTGTTCTGAGAAACTATTGAATGAGCTAAGGCAGTGAAAGTAGCTCTAAACTTAGCATGAGAAATATGCTCATTCAGGGGATCTGCCTGAACATGCGGAGGGGCTGACTGGTTTTCATTACTTTTTTCATTATCTTCTCTGGAAGACATGTTCTAGAAACATGAGAAAAAGATGAATTAGCCTAAGAGTTTAACTTTATCTCATATCACTCTAACGACATAGTTACTGAAAGAAGGGAAACTTTTCCTAAAACATCAAATAGCCTCCTATCCATAAGTGTGGTACGCTACACACCCATGTATAAGACTCTACTAGATTCGGCTTTCAGACTTTCTAGGACTCTATTGAACCTTAGGATCTGACACCAAGTTTGTAACGTTCTAACTTTGTAATAATACTATAGTATGCAGAAATTAGGCAGAAAACATGCCATAAGGTTCAATACTATAATAAAACTAATACGGTATAAAAATACCAAATCTGATACATCTGTCTGAAAATACTCTTATCTGAAAAGCCTCTAAACTGTCTAAAATATGGAGTTGATGGGACAAGTCCCCAAATAACTCCAAACTCCTGAAATAAGCTGAACTACTAAAGTAATCATCATGTCCTCGAACTAAAAAGGCTCACCCCTAACTTTGTCAGTTGAATATTTGAAATGCTAAGTATGATTAGGAGCCAGCACGTCGACTCACCCCTAACTTTGTCAGCTGAATATCTGAACTGCTAAGTATGATCAGGAGCCTGTGCATCTGAACCTATGATATAAAACATCATAGCACAAAGAAAGGTATGCATCAGTACTTTGAATGTACTCGTATGCAAAGTGACGTAGGCTAAAATGCATGGATTCATATGCATGAACAATAGTTACTGAATGGCATGAATATAGCTAAATGAGAATATATGTATGAATACATAAACTATAATTGAGATTGGGGTAACACTGAATACTAAATATAAATATTGATTAATTGATATCTTAGTTTACTGATACTGAACTACTGATAACTGAATGACTATATCTGTCAATCCTGATTCTATAGAATTATGCTGAGTTCTGTACTAAACTAAGTGATTGTATCTGACAGTCCTGAATCTATAGAACTGAACTGATAATGCTCAACTTACACATCAATTTAGTGCAAGGTGATCATCATTAATATATTTACCTAACTTTGGAGTTGGGGTCGAATCTACCGAGAACAATGTGAGTGGCGATTAAACTAATTTGAAACTATAGCTACAAGTTAAATTCAAATAAATTATATGAAAAGATAAAATGGGGGTTTTAAATTAGTGAATTATGTCCTAATTAATTGTAACAGAGTTATTCCAGCTAATGATTCATTTTGTAAGTTGTAATTCAATGATATTAAACAAACCAGATTATGGTTACCAAGATGATTGAACAATTAGGGTTGTGAATCACTTATGAGTTCCAATTAACAATTTCCATTGTAAGAGTAGTTGATTTCTATTATTTACCCTTTAGATTCTCAACTTGATTGGGTAATTTATCCCTCAATTCTCTCAAACTCAAAGGATATATTATTTATTCAACTATTTTCTCATGTAGATCAATCCTGCTAAGGCATTCATCATTAATCTAAGGTTTAGAGCCTTGAGAATTTATGTAAATGCTTTATTTTCCCAACACACACTTTTCTTTTTGGACAAGTAATTTTTAAGGGATCACTCTTCAAGTTTGCAACCAAGAAAAGTCATTAAAGTGAAGAAAGATTTATAAAATGTCCATTACTCATATAACTCAATTTTTCACATCACAGCTTCCATAATCCTAGTTATGGGAGCTTAGCCACACATTTTCATAGAAGAAATAGAAATCATCTTTGTATTATTGATAAATAAATTCAAGATTTACTTACAAAGGTTACAAGAATTTGTTCTTGAATCTTCAATAGATATGGAATGATTAGATCTACAAGATTTGCTTAATTCCAAAAAAAACACTACCTTACAGAGAGTTCCAAGTATAGAGGCTATGATAAAAGATGCAAATATAATGATATATCCCCTAATAAAACCTAAAACTGGTATTTATATGTTCCCAAGTAAAAAGGAATTAAAATTTGCATTCAGAAAAATTTCATCCAAATTGGTGGTCCACCGCAAAACTAGTGGTCCACCATTTTGAACTTCGCTGGATGTGCTGAAATCTAGACTTAAGTTTTAGTTCTGGTTGTTTATTTGGTGGTCAGTCGCAAGACTGGTGGTCCATCATTTTGGCCACTAGTGAGTTTTTTGAAATCTTGAATCTGGTGGTCAGTCGCAAAGCTGGTGGTCCACCATTTTGACCTTTACTGAGTGTCCTAAAATCCTGAATTCTATTTTAACTTGGTGGTCAAACTGGTGGTCAGTCGCCAACTACTGGTCCACCATTTTGACCACCAGTGAGTCAATTTCCTAAATTTCACTGGCGATTTCACCGCATCGTGGCACCTTCTTACACTTGATAAACTCTTACATGCGTTAATGGGTATTAAGATAAAGAATTTTATGAATCCATTAGTGTTTTACATGTATCAATTGAATCTTCCATACGCCCTTAATGGTCTAATACATTTTAGGACTCCAAATGGAGTCAATTTCGGTTTTGTTGAGTCATTCTGAGCCTTATTGAGTTGTTTCCACTTGATTTAAAGCTTGTATATCCTTCATATATCATCCTGATCCATTAAAAAATCATCCTAAATCATTGAAAACCATAAATTAGATCTCAAAACAAAATAACATCCAAGACGGTGAACTCAAAACACGAGCTAAGCATAGGCTAATTTCACTTTAATTTTTAGCTCTTTGTTTTGAATCTTTTCTTGATCCAATTGACCTATGAATATTATAACTAAGTTGTTTCACATATAAATACATAATAAAAACCTTATTAACTCATTAAAACATATTAGAACCTAACACAATAGACTAGATAAACGCCTAGCTCAAGCTAGTCACACAAGTTTTCTCGATTGAACTCTAAATGTTCAAAGTGAATTAAAACTTATGAAAAAACACCATTAAGCATTATAAACACATATTTGTACATATTAATGCATATTTATGTCATTATAATCACAAGACTTATCCTCAAAACAAGACTAAAAAGGGCTAAAATAGTAATGCTAGAATGCATAAATAAACCCAACATCATGAACTGAGTTCTATTTTGAGACTGAATCTGAAACTGACATTGTGGGAGATAATTATCTAACCAACATGCCTTTTTATAAATTGATTGGGGTCCAACCTGTAACCCCCGTTGGAAGGGTGTTAGTACCGTGTCATGGGTAAAGACAAGCTGTGAGTTAACCCTCTCTAACAAGAAGCTCTTTCATTGACCCTCGCTGGAAAGAAATATCATACAAGATGTATCAACCCTAATTTGGTAGGAGGATATCTCAACCTATACTAGATACATAGTTTTGTAATACTGGGATTGCTACTAAAGGTCAAACCCTTTGCTGGCAGAAATACCCCCATCCCTAGGTTCGCTCAGTACTAAATCCTACTCCCATCTGAATAGACATTGAACTAACTCCTAGTTCATTCTAGGCTTGGTTGAATTGTTACTGATTATACTATCTAACTGAACTAAACTGAACTGAGTTCACTGAGTTCTGTTGACTAACAAATACTATTGAATTCTGTTAACTGGCTGAATTTATTGAGGCTTGAATAGAATACTGAACTGGACTAGACTGGACTGATATTGATTTTACTAAATTTTTCCTGAGTTCTGTAACTGACTGAGAGTACTACTGATTGTGACATAACTAATACTATCCTGAGACTGACCATGGCTCTAGGTAATTATCTAAATTTTTCGGTATTAAATACCCTCAGGACTCGATAGCATAAATTATAAGACATGGCACAATCTTGAAACATGATAATTAACTACCTGAACATCACTCATTCATTGGGACATTCTAGCAAACACTTGTATGACATAAACTTAAATACATGCTAACATGATATAATTTCATTATTTAATTCTCATGAAAAACTCATCAAATACTTGAAGGCATTGTATATGCACATAGTACTAATCAACACATGAGCATCATAATTTCAAGGCTTTAACATGAATTCACATGATACTACATACATAATAGTTGTTTTTACATAAATCTTGCACTTAATCATAGAATAGAAATCCAATCAACATTATAATCCTAAATACACTTAAATCCAAATCATGGAAAGCATGAAATCAAACTATTTAAAGTTTAAAAGAGTTTCTTGGACTCCAAGGGTGGAAAGAACCCTCGGATGAACACTTGACATACCTTGGTTGCTAAATTCTTAAAGAAAAATGGTGAAACCTTAAGCCTTGACTTTGAAATTAAATCACCTAGGGTTCTTATTCTTGAGTAATTTAAGAGAAGTAAGTATATTTTGCTTAATAAGGGTTGAATATCATGTTTTAGGGTTGAATTAAGGTAGGGAAAATACCCTAATACCCCCTAGGATACAGCCTTTTAATTACTGAAAACCAGACTATCGACGCGCCATGCCATTGGCATCGATGCGAAGGCCAATGTCGCGTTGAGTCTGCATCGATTCATTGGAATTTGCCACTGGGATCTAAAAAAATATTAATCAACGCAATGGATGATGCGCCACGTTGAGATCGCGTTGATACACTATTTTGGGTTCCCAGATATGTGTCAAACGAGGTTCAAAAAGTCCAAAATATCCGAAACTAATCCGGTAACATCTGCTAACATTTCTTATCATGAATCAATCTAAATATTGATACTTTAAGGTCATAAGAGTCATGAAATAGAGTTACCAACTTACGAAGTCTAAAATAATACTAAGTCTGAATACTTAGGTAGAATTTTATAAGTCTTGGACCCCTTAGCAAGCTTAAAATACTGAGTTGAGTATAGGATTTTGTGGGGTCTTACACCGTCTTACTCTTAAGGACTAACTCATAGGATAATCCTGAGACAAACTTATACATTCTATCCCTCATAATAGAAACCATCTCGGGAGCATACCTTGACAATTGATGAAATTTTAAGGCTTACTCTTGCATGGACATCTTCCCTTGATTCAAGTTCATAAAATCTTCCGCATTTGTCTCCCTCAACTCCTGAAGAAAATAAAAATCTTAGAAAGCCTTAGAGAAGTCCTCCGATATGGAGGGACTAGCATCAACAACCCGAAAAACTCATGCCCCTCATACTATTTGTATGCTACATCTTTTAATTGGAAGGAATAAAACTCAACGGCCTCAATATAATACCCTCGAACTTTTCCTTATGCTTAATTTCATCTCTAGAAGGCGAAGAAATAACTTCCTAAGTGTGTAACATTTAAACCATATAGAATTTCCCTGATTTTGACTTCTTATCATGTGGAAAATTCAATTATCTTTCCAATTATATAAGATCCTCCCAAATTCGATAACCGGGCAAGTAGTTATGGCAAATTTACGTCATAGACATAAAACAGTGTCATTTTAGCGCTTGGCACATTGTGGAGAGGGTCTATTTAACAATTGTCAATTTCCAATGAAACTCTGCGATAGTGGCACATCGCACTGAAGTTCTAGGTCCCAACCAGTGGGATAATGCAATAGCACAGCATCGCGGTGACCCCCAGAATCCCATTTGTTAAATTCTAGTGAGCCACCGCGATAGTGGAGCGTCGTGGTGGCCTATAAAATTGGGTGTCCTAGTTCAATTCTTCCAGCTTTATACAGAAGTTAAAAAGGCACTTTGGACTTTTTCCACGCCTCTTAAATCATCCAAACACCTGATCTAAGGTCATTACAAACACCTTATATGATTTTTCTCAAGATTTCTCTCAACAAAAACCCAAAGTACCCAAAACCTCTTCCAAGGATCTTAAGAATTCACCATAGCTTTTCCAAATTGAGTCAATATTCAAGGTTCCCAAGTCAAGTGCTTCAAGAACCCTCATCCAAAAGTATGAGAATGAGTCTCAAGCAAGTTTATCCACCCAAGTTCATAACCTAAGGTATGTGGAGTTTGAACAAGAACACTCTTTTCGTTCTTGTACCCAAAGTGTTGATTTTTATTAAAGAATTTCATATTTTTGCAAGTGGGTTTATACCCAAATTACTTTATTTTGACATTAGGAGATTACGAGTTGTTCAAGTCTTGATTTGCATGATTATTTCACTATTTAATGACATGAGTTATGAAATTATGCTATGAGTTACACATCTTTGTATTGATTTGATGTTTCCAAGATTGATGTCATGATTTAACCGTTATTAGAAATGGAGATTATTTGAGCATGAGTATAATTTTTAAATCAAGTATGAGTTTTGATGTTTCTTGAAGAGTACGTTGTTTAGTATGATTCAATCAACAAGTACTTTGATTTTAAAGACAGATTACTTTTGATCCTGAGTTAAGAGAAGAATCCACATTGTTTAGTCTTTATGATTTAGAGCTGAGAGAATCATAATTTGGTATTCACTATAGACCCTTGGTGAGTCCTCATGATTCGAGGACCTATCCTCAGATATTTTAGTATTTTAGCAGATATATTATTGCTTTCAGTTCAGTTTGAGTCAGTTGGGGACCTATCCCAATGGCTCTCTAGTCAAGGAGTAGTAGAGGCTTTGTCAGACTAGTTAATAAATTGTTAGTATGTTGAGATTTCCACTATGAATTTAATGCACGAACCACTTTAATCACCTAATCACTGCGTAGGAAGATAAGATGATGCTCTAAACCTATGTCGCATGGGGACATAGCAACTGGAGATGGTTAGCGATTGGAGCGCTAGCAAGTAACTCAAGTATAGGGATAAAATATCATTATTATTCAATAACTCAATATATCTATTCAATAATATCCACGCACTAATCCTTACATATATGTATGTCATATGCTAATCAAAAGATCAAGGCTCAAAAACATTCATTCATTAGACATTAAGTGGAGGACTCCGACCTTCCACACTTAGATTCAAAAATTCTACTTAGGAATAGGTCTGATGAATCCCTTATCTAAAAGATCCTTCAACTGTTCTTTTAGCTCCTTGAGTTCTGTTGGTTCCATTCTTTATGGCAGAATAGATACAGGTTGAGTCTATGGAAGAAGGTCAATGCCGAAGTCTATTTCCCTTTTAGGAGGAATTCCTGAAAGATCTTTAGGAAAGACATCTAAGTATTCATTCACTATTGGAACTGATTCAAGACTGGGAGTTTCAGAGATAGAGTCCTTAACTCGAACAAAATGATAGACATATCCCTTAGATATTATTTTTCTGGCCCTTAGGTAGGAAACAAGATGACCATTGAATGCCGAAGTACTACCCTTCCACTCTTGGATGGATTTATTTGAAAACTAAAATTGGACAATTTTGTTTCTACATTCTACTGTGGCATAGCAGGAATGAATCCAATCTATGTAGAGAATGATATCAAAATTAGTCATCTCTAATTCAACTAAGTCTACTGAAATGACTTTATTAGATACCATAACCAGACAGTTCCTGTATACCCGTCGGGCTATGATAGATTTACCCATTAGGGTAGATGCTGAGAAGGGCTCTGCTAGAATTTTGGGACTGACTCCAAAATCAACTTCTATATAAGGAGTAACGAAAGACAAAGAAGCTCCTAGATCTAGTAAAGCATAAACATGTAAATAAAAGATCTGTAAAGTACCAGTGACCGCATCAGGAGAATTTTCCTGATTCTGTCAGGACTGAAGAGCATAGAGTCATTTTTGGTGTTTCCCACTGGTAGCGTTGGAGGTGGTACCCTGCTCATTCGGGAGATCGGACTGAGTTGAAGAATGGTTATGCTGACCCTGTAAACCTGACTGAGGACAATCTCTAACTCTATGGTCGGGCTTGCCACATCTAAAACGAATATCACTCCCATCTTTGCAAATACCCTGATGGCGCTTGCCATAAGTCTTACAAAATGATAGGTTCAGGCACTGCTGACACTACCCTGAGACTTAGAGCCTTGAGCCCTATCTTTGTAACTATTCCTGAACTTAGGAACTGGAGTACTGGTTGAGGATGAACCTAGAACCAATGACTTCAGGTGGAACTAAGAGCACTTACCACCCCCTGACTTAGGTTAAGTAAAGTTGAAACTACCTATCCTTGCTCTCTTATTCTACTTCTCTCTCTCTTTAATCTTCTATTTCTCTATCTATTGAGCATGGACCATAAGTCTAGCTATGTCCATCTCACTAATCAGCATTACAGTCCTGCACTCCTTGACCACACTATCATTTACTCTAGAAATAAACTTACTCATCTTAGCTCTGCTATTTGCCACTACATAAGGAGCATATCTAGCTGATTGAGCAAACTTAAGAGAATACTCTTTCACTTTTATGTTGCCCTGCCTGAGGTTGACAGACTCTAATACCTTATCTTCTCTCAGCTCTAGGGGAAAGAATCTATCTAAGAAGGCAGTGGCAAACTCCTCCCACTCAATGAACCCTGTATCTGCGACCCTCTCTTCTTTCCACTGTTTGAACCATGTATGAGCCACATCCTAAAACTAAATTACCAAGAATAGTGAATTCAACTCTAAACTCTGCATAAGATGTGTTCGTCCATGGGATTTTCCTGAACAGGATGAGGTACTGATTGATTCCTATTTCTCTTTTTATTAGTCTTTTTAGGAGGAATATTCAATGAATGAAAGGGGGAAATGGATTAGACTGAGAATTAAATTTGAGCTCATGATCACTTGCACGACATGCATACTAAAAGAAGGTAAACTATTCCTAAAACATCTCGTAGCCTTATGCACAAGAATCTACTAAATGCAGCTTTTCAGACTTTCTAGGACACTATTGAACCTTAGGCTCTGATACCAAGTTTGTAATGCCCCGAGTCTGGTACCCAGACGCTACACGATGCTAACAATCTCGAAGGACCATAAACTAACCCATGACTGGCACCTACTATGAGCACTGTATATAGTAATACTGTAATAACAATAAAAATGAGATAAATGTGGAAATCTTCCAAAAGGTTCAAAACTGAATAATGTCTGAACAAGGTATAAGTGTAAGACCCCGCAAAGTTCTCTCATAGTCTGAGCCTTAGAGCGTGTCAAGTGAAGTGTAATTCTATCCCTAAAAGATTGAGAAGTAACCTTCTAAGTGATTATTGTGCTAACCATATGGAATTTCCTCAATTTCAACTTTTTATCACATGGTAAATTTGATAAGCTTTTCATCGATATAATATTCACCCAAATTTGATACCCGGGTAGGAATTTATGGCTAATTTAACTCCTAGTCATCAAACAGAGTCATTTTAGTGCTTGGCGCATTGCAGAGAAGGTCTATTTCAAAATTATCAATTTCCAGTGGAACTCCGCAAAAGTGGCACGTCGTAGAGGACCCCAATTTTCCAATAGTCAATTTCCAGAGGCCTGGCACAATTGTGACGTGTCGAGATAAAGTTCCAGGTCCCAACTAGTGGGATAACGTGATGTATCCACATTGCAATGACTACCGATTTCCCATTTGTCAATTTCCAGTAAGCCACCGCGATAGTGGCGCGTCGCGGTGGCCCATAAAATTGGGTTCCCAGTTTAATTTTTTCCAGCTTCGTTCAGAAGTTAAAAAGGGAACTTTGGACTTTTTCCAAGCCTCTTAAACCATGCAAACACCAAATCAAGGTCATTTACGAGCATTCTATGAAGTTTTTCTCAAGTTTTCTCTCAATAAAAACCCTAAGCATCCAAAACCTCTTCCAAGAATCTCAAGAATCCACCATAGATTTTCTTAATTGAGTCAATATTCAAGGTTCCCAAGTCAAGGGCTTCAAGAACCCTCATTCAAGAGTACAAATAGAGTTCCAAAAGGGAGAGTTCATCAAAAGCTTATAATTCAAGGTATGTGGGGTTTTGAACAGGGGTAATCCTTTAACCCTTGTGACAAAAGGTTTATTTAAACTACAATTCTCTGTAGTTTATGAGATTTTGCATGAAATTGAATTGGGGGTTTTCACCTATTGTTATTGGTTGTAAGATTTTGATGTTTCCCTTGAATTGAGAGTCTAATGGCATGATTTTTTTACATATTTTCTTGAGAAATTGCAGCTGGGTCTATACCCCATGATTTTAATCCTTGAGAAGTTAATAGTTGAAATGTTAGAAATATTAAAGTATATGAGTATGTTGAGATTTTGAGATAAATTATTGAAATTTCCAGATTTCTACATGAGTTATGAATCTATATGCTATCTATTATGCTTTTGATGATTTTTAACTTGAGATTGAATTATGGGTTATTAAGCCTTACTTGAGACTTGAGATTTTATAAACTATTGTGCTATAAGCACCCATGATTTGAGTATTTTGAGATTGTTGAGAAATGGTTTGACCTAATGATCATTGAGCTTTGAAATTCACTTTCCTACATGAGAGTACAAATTTGATTATTGGGTTTGTGGTGAACCATGAGATTATTCCTAAAAGTTAATTTTTATGAGATGAGCGTAGATAATCTAAATGGAGTAGTATTTAGAACCGATCAGGTAAGTTACTACAGTTTTTTACCCCAAAACTACATGCCACTGTAGGTTGGGCCTGAATTGGGCCTGAGGTTGAGTTTATGATTATCATTGGGCCTATGACCGAGTTGATATTGGGCCCGAGTACAAGTTTATTTAGTAATCACTGGACCTAGGTTATACTCCCTGGCAAGAGTATGACGCCTCTCCCTAACATGAGGTCTCTTCCTTAGGAGGACAAAACGTTGGACTCCATGTAGCTCACATAGTTTATGCCGGTTAAGAGAAACTCCCTAAACTAAACTATTTTCCAATGAGATAAGTTATTTTTCTTTAAAACTAAAATACTTTCCCTTGATATGAGTAGTTTTTCCTACAGCTTAAAATGGAATATTTTCCTTACGTGAACGAAATGCCTTCAAGTATGTTCCAAACTTATATGATTTTGAATTCCAAGTATTTAAGTTCAAAAGAGTTATGAGTTCTTGAGCATTGAAGAAGTTTTACCCTCCATGGGACATATGCATGAGTTGAAAGTATTTCTTAACGTTTCCTTTAGCCTTTATTAATGGGAATAAGAGAAGAGTAGAAATTTCAAAGCTGAAAGTATAATGACTCACGAGATTGTGTTACATGTTCCATTTTACATTCTTCATGAACTTCACATTTTATACTTATTCAAGCCATGTGAGTCATTACTTATTACATGCATGATTTGATTAGAGTATTGATGTTGTTTTATATAAATGCATGCACCCCACATACTCAGTACATTTCCAAATGTTGATCTACATATACGTCTATGTGCTACATTGTCTAAAAATATAGGTTCAAGTGCTCAGTCCCAGCCTCGTGGTGAACCATGAGATTATTTCTAAAATTGTATTTTTATGAGATGAGCGCATATAATCTAAATAGAGTAGTATTTAGCACTGAGCGGGTAAGTTACTATGATTTTTTACCCAAAAACTACGTGCTACCATAGGTTGGGCCTAAGGCTGAGTTTATGATAATCATTGGGCCTAAAGCCTAGTTGATATTGGGTCCAAGGCCGAGTTTATTTAGTAATCACTGGACCTAGGTTATACTCCCTGGCAAGAGTATAATGCCTCTCCCCAAAGTGAGGTCTCTTCCATAGGAGGACAAAATGTTAGACTCATGTAGCTCACATGGTTTATGTCGGTTAAGAGAAACTCCCTAAAATAAAGTATTTTCCATTGAGATAAGATATTTTCCTTTAAAACTAAATTACTTTCCTTTTTGTAACGACCTAAATTTCTAGAACCAAAATGTCACTCGATACTCATGATCCCGAAGGACCACAAGCCAACTCTCTACTGATATCTGTACCTGAACACTACAAAATATAGATAATAAATGTGGAAACTGGCCGTAAGGTTCAAAACATCTAAAATATTGAAAATTGAAAACTAAATACTGATAAGTCTATTCGAAAAGCCTCTAAACTGTTTGAGTTGTGGAGTTGATAGGACATGTACCCAACTAACTCCGTCTACCACAAATAAACAAAATTTGATGCAATAATGATAAAAGAATCATCCTCGAATGAAGAGGACTCACTGTTATGTATACTGCTGCTGACTGGGACTGAGCTGCTAAGGGTACTCTGGATCTCATGCCTCTGAACCTATGGAGTCAATTAAAACACCATAGCACAAATGCGTCAGTACGGGAATGTACCGAGTATGCAGATGACGTTAGGCTAAATGCAAGGGCTTATGCATGAATAATTACTTAACTGAATAATCATGAGAGTACTGAATAAAAACAAATGCATGAATTCACAAACCTTAACTACAACCATCACTACTCTAAATACTAAAACGTGGATACTGCATTACTTCAACTGAACTCACTACTAACACTGAGATACTGAACAACTAAACTATCTGATACCGATAACTGAGTACTAGAGTTGAGATTAGTCTTATCTAGCGAGTGATCTCAAAATCTGAGGATACTAAAGCTGATTGACTAGATATACTCACATCATTGACTTAATTTTTTTAAGATTTCTACTCTCAACTGACTACATCGGAGATTGAACCTCTTTAACGGATGATTCTGGAATCTACTATCAATTATAAGAAAAGATCATGTCAGAATATGACAACAAGAATACTTAACTGAATTTGAGACTGAGATCAAGCCTATCTGATGGGTGATTTCTAGATCTGATAACAAGAATACTCAACTGAATCTAAGACTGAGATCAACCCCATCTGAAAGGTGATCTCTATGTCTGATAATAAGAATACTCAACTGAATCTGAGACTGAGATCAAGCCAATCTGATGGGTGATCTCTAAATTTGATAACAAGAATACTCAACTGAATCTGATACTGAGATCAAGCCTATCTGATTGGTGATCTCTAGATCTGATAACAAGAATACTAAACTGAATATAAACAGAGATAAAGTTTATCTGATGGGTGATCTCTAGATCTGATACTGAATAACTTTATATGGGACCAAGCCTATCTTACGGGTGGTCCATGAATCAATGGAACTATCTGAGTTCCTCACTGAGATAGATGACTATATCTGACAGTCCTGGTTTTTGAATATTGATACTAAAACTACAAATGTAGTAAGTAGTCACTTAACCGACATGCCCCAAATCTCAACTGGTGGGGTCCAACCTGTAACCCTAGCTGGAAAGGTGTCAATATCGTTCCATGGGTAAAGACCTCTCTGGTTAACCTATCTGATGGGTGACCCTCACAGAAAGTTAATCCTAAGGAAATATATTAGTCAAGCCTATCTGACGGGTGACTAGCCTTTCCTGATGAGTGACTCCTTCATCCTGCGCTGGCTACGCAGTTCTGGAGTTCAAGTATTGGTCCTAACGACTTTGCCTCTCTGACGAGGAGTCGTCATCCCTGCCCTCGCTTGGTGCTAGATATAACTCCCAACTAAAACACTTTGAACTAATTCTTAATTGAACACAAACTAAGCTGAATCTGATACTAATCATGTTTCTCGTATGGTATGACTGAGTAAGCTGAATTCACTTGGTTTCGTAACTAATGGAATACTACTAAATCTCATTATCTGACTGAATGACACTAAGCTTTGAATAGAGTACTAGATTACTAAAGAGGTCAGAACTGAACACTTAAATACTACTAGATCTGAGCTGGGTACAAAACTGAGACTAGATTACTAGCGATACTGAGATTACAGATATTACTGAGGTTTCTTAAATTTTGTATCTGTCTGAGAATACAGAGTTCAGTAACTCGCTAAGTTATAAGAATTATGGATTGACTAAAATTATCATGAAAACTGACATGGGATCTACACAGCAGCTAAATTGTCAGGTATAAATACCCCCAGGACTCTATAACATAAAAGAAAAACATAACCATTCTTGAATAATCAAGACCATGGACAATCATTCACCATCACAATCACTAAGGCATCATTTCAAGCATTTAGGAATCTTAAAAATGTAATAATATAGAGGTACATCCTATTGGATCATACTCCATTCAACAAGGCCTTGCATTAAGCATTCGCACATATTTAAGTCTTGGCATATACCAGAGAACACGTAATTGGGGAACTTCATGCTATCATCTTACAATTCATTCATCAAACACTTATCATGTATTAACGTATTAGCATGTATCAAAGAGCACATAATTGGAGAATTTTATGCTATCATGCCACAATTTATTCACTAAGGCTTTTTAACAAATACTTGGCATGCATGGGCTTACACGCAATTAGGGATTTCTAGTCAACATTCTATAATGACTCTAATTCATTTACATAAGCATTTTATCAAGAATATGGGGAAAATTCTTTGTTATTCAACAATTTCTACACTTAATTTAAATGAACACATCACTTAACAAGTAACTTGAGGAGGGTTTATCATAAACGTCACATGAATATCACATACTAAGGTCAAAGCTTGAAAATCATGTAAACAAACATGAATCACAACTCAATAATAGCATAAAAATCAATTTCAACTCACATATATCATGAAAACTCATAAACATAAAATCTTTGAAATTTAGAAAAGGGTTCTTGAGCTTCTTGGATAAAAGGGACCCAAGAATCAACATCTACATACCTTAGAGAAACTTTTTCTTGAAAGTTATTGGAGAGATTCTTGATTTCTCTTGAACAAGAAGGAAGGGTTTTGATTTAGTAGAAATCCTAGTTTTTTATGTTGAAGAGAATTGAGAGAAAACAATGATATTTTGGATGAAATGAGTCCAAATCCCGTGTTGAGGAGTATATATAGTGGTTGGGAAAACACCCTTTTCACCCTTGGAATTAAACTAAAAAATCTAGATTTTATATGCTGCCACAATGTTACATAATTGCACCGGCTCACTGGAAATTAAAAAATTGGGAAACTGCTTGATGGTGCGATACGGTGGAAATCGCGTTGCCACCTTGGTTGTGAAGTGGAAAGGCACCGCGATGCGGTGGAATCACATTGGTGCACTAGAAATTGAAAATTCTAAAATCAAAACTTCGTGTGATGTGCCATAATCATGGAGGCTCACTGGATTTTGATGATTTCCATTTTGGCTGGCTCCACAACGCGCTAAAGTACCAGGTGGTACACTGTCTCACTAAAATGGCTCTAACTTTTTACCCGAGTGTCAGATTTCGGAGAATTTGGTATCGACGGCAAGATTATTCAATTATCTACATGATAAAAAGTCGATACTGGGTAAATTCTACATGGTTTAAAATACTTCTCACTTGGGAAGACACTTCTTACCCTTTTATGGCCGGATTAACACTTCACTAAACATGTTGTAAGTCTTAAACTAAGAGAGAATTTTGTGGGGTTTTACATCTTGATATGATCATTTTTCCCTAAAGTTTGAAATGGAATATTTTCCTTAAATGAACGAAATTCCTTCAAGTATGTTCCAAAGTTATATGATTTCAAATTCCAAGTATTTGAGTTCAAAAGACTTATGAGTTCTTAAGCATGGAATAAGTTTTACTCTCCATGAAACATATGCATGAGTTGAAAGTATTTCTTAAAGTTTCCCATAACCTTGAATAATGAGAATAAGAGAAGAGTACAAATTTCAAAGCTGAAAGTATAATAACTCATGAGATTGTGCATGTTCCATTTTACATGATTCATGAGCTTCGCATTTTATACTTATTCAATCCATGTGAGTCATTACTTATTACATCCATGATTATATTAAAGAGTATTGATGTTTTTTTATATAAACGCATGCACCCCCAAATACTCAGTACATTCCCAATTGTTGATCCATATATATGTCTATATGCTACATTATCTTATAATGTAGGTTTATGTGCTTAATCCCAGCCTCGTTAATGACTTCTGAGTGCCTCTGTCTTCATCTCTAAAGTGGTGAGTCCTCATAGTTCGAGGACATATCATTAGATATTTCTATATTTTAGAGATTATGTTATTACTTTCAGTTCATTTCAAGTTAGTTGGGTACCTGTCCTAATGGATCTCTAGTTTATGGATTAGTAGAGGCTTTTTCACACTAGTTATCAGATTATGATTGTGTTGAGGTTTTCAGCTTTGTGGTTGTTTGGATTAAGCATTTTCTCTGTATGTCCTTTCATATGATATGACTATGCTGGTGTTTGAATTATTTCATCTTGAAATGAATGTCATGACTAGAAACAGGCTCAAAGGATTAGCTTGGGGATACTTATAGCCTTAATCACCGTGTCACATCCGGGGAGGATATTTCAGGTCGTTAAAAACTTAGTATCAGAACCAAAGATTTTTATGTAGTCCTAGGGAGTCTGACAAGCCGTGTTGAGAAGAGTGTTGACCATCGGGGTGTAGTGTGCCACATCTATGAGCAAGAGGCTACAAGACATTTTAGGAAAAAAAATTTATTTTTTTCAGATTCTATCATTCCTACAGTTGTGCCTCTTATCTAATAATTCATACTCATTTATTTCAGAAATGCCTCACTAAAGAGAGAATGCTCATAGGAACGATGATGAGCAACCCTTACCTGTTGATCCTTTGAATGAGACTGTTTCTTATACTGAGTTTTAAATGGACTTTCAGGCGTTAGCCTAAGCCATCACTACCAATGTTTAGGCCAATAACCAAGCCACAGTTGCTAATCAGCAGAGAGGTGATATAGCCATAGCTAGAATTCATAATTTCATGCAGATGAATCAGCCAGAGTTTTATAGGTCCAAGGCCGGTAAGGACCCACAGTTGCACCTGGAAGAGGTGAGAAATATCATGCAGGTAATGCATATTTCTATGGAAGAAAGTGTTGAGTTGGCATTTTACAGGTTGAATGACGTAGCTTATGACTGGGTTGGATCATAAAGGAAGGGTAGAGGTAAGGATGCTGCTCCTATGACTTGGCAGGTATTCCAAGATGCATTCTTGCATAATTTACTTCCGTTTGAGATGAGGTAGGCAAAGATTAAGGAGTTTATGAACTTGAGGCAGGGCTTCATGACTATTAAGGATTATTGCTTGAAGTTCAACCAGTTGGCCAAGTATGCTCCTGATTTGAATTCTGACACCCACGCTAGTATAAGCAAGTTCGTGATTGGTGTTTCTGGGTTGGTACTAAAGGAGTGTAGAACTGTGATGCTACATAAGGATATAGATCTGGCTAGGTTGATGATGCATGCCCAGTAGATAAAGGCAAATAAGATTAGGGAAAGAGATCGAGTGAGGGGTAACAAAAGAGCTACATCTGAGCAGCATAAGTTTAGCCAGCCTAGGTTCTATCGAGGGAACCACCCTCAATTTCAGAGTCATCCATCTAGGTTACAGAATAGCATTCGTAATAGACCCCGCTATCCTCCTTGTGATAAGTGTGGTAGGAGTTATCTCGAGGAGTATTTTGTAGATCTGAGGGGTTGTTTTAGTTGTGGCAAGCAGGGCCACAGACTCAGAGATTATCCTTTTACTAGATAGGGGAACAGAGATACCCGAACTTAGGCACAGGCTACTAGTGCACCTGTTCCTGTACCTCATCCCGCCCTTGCTCAAGATACTTTATCTAGCACTATTGGTAGTCATCGCCAGAACAGATTCTATGCCTTACCATCCTATCAGGAATAGGAGGACTCTGCCGATGTTGTTATCAGTATGCTCTGCGTCTTTTGCTTTGATGTCTATGTGTTTTTGGACCCCAGATCAAGTCTTTCTTATATGATCCCACTTGTAGCTATGAATTTTAAATTGAGTCCCAAAAAGATTCATGAGCTTATCCTAGTTTCTATACCTATCGGGGAGTCAGTTGTTTCTAAACAAGTTTATAGAGATTGTCCTATTACTGTTCTTCATAGAGTCATACTTGCTGATTTGATAGAGTTAGACATAGTGGATTTTGACCTTATTCTAGGTATGGATTTGCTTCATTCTTGTTATATATCTATTGACTGTCGTACCAATGCGGTCAAGTTTTAATTTCTTGATGAACCAGTTTTTGAGTGGTTCAGGAGTTCGGTATCTCCCAAGAGTTATTTTATCTCCCATCTCAAAGCCAAAAATCTAATATCTAAAGGTTGTATCTATCACCTAGTTAGAGTTAAGGACACTAAGTCTGAGCCACCAACTATTCAGTCAGTCGATATTATTAATGGGTTTTCATATGTTTTTCCAAAAGATCTCCCAGGGTTACCTCCAAATAGAAAGATAGAATTTAGGATTGACCTTCTTCCCGGTACTCGGCCTATTTCTATTCCACCATAACATATGGCACCTGCTGAGCTTAGGGATTTGAAATAGAAACTCAAAGATCTTTTAGACAAAGTTTTCATTAGGCCCAGTATTTCTCCTTATGGTGAACCTATCTTATTCGTGTGAAAGAAAGACTGTTCTTTATGTATGTGCATTGACTACTGTCAGCTTAACAAGGTCACCATCAAGAACAAGTATCCTCTTTCGAGAATTAATGACCTGTTTGATCAGTTACAATGTGCAAGTTATTTCTCCAAGATAGACCTTATATCCGGCTATCATCAACTTAAAAAGAGGGAATGTGATATTTCAAAGACAGCCTTTCGAACGCGCTATGGTCACTTTGAGTTTCTAGTTATGTCCTTTGGGCTAACCAATGCCCCAGTAGCCTTCATGGACCTTATGAATCGACTGTTCAAGCCATATCTTAATATGTTTGTCGTTGTCTTCACAGTTGACATCCTTGTATAATCCTGTAATGAGAATGACCATGTGAATCACCTTAGAGTTTTCTTGCAAACTCTTAGTTGTTCGCCAAATTCAGTAATTATGAATTTTGGCTAAGTTCTGTGGCCTTTCTAGGTCATATTGCTTTAGCTGAAAGTATTAGAGTTGACCCTCAAAAGACATAAATTGTAAGAAATTGGCCTAGACCTATCTCTTTATCTGATAGCTTATATTATAATATAGTAAGTAGGAAGGAGCGAAAGTTACTCGACCAGATAGGAGAGGCGACCAAAGAAAGCTGGTTCACCTTCTCTCTTCTCTTATAACATAGGTCATTCCAATCCCAAAAGTTTCTTGGGTCTAATGGGCTACTACCATTGTTTTGTTGAGGGTTTCTCTTCTATTACGTCTCCCATGACCCGATTTACCAAAAATAAAGTTATGTTCCAGTGGTCAGAATCCTGTGACAGAAGTCTTTAAGAGTTGAAGACTCGACTTACTTATGCCCCTGTGTTGACTTTGCCTGATGGTACAGATAGTTTGTTGGTATATTATGATGCCTCTAGAATTGGTTTGGGTTGTATGTTGATACAAAGAAGTAAGGTTATAGCCTACGCCTCTAGACAGTTGAAGCTGCATGATAATAATTACCCAACCCATGATCTTGAGTTAGCTGTTGTGGTCTTTAATATGAAATTCTGGAGACATTATCTTTATGGTGTCCATGTTGATGTGTTTACTGATCATAAGATCCTGCAGTATGTTTTTTCTCAGAGGGAGTTGAGTCTTAGGCAGAGAAGGTGGTTGGAGTTGTTGAAAGACTATGATACGAGTGTGTTGCATCACCCGAGCAAGGCTAATGTAGTGGCGGATACCCTTAGCAGATGGTCTATGGGAATTATTGCTTATGTAGAGGAAGGTAAGAAGGAATTAACTCATGATGTGCATTGTCTGGATAGATTGGGTGCTAGGTTGCTTGATTTAATGGAGGGAAGTACTTTGGTATAGAATAGTTTTGAATACTCTTTAGTTTCAGAAATAAAGGAGAAGTAAGATAGAGATCCTAGTTTGGTCAGACTAAAGGAGGCAGTTAAAGACCAAAAGATAGAGGTTTTCTCCCAAGAAGAAGATGGTGTGTTGAGATTGCAGGGTAAATTGTACGTTCCATATGGTGATGATCTGAGGAAGAGGATTATGGCTGAAGTGCATGGAGCGGTATTCTATTTATCTCGGCACTACTAAGATGTACCGCAACTTATGGACTATTTATAGGAATGAAAAAGGATATATCTGGGTTTTTAGCAAAGTGTGCAATGTGCCAACAGGTTAAGGTAGAGCACAAAAGACCTGACGGTCTGATGCAAGAGTTTGGTAGACCCACTTGGAAGTAGAAGGTAGTGAATATAGACTTCTTGATCGGGTTGCCTCTTTTTCGTCATCATTATGATTCTATTTGGGTTGTTATGGATAGGCTGACTAAGTCCGTCCATTTCTTGCCCGTGCTCACATCTTATTCAGCTGAGGATTACTCTAGTATGTATATCTAGGAGTTAGTCAAGCTGCATGGAGCTCCCTCGTCCATCATTTCAGATAGGGGCACTTAATTTACTTCTCAGTTTTAGAGGGCGTTTCAGCAGGTTCTCTGTACTATGTTCTTTTGAGTTTCTCTTTTCACCCAAAGACAGATGGTCAGGCTGAGAGGATCAATCAGACCCTAGAGGATATGTTGTGGGCATGTGTTATTGATTTCAAGGGTAATTGGGATGAGCATTTGCCATTGATAAAGTTTGCCTATAATAATAGTTACCACGCTAGAATCGGGATGGCACCATTTGAGTCCTTGTATGGTAGGTGATGTAGATTACCCATAGGTAGGTTTGAAGTGGGTGAGGCTACCGTGATTGGGCCTGATGTAGTGTTTGAAGCTATGGATAAATTTAAGTTGATTAGAGAGAGTTTGAAGACCACCAATAGTCATCAAAAGTCTTATGCCAATGTGAGGAGAAGAGATCTTAAGTTTGAAGTGGGTGATTTGGTATACTTGAAGATTTCACCCATGAAAGGGGATAAGAGGTTTGGTAAGAAATGAAAGCGTAGTCCCCGTTATGTTGGCCCGTATAGAGTCTTGAGTCGTGTTGGTAAGATAGCCTATGAGGTTGAGTTGCCCACAGAGTTGTCAGTTGTTCATCCTATTTTTCCTGTCTCCATGCGTAAGAATCATATTGGTGATTCTGTTGTAGTAGATCTATCATAGAATATCGATATTCAGAACAGTCTTTCCTTCGATGAGATTCCTATTGAGATCCAAGTTTTTCAAATCCGTAGACTAAGTAACAAAGAAGTTCCCTTTGTCAAAATTTTATGGCGGAACCAGCCTCTTGAGGGTACTACTTGGGAGGCAGAAGTAGACATGCGAGCCAAGTACCCGCACCTCTTTTCCATGAGTTCAGATAAATCTAAAGGTATAATTCTTCCTTAATTCAGCACTTCTAATCTAAAATTCAGCTATGTATCTATTCTTCCATGAGTTCTTGCAATTTCTGAGGTATTCAAGAGTTTAGAGAGATGTTGAGCCATTTAGCAAATTTTCTTCATCTATGTGTACTCTTTTTTTCCTGTGTTCCTAGTCCAACTAGCGACATCCGAGGATGAATGTTTTCAAGGGGGAGATATTGTAAGACCCCACAAAGTTCCCCCGTAGTTTAAGCCTTAAAGGGTGTCAAGTGAAGTATAATTCCGGACCTAAAATATTGAGAAGTGACTTCCTAAGTGAGTATCGTGTTAACCATATGGAATTTCCCCAATTTTGACTTTTTATCACATAGGAAATTTGATAAGCTTTCCGTAAAAGTTATGGCTAATGTAAGTCCTAGTCGTAAAACAGCATCATTTTAGTGCTTGGCACGTCGCGTAGAGGATCTATTTGACAATTGTCCAAGTCGCGGAGAGGATCTATTTGACAATTGTCCAAGTCACGGAGAGGATCTATTTGAAAATTGTCAATTTCCAGTGGAACTCTGTAATAGTGGCACGTCGCGGAGGACCCCAATTTTCCAATAGTTAATTTCCAGTGGCCTAGCGCGATTGTGATGCATCGCGCTGAAGTTCCAGGTCCAACTAGTGGAACAACGCGATGGCTATGCGTTACAGTGACTACCAATTTCCCATTTGTCAATTTTCAGTGAGCTAACGCGATAGTGGCGCGTCACAGTGGACAATGAGATTGGGTTCCCAGTTCAATATTTTCCATCTGTGTTCAGAAGTTAAAAAGGGAACTTTGGACTTTTTCGAAGCCTATTAAACCGTGCAAACACCAAATTAAGATCATTTACAAACTTTCTATGAAGTTTTTCTCAAATTTTCTCTCAACAAAAACCCTAAGCATCCAAAACCTCTTCCAAGAATCTCTAGAATCCACCATAGATTTTCATAATTGAGTCAAGATTCAAGGTTCCCCAGTCAAGGGCTTCAAGAATCCTCATTCAAGAGTACGAATAGAGTTCCAAAAGCGAGAGTTCATCCAAACCATCTAATTCAAGGTATGTGGGGTTTTGAACAAGGGTAATCCTTTCACCCTTGTGCCCAAATATTTATTTAAACCACTATTCTCTGTAATTTATGGGATTTTACATGAAATTGAATTGGGGGTTTCACCCATTGTTATTGGCTGTAAGCTTTTGATGTTTCCCTAGAATTGAGAGTCTAATGGCATGATTTTTCTACATGTTTTCTTGAGAAATTGGAGTTGGGTCTATACCCAATGATTTTAATCTTTTAGAAGTTAATAGTTGAAATGTTTGAAACATTGAAGTATATGAGTATGTTGAGATTTTGAGATGAATTGCTGAAATTTCTAGATTTCTACATGAGTTATAAATCTATATGCTATCTATTTTGCTTTTGATGAGTTTTTATTTGAGATTGAATTATGGGTTACTAAGACCTACTTGAGACTTGAGATTTTATGAACTATTGTGCTATAAGTACCCATGATTTGAATACTCTAAGATTGTTGAGAAATGTTTTGACCTAATGGTCATTGAGCTCTGAAATCCACTTTGCTACATGAGATTACAGATTTGATTATTGGGTTCGCGGTGAACCATGAGATTATTTTTAAAAGTGGATTTTTACGAGATGAGCGCAGATAATCTAAAGGGAGTAGTATTTAGAACCGATCAGGTAAGTTACTACAGTTTCTTACCCCAAATCTACGTACCACCATAGGTTGGGCCGGAGGCTAAGTTTATGATTTTCATTGGTCCTAAGGTCAAGTTGATATTGGGCATGAGGCCGAGTTTGTTTAGTGATCACTGGACCTAGTTTATACTCCGTGGCAAGAGTATGATGCCTCTCCCCAACGTGAGGTCTCTTCCTTAGGAGGACAAAACGTTGGACTCCATGTAGCTCGCATAGTTTATGTCGGTTAAGAGAAAATCCCTAAACTAAATTATTTTCCATTGAGATAAGATATTTTCTTTTAAAACTAAAGTACTTTCCCTTGTGTAACGACCCAATTTTCAGGAATCAAAACGTCACATGGTGCTCATGATCTCGAAGGACCACAAGCCAACACTCTACTGATATTTGTACATAAATACTGCATAATATAGATAATAAATACGGATACTGGCCATAAGGTTAAAAACTTCTAAAAATACTTAAAATAGAAAACTAAAAACTGATCCATCTATCCGAAAAGCCTCTAAACTATCTGAGCAATGGAGTTGATGGGGCATGTCCCCAACTAACTCCTTCTACTAAAAATAAATAAAATTTGATGCAATAATGATAAAATGATCATCCTCGAATGAAGAGGACTCACTGTTATGTCTACTGCTACTGACTGGGACTGAGCTGCCTAAGGTACTCTGGATCTCATGCATCTGAACCTATGGTGTCAAATAAAATACCATAGCGCAAATACGTCAGTATGGGAATGTACCGAGTATGCAGATGAGGTTAGGCTAAATGTAAGGTCTTATGCATGAACAAATACTTAACTAAATAATCATGAGAGTACTGAATGAGAACACATGCATGAATGCACAAACCATAACGACAACCATCACGACTCTAAATACTGAAACTCAAATACTGAATTATTGTCACCTTAACTGAATACTAACACTGAGATACTGAGATCAAGCCTATCTGACGGGTGATCTCTAAATTTGATACTGAAAAACTTTATATGGGACCAAGCCTATCTAATGGGTGGTCCATGAATCAATGGAACTATCTAATTTCCTCACTGAGATAGATGACTATATCTGACAGTCTTGGTTTTTAAAGATTGATACTAAAACTGTAACTATGGGAAGTAGTCACTTAACCGACATTCCCTGAATCTCAATTGGTGGGGTCCAACCTGTAACCTGAGCTGGAAGGGTATCAATACCATTCCATGGGTAAAGACCTCTCTGGTCATGTCTATCTGATAGGTGACCCTCACAGGAAGTGAAGCCTAAGGCAATATAATAGTCAGGCCTCTCTGACCGATGGCTAGCCTTTCCTGATGGGTGAATCCTGTATCCTGCACTAGCTACGCAATTCTAGAGTTCAGGGATTGCTCATAACGACTCTTCCTCTCTGAAGAGGAGCCGCCATCCCTGCCTTCACTCGATGTTAGCTCCTACTCCCAACTGAAACACTCTGAACTGATTCTTAATTGAACACATACTAAGTTGCATCTGATACTGATCATGTTTCTCGAATGGTTTGACTGAGTTAGGCTGAATTCACTTGGTTCCGTATCTGATAGAATACTATTGAATCTTGTTATCTTACTAAAAAATATTGAACTTTGAATAGAGTACTTGATTACTACAGAGGTTAGAAATAAACACTTGAATACTACTAGATCTGAGTTGGGTATAGAACTGAGACTAGATTATAAGCGAAACTGAGATTACAGCAATTACCGAGATTATTATGATTTCTTAAATTTTGTATTTGTCTGAGAATACTGAATTCTATAACTCTCTAAGTTCGTAGAATCATGGCTCAACTCAAATTACCGTGAAAACTAACACGGGCTCTAGACAGCACCTAAATTGTCAGGTATAAATACCCCCAGGACTCCATAACATAAAAGTAAAACATAACCATTCTTCAATATCAAGACCATGAACAATCATTCACCATCACAACCACTAAGGAAAAACTTCAAGCATTTAGAAATCCTAAACATGTAATAACATAGGGAGACATGCTATTGGATCATACTCTATTCAACAAGGCCTTGCATCAAGCATTTCGCACATATTTAAACATTGGCATGTACCGAAGAACACATAATTGTGGAACTTCATGCTATCATGTTACAATTAATTCATCAAAAACTTAGCATGTATTAAAGTATTAGCATGTATCAAAGAGCACATAATTGGGGATTTCATTCTATCATGCCACAAATCATTCACTAATGTTTTTTAACAAACACTTCGAATACATGGGCTTACACACAATTGGGGATTTCTAGTCAACATGCTATAATGGCTCTAATTCATTTACATAAGTATTTTATCAAGAATATGGGAGAATTCTATGCTTATTCAACAATTTCTACACTTAATTGAAATGAACACATCACTTAACAAGCAACTTGAAGAGAGTTTATCATCAACATCACCTGAATATCACATACTAAGGTCAAAGTTTTAAAACCTTGTAAACAAACATGAATCACAATGCAATAATAGCATAAACATCAATTTCAACTCATATGAATCATAAAAACTCATAAACATAAAAGCTTTGAAATTTAGAAAAGAGTTCTTGAGCTTCTTTTACGAAAGGGACCCAAGAATCAACATATGCATAGCTTAGAGAAACTCTTTCTTGAAAGTTATTGGAGAGATTCTTGATTTCTTGATTTCTATTGAAGAGGAAACAAGGGTTTTGATTTTATAGAAACCCTAATTTCTTATGTTGAAGAGAATAGAGAGAAAACAATGATATTTTTGGTTAAATGAGGCCAAATCCCGTGTTAAGGAGTATATATAAGGGATGGCAAAAGACCCTTTTCTCCCTTGGAATTAAATTGAAAAATTCCATTTTTACATATTGGCGCAGCGTGCCATAATTGCGCTAGCTCACTGAAATTGAACAATCGGGAAATTGCTTGATGGCGCGATGGGGTGGAAATCGCGTTGCCACCTTGGTTGCAAACTGGAAAGGATTCGCGACGCGGTGGAATTGCGTTGGTGCACTGGAAATTAACAATTCAGAAATCAAGCCTTTAAGTGATGCACCATAATCACAGAGGCTTACTAAATTTTAATGATTGCCATTTTAGCTGGCTCCACGATGCGCTAAAGTATCAGGTGGTGCACTGTCTCAATAAAATGGCTCTAACTTTTCATCCAAGTGTCAGATTTGGGCAAATTTGGTATCGACAGAAAGCTTATTCAATTCTCTACATGAAAAAAAATGTCGATATTAGGGTAATTCTATATGGTTTAAAGTACTTCTCACTTGGGAAGACACTTTTTACCTTTTTAGGGTTGAATTAACACTTCACTGAACACGCTCTAAGGCTCAGACTATGAGAGAATTTTGTGAGGTCTTACACCTTGATATGAGTATTTTTCCCTAAAGCTTGAAATGGAATATTTTCCTTACGTGAACAAAATGCCTTCAAGTACGTACCAAAGTTATATGATTTTGAATTCCAATTATTTGAGTTTAAAAGAATTATAAGTTCTTGAGCATTGAAGAAGTTTTACTCTCTTTGAGAGATATTCATGAGTTGAAATTATTTCTTAAAGTTTCCTTTAGCCTTGAATAATGTGAATAAGAGAAGAGTATAAATTTTAAAGTTGAAAGTATAATGACTCACCAGATTGTGTCACATGTTTCATTTTACATGATTCATGATCTTTGTAATTTATACTTATTCAAGCCATGTGAGTCATTACTTATTACATGCATGATTTGATTAAAGAGTATTGATGTTATTTTATATAAATGCATGCACCCCCACATACTCAGTGCATTCCCAATTACTGATGTATGTATATGTTTATGTACTACACTGTCTTATAATGTAGGTTTAGGAGCTCAGTCCTAGCCTCATCAGTGACTTTCGGGTACCTCTGTCTACATTTCTACAGTGGTGAGTCCTCATGGTTCGAGGACCTATCATCAGACATTTCTGTATTTAAGAAACTATGTTATTACTTTTAGTTCATTTCGAGTCTGTTGAGGACCTGTCCCAATGGCTCTCTACTTCATGGATTAGTAGAGGCTTTGTCAGACTAGTTATCAGATTGTGGTAGTGTTGAGGTTTATGGCTTTGTGGTCATTTGGTCTGACCATTTTCTCTATATTTCCAATCATATGATATGACTATGCTGGTGTTTGAATTAGTTCATCTTGAAATAAGTGTCATTACTTGAAACAGGCTCACAGGGTTAGCTTGGGTCTACTTGTAGCCTTAGGCATTGTGTGACATCTCCGGAGGCTATTTCATCTCATTTCAAACATGGTATCAGAGCCTAAGGTTCTTAAGGAGTCCTAGGAAGTTTGACAAGCCGCGTTGAGTAGAGTCTTGACCATCGGTATGTAGTGTGCCATATCTATGAGCAAGAGACTACCAGAAATTTTAGGAAAAGTTATTTCTTTTTTTAGATTCTATCATGCCTATAGTTGTCCCTCTTATATAATAATTTGTGCTCATCTATTTCAAAAAATGCCTCTCCAAAGAGCGAATGCCCATAGAAATGATGATGAGAAACCCCCACTTATAGATCCTTTGAATAAGACTGTCTCATGCTGAGTTTTAGGCAGCCTTTCAGGCATTAGCCTAAGCAGTCACTACCAATGTTCAGGCCAATAACCAGGCCGCTGTTGCTAATCAGTAGGGAGGTAATGTAGCCATGGCTATAATCCATGATTTCATACAGATGCATCCGCCAGAGTTTTATGGGTCCAAGGCTGGTGAGGACCTATAGTTATACCTATAAGAGGAGAGAAAGATCACGTAGGTGATTCATATTTCTAAGGAATAAAGTATTGAGTTGGCATCTTATAGGTTGAAGGACATAGCTTATGATTGGGTTGTATTATGGAGGAAGGGTAGAGGTGAGGATGTTGCTCCTATGACTTGGCAGGTTTTCCAAGGTACATTCTTGGACAAGTTCTTTTCGGTTGAGATGAGGAAGGCAAAGATTAAGGAGTTATGAACTTGAGGCAGGGCTCTATGACTGTTAAGGAGTACTGCTTGAAGTTCAACCAGTTGGCCAAGTATGATCTTAATTTGATTTTTGACACCCATGCTAGTATGAGCAAGTTCGTGACTGGTGTTTCTGGGTTGGTACTAAAGAAGTGTAGAACTTTGATGCTGCATAGGGATATATATCTGGCTAGGTTAATGATGCATGCCCAGTAGATAGAGGCTAATAAAATTAGGAAAAGATATTGAGTGAGGGGTAACAAGAGGGATAGATCGAAATAGAATAAGTTTATCTAGCCTTGGTTCCATTGAGGGAATTGCCCTCAGTTTCAGAAGTATCTATCTATGCCAGTACCTTCATCAGCTAGTGCTCCTACACCTAGAAGTAGGTATGAGCAAGGGGATATATCATTTATGTCTAGGTCACAGAATAGTATTGGTAATAGGCCTCGCTATCCTCCTTGTGCTAAGTATGGTAGGAGTCATCTAGGGGAGTGTTTTGTAGATTTGAGGGGTTGTTTTGGTTGTGTCAAGTAGGGCCATAGACTTAAACATTGTCCTTATGATAGATTAGGGAATAGAGATTCCAGACCTCAGGAACAGGCTACTAGTGCACCAGCTCCTGTACCCCATCCCGCCTCTACTCAGGATGCTTCATCTAGCACTTCTGGCAGTTAGCGCCAGAACAGATTCTAAGCCTTACTATCCCACCAAGAGTAGAAGGACACTCCCGATGTTGTTATCGGTATGCTCCTTGTCTTTTTCTTTGATTTCTATGTGTTGTTGGACCCCTGGTCAAGTTTTTCATAAGTGATCCCACTTGTGTCTATGAATTTCAAAATAAGTCCCGAAAAGATTCCTGAGCCTTTCCTAGTTTCTACACCTGTCGTGGAGTCAGTTGTTACTAAACAAGCTTATAAAGATTGTCCTATTACTTTTCTTCATAAAGTCATACTTGCTGATTTGATAGAGTCAGACATAGTGGATTTTAACCTTATTCTAGGTATGGATTGGCTTCATTATTGTTATACATCTATAAACTGTCGTACCCATGTGATCATGTTTTAGTTTCCTGATGAACCAGCTTTTGAGTATTTCGGGAGTTCAGTATCTCCCAAGAGTCATTTTATCTCCTATCTCAAAGACAAAAAGCTAATATCCAAGGGTTGCATCTAGCACCTAGTTAGAGTCAAAGACACTAAGTCTGAGGCACCAACTATTCAGTCATTCGATATTGGTAATAATTTTCCATATGTTTTTTCAAAAGATCTCCCAGGGTACCTCCTAATAGAGAGATAAAATTTGGGATTGACCTTCTTCTTGATACTCAGCCTATGTCTATTCCACCATACCGTATGGCACCTGTTGAGCTTAAGGAGTTGAAAGGGCACTCAGAGATCTTTTAGACCAAGGTTTTATTAGGCCCAGTATTTCTCCTTGGGGTACACCTATCTTATTCGTGTGAAAGAAACTCAGTTCTTTGCATAGGTGCATTGACTACCGTTAGTTTAACAAGGTCACCATAAAGAATAAGTGTCCTCTTTCGAGAATTGATGACCTATTTTATCAGTTGCAAGGTGCAAGTTATTTCTCCAAGATAGACCTTAGTTCTGGCTATTATCAACTTAAAGTGAGGGAATGTGATATTTCGAAGATAGCCTTCGAAACCAGCTATGGTCACTTTGAGTTTCTAATCATGTCCTTCGTGCAAACCAATGCCCCAGCAGCCTTCATGGACCTCATGAATCGAGTGTTCAAGCCATATCTTGATATGTTTGTCATTGTCTTCATAGATGACTTCCTTGTAAACTCCCGTAATGAGAATGACCATGTGAATCACCTTAGAGTTGTCTTGAAAACTCTTAGACATCACCAGTTGTTTGCCAAATTAAGTAAGTGTGAATTTTTTCTAAGGTATGTAGCATTTCGAGGTCATATTGTTTTAGCCAAAGGTACTAGAGTTTACCCCCAAAAGACAAAAGTTGTAAGAAATTAGCCTAGACCTATCTCTCCATCTGACATTAGAAGTTTATTGGGTCTAGCGGGCTACTATCGTTGTTTTGTTGAGAGTTTCTCTTCTATTGCGCCTCCCATGATCCAGTTGACCCAAAAGAAATTTAAGTTCTAGTGGTTAAATTCCTGTGGGAAGAGTTTTCAGGAGTAGAAGAATCGATTTACTTCAGCCCCTGTGTTGACTTTGCTTGATGGTACAGATAGTTTTGTGGTATATTTTGATGACTCAAGAATTGGTTTGGGTTATGTGTTGATACAAAGAGGTAAGGTTATATCCTATGCCTCTAGACAGTTTAAACCGTATGAGAAGAATTACCTAACCCATGATGTTGAGTTAGCTATTGTGGTCTTTGCTTTGCAAATCTGGAGACATTATCTTTATGGTGTCTATGTTGATATGTTTACTGATCATAAGATCCTACAGTATGTGTTTACTTAGAGGGAATTGAATCTTAGGCAGAGGAGGTGGTTGGAGTTGTTGAAAGACTATGATATGAGTGTTTTATATCACCCGGACAAGGCCACTATAGTGGCGGATGCCCTTAGCAGATTACCTATAGGTATTATTGCTCATGTAGAGGAAGGTAAGAAGGAGTTAAATCGTGATATGCATTGTCTGGCTAGATTGGGTGTTAGATATCTTGATTTAGCGAAGGGATGTACTTTGGTGCAGAGTAGTTCTGAATCCTCTTTAGTTTCGGAATTGAAAAAAAAGCAAGATAGAGATCCTAGTTTGGCCAGACTGAAGGAGGTAGTTTATGACCAGAAGGTAGAGGTTTTCTCCCAAGGGGATATTGTGTGTTGAGATTGCAAGGTAAATTAAACATTCCATGTGTTGATGATCTGAGGTAGAGGATTATGGTTGTAGCGCATGGTGTGGTATTCTATTCTTCCCGGAACTACCAAGATGTACCTCAACTTATGGGAAATCTATTGGTGCAATGGCATGAAAAAAGATATATCTGGGTTTGTAGCAAAGTGTACAATGTGCCAATAGGTTAAGGTAGAGCACCAAAGACCTGGTGGTATGATGTAAGAGTTTGGTATATCCACTTGGAAGTGGGAGGTGGTGAATATGGACTTCGTGACCTGGTTACCTTTTCCGTGTCATCATCATGATTCTATTTTAGTTGTTGCGGATAGGCTGACTATGTCCATGCATTTCTTTCCCATGCTCACATCTTATTAAGCTGAGGATTATGCTATATTGTATATCTAGAAGTTAGTCAAGCTGCATGGAGATCCCTCGTCTATTATTTTGTATAGAGGCACTCAATTTACTTCTCAATTTTGGAGGTTATTTCAGTAGGGTCTTGGTACCCAAGTTCTTTTGAGTTCCGATATTCACCCTTAGACAGATGGTTAGGCAGAGATGACCATTCAGATCCTAGAGGATATATTGCGGGCATGTGCCCTTGATTTTAAGGGTAATTGGGATGAGCATTTTCTATTGATAGAGTTTGCCTATAATAATAGTTACCATACTAGCATCTGGATGCACCATTTAAGGCCTCGTATGGTAGGATATGTGAAAAGTTAAGTTGATTAGAGAGAGGTTAAAGACCACCCAAAGTCGTCAAAGGTCTTATGCCGATGTGAGGAGAAGAGATCTTGAGTTTGAAGTGGGTGATTTGGTATACTTGAAGATTTCACCCATGGATGGGGTGAAGAGGTTTGGTAAAAAGGGAAAGCTTAGTCCCCGTTATGTTGGCCCGTATAGAGTCTTGATCTGTGTTGGTAAGGTGGCCTCTGAGGTTGAGTTTCCCGCAGAGTTGTCAGTTGTTTATCCTATTTTTCATGTCTCCATCTTAAGAAGCATATTGGTGATTCCGTTGTAGTAGATCCTTTAGAGAATGTCGATATTCAGAACAGTCTTTCCTTTGATGAGATTCCTGTTGAGATCCTAGATTTTAAGATCTGTAGACTAAGGAACAAAGAAGTTCCCTTGGTCAATGTTTTGTGGCGGAACCAGTCTGTTGAGGGTGCTACTTGGGAGGCAAAAGTAGACATGTGAGCCAAGTACCTGCACCTTTTTTCCGTGAGTTCAGATCAATCAGAAGGTATAATTCTTCCTTAATTCAGCACTTCTAATCTAAAATTCAGCTATGTATCTATTCTTCCATGAGTTCTTGCAATTTCTGAGGTATTCAAGAGTTTTGAGAGATGTTGAACCGTTTAGCAAATTTTCTTCATATATGTGTACTCTTTTTTTCCTGTGTTCCTAGTCCAACTAGCGACATTCGAGGATGAATGTTTCCAAGGGTAAGACCCCATAAAGTTCCCTCGCAGTCTGAGCCTTAAAAGGTATCAAGTAAAGTATAATTCCGGACCTAAAAGATTGAGAATTGACTATCGAAGTGAGTATCATGTTAACCAAATGGAATTTATACAATTTCAACTTTTTATCGCATAAGAAATTTGATAAGCTTTTCATCGATATAAGATTCGCCAAAATCTGATACCCGAGTAAGAAGTTATGGCTAATTTAAGTCCTCGTTGTAAACTAGCATCATTTTAGTGCTTGGCGCATCGCGGAGAGCATCTATTTGAAAAATATCAATTTCCAGTGAAACTCCGCAATAGTGGCGCATCGCAGAGGACCCCAATTTTCCAATAGTCAATATCCAGTGGCCTGGCGTGATTGTGATGCGTTGCACTGAAGTTCTATGTCTCAACAAGTGGGCAATGCATTGGCTCCGTGTTGCGGTGACTACCAATTTTCCATTTGTCAATTTCCAGTGAGCCACTACGATAGTGGAGTGTTATGGTGGCCAATGAAATCAGGTTCCCAGTTTAATTTTTTCTAGCTTCGTTCAGAAGTTAAAAAGGGCACTTTGGACTTTTTTCAAGCCTCTTAAACCGTGCAAACTCAAAATTAAGGTCATTCACAAGCTTTCAATGAAGTTTTTCTCAAGTTTTCTCTCAACAAAAACACTAAGTATCCAAAACCTCTTCCAAGAATATCTAGAATCCACCATAGATTTTTTTAATTGAGTCAAGATTCAACGTTCCCAAGTCAAGGGCTTCAAGAATCCTCATTCAAGAGTACGAATAGAGTTCGAAAAGCGAGAGTTCATCCAAAGCTTCTAATTCAATGTATGTGGGGTTTTGAACAAGGTTAATCCTTTCACCCTTATGCCCAAAGGTTTATTTAAACCACAATTCTCTATAATTTATGAGATTTTACATGAAATTGAATTAGGTTTTTTCACCCATTGTTATTGGTTGCAAGCTTTTAATATTTGCATTGAATTGAGAGTCTAATGGCATGATTTTTTACAGGTTTTCTTGAGAAATTATAGATGTTTCTATACCGAATGATTTTAATCTTTTAGAAGTTAATAGTTGAAATGCTTGAAACATTGAAGTATATGAGTATGTTGAGATTTTGAAATAAATTACTGAAATTTTCAGATTTTTACATGACTTATGAATCTATATGCTATCTATTATGCTTTTCATGAGTTTTAACTTGACATTGAATTATGGGTTATTAAGCCCTACTTGAGACTTGAGATTTTATGAACTATTGTGCTATAAGCACCCATGATTTGAATACTCTAAGATTGTTGAGAAATGTTTTGACCTAATGGTCATTGAGCTTTGAAATCTATTTTCCTACATGAGAGTACAGATATCATTATTGGGTTCGTGGTGAACCATGAGATTATTTCTAAAAGTTGATTTTTATGAGATGAGCGCAGATAATCTAAAGGGAGTAGTATTTAGCACCGCGCGGGTAAGTTACTATGGTTTCTTACCCTAAATCTATGAGTCACCATAGGTTAGAACTGAGGCCGAGTTTATGATTATCATTTGGCCTAAGGCCGAGTTAATATTGGTCCCAAGGCTGAGTTTGTTTAGTGATCACTGGACCTAGGTCATACTCCCTGGCAATATTATGATGCCTGTCCCCAACGTGAGGTCTCTTCCTTAGGAGGATAAAACGTTGGACTCCATGTAGCTCGCATGGTTTATGTAGGTTAAGAGAAACTCCCTAAACTAAAGTATTTTCCATTGAAATAAGATAATTTCCTTTAAAACTAAAACACTTCCCCTTGTGTAATGACCCGATATTCTAGAATTAAAACATCACACGGTACTCATGATCCCAAAGTACCACAAGCCAACCCTCTACTAATATTTGTAAGTGAACACTGCATAATATAGCTAGCAAATGTTGAAATTGGCCATAAGGTTCAAAACTTCTAAAAATACTCAAAATTGAAAACTAAATACTGATACATTTGTCCGAAAAACCTCTAAACTATCTGAGCTGTGGAGTTGATGGGACATATCCCCAACTAACTCTGTCTACTGAAAATAAACAAAGTTTGATGCAATAATGATAAAAGGATCATCCTCAAATGAAGAGGACTAACTGTTATGTCTACTGTTGCTGACTGGGACTGAGCTTCTAAGGGTGCTCTGGATCTCATGCCTCTGAACCTATGGTGTCACATAAACACCATAGCGCAAATTCGTTAGTACGGGAATATACCGAGTATGCAGATAAGGTTAGGATAAATGCAAGGTCTTATTCATGAACAACTGCTTAATTGAATAATCATGAAAGTACTGAATGAGAAAACATGCATGACTGAACAAACCATAACTACAACCATCACGACTCTAAATACTAAAACTTGGATACTACATTACTGTCACCTGAACTAGCTACTAACACTTATATACTGAATAACTAAATTATCTGATACCAATAACTGAGTACTGGAATTGAGATCAGTCTTATGTAGCGAGTAATCTCGGAATCTAAGGATAGTGAAGTTAATACTCACGTCATTGACTGAATTTTTTTGAGCTTTCTTCTCTAGACTGACTGCATTGTATATCAAACCTCTCTAACAGATGATTCCAGAATCTACTATCAATGATAAGAAAAGATCATGTACAAATCTAACAAAAAGAATACTCAACTGAATCTGAGATTGAGATCAAGCCTATCTGATGGGTGATCTCTAGATCTGATAACAAGAATACTCAACTGAATCTTAGACTTAGATCAAGCCTATCTGACAGGTGATCTCTAGATCTGATATTAAGAATACTCAACTGAATCTGAGACTGAGATCAAGCCTATCTAACGAGTGATCTCTAGATCTAATAACAAGAATACATAACTGAATTTGAGATAGAGATCAAGCTTATCTGATGGGTTATCTCTAGATCTGATAATGAGAATACTAAACTAAATATGAGATTAAGATCAAGCCTATCTGATGGGTGATCTCTAGATCTAATACTGAATAACTTTATAAGGGACCAAGCCTATCTGACGGGTGGTCCATGAATAATTGGAACTATCTTAGTTCCTCACTAAGATAGATGACTGTATCTAACTGTCATAGTTTTTAAAGATTGATACTAAAACTGCAACTATGGGAAGTAGTCACTTAACCGATACGCCTCGAATCTCTACTGTTGGGGTCTAACCTGTAACCCCAGATGGAAGGGTATAAATACCATGCCATGAGTAAATACCTATTTGGTCATCACTTAAAGAATATAGGAATCCTAAACATGTAATAACATAGGGGTACATGCTACTGGATCATACTCCATTTAACATGGCCTTGCATCAAGCACTTCGCACATATTTAAGTCTTGGCATGTACCGTAGAACACTTAATTGGGGAACTTAATGCAATTATGTTACAATTCATTCATCAAACACATATCACGTATTAAAGTATTATCATGTATCAAAGAGCACATAATTGGGGAATTTCATGCTATTATGCCACAATTCATTCACTAAGGCTTTTTAACAAACACTTAGCATGCATGGGCTTACACACAATTAGGGATTTCTAGTCAACATGCTATAATGGCTCTAATTCATTTACATAAAATTTTATCAAGCATATGGGGAGCATGCTTTGCTTATTCAACAATTTCTACACTTAATTGAGATGAACACGTCACTTAACAAGCAACTTGGGTTTATTATAAATATCACATGAATATCACATACTATGGTCAAACCTTGAAAACATTGTAAAAAACATGAATCACCACTCAATAATAACATGAACATCAATTTCAACTCAAATGAATCATGAAAACCCATAAACATAAAAGCTTTGAAATTTAGAAAAGGGTTCTTGAGTTTCTTTGACAAAAGGGACCCAAGAATCAATATCTACATACCTTAGAGAAACTATTTATTGAAAGTTTTTGGAGAGATTATTGATTTCTCTTGAAGAATAAAGAATGGTTTTTATTTTGTAGAAACCCTAGTTTTTTATGTTGAAGAGAATTAAGAGAAAACAATGGTATTTTGGGTGAACTGAAGCCAAATCCTATGTTGAGGAGTATATATAGCGGTTAGGAAAAGACCCTTTTCGCCCTTAGAATTAAACTGAAAAATCCCAATTTTACATGCTGGTGCGACATGACATAATCATGCTGGCTCACTGGAAATCGGACAATCGAGAAACTGCTTGATAGCGCGACGCGGTGGAAATTGTGTTGCCACCTTGGTTGGGAACTGTAAAGGCACCGCGACGTGGTGGAATCACGTTGGTGCACTGTAAATTGATAATTCTAAAATTGAAATGCACCAAATTATGGAGGCTCACTGGATTTTGATGATTGCCATTTGTGCTTGCTCCGCGATGCGCGGAAGTACCATGTGGTACACTATCTCACTAAAATAGCTCTAAATCTTTGCCCGAGTATCGGATTTGGGTGAATTATGTATCGACGGAAAGATTACTCAATGATCTACATAACAAAAAGTCGATATTAGGGAAATTCTACATGGTTCAAAATACTTCTCTCTTATAAATACATTTTTTACTTTTTAGGGCCAGATTAACACTTCACTGAATACGCTCTAAGGCTCAGACTACGAGAGAATTTTATGGGGACTTATACCTAGATATGAGTATTTTTCGCTAAAGCTTGAAATGGAATATTTTCCTAACGTGAACAAAATGTCTTCAAGTATGTTTCAAAGTTGTATGATTTCGAATTCCAAGTATTTGAGTTTAAAATAGTTATGAGTTCTTGAGCATTGAAGAATTTTTACTCTCCATGAGACATATGCATGACTTGAAAGTATTTCTTAAAGTTTACGTTAGCCTTGTTTAATGAGAAAAAGAGAAGAGTACAAATTTCAAAGCTGAAAGAATAATGACTCACGAGATTGTGTTACATGTTCCATTTTACATGATTCGTGAGCTTCGCATTTTATAATTACTCAATCCATGTGATTCATTACTTATTACATGCATGATTTGATTAAAGAGTATTGATGTTTTTTATATAAACGCATGCACCCCCACATACTCAGTACATTTCCAATTGCTAATCCACATATACGTCTATGTGCTACATTGTCTTATAATGTAGGTATAAGTGCTCAGTCCCAGCCTCATTAGTGACTTTTGAGTACCTCTGTCTACATTCCTACAGTAATAAGTCCTCATGGTTCGAGGACCTATAGTCAAATATTTCAGTATTTGAGAGACTATGTTATTACTTTCAATTTATTTTGAGTCAGTTGGGGACCTATCCCAAAGGCTCTCTAGTTCATGGATTAGTAGAGGCTTTGTCAGACTAGTTATCATATTGTGGTTGTGTTGAGGTTTCCAGTTTTGTGGTCATTTTGATCTAGCATTTTCTCTGTATGTCCTTTCATATGATATGATTATGCTGGTGTTTTAATTATTTTATATTGAAATGAGTGTCATTACTAGAAACATTCTCAAAGGGTTAGCTTGGGGCTACTTGTATCCTTAAGAACCATGTGACATCTTGTGAGGCTATTTTGGGTCGTCAGAAACTTGGTACCAGATCTTAAGGATTTTAAGGAGTCCTAGGGAGTCTGATAAGCCACGTTGAGTAGAGTTTTGCCCATCGGTGTGTAGTGTTCCACATCTATGAGCAAGAGGCTACAAGACATTTTAGTAAAAGTTGTATCTTTCTTTTAGATTCTATCGTGCCTACAGTTTTCCCTCTTATCTAATAATTTGTACTCATCTATTTCAGAAAATACATCTCCGAAGAATGAATGCCCGCACAAATGATGATGAGAAACCCCCACCTGTTGATCCTTTGAATGAGACTCTGTCTCATGTTGAGTTTCAGGCAGCCATTCAGTTGTTAGCCTAAGCAGTCACCGCCAATGTTTTTTCTAATAACCAGGCCACAGTTGCTAATTAGTAGGAAGGTGAAGTAGCCATAGCTAGAATCCATGATTTCATGTGAATGAATCCGCCAGAGTTTTATAAGTCTAAGTCCGGTGAGGACCCATAATTGTACCTGGAGGAGGTGATAAAGATCATGCAGGTGATGCATGTTTCTAAGGAAGAAAGTGTTGAGTTGGAATCTTACAGGTTGAAGGACATAGCTTATAACTGGTTTGTATCATTGAGGAAGGGTAGAGGTGAGGATACTGCTCCTATGACTTGGCATATGTTCCAAGATGTATTCTTGAACAAGTTCTTTCTGCTTAAGATGAGGAAATCAAAGATTGAGAAGTGTATAAACTTGAGGCAGGGCTCCATAACTGTTAAGGAGTACTTCTTCAAGTTCTACCAGTTAGCCAAGTATGCTTCTAATTTGATTTCTGACACCTTGACTAGTATGAGCATTTTCGTGATCAGTGTTTCTGGGTTGGTACTAAAGGAGTGTAGAACAGCGATGCTGCATAGGGATATGGATCTAGAAAGGTTGATGATGTATTCCCACTAGATAGAGGCGAATAAGATTAGGGAGAGAGATTGAGTGAGTGGTAACAAGAGGGCTAGATCCGAGCAGCATGAGATTATCCATCCTATGTTCTATCGAGGGAACCGCCCTCAACTTCAGAGGCATCCGTCTATGCCAGCGCCTTCATTAGCTAGTGCTCCCGCTCCTAGAAGCAGGCAGGAGCAAAGGGATAGATCTTTTATTTCTAGGTCACAAAATAGTGTTGGTAAAAGGCCCGGCTATTCTCATTGTGCTTTGTGTGGTAGGAGTCATCTCGGGGAGTGTTTTATAGATCTGAGAGGTTGTTTTTATTGTGGAAAGCAGGTCCTGAGACTTAGAGATTGTCTTTATGCAAGATAGGGGAACTAAGATGCCCGACCTCAGGCACCGGCTACTAGTGCACCAGCTCCTAAACCCCGTGCCGCCCCTGCTCAGGATGCTTTATCTAGCACTGTTGGCAAACAGTGCCATAATAGATTCTATGCCTTACCATCTCATAAGCAATAGGAGGACTCTCTCGATATTGTAATTGGTATGCTCCATGACTTTTTCTTTGATTTCTATGTGTTGTTGGACCCCGAGTCAAGTATCTCTTATGTGACCCCATTGTAGCTATAAATTTCAAAATGAGTCCCGAAAAGATTCTTGAGCCTTTCTTAGTTTCTACACCCGTCGGGGAGTCAGTTGTGCTAAACAAGTTTATAGAGATTGTCCTGTTACTGTTCTTCTTAGAGTCATACTTGATGATTTGATAGCGTTAGACATGGTGGAGTTTTAACTTATTCTGGGTATGGATTGGCTTCATTCTTATTATGCATCTATAGACTATCATACTAGTATGGTCAAGTTTTAGTTTCCTGATGAACCATCTTTTGAGAGATCTAGGAGTTTGGTACCTCCCAAGAGTGATTTTATCTCCTATCTCAAATCCAAAAAGCTAATATCCAAGTGTTGCATCTATTACCTAGTTAGAGTCAAAGACACTAAGTCCGAGGCTCCAACTATTCAGTCAGTCGATATTGTTAATGAGTTTTCAGATGTTTTTTCAAAAGATCTCCCAGGGTTACCTCCCAATAGAGAGATAGAATTCAGGATTGAACTTCTTCCCGTTACTCGACCTATTTCTATTCCACCATAACATACAGTACCTGCTGAGCTTAAGGAGTTGAAAAAGCAACTCAAAGATCTTTTAGACAAAGGTTTCATTAGGCCCAGTATTTCTCCATGGGGTGCACCTTTCTTATTCATGCAAAAAAATGACGATTATTTACGTATGTGCATTGACTACCATTATCGTAACAAGGTCACCGTTAAGAAAAAATATCCTCTTTCTAGAATTAATGACCTTTTTAATCGGTTGCAAGGTGCAAGTTATTTCTCCAAGATAGACCTTAGATCCGGCTATCATCAACTTAAAGTGAGGGAATGTTATATTCCAAAGACAGCCTTCCAAACCAGCTATGGTCACTTTGAGTTTCTAGGCATGTCCTTTGGGATAACCAATGACCCAGTAGCCTTCATGGACCTCATGAATTGAGTGATCAAGCCATATCTTGATATATTTGTCATTATCTTCATAGATGACATCCTTGTATACTCCCGTAATGAGAATGACCATGCAAATCACCTAAGAGTTATCTTGCAAACTCATAGAGATCACCAGTTGTTCACTAAATTTAGTAAGTGTGAATTTTTCCTTAGGTCTTTTGCTTTTCTAGGTCATATTGTTTCAGCCAAAGTTATTAGAGTTGACCCACAAAAGACAGAAGTTGTAAGAAATTGGCCTAAACCTATCTCTCCATCTTACATAGAAGTTTCTTGGGTCTAACGGGATACTACCATCGTTTTGTTGAGGTTTTCTCATCTATTGCGTCTCCCATGATTCGGTTGACCCAAAAGAAAGTTAAGTTCCAGTGGTTAGATTCCTGTGAGAAGAGTTTTTAGGAGTTGAAGACTCGACTTACTTTAGCCCCTATGTTAACATTACCTGATGGTTCAAATAGTTTTGTAGTGTATTGTGACACCTCTAGAATTGGATTGGGTTGTGTGTTTATACAAAGAGATAAAGTTATAGCCTACGCCTCTAGACTGTTGAAGCCGCATGAAAAGAATTACCCAACCTATGATCTTGAGTTAGCTGTTGTGGTCTTTGCATTGAAAATCTAGAGACATTATCTTTATGGTGTCCATGTTGATGTGTTTATTGATCATAAGAGCCTGCAGAATGTGTTTACTTAGAGGGAGTTGAATCTTAGGCAGAGGAGATGGTTGTAGTTGTTGAAAGACTATGATATGAGTGTGTTGTACAACCCGGGCAAGGCCAATGTAGTGGCAGATGCCCTTAGCAGATTGTTTATAGGTATTATTGCTTATGTAGAGGAAGGTAAGAAGGAGTTAACTCGTGATATGCATTGTCTGTCTAGATTAGGTGTTAGGTTGATTGATTAAGGGAAGGGAAGTACTTTGGTACAAGTAGTTCTGAATCCTCTTTAGTTTCAAAAGTAAAGGAGAAGCAAGATAGAGATCCTAGTTTGGTCATACTGAAGGAGGCAGTTAAGGACCAAAAAGTAGAGGTTTTCACCCAAGGGGGAGATGGCGTGCTGAGATTGCAGGGTAAATTGTGCATTCTGTATGTTGATGATATGAGGCACAGAATTATGGTTGAAATGCATGGTGCGGTATTCTATTCATCTCGGCACTACCAAGATATACAGCAACTTGTAGGAAATCTATTGGTGGAATGGCATGAAGAAGGATATATCTGGGTTTGTAGCAAAGTATTCAATGTGCCAACAGGTTAAGGTAGAGCACCAAAGACCTGGCGGTGTCATGCAAGAGTTTGGTATACCTACTTAGAAGTTGGAGGTGGTGAATATGGACTTCGTGATCGGATTTCCTATTTCTCGTTGTCATCATGATTTTATTTGGGTTGTTGTGGATAGGCTGACTAAGTCCATGCATTTCTTGCTCATGCTCATGTCTTATTCAGCTGAGGATTATTCTAGATTGTATATCTGGGAGTTAGTCAAGATTCATGGAGTTCCCTCATCCATCATTTTGGATAGGGGCACTCAATTTACTTTTCAATTTTGGAGGGCATTTCAGTAGGGTCTTGGTACCCATGTTCTTTTTAGTTTCGTATTTCACCCACAGATAGATTGTTAGGCTGAGAGGACCATTCAGAGCCTAGAGAATATGTTGCGGGCGTGTGCTCTTGATTTCAAGCGTAATTGGGATGAGCATTTGCCATTGATAAAGTTTACCTATAATAATAGTTACCATGCTGGCATCAGGATGGCACCATTTGAGGCCTTGTATGGTAGGAGATGTAGATCCCTCATAGGTTGGTTTGAAGTGTATAAAGCTACCATAATTGGGCCTAATGCAATGTTTGAAGCTATGGAGAAAGTTAAGTTGATTAGAGAGAGGTTGAAGACTGCCCAGAGTCGTCAAAGGTCTTATGTCGATGTGAGGAGAAGAGATCTTGAGTTTGAAGTGGGTGATTTGGTATACTTGAAGATTTCACCCATGAAAGGGGTGAAGAGGTTTGGTAAAAAGGGAAAGCTTAGTCCCCATCATGTTTGCCCGTATATAGTCTTGAGTCCTGTAGGTAATGTGGCCTATGAGGTTGAGTTACCTGCAGAGTTGTCAGCTATTCATCCTATTTTTCATGTATCCATGCTTAAGAAGCATATAGGTGATTTCGTTGTAGTAGATCCTTCAGAGAATGTCGATATTCAGAACAGTGTTTCCTTCGATGAGATTTCTATTGATATCCAAGTTTTTCAGATCTGTATATAAGTAACAAAAAAGTTCCCTTGGTCAAAGTGTTATGGCGGAACCAGCCTGTTGAGGGTGCTACTTGGGTGGCAAAAGCAGGCATGCGAGCCAAGTACCCGCACCTCTTTTTCGTGAGTTCATATCAATCTGAAAGTATCATTCTTCCTTAATTCAGCCCCTCAAATATAAAGTTCCGCTATGTATATATTCTTCCATGAGTTCTTGCAATTTCTGAGGTATTCAAGATTTTAGAGAGATGTTGAGTCGTTCAGCAAATTTTCTTTAGCTATGCATACTTTGTTTTTCCTGTGTTCCTAGTCCAACTAGTGACATTTGAGGATGAATGTTTCCAAGGGGGAGATATTGTAAGACCCCAAAAAGTTTCCTCATAGTCTGATCCTTACAGCATGTCAAGTGAAGTGTAATTCCATCCCTAAAAGATTGAGAAGTGACTTCCTAAGTGAGTATCGTATTAACCATATGGAATTTCCCAAATTTTGTCTTTTTTATCACATAAGAAATTTGATAGCTTTTAGTCGATATAAGATTCATCCAAATCCGATACCCGGGTAAGAAGTTATGGCTAATTTAAGTGCTACTTATAAAACAGCATCATTTTATTGCTTGGCGCATCGTGAAGAGGGTTTATTTGACAATTGTCAATTTCCAATAGAACTCCGCAATAGTGGTTCATCGCGGCGGACCCCAATTTCCCAATAGTCAATTTCTTATGGCCAGGCATGATTGTGATGTGTCGCGCTGAAGTTCCAGATCCCAACTAGTGGGACAACATGATGGCTCCACGTTGCGGTGACTACCAATTTTCCATTTTTCAATTTCCAGTGAGCCACCGCGATAGTGGAGCGTTATGGTAGCCAATGAAATCAGGTTCCCAGTTTAATTTTTTCCAGCTTCGTTCAGAAGTTAAAAAGGGCACTTTGGACTTTTTTCAAGCCTCTTAAACCGTGCAAACATAAAATTAAGGTCATTTACAAGCTTTCTATGAAGTTTTTCTCTAGTTTTCTCTCAAAAAAAACCCTAAGCATCCAAGACCTCTTCCAAGAATCTCTTGAATCCACCATAGATTTCTTAATTGAGTCAATATTCAAGGTTCCCAAGTCAAGGGAGTCAAGAATCCTCATTCAAGAGTACGAATAGAGTTCCAAAAGTGAGAGTTCATCCAAAGCTTCTAATTCAAGGTATGTGGGGTTTTGAAAAAGGGTAATCCTTTCATCCTTGTGTCCAAAGGCTTATTTAAACAACAATTTTCTATAATTTATGAGATTTTACATAAAATTGAATTGGGGTTCTTCGCCCATTGTTATTGGTTGCAAGCTCTTGATGTTTTCCTTGAATTGAGAGTCTAATGGCATGATTTTTTGACATGTTTTCTTGAGAAATTGTAGATTGTTCTATACCCAATGATTTTAATCTTTTAGAAGTTAATAGTTGAAATGTTTGAAACATTTAAGTATATGAGTATGTTGAGATTTTGAAATAAATTGCTGAAATTTCTAGATTTCTACATGAATTATGAATCTATATGCTATCTATTATGCTTTTCATGAGTTTTAACTTGAGATTGAATTATGGGTTATTAATCCCTACTTGAGACTTGAGATTTTATGAACTATTGTGCTATAAGCACCCATGATTTGAATACTCTAAGATTGTTGAGAAATGTTTTGACCTAATGGTCATTGAGCTTTGAAATCCACTTTCCTACATGAGAGTACAGATTTGATTAATGGGTTCTTGGTGAACCATGAGATTATTTCTAAAAGTATATTTTTATGAGATGAGCGCAGATAATCTAAATAGAGTAGTATTTAGCACCGAGCGGGTAATTTACTATGGTTTCTTACCCTAAATCTATGAGTCACCATAGGTTAGGCCTGAGGCCGAGTTTATGATTATCATTGGGCCTAAGGCCGAGTTGATTTAGGCCCGAGGCCGAGTTCGTTTAGTGATCACTAACCTAGATTATAATTCCTGGCAAGAGTATGATGTCTCTCCCTAACGTGAGGTCTCTTCCTTAGGAGGAAAAAACGTTGAACTCCATGTAGCTCGCATGGTTTATGTCGGTTATGAGAAACTCCCAAAACTAAAGTATTTTCCATTGAGATAAGATATTTTCCTTTAAAATTAAAATACTTTCCCTAGTGTAACAACCCAATTTTTTGGAACCGAAACGTTATACGATGCTCATGATCTTGAATAGCCACAAGCCAACCCTCTACTGATATCTATACAATATAGATAATAAATGCGGAAACTGGCCATAAGGTTTAAAAATTATAAAAAATCTCAAAATTTAAAACTGAATACTGATACATCTATCCGAAAAGCCTCTAAACTGTCTAAGCTATGGAGTTGATGGCACATGTCTCCAACTAACTCCATCTACTGAAAATAAACAAAATTTGATGCAATAATGATAAAAGGATCATCCTCGAATGAAGAGGACTCACTGTTATGTCTACTGCTGCTGAATGGGACTAAGCTACTAAGGGTACTCTGGATCTCATGCCTCTGAACCTATGGTGTCAAATAAAACACCATACCGTAAATACATCGGTACGAGAATGTATTGAGTATGTAGACAAGGTTAGGCTAAATGCAAGGGCTTATGCATGAACAATTACTTAACTTTATAATCATCAAAGTACTGAATGAGAACACATGCATGAATGCACAAAATATAACTACAACCATCAAGACTCTAAATTCTAAAACTTGGATACTACATTACTGTCATCGAACTTAATAATAATACTGAGATATTGAACAAGTGAATTATCTTATACCAATAACTGAGTACTGGAGTTGAGATCAGTCTTATCTAGCGAGTATTCTTAGAATCTGAGGATACTGAAGCTAATTGACTAAATATACTCACGTCATTGATTGAGTTTTTTTTAGCTTTCTACTCTTGACAAACTGTATCGAAGATCAAACCTCTCTAATGGATGATTTTAGAATCTACTATCAATGATAAGAAAATATCATGTCCAAATCTTACAACAAGAATACTTAACTGAATCTGAGATTGAGATCAAGCCTATCTGTTGGGTGGTCTCTAGATCTGATAACAAGAATATTCAACTGAATCTAAGACTGAGTTCAAGCCTATCTGACGGGGGATCTCTAGATCTAATAACAAGAATACTCAATTGAATCTGAGACTAAGATCAAGCCTATCTGACAAGTGAATATTAGATCTGATAACAAGAATACTCAACTGAATCTGAGACTGAGATCAAGCCTATCTGACGGGTGATCTCTAGATATGATAACAAGAATACTCAACTGAATATGAGACTGAGATTAAGCCTATTTGGCGGGTGATCTCTAGATCTGATACGGAATAACTTAATATGGGACCAAGGCTATCTTACGGGTGGTCCATGAATCAATTGAACTATCTAAGTTCCTCACTGAGATAGATGACTGTATCTGACAGTCCTAGTTTTTGAATATTGATACTAAAACTATAACTATAGGAAGTAGTCACTTAACCGACATTCCCCGAATCTTAAATGGTGGGGTCCAACCTGTAACCCCATCTAGAAGGGTGTCAATACTGTGCCACAGATAATGAACTCTATGGTTAAGCCTATCTGATAGGTGACCCTCACATGAAGTCAACCCTAAGGCAATATAATAGTCAAGCCTATCTGATGGGTAACTAGCCTTTCCTGATGGGTGACTCCTGCATCCTTCTTTGTCTACGCAATTCTAGAGTTCAGGGATTACTTCTTATGACTCTGCCTCTATGATGAGGGGTCTCTATGCCTGCCCTCACTCGGTCCTAGATCCTACTCCTAACTGAAAGACTGAACTAATTCTTAACTGAACACAAACAAAGCTGAATCAGATACTGATCATGTTTCTCGAATGGTCTGACTGAGTTAAGCTGAATTTACTTGATCCTCTATCTGATGGAATACTATAGAATCTTGTTATCTAACTGAATGATACAGAGCTTTGAATAGAGTACTCGATTACTACAGAGGTCAGAACTTAACACTTCAATATTACTAGATCTGAGTTGGGTATATAATTGATACTAGATTACTACCTATACTGAGATTATAACAATTATAGAGATTTCTTAAATTTTGTATCTATCTGAGAATACAGAGTTCTATAACTCGCTGAGTTTGAGAATCATGGCTCAACTAGAATGATCGTGAAAACTAACACTGTCTCTAGACAACAACTAAATTATCGGGTATAAATACCCCGAGGACTGGATAACATAAATGTAAAACATAACCATTCTTGAATAATCAAGACCATGGACAATCATTCACCATCACAATCACTAAGGCATCACTTCAAGCATTTAGGAATCTTAAACATGTAATAACATAGGGGGACATGCTATTGTATCATACTCCATTCAACAAGGCCTTGCATCAAGCACTTCGCACATATTTAAACCTTGGCAAGTACCGAAGAACACATAATTGGGTAACTTCCTGGTATCATATTACAATTCATTTATCAAACACTTAGCATGTATTAAAGTATTAGAAAGTATCAAAGGGCACATAATTGGGTAATTTCATGCTATCATGCCACAATTCATTCACTAAAGCTTTTTAACAACCACTTGGCATTCATGGGCTTACACACAATTGGGGATTTCTAGTCAACATGCTATAATGGCTCTAATTCATTTACATAATAATTTTATCAAGCATATGGGGAGAATGCTTTGGTTATTCAATAATTTCTACACTTAATTGACATGAACACATCACTTAACAAGCAAGTTAAAGAGGGTCTATAATAAATATCACGTGAATATCACATACTAAGTTCAAAGCTTGAAAACCTTGTAAACAAACATGAATCACAACTCAATAATAGCATGAACATCAATTTCAACTCACATTAAATATAAAAGCTTTGAAATTTAGAAAAGGGTTCTTGAGCTTCTTGGATAAAAGGGCCCCAAGAATCAACATCTACATACCTTAGAGAAACTCTTTCTTGAAATTTCTTGGAGATATTATTGATTTATTGATTTCTCTTGAAGAATAAAGAAAGGTTTTTATTTTGTAGAAATTCTAGTATTTTATGTTGAAGAGAATTAAGAGAAAACAATGATATGTTGGGTGAAATGAGGCTAAATCCCATTGTAAGGAGTATATATAGGGGTAGGGAAAAGACCCTTTTGCCCTTGGAATTAAACTAAAAAATTCTGATATTAAATACGGGCATGACGCATTATAATCATGCTGGCTCACTGGAAATTGAACAATCGGGAAACTGCTTGATGGCGCAACACGGTGGAAATCGTGTTTCCACCTTGGTTGCAAAATAGAAAGGTACCGCGACGTGGTGAAATCACGTTGGTGCACTAAAAATTAACAATTTTGAAATCAAACCTTCGTGTTATGTGCTGTAATCATGGAGGCTCACTTGATTTTAACGATTGTCATTTTGGATGGATCCACGATGCGCTAAAGTAGCAGGTGGTACATTGTCTCCCTAAAATGGCTCTAACTCTTCACCCAAGTGTTGGATTTATGCAAATTTGGTATTGTTGGAAAGCTTATTCAATGCTCTACATGACAAAAAGTCGATATTAGGGAAATTCTACACGATTCAAAATACGTTTTACTTGGGAAGACATTTCTTCCCCTTTTAGGGCTGGATTAATACTTCACTGAACACGCTCTAAGGATCAAAATACGAGAGAATTTTGTGGGGTCTTACACCTTGATATGAGTATTTTTCCCTAAAGCTTGAAATGGAATATTTTCCTAACGTGAATTACAGTATTAGCATGTATTACAGTATTAGCATGTATCAAAGAGCACATAATTGGGGAATTTCATGCTATCATGCCACATTTCATTCACTAAGGCTTTTTAACAAATACTTGGCATGCATGGGCTTACACATAATTGGGGATTTGTAGTCCACAAGCTATAATGGCTCTAATTCATTTACATAAGCATTTTATCAAGCATATGGGGAGCATGCTTTGTTTATTCAACAATTTCTACACTTAATTGACATGAACACATCACTTAACAAGTAACTTGAAGAGGGTTTATCATAAACATCAAACGAATATCATATACTAAGGTCAAAGCTTGAAAACCTTGTAAACAAACATGAATTACAACGCAATACTAGCATGAACATCAATTTCAACTCACATGAATCATGAAAAATCATCAACATAAAGGCTTTGAAATTTAAAAAAGGGTTCTTGAGCTTCTTGGATGAAATGAACCCAAGAATCAACATCTACATACCTTAGAGAAACTTGTTCTTGAAAGTTCTTGGAGAGATTCTTGATTTCTTTATTTCTCTTGAAGAAGAAAGAAGGGTTTTGATTTTGTATAAATCCTAGTCTTTTATGTGTAAGAGAATTGAGAGAAAACAATGATATTTTGGGTGAAATAAGTCCAAATCCCGTGTTAAAGAGTATATATAGGGGTTTGGCAAAGACCTTTTTTGCCCTTGGAATTAAACTGAATAATTCTAATTTTACATGCTGGTGCAAAGCGCCATAATCGTATTGGCTCACTAGAAATTGGACAATCAGGAAACTGCTTGGTGGCGCGATGCAGTGAAAATCGTGTTGCCACCTTTTTTGCAAACTACAAATGCATCGCGGCGTGGTGGAATCACGTTGGTGCACTAGAAATTGACAATTCTAAAATCAAGCCTTGACGCGATGTACCATAATCATGGAGGCTCACTGGATTTTGATGATTTTCATTTTGGTTGGCTCCGCGACGCGTTAAAGTACTAGGTGCTACACTGTCTTACTAAAATGGATCTAACTCTTCGCCTGAGTGTCGTATTTAGGAAAATTTGGTATAGACAGAAAGCTTATTCTATGCTCTACATGACAAAAAAATTGATATTAGTGAAATTATACGCAGTTCAAAATATTTCTTACTTGGGAAGATACTTCTCACCCTTTTAGGGACGGATTAACACTTCACTGAACACGCTCTAACACTCAAAAGATGAGAGAATTTTGTGAGGTCTTATAATATATCCCCCTTAGAAACATTCATCCTCAATAGGCTAAGAATACAGATCAACTAAACTTACTCAAGGAATGGGAGCATCTGAAACATGCCTATACAACTTGAACCACTGATACTATGAGCTCTCATACTGGACATACATATCTGATGAATGGAATACACGATTAAAGATACTCATAAGTTGAATTCTTATAATAGTCATGCATATCTGATGCATGGGTGCATAACTAAGTTGTCCTCATGAATGCATGACTAAATGCACTGAAAAACTAAACTCTTTCTACTGAACATGCATATCTAATTCATAAATATCTAACTAAACTGACTCTCGAAAGCATGAATGGATATGCAATGATCACTCATGTTAACTTCATAAGGAGAGTCTAAAAATGCAAATGAATAAGTCTAAGGATATAAAAACATCGCAATATCATAGGGTATATCCCCCTTGGGACTCTATGTCCCTCTACAAACACCTTGCTAAAATACTGGGGTGGTACATGGGGCACTACAATCTGGGTCATGATTGACTGACTTAGATTTGAAACTCATGCATGAATCATGCCGATATATAAGCTCAAAATGGAAGAAAGGATCTAGCAATGCATATCGCAAAGATGAAGGAATCATAAAATACCCGTGTCTATATCAGGTAACCTTTCTTGATCATGGAGAGCTTGAAACACATAGAGACTATTCTGATGCTGACCACTACTGGCACTGAAAAGGGCACTCTACTGATGAAACTCGCTAACCCTCTGAGCTAGTGTTCTAAACTCTCGTATTCTATAGCCTAGCCTACCATACCCAAAGCACACATCACTACCAACTCTACACACACCTAGGTGACTCTTGCCACACTCTTCTTAAAGTGGATTGGTTCGAACACCACTAGCACTACTCAGGGCTTTAGAGCCTAGCGCCCTTTAGAGCTATGACTGAAAATCTCTGACTATGATGAGAACGACTACCACCCTGGGACCCTACCTGAGAGAAACCATGACTACCTATCCTGGCTTTCTTACTCACTTTTTTTTCTTTTTCTTTCATCTTATCTAACTCAATCTACTGTGCATGCATCATCAGCCTAGAAAGGTTCATATCTCTATGAAGCATTGAAGTTCTACACTCTTTCAACACTAACACAGACACACCAATCACAAACTTACTCATACTCGCTCTAGGGGTAGCTATTAAGTCAAGGGCATACTTAGTTAATTGGTTAAACTTACGACAATACTCTTTCACTATTATGGAGCCTTGGATTAGGTTCATGAACTCTTCTACCTTAGCCTCTCTTATCTCTAGGTAAAAACTTATCTAAAATGGCACCCTAAAACTTTTTCCAAGTCACGGGAGTTGCATCCTCCCATCTACCCTTCTTCCACATCACTACCCAATCATGAATAATATCCTTTAGCCTATAGGACTCTAACTCTAGACTGTCCTTCTCAGAAACATACATAACTTGGGTGATATTCCCCATCTTCTCTAGATAAAGTTGTGGATCCTTACCTACTACTGACCTAAAGAATTCTGGCGGGATTAGTCTCATGAAATCCCTAATTCTGGCTGTAGTTAAACCCCCTTCTTGCTGAGGTGAGGCCACAACCTGGAGGTTACCCTAAACATTAGTCACGGTATGTCATAGCACCTAAAGAGCTGCCTAAAACTCGACATATGACATATGCTCATTCTCAGGATCTACTGGCTGAGGGGGCTGGTCATCAACCCTACGAACATAATCTCTGTGAGCAGCCATACACTGTAAAAGGAAGAAAGAGGTGTATTAGACTGAAGATCAACTCAATATCATGCTCACTCACACGATATAAATACTGAAAGAAGGGAAACTACTCCTAAACACATCTTATAGACTCTTGTACATAAATATGGCATGCAACACATACATGCACAAGACTTTATTAGATGTTATTTTTCAAACTCCCTAGGACACAATTGAACCTTAGGCTCTGATACCAAGTTTGTAATGACCCAATTTTCTGAAGCTAGAATGTCACACGGTGCTCATGATCCTGAAGGACCACAAGCCAACCCTCTACTGATATTTTTACCTGAACACTACATAATATAGATAATAAATGTGAAAACTTGCCATAAGGTTCAAAACTTCTAAAAATACTCAAAATTGAAAACTGAATACTGATATATCTATTCGAAAAGCCTCTAACCTATTTGAGCAGTGGAGTTGATGGGACATGTCCCCAAATAACTCTGTCTACTAAAAATAAATGAAATCTGATGCAATAATGATAAAAGGATCATCCTCAAATGAAGAGGACTAACTGTTCGACTGGGACTGAGCTTCTAAGGGTGCTCTGGATCTCATGCCTCTGAACCTATGGTGTCACATAAACACCATAGCGCAAATGCGTTAGTACGGGAATATACCGAGTATGCAGATAAGGTTAGGATAAATGCAAGGTCTTATTCATGAACAACTGCTTAATTGAATAATCATGAAAGTACTGAATTAGAAAACATGCATGACTGAACAAACCATAACTACAACCATCACGACTCTAAATACTAAAACTCGGATACTGCATTACTATTATCTGAACTCACTACTAACATTGAGGTATTGAATAACTAAATTATATAATACCGATAACTGAGTACTAGTGTTGAGTTTAATCCTATCTAGCGAGTTATCTCGGAGTCTAAGGATACTGAAGCAAATTGACTAAACATACTCACATCATTGATTAAATTATTTTGAGATTTTGAATCTCGACTGCTGTATTGGAGATCAAACCTCTCTAACATTTGATTTCAGAATCTACTTTCAATGATAAGAAAAAATCATGTCTGAATCTGACAATAAGAAACTCAACTAAATTTGAGACTGAGATCAATCCTATCTGATGGGTGATCTCTAGATCTGATAAGAAGAATACTCAACTAAATCTAAGACTGAGATCAAGCCTCTTTGACAGGTGATATTTAGGTCTGATAACAAGAATACTCAACTGAATCTGAGACTGAGATCAATCCTATCTGACGGGTGATATCTAGATCTGATAACAAGAATACTCAACTGAATCTAAGATTGATATCAAGCCTATCTGATGGGTGATCTATAGATCTGATAACAAGAATACTCAACTGAATATAAGACTGAGATCAATCCTATCTGACGAGTGATCTCTAGATATGCTACTAAATAACTTTATATAGGACCAAGACTATTTGATGGGAGGTCCATGAATCAATGGAACTCTCTCAGTTCCTCGCTGAGATAGATAATTGTATCTAACTATCCTAATTTCTAAAGATTGATACTGAAACTACAACTGTAGGAAGTAGGCACTTATCTGACATGCCCCGAATCTCAACTGGTGGGGTCCAACCTGTAACCCCAGCTGGAAGGGTGTCAATAGCGTGCCATGGGTAAAGACCTCTTTGGTAAATCCTATTTAATGGATGAACCTCACAGGAAGTCAAGCTTCAGGTAATATAATTGTCAAGCCTATCTGACGGGAGACTAGCCTTTCCTAATGGGCGACTCCTGCATCCAGCATTGTCTACGCAGCTCTAGAGTTTAGGGATTGCTCATAATGACTCTTCCACTCTGATGGGGAGCTGCCATCCCTGCCCTTGCTCGGTGCTAGCTCGTAATCCCAACTGAAAGACTCTGAACTGATTCTTAACTAAACATAAACTAAGCTAAATCTGATACTGATCATATTTCTTGAATGGTCTTACTGAGTTTAGATGAATTCACTTGGTTCTGTATCTGGCGGAACACTACTGAATCTCGTTATCTAACTGAACGACCCTGAGCTTTGAATAGAGTACTCAATTACTATATAGGTTAGAACTGAACACTTGAATACTACTAGATTAGAGTTGTGTATAGAACTGAGGCTAGATTAGTAGAGATACTGAGATTGCAGCGATTACGGAGATTACTGAGATTTCTTAAATTCTGTATCTATTTGAGAATACAGAGTTCTATAACTTGTTGTGTTATAAGAATCATGGCTCGACTGAAATTATCATAAAAACTAACATGAGCTCAAGACAGCAGCTAAATTGTCTGGTATAAATACCCCAGGACTCGATGACATAAAAGTAAAACATAACCATTCTTGAGTAATCAAGACCATGGACAATCATTCACCATCACAATTACTAAGGCATTACTTCAAGCATTTAGGAATGATAAACATGCAATAACATAGGGGAACATGCTATTGGATCATACTCCATTCAACAAGGCCATGCATCAAGCACTTCGCACATATTTAAGTCTTGGCATGTACCGGAGAACACATAATTAGGGTACTTCATGCTATCATGTTACAATTTATTTATCAAACACTTTGCATGTATTGAAGTATTAGCATGTACCAAATAGCACATAATTGGGGAATTTCATTATATCATGCCACAATTTATTCACTAAGGCTTTTTAACAAATACTTCGCATACATGGGCTTACACACAATTGGGGATTTCTAGTTAACATGCTATAATGGCTCTAATTCATCTACATAAGCTTTTTATCAAGAATATGGGTAGCATTCTTTGCTTATTCATCAATTTCTACACTTATTTGACATGAACACATCACTTAACAAGCAACTTGAAGAGGATTTATCATAAATATCACATACTAAGGTAAAAGCTTGAAAACCTTGTAAACAAACATGAATCACAATTCAATAATAGCATGAACATCAATTTTAACTCACATGAATCATGAAAACCCATAAACATAAAAGCTTTGAAATTTATAAAAGGGTTCTTGAGCTTCTTGGATGAAAGGGACCCAAGAATCAACATCTACATACCTTAGAGAAACTCTTTCTTGAAAGTTCTTGGAGAGATTCTTGAGATCTTGATTTTTCTTAAAGAACAAGAAAGGGTTTTATTTTGTAGAAACCCTAGTTTTTTATGTTGAAGAGAATTGAGAGAAAACAATGATAGTTTGGGTGAAATAAGGCCAAATTCCGTGTTAAGGAGTATATATAGGGGTTGGGAAAAGACCCTTTTTTCTCTTGGAATTAAACTAAAAAATTATGATTTTATATGCTGTCATGATGCGCCATACTCATGCTGGCTCAATGGGAATTGGAAAATCAGGAAAATGCTTGATGGCGCGATGCAGTGGAAATTGCATTGCCACATTGTTTGCAAACTAGAAAGGCACTGTGACGTGGTAAAATTACGTTGGTGCACTAGAAATTGATAATTCTGAATTCAAGCTTTTGCAAGACATGCCATAATCACGGAGGCTCACAGGATTTTAATTATTGCCTTTATGGATGGCTCTACGAATCGCTAAAGTACCAGGTGGTACACTGTCTTACTAAAATGTCTCTAACTCTTTGCTCGAGTTTTGTATTTAGGCAAATTTCATATCGACAGAAATCTTATTCAATGCTTTACATGACAAAATTTGATATTCAGGAAATCCTACATGGTTCAAAATACTTCTCTCTTAGGAAGATAGTTCTTACCCTTTTAGGGCTGGATTAACACTTAACTGAACATGCTCTGGCTCAGACTACCAGAGAATTTTGTGGGGTATTACACCTTCATATGAGTATGTTTCCCTAAAAGTTAAAATGGAATATTTTTCTAACATGTACGAAATGCCTTCAAGTATGTTCCAAAGTTATATGATTTCGAATTCCAAGTATTTGAGTTCAAAAGAGTTATGAGTTCTTGAGCATTGAAGAATTTTTACTCTCCATGAGACATGTGCATGAGTCGAAAGTATTTCTTAAAGTTTCCTTTAGCCTTGAATATTGAGAATAAGAGAAGAGTACAAATTTCAAAGCTGAAAGTATAATGACTCACGAGATTATGTTACATATTCCATTTTACATGATTCATGAGCTTTGCATTTTATACTTATTCAAGACATGTGAGTCATTACTTATTACATGCATGATTTGATTAAAGAGTATTGATGTTGTTTAATATAATTGCATGCACCCCACATACTCCGTACATTCCCAATTGTTGATCCACATATACATCTATGTGCTACATTGTCTTATAATATAGGTTCAGGTGCTCAGTCCCAGCCTCATCAGTGACTTCTGAGTGCCTCTATCTACATCCCTACATGGTGAGTCCTCATGGTTTAAGGACCTATTGTTAGACATTTCAGCATTTGAGAGACTATGTTATTACTTTTAGTTCATTTCGTATCTGTTTGGGACCTGTCCCAATGGCTTTCTAGTTCATGGATTAGTACAGGCTTTGTTAGACTAGTTATCAGATTGTGATTGTGTTAAGGTTTCTAGCTTTGTGGTCGTTTGGACCAAGAATTTTCTCCGTATTTCTATTCATTATGATATGACTATGCTGGTGTTTGAATTATTTCATCTTGAAATGAGTACCATTACTAGAAACAGGCTTAAAGGGTTTTCTTGGGGACACTTTTTTCCTTAAGCATCGTGTGACATCCCGAGAGGCCATTTTGAGTCGTTACAATAAGAATACGAAAACTTAACATAATTACTAAAAATACTGAAATCTGAATACTAGTCTGAACATCTAGTCTGAAAACCTCTAAACTGTCTGAATAAGGAGTTGATGGGACATGTCCCCAACTAACTCTGGCTGCTGAAATGACTAAGTACTAAATAATAAAATAATAGAACATCCATAAATGATGATGACTCATATATAGTGTACTGTTGCTGACTGAACCTAAAGCTGTCTATGCACAGTCGGGAAGCTGAGCATCCGAACCTATGGTATAAAACACCATAACAAAAAAAAAGTATGTGTCAGTATTTGCGAATGTACTGGTATGCAAAGTGAGGTAAAGCTGAACGCAAGGGTTCATATGCATGAATCATAACTGACTAAATAACATAAAAATGACTACGTGAGGATACATACATAAATACATAACTATAATTGAAATTATATGGATTATGGATTCTGAGTTAATGATAAGATAGATTACTGAAACATGGATTATTGATAACTGATATACTGATTACTAAGTGTTGTGTCTAACAGTCCAGATTTTGATGGAACTAGCTGAGTTCTGAGTGACTGTATCTAACAGTCCTAAAATCTGAAGAGATAGCTAAGTTCTTTACTGAAGACTGAGACTGAGACTTTGGGAGGTAGTCATCTAACCAATAAGCCCCAAATAGAATAAGAGTTAGGGTCCAACCTATAACCCTAATTGGAAGGGTGTCAATACCGTTCCACTAGTAAGGACAAATTATGAGTGACCCTCATATATCAGGTACTCTAATGAGAGTGGTGGGACCATTATCTAACAGGTTAATCCGCCTCATCAACTCTCATCTAACAGGTTTGATGTCTCAACCTACACTGGCTATGTAATTCTGGAATGCAAGGATTGCTTCTAAGAATCACACCTTCTGCTAGTAGGTGATTTTCCATCTTTGGGTTTACTCAGTGCTGAATCCTACTCCTAATTGAATAGACACTGAACAAAGTATGCTAGACTATACTGGACTAAGTTCACTGAATTTCTATTGACTAGCGGAATACTACTAAATTCTGTTAACTAACTGAGTTTTCTGTGATTTTTAAGTACTAAGTGGGACTGGACCGATACTGAATTTATTGAGTTTTCTTGAGTCATGTGACTAACTGAATTCTACTAATCATAGGTTGACTGAGAGTATCTTGAAAACTGACATTGTCTCTAGGCACACAGCTAAATTGTTGGGTATGAAATACCCCCAGTACTTGATAGCATGAACATAAATGGGACATGACACTTCTTGAACACACGACATAATCAACAATTCATAATACAATCATTGAGGGATTTCATGAGGAATTTGATAATCATAATCTTGAACATGAGTAGGAATGCATTCTAACATATCATAAGTACATAAATCAAATCTCATGAGCATTCCATCAATCAATTACAAGGCATATACTTAGCATGGGAGTCAACCCATACACATGAATATAGCATAGGATCATTATTTAGATCATAATTGAGTCACAATTGCACAATTCATTCATTAAGCATTTTGTCAAACACCTAGAGTGCATAATCTTGTACATGAACATGGACAACATTGTATAGCATCATGACTATCATATTTCGATCATAATTCAAGAGATAAACATAAGCAAATTCAATTCCAACATACATGCTATCATAATATCATGGGATACAATAAAGTTTTCTACTTGGAAACCATACATTAACATTATCATGGATGGAATACAATCCACAACATGGAAATCATAATTCATGATTTAAAATTTTATTTCTTGAGCTACAATAATAAAAGGGATCCTTGGATGAACACTTTACATACCTTGGCTGCAAATTTCTTGAGAGTAAATGGAGAGATCTTGAGTTCTTAATTTGAAATTAATTACCTAGGGTTTTCTTGTTCTTGAGAAATTGTGAAAGAATTACCATCATTAGCCAAAAGAGAGCTAAATTTTGTGTTATGAGGGCTGAAGGTTGGGGGAAAAAGACCTAATTTCCCTTAAAGATGCGAGTTTAAATGACAGAAAAACATGCCCAGTGATGCTACAGCCGATAGGTGCGTCGAGGGTACCAATGCGATAATTGATGTGACATACCAACATTGCGTTGATTCAATGGTATTTGGCTTGAGTTGAGGTTAATTTTATCTGTCGATGCGATTGGCAACACGATGCGCCAACACACGTTGATTCACTATTTTGGGATTTCAAACAAGGTCTACACGAGGTCCAAAAAATCCAAAACTTGTCCGAGGACACCTATTGACCTTATTGATCATGAATTAAAAAATATAGACTATTAAAGGACATTAAGGTTGGGAAATGAGATTTTCAACTTTCAAAGGCTAAAAATAAACTAAGTCTGGAAACTTTGCTAGAATTTTCTAAGTCTAGGACCCCTTGACAAGCTTAAAGGACTAAATTAAGCTTAGAAATTTTGTGGGGTCTTACAGGTAAGCTATTGGATATGCTAGGGATTTCCCTATCATGTGCTAGATTGCATTTTTGGATAACTATCGATGATTCAATTGATAAACTATCTTTTATGTTAATAATGAGCCACTGAATATACTATTGATAAGTCAATGTTTATGGTATTGCTTATGATTATGATTTTGCTAAGAAATTATTCTAGAAAGCATCCCTATTGATGATATTAGTAATTGGGCAATTTATTATATGAGACGGCATACTTATCAATTATATGGGAAGTTATGCTATTAATTATGCTTGAAATAGTGTTTCTTGATTATATGATCACTTATACTATTGATTTTACCACTTACTATGATTTTGTGGCTACCAATTCTTGTTTAGTTATCATGATTATTTTTATATTGATACCCGATATGGCCGAAGGATGATTATGATAATATATTAATACCTGTCAAGGTCAGAGGATGATTATAATGATATATTAATATCCAAAAAGTCCATAGATAATTATAATAATATATTAATACCCGACAACACCAAAGAATGATTATGATGATATACTGATACCCGATAAGGCGGGGAATGATTATATTAATGTGCCTATGTGTACATCTATTGATTTGAGTCCAGCTATGTCCTATGTATGGCTATCATATATATATACTTATATGTAGTTGGGTATGATATTGATATTAGGGATATTGGTAATAGTTCGAAAGTGGTAAATGATTATAAGGTGGTATAACTGATGATTAGTGATAACTAAGGATTAGAGGTGAATATTATTTAAGTGACAAATATTAGCTAGTTGAACAACAAGGATTTGTTGGTAAATTATGATTAGTTAATAAATGGTGTTAGTTGATAAATGATGGTTGTCTAATAAATGGTGACCAGCGAATATATGGTGAATAATTATTAAATGATGACAAGTAATCAAATGGATTAGCAAATAAGAGATGGTTGGCTAATAGATGGTGGCTAGTAATGATAATAACGTTGTTATTTAATGGTAATATTATGGAATGTGGTTACATTTTCAAATGTTGGTAAATTACCAATTGATGATAAATTATGGAATGATGGTTAAATAATAAGTTAGTTATTTGTAAGCGATGAATGGTAGCTTTATTCTATCTTTGAGTATACTCTCCAGGCATATGGGAGTCTATCATGAATTATTCACTTTTCGCACCAATTGACCTATGGGATCCAATTTATAGTTTGTAATTGATTGTGTGATGCCTTGTGATGCATTATAATTTCAATTTATTTACTTTTATTGCTATGATGACATTAGCAAGTGTTGACGCCTTATGTTATATTACTATTTCGATTAAATTACATATTTTTATAGTAGTATTGGAGATGATTCAGGTTTATCTATGTACCTTGACTTAGATATATTATGTTGCTTCTTATTATACTTATATCATGATTTAGCTCAGTCGACCAATAATGCTTATTGAGTACCCGTTGTTTTGGTACTTATACTACACTTTTGTACCTTTTTGTTGCAGATTCGAGTACTAGCTATTGTGTTGATCGTTTATCGTGTTGTGTTGATTATTTTAAATAGCGTGAACTCTTAGAGTCGAAGTTACCTATTTCCTTCTATCTTTATATATTCACTCTTTTGTTATCAAGAAAGATCTTATTGACAATTTTAAATCTTTGAGTAGTATTATTAGATGCTCTTTTACAGGCTCTACCAGGTTGTGGGCAGGTATCTTTTATTGACTGCTCTATCTATTTAGAACTCTTTACTTATTTATAAGTGTGTTGTCCATTTTAGCTTATGATTGGGTATTTTCCACCAAGTTAACCCATTGTAATTAGCATTGGGTTATGGTTTGGCTTACCTACTAGTGGGATAGAGTAGGTACCATCATGACTCGTAAATTGGGCCATGAAAAAATTAGTATCAGAGCCTAGTCTACAATGTTATTGTTGGTACAAAAGCAAGTGTCTAGTAGAGTCTTCTAGATCAGAACAATGACATTCGTTTCCTATCTTTGAGAGACTGTGGGACGATCTTAAGAGTTCTGCACTTCTTTCACTCATATTATGCTAAGAGTCTGAGTTTGTTAATAGAACATTTCTTTTATTTCACTCTTTCGCAGCCTAGGGATCCTACTCCTATTTGTGGACGACCTAGAGGTCGTGGATGATCACGATCAACTTACTCCATAATTTATGGGCAAGGTAATCATTGTCAAATATAATAATGTAACTTGAGTTGGGGTCGAATCCTCGAGGAGCGGAATTAGTATTAAAATCCTATGGGTAATGAAATATACTAAAGATATACCCATAATGTAAATGAAATGAAAGATGTAAATTAAAATTAGGGGGTATTGTTTGGAAGGTTATTTTAAAAAAAATCTACTCATACATAAATTAAAATTGGGGGGTATGGATTGGAAGGTTGTTTTAGAAAATCTACTCAAACTACTAATTAAGAGAAACAAATGTAGATAATATTCCAATAGGAGAAGAATCTTGGAATAATGTTTTCTTAGGGGAAAATAATGCAAGGGTTCAGGATAATCAAATGCAAATTCTTGTTAATGACAATATGGGTAGGCTAGGTTAGGGGTTTTGATGCTATTTTTTCAACTTAACACCAAAACTATCACCCATGGACCCTTTTGGATACCTCATAGGTATGGAAACAAATCCACCCAAAACCTCAACTAGGCATCCCAATTTGTAGGAAAATGCCCAAGACATAGTAAATTCACAATCCATCCTTATTTCTAAGACAATGTAAAGGAATGAGCTAACATCTGACTGTTGTTCAAAAATACCTTGTCACCCATATCCATTTTTCAAGGATGATATAGGATCTAAACGCATACTCGCATCCCTCTTTCAAGGATGATGTGAGATTTGGGGAATTAGGAGTTTTCATCCATAAATTCCCACTTAACAAGCAAGTATTAGTGAAACCCAACATCATTAACCAAGAATCTACACTAATAACCAAAACCCCCATATATTTACGCCCTATTTCAACATAACCCCAAGATAGATGTGTAGATACTCATGAAGTTTAAGAAAATAAATATAGAAAAATGATCAATCAATACTTCTGTTGAAGGGGCAAAGTAAGGATATTATCAAATCCAACTTCAATTTCAAATAAAATCCTGGGAAAATTAACTACAAGAATCTTGCTCAATTTAGTAGGGTTTTACAAAGCCAAAAACTTAAATTCTAGTTAGTGATTTCCTAAAAGTGAAAGGATTTTGCCCTATAGAGAATTGGAACCAGCTGTGAGATATTACATATCTTCCCCTGGGCTATTTTTCGCGCCTTCATGATTGATTGCGATTGTGGCTCCCAAGATTGCCACTTTGACTATATCTGAGTCATCATGATCGCGACCTTCAGACTGCAATCACGGTAACTGAGGGCTAGCTCCAGCTCATGCTTTTCTAACTTTTGTACTAACTCTTCCCTTTTTGATCTTTTTTATCTCATTTTACTTCTTTTATTCCTATCACCTATATACATGCAAAACATGGGAATAAATGCATTCAAATGAAAAATTCATCTTATTAACACCATTTAATCATAGTAGCGTGGATGAATTTAGGTGTCATGAGTGGTAAATTTCATACTCATCAACACCCCTAACTTACACCTTTGCTTGTCCTCAAGGGGCAATTTTATAATTTCACCCAGTCGAACCCAATTCTTTTTATAGGCTTAAACCCTTTATCTTTTGGAGATACACAATTCTAGAGATTTTTATCCTATCCTTAGTTTAGGGTTTTGCCTCTTTGGAGCTTGGAGCTTAAATTTGTACTAATTTGAGAAATTAATCAACTAGAGGAACTCCAAAGTGTAGATTTGGCTTCACCCATTGAAGATTACTTGGATTTTAACGTATGGTTTTCCCTTTCTTTATTTTTAATGAATAACTTTGATGGAAATATTGGTATATTTGTGTTTATTATTATTATTATTTTCTATATATACCTCTTGGAGTTATGCTTGAGTAGGGTACAAGTGTGTGGATATTGATTGTTAGCTCCAATTTGTTGTTAATGTTGATGGGTTTCACAAATATTTGAATGCAAAGTTGGAATTGTTAGTAAGAACCTCAATCTCCCCTAAAATTCCCACATCATCCTTGAAATAGGTATGTAGGTAACTTAAACATTTGTTAACAATAATGTACACAGTAGTTATTCCCATTTTGTTATCTTATAAATAAGGATAAAATGTTGAATTCTATCTCTGGAATATTATCCTTGAAATAGGGATGTCAAATTGAGTTTTTGGGGATGATTAGAATGTCAAGACCCATGAGGTATTCAAAAGAATCCAAGGGTGATATTTTGGTGTTTTGTTGAAAGATTAACACCAAAACTCTGAACCCAGCACACCTACTCACACATTAATTAAAATTTGATGTAATCTTTAATATATCCGCACACACTAATATGCTCCTAGGAAATCATAATCCCAAGATCTGATCTTAATTGATTATATTCTACTTATTCTTAGTCTTGAATTAGTCCCTTAGAAGTCCAAAAAAATAAAATTGTTTTATACTTGTGAAAACCTTCTAAACATTCCCCCAAACGACTTGTATCCTGGGTTTGAATCTAACAAGTAACTTCCATTTTGAGCTTTCTCATTCCCCACTCACATTATTCCTCGTGTATTTGACCACGACTCAACTTTGGATAAATATATTGGCGATGATCACCTTGTACTTAAATTGACGTGTAAGTTGAGTGTTATCAAAGATAGCGTCATTGCGAGGGAAAAATTTGGCGAATTGAGTTAGTTTGAAATTTTAGTGTACTTACTAAATCCAAAATTGTAAATATTTGCTTGTGATTTTCTTTTGTTCCTTGTGTTAAGTAGATTTTTATTTTTGTTTTTGTTTACTTTACTCCATGGAATCTTGGGATAAATATAATTTTGGTAGTTGGAAATCCTATATTGATGATCCATGTCCATATTGTGATGGACCCTACTTTTATAGAGATTGTATATATGCTCCCCGGAAGAGATGGAAGCACCATCTCGATCATATTAGAAGTATGGTTTTTCATTATGTGGTAGTCCCGATGGACACTAAAGTGATTGTCCAAATTATCCCTCCCCTTATTATGCTAACCCAATTACTAGTTTTTCTAATGAGTTTGGTAGGTATAATGATGTGATAAGGGAAGAACAACATATCGGATCCAATAGTTTTGAAGAAAAACTTTAAACTCTTTTGGATTGGGTAACTATAATAGGGGAAAATATTCTCAACATACATCAATCCAATGAGTCATTTGGAAGGGAGATTACCAAGATAGAGAAAATGGGAAAAGAAATAATTCCTGTAAATACCATCACCTTGCCCACTTCCTAAGAGGAGGTTAATCAAGCAGAGAAACCAAGCTATGTTGTCAATGATGAGCTTGGTAGTGAAGAGTCCTTGGTGAATTCTCAACCAACCAAAAAAAATGTTGTTAAAGATGTTGAAGTCAAGGAAATGGTGCTAGATTCAAAAGAAGAAACCAAGACAATATCTTATGATGATTCTAGTCCATTTCGGGGTGAAGATGCTAATGAGAAGCAACTCCAGAACTAAGAAATAGACCTCATTCAAACTATTATTCGACATTGTGCTTAGAGGATATGATAAAAGTCCATCTACCTAAGCAAATAGAGAATCATGGGGAGAAGGAGCACCACCCCTACATTTTAGAGTTTGATATTCCAAAAGAGCATATAGGAGACCTACAATTAAAGTCTAAGGAGCACAACTTTCGATGTTCAGCTATTGGCTTATTGATTTTCCCACCATTACCCAAGGAGCTAAACTAAAAATTTGATGTGAAATTGGGTAAAAGATTCAAGTTTTCAAAGTGGTGCAATCGAACATGCATCATTGCACCCTTACTTTTTCCCAAAGAGCCTCGAATATGGAACAATCAAAAGTTGGGCAAAAGGTTTAAATCCTCTAAGTGAAGACACAAATAATGGCTAAAGAGGCATCGTACCATTACATTAAATCAAGTACTTGATGATAGTCAACCCATCATTTTCATGTTTGCTCCATATTCTTTTGAATAATTCATATAATTTTAATGCTTTATAGGTGCTTTGGATAGGATTGGAAGCCAAATATAGGGGAAAACCAAGTTTGAGAAGTATGGCAGCCCTGCAGAAAATAGGGAAAAATAGGGGAGCAAAATGCCTAAGTTACGGTAATCAAGTCCTAAGGATTGTGATACTACAATCGTATCAACTATGCCATGATCGTGACAACTTCTCTAGCCTGCACCTTGGTTATCACTACGGTTTCAGGAAGCCCTTTAACCCTTTTTATGTCTTTTTGTTATGTAGTGAGGTCACTATAAGTGTTATAGTTGGGGTGTGGCCCTATATTATGTTTATTCATTGGTTTGCAATACTCAAACTTAGTTCACACAAAGCATGAAAATTTTGTGAATTAATGGTTTTCATTTTTCGGTTTTTGTTTCTCTTAATAATGATGTTGGGCGAGCCTTTCCCTATAATGATATTCTTAAGGGAAGCTCATCATGATTGGGTGTTGAGTCATGGATGTAGGGGAAGTTTGAGTACCCGTAGCATTGGGGCTAGAAATGCAAGAAAAGTCTGAGTACCTGTGGCATTTTTGATTTGTTATCACACTTGTACTGATGACAAAGTCTGAGTAGCCTTATGGTTTGCCCATATGAATGCCAAAATGTGAGATGAAAGCTTGAGTTGTTTCCATAATTAGAAAATTGTGTATGGTTAAAATGTAAAGAAAACACCTCCCCCCTCCCCCCTCGGTCCAAAATTTTTCAAAAATAAGGACATGGGCGTGAGTGACATTGTAACAATTCTTTTCCTTTTTTTATGACTCCAAATTTCTAAATAGTGGAAATTGGAGGATACTTTATTTTGTCACTAGAGGGAGGGGCAATTGAGCCATTTTGATGAATTTGCATGCCATGTGTGGTAAGCTTATTTATTTGAATCTCATTTATACTTGTACCATCTATAACAGGCCCCATTATTCTCTCAAAGCTAATTTTGATTGTACATGGTTGGTGAGATGATCCTACGACATCTTTGTGACATTGGAAGTGCACTTTAGCATAAAAAGCTTACCATTGCATAGATGTTATCCTTAGTTACCCGCTTTGAGTCTTTACACCTTTCTTTGGCAAACACATTACAAGCCGTGAGATTTTCAATCTTTATTCTTCTTTTGAACCCTTACCTACTTGAACTTAAAATTGTAACTAAAGGCTAAAATCCTAAGTTGGGGGTGGTGATGATTGAAAGAGGTAACTTTGGGCCACGAAGTTGTAAGTAAGTGCTTATGAGCTTAAGTATTGAGAACAAATGAATAGGAAAAGGAAAGCACCCAAAAAGGAAAGAAAAGCATGAAATGTACAAGCCGTAGAGGTGAAAAGAAAATGTTTTTCAAAAGATGGGTGAATCAAGGTAGTAAAAGTAGACACGTGTGCAAAGAGTGAAAACAAGATAAGTGGCCCATGGTCAAAAGTTGGATGAAAAAGTTTAATGTAAATGTTCAAGGAGGGTATATCCACTTTGTTCCTAAATGATATCCTACCCTACCCCAAACCAACATTACAAGCTAAAAAAGTCCTTCGAGATCTCCAACCAAGTGTATTCATTATAGTTTTAATTGAAAATAGGGTCAATCCTATGGCCTGGTACTTGTTAGAATCAAGATTCCTTGTAAGAGAGAGAGTCTTGCAACCTTGTTGTATTGTTGATAAATTATTGTGTGGGGGATTTTCTTTCTTGTGAGGAGTCATATAAACAAATTGAGGTAGGTGGTATTGTCACCTTTCAGAAAATGAGCCAAGTGGAGTACTGTAGAGTAAGGACCAAAAAGGTAAGTCATTTCTTGAGAATTATGGATTGCTATATTGTTGCTCTTCAAAGTCTTTTTCATCCTCAAAAATTGCATTTTACGTTGAAGGGTGTCGAGAGAATGGATTTGCCCATGTGTGAAGAGCTACTTGTGGTAGTAATCTAGTTGGAGTCATTGTGATCATTGGGTTATATAAATTGGCCATAAATGTGCATTTTTTCATGGTAAGAGGTAGTGTTGCTTGAGGAAAAGCAAAGATTTAAGTTGGGAGTGTTGATGATTGGTAAACTTACCATTCATTTGCACTCCACTTTAGTGCATAGTACTATGATTTGAATGATTAAATGAGACAAATTTGTGATTAAATACACTATTTTCTACATTTTAAAGGAATACAGGTTATGAAAAGGAAAGATATGGATGCGAGCTAAAAAGGATCAAAAAGGAGAGAAGAAGTACACTTAGAGGACCTAAAGCAAAAACTAGCCTCAGTTACCGTAACCACAGTTTGTGGGCCGCAATCGCGACAAGCCAAGCCAGATCAAAGTATAGTGACCGCGGCGTCCTTACCATGGTCGCGGTAGATGCAATCGAAGTAAAGATTCTGCAATTGTGGCTAAGCAGGAATTTTCCCGAAGGGCAGTTTTATAATTTCACCCAACCAAACCCAATTCCCTTTATAGGCTTAAACCTTTTCTTTATTTGAGATATAAAATTCTAGATATTTTTATCCTATCCTTAGTTTAGGGTTTTGCATCTTTGAATCTTTGAGCTTAAATTTGTACTAATTTTTTACAAGAATCAATTAGAGGAACTCCAAAGTGTAGATTTGCCTTTACCCATTGAAGATTCATTGGATTTTAAAGTGTGGTTAGCCCTCTCTATATTTTTAATGAATAACTTTGATGGAAATGTTGGTATTTTTGTGTTTAATATCATTATGATTTTCTATATATACCTATTGGGGATATGTTTAAATAGGATGCAAGGGTGTGGATATTGATTGTTAGCTCCAATTGCTGGTCAATGTTGATGGGTTTCACAAATTTTTGAATGCGACGTGTAAATTATTGGTGAGAACCTCAATTTCCCTTAAAATTCCCACATCATCCTTGAAAGAGGGATGTAGGTGACATAAACATTTGTGAACAATAATGTAGATAGTAGTTACTCTCATTTTGTTATCATAGAAATTAGGATAAAATGTGGAATTGTTGTCTCTTGAACACCATCCTAGAAATAAGGATGTTAAATTGAGTTTTTTTGGGTTGATTAGAATCTCAACACCCATGAGGTATTTGAAAGAATCCGCGGGTTGTATTTCGGTGTTTTGTTGAAAGACTAACACTGAAACTCTGAACCTAGCCTACCCACTCGCACATTCATTAAAATTTGATGCAATCTTTCATATATCTGCACACACTAATTTGCTCCCAGTAAAACATAATCCCAAGATTTGTTCTTAATTGATTATAATCTAATTATTATTATTAGTCTTGAATTATTCCCTTAAAAGTCCGAAATAATAAAATTGTTTTGTACTTGTGAAAACCTTCTAAACATTCCCCCAAACCACTTGTATCCTAGGTTTGAATCTAACAAGTAACTTTTTTTTGAGCTTACTTATTCGCCACTCACATTGTTCCTCGTGGATTCCACCCTGACTCAAAGTTGGGTAAATATATTGGCGATGACCACCTTGTACTTAAATTTACATGTAAGTTGAGTGTTATCAACTATTCAACTATATGACTATTTTTGTTACCAAATGATCACAATGACGTCAAACTTGATTAATACCAACAAGTCGCTCGCAAACATAGGCAAAGCTATTATCACAACTCCCCTTAATATGAAACACAATATTAGGGTAGTACAATCCAGGAGGTTTGCTCAACTAGGCCAGCTTGTACTCATTAAATCTCCTTTGAAGCTCCAGATACTCGTGAAACTCAGAAGTGACTATCTAGTATTCTTTTGAGATGGTCCACTTTATTGGTTGATTTTTTATTGTATCAAGCCCATCATAGAAGTAGTTTCATGCATCCTTAATTTGCCATCGAACATATTCCCACACCTTTGGGTCTTTGCTTTTTATAACATTAGCATCCTCAAGTTTTGACGCCTCTACTAGGTGAGGATTTTATGTGTTAACCCCTTCCTCCTTGGGACTGGAACTAATGATGTTGTTGCTCTCTCTCTCACACTCCTCCTCACACTGGGAGAGTACTAGAGTCCTTCTATCATATTGACGGTTGTTAATGGAAGGTGCCTCTTCACCCCGTTCCTATTCTTCTCTTCCTCATGACTATTAAGGTCGGCCACCACCTCTTCGTAAGGGTAATTTTTCATCATTGTGCCTAAACATAAAACAAACTACCAACTACTCATTATAAGATGTGCATAGTTGGAAAAAATAAAAGAATTCAAGCCACAATTTTGGATTGGAGGATAGGCTGGCGGTTCGCCAAATGAGTGATGGCCCATCACCTTTTCTATCACAACTGATCCAATGAACCAAAATTATAGTGACCTACTGACGATCAAGTTGATGGTCTGTCAGCTTGCTGATAGTCCTTCACTCTGTCAGTCACTTGCTTAAGTAGTATGTATGTCATGGTCCCTTATGTCGATGGTCAAGTTAATGATCCATCACTTTGATCGTCGGCCCAGCTTTTACGATTCAAATTTCTTTTAGGAATTTTTCCAAACACCTGGCGTGCATGGGATTTACAATTGCACGCTTATGCAAACAACTCTACACTTTTAGCAATATTTTCATCAGTTGATAGGTATTATTTTATCATAGGATACTTAGAGTTCACCCCAACAAATGCATACCAGTGTTTGATTCCACATAAGTTCAACAAAAAGAAAATTTTCTTCAAACATGCTCAGACTTACATCCTAACATGATCAGCACTTCAAGCAAAAAGGAAGAGCTTAAATCATACCTTAATATTGATGAATTCCTCACTCCCTTGAAACTTTAGGATTTTGGAACAACTAAAATTTAATACTTATTTTCAAAAGTGAGAGTCTAACTTATGATGTTGATGAGAATAACAATGATGGGCAGTTGTTTAAATAAAAAAGAAAAGAAGATGAAGAGTCCTGATAGGAGATAAATGTGCTTTAAGGCAATGAATGCAAAAGAATTTAAATGGTTTTAGGAGTTAACGAGGTAGGAACATGCACGTAACTATTTCTAATTATTCATTTAATAACCTTTGGGTTAGTTCAAAATATTCCATCAGAGTGTAAATGACTCGACCCATTAATTTTAAAAATTTAGGTTTGAGTGATGGCTAAACTGATGGCCTGTCACTATGTTGATGGTCCGTCGCTTTGGTCATTGGGATTTACCAGAATGATCAATTTTTTTCAAAGTCCTAATAGCTTCAATGGTGGTCCGTCATTAGATTGACGCTCCATCAATCTTCCCATCACTATGCTTCAACTTGTTCAATTCCTGTTTTCCTGAATTCTTATACCTGTATACTTAGCAACCACATAAAATTTCACCACAAAAACAAAGAGTTCTAACTATAATTACAATAACAAATTATGGGTTGCCTCCCACTAGAATTTGATTTAAAGTTGCAACACGACTCAATTTTCTTGATTACTCAGACTTCATCAAGATAAATTGTGCTTAAGCATTTCACCAAATCCATTGGACCAATGTATTGCTTGATCGTTGCCCATTAACTTTAAAGACACTACCATCTTTGTTTTCCAGTTCAACTACTCCAGATGAGTAGACTTGTGTAACTTTAAATAGTCCAGACCATTTAGATTTGAGTTGTCCAGACCATTTAGATTTGAGTTTACCTGGGAAGAGCTTGATTCTGGAGTTGAAGAGCAATACCCAATCACCTATCTGAAAATTTTGCTTCTAAATTCTATGCTCATGGTACTTTTTCATTCTCCCTTTATACAAGTCAGCTCTCTCATATACATCAAGACAAAATTCATCTATCTCATTAAGTTGTCTTGTCCTCAGTTTTGCTGCTTCCTTCCAGTCCATTTTCAATTGCATAATAACCCATAATTCATTGTGTTCCAGCTCAATTGGAAGATGACATGCTTTTCCATAAACAAGTTGGTACAGTGACATCCCAATGGGTATTTTTAAAACTATCTGATATGCCCACAATGAATCATCGAGCTTTTGTGACCAGTCATTTCTTTTTCCATTCTCTGTATTGGCTAAGATCGCATTTATTTCTTAATTTGAGACCTCCACTTGCCCACTAGTTTGTGGGTGGTATGGAGTATCCACCTTATATTGCTTCACACTGTATTTCATCAATGCTGCCCAAAATATCTTGTTGCAAAAATAAGATCCCCCATCATATATGATTGTCTGTGGCACACCAAAGTGGGAGAAAATTCTCTTGTTTAGGAAAGCAACCACCCTTTTTCCTTTATTGTCAACCAAAGTTGCAGCTTCCACCCATTTTGACACATAGTCCACACTACTAAATTATACTTCAACCCATAGGAGCTCATGAATGGCCCCATGAAGTCAATACCCCAGATGTCAAATTGTTCTTCTTCCATCATCTTTGCCATAGGCATCTCATGATGTTTTGACATCGAACCTTATCTCTGGCACTAATCAGTTCTCTTTACAAATTTGTAAGCATCCTTAAATAGGGTTGGAAAACAGTAGCCACCTTGAAGTACCTTTCTTGTCGTAAGATTACCTGCATGATGTCCCCCAACTGAGGAAGTATGGCAGGCTTCAAAAATGCTCAGCATATCAACTTTTGAGATGCACCTTCTAATAATATTATCAGCACAATGACTGAATAAGTATGGCTTATCACAGAAGTATCTCGTGGCATCATGGAGAAACTTCTTTTTTTGATGGAAAAAGAGATTCTCCAGAATAATATCAGTCTCAACAAAGTTAGAGAAGTCTGCATACCAGGGCATTATTTCAAATGCAGCCTCTAGAATTTGTTCATTTGGAAAAGTATCATCAATATCGAACTTTTCTTTAATGGACTGCTCTCCCTTTAGCCTAGATAGGTGGTCTGCGACTTAGTTTACACACTCTTTTCTGTCTTTGACCTCAAAGTAAAATTCCTACAGAAGTAACACCCATCTAATCAGCCTTGGTTTGGCGTCCTTCTTTGCCATTAAGTATCTCAAGACATCATGGTCTGTATGAACCACCACCTTGGCTCCCAACAAGTATGCCCAGAACTTCTCAAAAGAATAAACAACAACTAGAAGCTCCTGCTTAGAGACTGTATAATTCTTTTATGCCCTATTTAACACTTTGCTTGCATAATAAGATGAAATAGTTTCTCCTTCTTCTAACCAATTACAGCCCCAAGTGTTATTCCACTTGCATTGCACATGATTTAGAATGGCCTAGACCAATTTGGAGCAACTCCTTAAGGCATTGGAATGCCTTCGTACAATCATTATCGAACACAAACTTGACCTACTTCTCCAATAGTTTGTAAAGTGGATTTTCAATCTTGGAGAAGTCTTTTATTAACCTACAGTAGAATACTGAGTGACCTAGAAAGCTACGGACTCCTTTCATTGAAATAGAAGGGGTTGGTAGTTTCTCTATAATTTCTACCTTGCTTGGTCAACCTCAATCCCCTTTGCTGAAATCCGATATCCTAGCGCTATGCCTTCCTTCACCATGAAGTGACATCTCTCCCAGTTTAGCACGAGATTAAATTCTTCACATCTCTATAGTGCTCTACTTAAGTTCACTAAGCATAATTCAAATGAATCACCCACTATCAAAAATCATCCATGAACACTTCTAAACTATCTTCCACTATGTCAGAGAAAATCGACATCATGCACCTTTGGAATGTGGCCAGTGCATTACATGATCCGAACGGCATTTAATTGAAGGCAAATGTTCCATACGGGCATGTAAATCATATTTTATCCTGATCTTTTGTGGCGATGAAGATCTAATTGTGTCCCGAATACCCATCCAAAAAGCAATACCAACCCCATCCTGGCAAGTGATCAAGCATTTAATCCATGAAGAGCATTATAAAGTGATCTTTCAATGTCCACTAGTTCAGCTTTTAGTATTCCATGCAAACTCGCCACCCAATCACTGGCATAAGCAGAATAAACTTGTTCTTTTCATTAGCAACCACACTCATGTCTTATGTCTTAGGCACGTATGGTACTGGACTCACCCACTTGTTGTTGGAGATTGGGTACACTACCCCTACATCGAGCCACTTTATAATCTCATTTTTCACCACTTCTTGCATAAATGGGTTTAGTCAATGCTGATGCTTAATGGTTGGTATGTATTCTTCCTCTAGCTAGATTTTGTATGTGTAGATTCTCAGTGGAATACCAACAATATCGTCAATCATTAATTTGATATCCCTCTTATATCTCCTGAGCACAAAAATAATGGCCTCAACCTATTGCTCTGCTAAGTCTGCTGCAATAATGATCGATAAGGTGTTTTCACATCCCAGAAACACATATCATAAATAGCCCGATAGTTTCTTCTATTCCAACACTAGTGGATCCTCAAAATAAGGTTTGGCTGGTGGTGTTGGATGATTTTTAAGGTCCAAATCCAGCTTCTTAGGGGCATGAGAAAACAACCTCATTCCTGTCAATGCATACACAGTCCCATCATATTCTTCGATCCTATCACTATCGAAGTTCATCAATAATGCAGCCAATGTTTCCACATCAAATCTCTCTTCAACCAATACTTCTTCATCATCTTCATAACATACATCAACAATTGATAAGACACTCATCTCTTTTTCTGCTTCATCGGTTGGCAAATATCAAAGCTCACCTCTTCATCATTGAGCCTAAATTTTAGCTCATTGGTTTGCAAGTCAATCAACACACTCCCAGTTGCTAAAAATGGTCTACGCAAGATTATGGATACAATTCAACCTCGCAATCTAGGATTAGAAAGTCCACCGGGAAGATGAAACTGGCCACTGTCACAAACACATTATAAAGTATTCCAATCGGCCTCTTCACTGATCTATCCGCCATCAAAAGCTGTATGTTGGTGGGTGTAGGATCCCCCAACTCCAGGTTTTTGAAAACTGCCAATGGCATCATATTAATACTTACCCCAAGATCACACAGGGCCTTTGCAAACTCAAGCGATCCAATAGTACATGGGATAGTAAATGCTCCCAGATCGACTTTTTTTGCACTAACTATCTTGTAGCAATATCACTATAATCGTGAAGATTTTCTATCGGCTCGCAGATCACGGTCCACTTTTTAGTCACAAGATCCTTCATGAATTTATCATAGCCTAGCATTAGTTCTAGCACTTCAACTAAAGGCATAGTTACCATTAGTTACTTCAGCATGGCCATGAACATGCTAAATTTTGTGTCATCTTCCTTCACTAGTAATCTGTGCGGGAATAGAGGATGTATTTTTGGTATTTTGGTAACTACTGTCTCTCCTTCCTTCTCTTTGTCTTTCTCTAACTCATCAACTTGCTTTTAATTACGTGGAACCTCATTATTCTCCAGTTTCTCAAACTCCACTGGAGGTTCTTCTTCAGCTTCCACAACTCTAGCACATTATCTACAACAAGTTTGCCTACAGAAGGTCCAGGTAACACTATACCACTTCTCATGATGATGTCCATGCAAGAATTATCAATCCTCAGATTTTGCGTGGTATCACTCGGTAATGTTCTACTCTTTCTCTAATTAAACGTTCCTGATAGTTGATTAATCTGCTGCTCTAGTTGTTTAATGGAAGTAGAATGTGAGTCAACAAATTGGCTCATAAATGAAAGGTCACTCTTTATCTCTCTCACTTCAACGTCAGTCGACTCTACCCCTTTTAACAACTCGAACATCATATCTTCCATAGACATCTTCCCCGAACTAGTAGCAGCAGTATCACGGTTCCCAGGAGGCATACACAATCCACTCCTATCATTCTTGTTTTGCCATCCACCCTGATCATGTTTTATGTAACCACACTTGGAATAGTAGTTTCGACCTTGTTTTCCTTGGCCATTGCCTTGGAAACCCCCTAGTTATTGAAGTAGTTTACCTCTTCCTCGGAGTCTGTCTCAGTTCCCCTACTTTGTGACCCTATATCTTATAATTTTTTTGTCTTTCTATATAGAAAAATCTTAGTGAGCAAGTCCATCTGGGTTTTCATAGGCACCATATCCTGATCACGCTCCTCTGCTCTCCTCCGTTGCTCAGTAGACATACCACTAGACACAGTAGTGGTTACTACCTAAAACTACCTGGTATGCCATGCTCTACTCTATTTAGTCATTATTTCAAGAATTTTCATGGCTTCCAATAAAGTAAGATCCAAGCCAGCTCCCCTTGCAGCATTATCCACAGTCGACTTTGTAATAGTATTCAAAGCCCTATAAAAGGTCTCTATCAAATACTTATCAGTCATCTTGTGATTAGGGCATTACATCAACTTTTTCTTAAATCTCACCCAAGTCTCATGAAGGGATTTATTTGGAAGCTGTCTAAAATTACTAATTTTATCCTTTAACTATAATATCCCGGAGGGCATAAAGAATCTTTCTAGGAAAGCTCCTTTCAATTGCCTCCAATTTGTTATAGAATAAGGAGCTAACTCATTTATCCACAGTGTTGCCTCCTCAGACAAAGACAATGGGAATAGCCACAAACAAATTATATTACGCCCTACACCGAGATTATCAAAAGACTTACAAATAGTAATGAAGTTGACTAGATGCATATTCGGATCATCCCCAGGAAGTCCACCAAACAAACCCTTGAGATAAAGGAACTGAATCATAGTGCTCGTAATATTGAACTTCACTCCCGGTGCCAATGGTGGTGGAATAATCGCTCCAGTGATGCCATCTCCATCTAAATCAGCCTCATCATCATCATCAAGATCAAACTATATAGATCGGCAGTTTGGTCTCCCACTAAGTGACTGATTTTGATTCACTGGTGCAGCTCCATCCTCTGCACATCCCCTGTTTGTTGGATCAATCAAGCCATTGTACCTCAGGTCCTCATTATTCATGTTAGCTACCCAACCCGGGTTATCTGTATTCTGTTGCTTGAGTTGTGCATTAGCCAAAGTGGCTAGTCTTTCGGCTTCTTGTTGAGCATCTATTCTTCCGATTAATTAAGGTTTAGGGTGGAGAGCTAATAGTAGTTCTTATGAACTCCTCGTTCGTGGCATACAAAGAAAAAATCCAATAATGAACAAAAACAATAAATAAAAGTAAAATTATTAAACTTAACCAAGGGTGAATTAATGATCATAAACATAATTGACAACCGTATTCCACGGCAATGACATCAAAATTTGATACACCAAAATTACAACTTTCTTTAGAAAGTGTAAGCGGTCGTTGTCTAATATAGAACCCAACTAGGTTGGGGTTGAATCCCACAGGAAATAAGGTGTTAACTAAGTGTATAACTATTAATGGACTATTGATCAAAGATTTCCAAAAGTAAGGGGAGTTTTTTTGTTAACAGAGTTTGTAAATAAAATCAAGTTATATTCCAACTAGTGAGTATTTTTGTAAGGTTAAATCAATGAGACTAAGTAAACTAGGATTATGTTACAAAGGTGTTCATGCAGTCAGGGTTATGAGCTATTCCAAGTTCCCAATTAACAATCTCAATTGCAAAGTTAATTGAACTGTTAAATTCTATCTATTTGTTTCTCAACCTTGATAGATAGCTACCTTTTAATTCTTTCAAACTTAAAGAATGTTATGAAATGCTCAATTGAATCCTCAAGTGGGTTGATCCTATTAAGGCATCAACCCGTAACCCAAAGGTTAAACGTAAATTTCTTGTACATCTCATTTTTTTTCCAACACACATTTTTCTGCTTAAACAAGTAGTGTTCATAGGCACACCCTTCAAGTTTGCAACCAAGAAAGATCATTATTATGAAAATAATATTATGCAATTTCAATTAGATACAAAATTTAGGGATCCTCATAACCTTAAGCAACAATTCACATCAAGGCTCCCATAACCCTATTTATGGGAACTTTAGCCACACATCATAAAAGAAGAAGATTTTACTGTATTTATCATAAATAATTGCAGAAAATCACTTACAAAGATCCAAAGGATTTTTCTTGATCTTGAATGAATAATGAATAAAATGATAAGATCCTATTAAAAAGCTTGTTTCTCAGAGAAATTTAGGTTACAAAAGTACTCAGTAGTCAAAAGATACCTAATCTAACCCTAAACTAAGAATTTATAGTTTTTTAGCTAATGGGGATTTATAATTTGAACTGCAGATTGTCGTGTCTTGGTTGACGGACAAGGTGATTGTAACGCCCTAAAATCTAGTTCCCGGGTTGCTATGCAATGCTCCAAACTACAAGTAGTCCTAAGCTAACCCGGCTGCCTTTTAACATATCTGAATCTCATCATAGGGAAATATAGGTATAAAATCATGATAAAATGTGGAAAACTATTTGAATATATCTAGAAGTACTAATCTCATCAATCTAATTAAACAACTACTAAAAAGTAATAATAACACAACTGAGATCTAAGACTGAATCTAGTATTCCGACAAGCCTCTACTATATGAATCTAGAGAATCACTGGGACAGGCCCTAGCTGACTCAAACTGGCTGAAATAAATAAAGGAACATATACTAGTAAACTGAAAGATGAATATCTAAGTCCTCAAATTATGAGGACTCACCAACTGCAGGGATGTAGATGAGATGCTCAAAAATCACTGTCGTTGCTAAGACTGGGCACCTGTACCAACATTATAAGACAATGTAGCACATAGACATATATGTGGATCAGTACTTTGATGATGTACTGAGTATATGGGGGTGCATGCAATAAGTAACCAATACCATCACAGTATATAAAATCATGCATGCTAAATGTAAATGACTCACATAAGCTTGAGTAAATCTAAAATCTGAAAGTCAGAATCATGAATAACAAGGCATATAATCTAAATCTTATGAGTCATTACACTTAGTTATGAAATCTGTATTCTGTTCTTATTCTTAAATCATACCTGAAAACTTATTCTGCAAAGGGATTCTTTCAATGCTTTAGGGAATATATTCTTAACTGTTAGACTGTAGAGATGATACTTTTACAACAATTTTAAAAATCATTACTGTTAGATTGTCAAACTTTAGGGAAATACATTATTTGAAAAGCCGTATATCTTTTTTCTAGTAGGGAGGTTCTCTTAACTGACATAAACTATGTGAACTACATGGAGTCCAACATCTTGACCTCTTAAGGAAGAAACCTCAAATTTGGAGAGGTTTCATACTCTTGCTAGGGAGTATAACCTAATCCAGTTGATCGATCACAAGCTAAATTTGTCATCTATATAAATAGGAATAATCTGAGTCTGTACCTACATTGGCAATGTAGTTCTATGAAAGATAGGGCACGCTAATCCTACACTTCTCACTCGGTACTAAATACTACTCCTTTTAAGATTTGTATGCTCAAAACCATTGGAAATCCACTTCTTAAAACAAGCATAAGAATTGATATGAGAAACCATTTATGCACTGACTCTAGTAAGTCTATAAACAAAACTGTTTTGAATTTATGTAAATTGTAAAATTTGTAGTGGATTTCAAAGCTAAACTAATGATCAAAAGATCAAAGTTGTATTGAAAACTCTAAACAATCTTGTTCATAAGATGCTTATAGCAACAACTTTCTTGACATTGCAATAATCAATCTTGGATAATATTTCGTGCTTCAATAATATCAAGATAATGACTTTAAGTCATAATATCATGCTCAATTCAATTGAAAAGTTGTAAACAATATCTCAAATCATGCTCATGGTATTCAAAATCATAAAAGAGCATTTTTTTAACTCAAAACAAACATGGGATTTCATAATTCAATCATATCATACTCAAAATCATCAATAAGATACTATGGGTGTAAACCCCGATTTTAAATCATAAGAAATTTTTTTAAAAACATAACTTTTTGCACAAGGATCGAAATTTACCCATGTTCAAACCCCACATACCTTAATTTGATGATCTTTGATGAAAACTTGGATATTGGATTCCTATTGACGCATAGGGGATGATTTCTTAGTGCTCTTGTATTGGAAAATCTCAATCTTGAATTATCTTGGAGAATTAATGGAGGAATCTTAGATTTCTTTGGGAGTAAGCTGATGAACAAGGGTTTTGTTTTGAGAGGGAATGATGAATAAAGCATAATGTGCTTTGAAATATGTTTAATCTTCTATTTTTGGACGGATTGGGGGTTGGGAGAATTACCAAAATGCCCTCCCTAAACTCCCAAATGAAACTGAAAAATGCAACATTTTACGAATTGCATGGCCACCGCGATACGCCACTATCACGGTGGCTCAGTGAAAATTGGACGAATGAGAAATGGGCTTCCTTTGCGATGCGCCACAATCATGGAGCCCTTATGTTTGTAATTTTGACCACTGGCGCGACCTGTCAGTATCGCGAGGTCTCACTAGAAATTGTCAAACAGGAAATTGGGCCTCTTCGTGATGCGCCAATATCGCGGGGCCTTACTTAGAATTAATAATTGTGATATTATGCTTCTCCGCGATGTGCTAAGGACCCAAACGATGGTGTTTTTTGACTGAAACTTAAAATAACCATAACTTCTTACCCGATTATTGAATTAGGCGAATCTTGTATTATTGGAAAGCTAATTCAATTTCATAAGTCATAGAAAGTCCAAATTTAAAGAATTCCACACAAAATAAATAATATTCATCTTGGAAGCTATCCCTTAACATTCTAGGGATGGATTCTAGCTAGAAAAGGTATGAGGACATTACAATATCTCCCCCTTGGAAACCTATGTCCTCGAATATGGCTAATTAAGCTGAAATTTCTAAGGAATCTGAGAATATAAGATAGTATGCACAACTAAAGTGAACCGAATAACTAAATCTAAATAATTCTGAGCTTCTGAGTAACATTATGAGTTCATGAACTTGCATGAAGACAACTATATAGCTGAATATATGATTAGAAAAGAACTGAATCAAGGAAGAGTATTACTTTTGATTAAATTTGAGGTTGCGGAGAAGAGGTGAGGGTACTTAGCTCACATGTCTGCTTCTGCTTCCCAAGTGGCACCCTCAACGGAATGATTCTGCAAAAGAACTTTGACCAAGGGAACTTTTTTTTTCTTAGTCTGCGGATCTGATGATCTAAAATATAAACTGGAATCTCTTCGTATGAAAGGTTGTTCTGAATTTCTGAGCTTTCTAAAGGAACTACAATGGTGGATTCACCGATGGACTTCTTAAGTAAAGAGACGTAGAATATAGGATGAATGCTGACAAGTCTGCGGGCAACTCAAGCTCATAAGCTACTTTCCCAACATGACTCAAAAATTTTATAAGGGCCAACATATCGGGGCATAAGCTTCCCCTTCTTGCAAAATCTCTTTACCCCTTTCATGGGTGAAATCTTCGAATACACCAAATCACTAACTTCAAACTCGAGGTCCCTTCTTCTCACATTTACATAGGATTTCTGATGACTCTAGGTTACTTTCAATCTCTCTATAATCAGCTTAACTTTCTCCATAGCTTCAAACACTGAATTAGCCCCAAGCAAAGTGGCCTCACCCACTTCAAACCAACCTATGGGTGATCTATATATCCTCCCATAAAGAGCTTCAAATGGAGCCATCTGAATGCTAGCATGGTAACTGTTATTATAAGCAAACTCAATCAATGGCAAACGTTCATCCCAACTTCCCTTGAAATCAAGAGCATATGCCCTCAATATATCTTCTAAAGTTTGGATGGTCCTCTCTTCTTGACCATCTATCTGCAGGTGAAAAGTTGAACTAAGATGAACTTAGGTACCAAGACCCTTGTGAAAAGCTTTCCAAAATTGGGAAGTACACTGAGTACCCCGATCTGAAATTATGGACAAGGGAACTCCATACAATCTGACTAACTCTCATATATATAACTTAGCATAATCTTCATCTATATAAGATGTATGAACTAGCAAGAAATATACTGACTTAGTCAATTTATCTACAATAACCCAAATTGAATCATGATGACGATGTGATTGGGGTAAACCAATCATAAAATCCATATTCACCTTTTCCCACTTCCAAGTAGGGATACCAAACTCTTGCAATATACGGCCAGGTCTTTGGTGCTCTACCTTAACATTTGACAAGTTGCATACCTAGCTATGACCTCCGTTATATCTTTCTTCATACCACTCCACCTATAGATTTCCTGCAAATTGTGTTATATCTTGGTAGCACCGGGATAAACAGAATTATGCATGCCATGAGCTTCAGTCATAATTCTCAGCCTCAAATCATCAACACGAGGTATACACAATCTACTTTGGTGGTTTAACACACCATCTCTCCCTTGGGAGAAAACCTCTACCTTTTGGTCTTTGACTTGACTCCTTCAGTTTGACCAAACTAGAATCTATATCATGTTTTTCCTTCACTTTCAAAACTAAGGAAGATTCGGAACTACTCTGAACCCAAACATTCCCTTCAGCTGATCAACCAACCTAACACCCAATCTAGCCAAATGATGAACTTCTCGAGCTAGTTCTTTCTTATCGTTCTCCACTGAGTGAAACTGCCCATAGACAACCTGCTAAAGGCGTCTAGCACTACATTGGCCTTGCTCGAATAGCACGGCACACTCATATCATAGTCTTTTAGCAACTCTAACTACCTTCTATGAGTAAACACATACTGCAAGCTTTTGTGGTTTGTGCATACATCAACATGAACGGCATTCAGATAGTGTCTCTATATTTTCAAAGAAAATACCACTACAGCTAATTCTAGATCCTGGGTTGGGTAATTCTTTTCATGAGGCTTCAACTTTCTAAAGGCATAGGCTATGACCTTACCTCTCTGCATCAACACATAACCCAAACCAACCCTATAGGCATCACAATACACCGCAAAACCATCGGTACCATCAGGTAATGCTAATATTAGGGATGAAGTGAGTAGAGTCTTCAACTACTAAAAAAACTTCTCGCAGGAATCTAACCACAGAAACTTAACTTTCTTTTGGGTCAATCTAGACATAGGTGATGCAATAGATGAGAAACCTTTAATAAACAGTGGTAATAGCCAGCTAGACCTAAGAAACTCCTAATATCTAAAGGAGAGATAGGTCTAGACCAATTTCTTACTGCGTATATCTTTTGGGGATCAACTCTAACACCATTGGTGGAAATAATATGACCGAGAAAGGCTACTAAACTTAGACAAAATTCACACTTGCTAAATTTGGTGAGCAATTAATGATCTCTAATATCTTGCAAGATAATTCTAAGATGGCCTGCATGGTCATCCTCACTACGAGAGTATACAAGGATGTCATCTATGAATACTATGACAAATATGTCAAGATACTATTTAAACACTCAATTCATGAGGCCCATGAAAGTTGTTGGGGCATTGGTTAGCCTGAAAGACATGACTAGAAACTCAAAATAACCATCGCAGGTTCTAAAGGCAGTCTTCGTAATATCACATTCCCCTACTTTAATTTGATGATAGCTGAATCTAAGGTTTATATTTGAGAAGTAACTTGCACCTTGCAATTGATCAAACAGGTCATCAATTCTAGGAAGAGGATATTTGTTCTTGACCATGACCTTATTTAGCTAATGATAGTTAATGAACATACGTAAAGAACCATCTTTATTTAGCATGAATCGGATGGGAGCACCTCATAGAGAAACACTAGGCCTTATAAAACCTTTATCTAAAAGATTTTTGAGTTGCTCTTTCAACTCTTTAAGCTCTGCATGAGCCATATGATATGGTGGGATAGAAATAGGCTGAGTACCTGGAAGAAGGTCAATACCAAGTTCTATCTCTATATTGGGAGGTACCCCTGGGAGATCTTCTGTAAAATCATTGACTACATCGACTGACTGAACCATTGGGGTCTCGACTTAGGGTCTTTAACTCAAACTAGATGATAAATGGAACCTTTGGATATCAACTTTCTGGCCTTAATATAATATATGAAATGACTCTTGGGAGACACTGAATTACCAAACCACTTAAATGTTGGCTCATCTAGAAACTAAAACTTTACCACTCGGGTGCGACAATTTATAGAAACATAACAAGAATAGAGCCAATCCATACCAAGAATAAGATCAAAATCAACCATATCTAACTCTATCAAGTCTGCTAACATGACTTTATAAAGGACAGTGATAGGACATTTTTTATAGATTTACTTAGCAATAACTGATTCACCTAATAGGGTAGAAACTAAGAAGGACTCGAGAATATTTTCAAAACTTATCTCAAAATTCACAGTAACAAATAGGGTCACATAAGAAAAACTTGACCAGGGTCTAACAACACATAAACATCAAAATGGAAGACAAGAAGCATACCAGTAACAATATCTGGGGAATCTTCCTGCTCCTAGCATTAGGGTAAAGCATAAAATCAATTCTAGTGCTGACCGCCAGCAATACTAGATGATGCACCCTAAGGAGAAGTTGGATGACCTAAA